>JARWLC010000014.1:78191821-78791821 GCA_033318265.1 Phyllotis vaccarum | reverse complement strand
CCGGGTCCCCGGAGCGGGTCTGCGGACCTTCCCCTCCCCCCACTCTCCCGGGAACCGGATTTGGCGTCCGCCATTTTCCCGTCTCCTTCCTCGCAGCGATTTTTGCGTTTAGCACTTTCCCGCTCCACCAGTTTGGCCCCTTTGGCCACCGCCCAAAGTGGTTAATGGTTTTCCTTTGTTCTCGGCACGTTTTCATAGTTTGGAGGTGGATTTGGAGTGTCTCGAGCTCGGGTTTTAGCGTCCTGCGCAGCTCGTTGAAGGCTCTGCCTTCCGCTCGATGAAATGGCGCCATTGCGTTCACAAGCCACACACAGACGAGCGGGGTGGGGGTGGGGGTGCTCCACAAGGTCTGCAGGCACAGGCCTAGAGAACGGGGCACGATCCTGGCCCGACCTTGCCGATCGGAGCCTTGCTGCAAAGAAACCATTTTATTTTTTCTCGCCCTTCGTCTAATTAGGTATTTAAGTCCGCAGTGGTAAAGCACTTGAACTGTAGGAAGTTTAGAGTGCTCAGTTGTAGTTAGAAGGCTCTTATCACGGGCGGAGGGATACTTTTTACTGCAGCGTACATTAACCTAAGGCATTCATTTGTTGAAATAATTCAGATTATTAGTAATTTTAAGGGGAGTTTAGGGGTTGTTGATTAAACAACGAGCGAACCCCATACACGTGACGGTCACATTATTAGGGAAGTGAAATAACTGGATTTTTTGAAGTTTCAACACAAATTCTGGTCTTCAATGCATTTAAACTTTTGTTTGCAATCATGATTTATTACATTGATAAGCATAAGGTTTTAAGTTGAAGGGGGTCTACTTGGTTATTTTCTTTGATCCTAAGCACATTCATAAAATAACCTTGTTTATAATCGATAGTGGACGTCGGGTAAGTTTGGAAAAATCCAATGAGGTAAGTAATGAGCTTTTGCTTTTTGTTAGTGATGGAAAAATTGTAGGTGTATTTTTACAAGAATTTGAAGAGACATACTTAATGGCATATAACTACCTAATAACTTCATTTCCAGTCACGTTAAGTAATATTAAGACAGACGTTTAAAACTGAGATTAACCTGTTATTTCTGTTCAGAACTTTGAGAAGGGCAGTAAATTTTTTTGAGAATATTTTGAGAGAACCATAGATTTCAGTAGTAAGAGTTGCAGAATTTTTGTTATTTCAAGTTTGTCTTTTTAACAATGCAAGATAAATCCTGCATAGTATGACCTAGTTCATAAGTATCTTGTTAATATTTCAGGGATTTTTCTATTGGAAATTTTGTGAGGCCACTAAATTGCACAAGTGTGAGCTGCTTAAATACTTAAACATTAACAGCTTTTTAGATGAATTTGGGGTGATAGTAACTGTAAGGTAAATGTGCTTGAGCCTCAGTTTGTACTGTAGCCTAAATACCCGACAAGGAGTGCCTCCCCAAACTGGCGTTAAACCTTTTGCATTTCAGATGGTGATGGCTAAAGAAATAAGTTTCTCTAAGCTTAAAGAAAACTTATTTTAAGGTGATATGTGTACGTATCTTCATGAAACTTGTTTCAGCTGCAGGGTTTTGTGGTTTTTTTTCTTTCCCTCGAGATACTTATTCTGACACCAGAGGGCAGTTTAAAGAAAAGCAAATCTTCCACTATTCAGAAGCTAAATGCTAAAATAAGTGGCAGATATGGAAACACCTAATATTTAATTTCATATGAATTCTCTTAATACCCCTTAAATAACCACAGAGTGAGTATTTTTTTTTTTGAAGAAAGTATGTTAAACATCATTTATGTGAGTTAAAGTTAGATCAAATATTAGTGATTTTAAAAGTTGTATAGTTCAGCAAAGGCAATTTTTGGTGTAACACAACTAGTATACAGTTTAACATATGGTTTAAATTTGATGTAAGTTTTTTTTTTCCCCCCCAGAAAACTTTAGAAACTGTTCCTTTGGAGAGGAAAAAGGTACTCTGCCAGCAGGTCACCTCATATTTAAGAATTTAATTTCCTGCGTACGAAGAGAAAATGTAAATAAAAATTGAAATGATATTTTCCTTTGCAGAGAGAAAAGGAACAATTCCGTAAACTCTTTATTGGTGGCCTGAGCTTTGAAACCACAGAAGAAAGTTTGAGAAACTACTATGAGCAATGGGGAAAGCTCACAGACTGCGTGGTACGTCATTAAATGAATGAAATGACTGGCTGCTGGTTCTAGAGCTTAACGATAAATTTGGGTTGAATTTTATTTTTATAAAAGTATTCTAGTTGGTTTAGCAAGTTCATAATGCCATGAAATTAAATCTTAACATTTTCTTTTGGTTTTAAAGGTTATGAGAGATCCTGCAAGCAAAAGATCAAGAGGATTTGGATTTGTAACTTTCTCCTCCATGGCCGAGGTTGATGCTGCCATGGCTGCAAGGCCTCATTCCATTGATGGCAGGGTAGTTGAGCCAAAACGTGCTGTAGCAAGAGAGGTAAGCAAACTTATGTTGTACTAGCTTTTTTAGAAATTTGCTGAAGAAATATCTGAAGGAATTTAATATGAGAAGGATAAGTTAGATAAGGTATCAAGGTAGAATGATTTGTATACTTTTTATTTTTCTGTCGGCTTATAATGTTCTCATCACTTAATCTGTTATAGGAGTCTGGAAAACCTGGAGCCCATGTGACTGTGAAGAAGCTGTTTGTTGGTGGAATTAAAGAAGATACTGAGGAACACCACCTTAGAGATTACTTTGAAGAATATGGAAAAATTGATACCATAGAAATAATTACTGATAGGCAGTCTGGGAAGAAGAGAGGCTTTGGCTTTGTTACTTTTGATGACCATGATCCTGTGGATAAAATTGTATGTAAGTGTCCAAGCATAAGAGGTGTGGTTTGTATATAAGAGATTAGATATATTAGCAGCCTCTTAAAAGATTCAGAATTATTTACTGTAGAATGTGTTGATGATCCATTTGGTTTTTTTTGTTTCAGTACAAAAATATCACACCATCAATGGTCACAATGCAGAAGTTAGAAAGGCATTGTCTAGACAAGAAATGCAGGAAGTCCAAAGTTCAAGGAGTGGAAGGGGAGGTAACTAATTTTATGTGTTTTCTAATATATAATATAGTATATATATATATAAGTATATTGGATGGGTTGTTTATCTGAATGCTTGCTAATCAGAACATATATTCTAGGGAACTTTGGTTTTGGGGATTCTCGTGGTGGTGGTGGCAATTTTGGACCAGGACCAGGAAGCAACTTTAGGGGGGGATCTGGTAAGTGTTTTTAAAGAGTGTGATAGGTTTGGTTTTTGAATAGATGGGTTTTAACAGGATTTAGTGATTAAGTTAGGGGTGAATAGCACATAATAAGCATGCGTGGTGCTTGGCATGATTATTAGCTTAGGTTGAATCTCTAGCCTCATAAAAGGGAGACATACCTGTAATAACTTGGAAACAGAATTATAATAAGGTAAAGGTCTTCCTCAGCTATGTACACATGAATGGAATTTATGACAATCCTAGGCTCTTAAGTCCCTTTAGGTTTTAGCTTATATGTATATAGTGACTTTTTTAATGCTATATTTTTTTTTATTAAGAAAAACATTTCCCCTTAATAGCGATTATGGAGCTTTCTTGATTAAAACCCATTACTTGTGGGCACTTTTTTGCATTAAACTGAAATTTACATGCTTTGATTTTCTTTTTTTATGAAGACATTGGTAAGATTTCCAGCCATTCTCATTCTGAGATATTAATAGGATGTAGAGAAAAATAAAGTGTAATTTTTACTAATTTTTCTAAACAGATGGATATGGAAGTGGACGTGGATTTGGGGATGGCTATAATGGGTATGGAGGAGGACCTGGAGGTTAGTTTTATTTAGATTTTGATTTTTGCATCTTTAATATCTAATACTGTATTCGGAGTTTGGTTAAATGTGTTGAGTACTTGGTGATATACTTTATAACTAAGCAAAGTATGCCCATAACTGTTACTATACAGTAAAAATTGAGGTTCCATTGGATCTAGATGGGAAGTTGAACTTTATAGAAGAGCTAGAATGTTGGAATTAAAAGTTAATAGTGCTGATGGATCCCTTAGAATAACATTTTACATAAAGGACTTATATGCAGAAATTATACATTTTTTTGTGTTTTGAGACTAGTAGAATAGTGAACTCAAACTCAGAGATCAGCTTGTCAGAATTTATAAATCCAGATTGTAGAACTCAAATTTTAGATATTTTCCAGCTCAAGAGTAATGCTATTACAAGTTATTTTGTTAATTTGGTAGTTTATGTCCCTGAAATATTTGTTCAAGAGTAGGTATTGTACCTTTCTATTCTAGAACAGTCTGAAATAATTTACCTTATTTAAGAACTTGTTTTGAAAAGCCAGAAATGAGTATAATAAAAACAATTCAGTAGAATTGAAAAATTTAAGCAAGTACTTAAAGGCTTATTTTATAATAGGTGGCAATTTTGGAGGTAGCCCTGGTTATGGAGGAGGAAGAGGAGGATATGGTGGTGGAGGACCTGGCTATGGCAACCAGGGTGGGGGCTACGGAGGTGGTTATGACAACTATGGAGGAGGTAATAAATTCATCTACAACCTTTATGTTGGAATTTGGATTAGAATTAATATTTATTTTCTTTGTCACTTAGATACTTTAATTGTAGGATTATACATAGCTGTTCTATAATTTGCTTTTTATAGAAAATTTGCCCTAAAAATTAAATTTATATTTTGGTTTAATGCTTCTACAATAGTTAAAGGTCTGTTGGCTGATACTCCCAATTCTTTCATAGGAAATTATGGAAGTGGAAATTACAATGATTTTGGAAATTATAACCAGCAACCTTCTAACTATGGCCCAATGAAAAGTGGAAACTTTGGTGGTAGCAGAAACATGGGAGGACCATATGGTGGAGGTAATTTTCTAAAGACTTAAAATTCAGTTAGATGACTGAGAGAGATTGAAAAACATCTCAAGCATAAAGTTAGGTGGGGAGGATTATATTGTTTGAGACAGGATCTATGTAGTTTTCTGTTTTAGAGCTACATAAATTTGCCTGCCTATTACATTGTGCTGGGATTAAAAGCTGGTATTGCTAGATCTCTAGCTAGAGCTAAGTAACTCTTGAATAAGTAATTATTCAAGATATTGTAATAATCCTGGCAAAGGGTAAAATGGAGGCAGGAGGATTCAATCATTTTTCAGGGTCTTTATTGTCCTTAACATGAAATCATGTCTAAAATACAATGTCCTGCCATTTAGTCTTTTTAAGAAGCTTCTTTTAGCATAACAGTTCATTTTGAAAGCTGTTTGTTGTGATGATACATCATATATTTAATAAAATAGTCTGGAATACCAGGTGACAGCCAAGCCATGAATGAAGGTCAGGGAGTGGTTACCTTTTATCCAGCAGAGATCACTTTGGGAGTTCATAGCCAGTTGATAGCACCCACCTTTAATCCTAGCATTAGGAATGTTGATTTGGAATTGAAGTATCTTAGGCAGGGAAAGTTACAGAGAAGGCAGAAGTTCACTCCCTTTTGCCTGTTCAATCTAACCCCATCCAACCTGAGGAGTTGGCTGGCTAGGAATTGGCTGTGGTTTCCTGATATTTTAACTATTCCTTAATACCTGGCTTTGGATTTTATTGTGTCAGTCTATTTTTAAAAATAATGGACTTAATCCCAGTACTTAAAAAGAAGAATTTCTCTTTGAGTTCTTCATAAGGAGTCAGGACAAACAACTCTATGCAGAAACCATCTGTCATATGAACACTTGTAATTTCCAAATGTGCTAAGCTTGCTTTTTTATTTCAATCAATCATAGGAAACTATGGTCCTGGAGGAAGTGGAGGAAGTGGGGGCTATGGTGGAAGGAGCAGATATTGAGCTTCTTCCTACTTACCATGGGTAAGTATTTTTCTGTTTTTTTTACAATAATTAGTATCTTGGGAGAATTAGCTGCAGGAGTTAAAGCATTTTAGGATCATGTTATCTTTCCTTAAAATCTGGTTAGATGGATAATTTCATAACCTATTTTTTTTTACTCTTTACTTCTGTTGAAACAGGCTTCACTGTATAAATAGGAGAGGATGAGAGCCCAGAGGTAACAGAACAGCTTCAGGTTATCGAAATAACAATGTTAAGGAAACTCTTATCTCAGTCATGCATAAATATGCAGTGGTATGGCAGAAGACACCAGAGCAGATGCAGAGAGCCATTTTGTGAATGGATTGGATTATTTAATAACATTACCTTACTGTGGAGGAAGGATTGTAAAAATGCCTTTGAGACAGTTTCTTAGCTTTTTAATTGTTGTTTCTTTCTAGTGGTCTTTGTAAGAGTGTAGAAGCATTCCTTCTTTGATAATGTTAAATTTGTAAGTTTCAGGTGACATGTGAAACCTTTTTTAAGATTTTTCTCAAAAGTTTTGAAAAGCTATTAGCCAGGATCATGGTGTAATAAGACATAACGTTTTTCCTTTAAAAATTTTAAGTGCGTGTGTAGAGTTAAGAAGCTGTTGTACATTTATGATTTAATAAAATAATTCTAAAGGAAATTGTGTAATTATAGACTTTTTATTTTAAATAAGTTAAGGAGTGGGTAGTATAATTAAGGTCCATTGCAAAGCTGTTGTTGTATTTGTGTAAGATAAATGCTGGTCAGATATAAAAGTGTGTTGTCTGCAATTCATCAGGCTTAAATTACCTAGTTAACTTAAGGGATATCTCTGCAAGGAGAAACACCTTTTTAGATCTTTTAGATGCTGCTTCTTCAATGCAAGGAAAGGAAATAACCCCAGCGAGGTACTCTTCAGGGACACAGGTCTAGTACAAGAGAACTCTTGACGACTATGCTCAGCCAGTCTTAAAAAACTGTGCTGTATCTACAAAGCTTAAACTACAGTAGTTGATAAGGATGCCAACGAAAGCTGAGGGTGTAGAGCAAAGTAGTTCTAAGCTTCAGTTAAACTTCTTTAGGTAAGATCTTATTTACTTTTTCTTTCTTAATTTTCCTCCCTAAAAGATAAACTAATAAACTCTCCAATGGTCTTTTCAGTATAGTGGTTCTTATGTAGTTTAACATAGCTATAAATTGAGTTTAACAATAATAAACTCAAGATAATTTTATAAACCCTGTTTCCAATCTGTCATTTACTTAAATTTTGGTTGTTTTTCCTTTTTTCCTTCTTTCTCACCCCCTCCCTTTCTATGAAGATTCAGGTGCTTAACATATCATTTTTTTCCCTGCTGGAATTTTAGCATTGATATGAACCATGGACAAGTATATTCTGCTGCCACAAAGACTGTAAAGTGCTTCATTTCAACAGCTGAGGCAAGCCAAGTGATCATTAATAAAGCTTTTCTTGCTTCCTTCAGTGGTGTTGGTAGTAAAATGGTAGGTAAAAGTTAGGCTGCAAGTTCAATAAATGAGATTTACCTATCATTCCACCCTTGTGTATTTATTCACCTGTCCTGGATCAAGCAGTTTGAGTCAAGTAGGCATTTTTAAAGGCATTATGTTTATTCTTTTTGGTTCTAATTTTACATGGATATCAGGATGAGGCTGACAGGAGGTTAAGGATAGTCATTACAACATTGGAGATTCTTTGTGCAACAACCAAACACAACCCTTTCGTGTGCCCTGTACTAAATGGGTTAAAATGTATATTTTGCCCATTGTCCTGCCCTAAACTGCTGTAGGTTGGCTATTGAAATTCATTTCTTAAAACTAACCTGATTTCTAGGCTTTATTGCCTTTCCAGAAATGTGATGTTCAGGGCTTATACACACCAGTGAGTCTGCTTTAATCCTAAAACCACCACTGAAGTTATTTAGGTTCTTTGGACAAACATGATAAACTTCTTCAGATACTTTTTTTTTCCTTTGGCAGGAAGGTGTCTTGCTGCAGGTAACTAATGAAGAAGTGGTCAACCACAGAATCTTCAAGAAATAAGAAATTCTGTACCATCTGAAAGTAGTTCTTGTTGGTGCCTTCATTTAAGAAGCACTTTTAAGATAAAAGGGAATGTTTTCTGATTAAAAACTTCATTTTTAGTACAGGTTCTTGATAAAATTACAAAGTGAAATGAGTGCTGTTTGTAAAGAGTAACATCAAATTAGCTAAGGATAATGTATTATGTTTTAAAATAGGATTTGTGAGTAGACAGTTAAAAGCTCTATTTTGAGTACAAGTTTTATAAAATAAATACTTTTGTATCCAAACAACGTGGTGTAATGCTTACACACAATTGTGAATCTTGTTCCATCGACACCAGTTGTCTATGAGATCACCACCCCTTTAAATTTTAAATTAATTTTGCACAAAACCACATCTACAGTTCCCAGTCAATATTAGTAGACGAAGCATTATGGGCATTATTTTTTTTGCTGTCCCTAATAAAATATTCTTTATTATGAAATTTGTACATTGCTACAACTTCTGTTGAATGTTAATGTGCCATTTTGAAACCGTGGGTTTTTAACCAGATAGTGTTTGATGTAAATTAGTATGTGCAAAGCACCAAAAGAGTCACTCCAAGTACTTGGTCAGTGAATAATAGCAAGTGGTTTAACAACTCAGTCTTGTGGTTCAAACTTAATGGGGACTTTGTGGTTTATAGTAACCAAGAGTGAACAGTTAATTTTAAACTGATATACAGGCAAGTCAATGGCCAATGAGTGTGAGCTCTTACACGTTATGAAGAATATCCAACTACTTTGCTCATAGCTAACAAGTATCTAGGGTGTGGTGTGGTGATATACTTAATTCCACCACTTGGAAAGTTAGCAGATCTTTTGGGTTCATACCCCATATCCTCAAATTAAGGTCCCAAGAAATGCCCAACAATGGCAAGAAAAAAAACTGGCTCAAGATAGTGCCGTAAAAGGAAAATCTGTGGTGGTGGCTTTCAAAAGTATGGGGCTAAGCTCATACGTGTGTTCATATGTTTGCGGCCTCTAAAAAATAGGTAGTACTGAAGGATTTCTGGAAGTGTGTATAATTTGAGCATTGTGCACTTTAAGCTTTTTGGGTGCCTGGATTGTAGTTAGCCTGTCCCAGCTGTGCTACTGGGAACTGAACTTGGGTCTTGTGGAACAGCTTTTAATATACAGTCTTAATGGTCGTATCTCAAAAACCTGCTGGTTGTGTAATGACTCCAGTTCATCATGCATCGTGGCCACCTAAGGTCCTCTTTGCCAGAACCTCCACATACTTATGTCTTTTTCACCAGGGCTTTCCGCACAAATGGGAAACAATTGTGCTATCTACCTGTAGCTGGTAAGGTTGGCCTACTGTGCATCACAAAGGGATAACAAAGTGCCTTCTAAGTCTTGCCAAGATTTAGTATATTAAATCCCATACTTTTTTGAAATCACGTCAATCTTAGCTTGAATCTGTAGACTCAAAAGTGGGATTGGGGGGGGGGGTCATTGAAAGTATTATGTCCATACTCCTATTGGCCACAATCAACTAAGTGTAGAGATAAAGGAACCTATTTTTAGTGAGGGCAGATGTGCAAATGGTCTTAACATGATACTGGATAGTTACCTAGATAGTGGAAATTTTAATGTGTTCACAGTTTTATGGGATATAGGGTTTGCATGGTTGTCTACACCTCCACTGCCTGTGCAGTACTGTTGAGAACAATGGGCTGTCTGAAACATTAGTGCATGCGTAAATCTGGCTGGTTGTTTGGAAGAGCATCCATTGACATGCTACTGGTTCTTCTCATGCTAGGAGGATTCTTTAACACATGTATGTTCTTTCTAAATGACTAAATAACACATCTCAAGTTCAGTGTTTAAACAGGAAAGGAGAAAAAGCCTCACTGCAATATTTGACCATTGGGCAATGTGTTTATTTTGAACTGGGGTATATTTTTTTTGTTGTAATCTGGATTGTAGCGCTCAATCTGGTTCAAGTCCCGTTTTACTATCTTATTTACCCACTTTAAATATCTGAATGTTAGGTTGTAAGGTCATCACAACTAATACTGCTTCCATATATTTCTTGGTGATATGCGTGGATATTTTGAAAGATAAATAAGGCTGACTTTTGGAATGAAATTTATGAAGTCATAAAAAATTTATTTTTGCACTCTTACAAGTTAAATATTAAAAATACCTTCAGAAAACACTAAGGCTACATCCATTTTCTAAGCTTCTTAAAGCATTTCCAAATGATCTACACAGAGTCCTAAACATTAATACAACCTTAAACATACACCATTAATAGCAGTACCTTAAAAAATAAAGTTTCTGATGGAAGTCACTGGAGCATATTCAGTTTTTCCTCTCTCTCTCCCTTTGGGACTTTATTTTTATGACCTGACGTGACCAGTTCTTTGGGTACAATCAAAACAGATCCATCATTACTGTATTGAAGTGCATAGTGGTTGGGATTGACCGGCCTACCATGGTCATCTCTTAACATACTAAAAACGTCGCAGTAGAGATCATGTAGTTTCTGTTTCATTATATCAATAGCTTTGTTATATTGAGCTTGTTCACTTTTAAGGGCGTCCTTCTTTGTTTGCAAGTTACATATATCATCTTCTAAATTTAAAATGATGTCTAGTTTACGCTTCCGACAATTCTGAGCAGCGACTTTATTTTTACCTCTTCGTCTGATGTCGCGGATGAGAGAAACTTGTAAATCTGTCAGGTAGTGCCTGCTTAACATGCTGTTGAAAGAGTCAACAGGCATTCGGATAATTTCATCTACAGTAAAGGGAATATGCAGAGCTTTAGCACGTTGTTCATCACGACTTAAATTTCTGTCTGGGTTGTCACGGCATCCAGTGATTTTCTGTGACTTACTCGACCATGTAAAAGATGCAGATGTGGGCTCTGGTACACCTGGCTGTAAGTGGTAAGTGTGGTCGTGAAATACTTGCTGACATCCAAGATGATGGTGAAAGCCAGACATTCTGTAATCCATATGAGAATGTTTACTGGGTTCTGAGTAGCAGCCTCCAACAGCACCTAAGTCATAACAGAGAGACTGATGTTCGCTACTATAACCTACAGCACCATCATACATAAAGTGAGAATTAGATTTGGTTATAGAGGTGCTGTCATAACTTGAATTTAATGAGAGCCCAGAATTGGAGTCCAGGTCTTCAAGGTGTTGAGTAACCTCCAGTGGATTAAAACTTGTGGCCAATGACAGATTTATTCCATCAAATATATTTGAATCAAGGTCATACAAGAGATCTTGGCTTGTTAGATTCCTCATTGGGTTGTCAACAGGTGAAAGAGACATTTCAGGAATGGCTTGTTCAAAATTGGTATGAGAATTTAATCGCAGAAATGGTTCTTGTGACTGTGAAGTCCTTGCTGCTGGATCTCTTCTAAGTGTGTTGTTGGGACACAACAGCATGGCTTCATGAAGATTGACGTCATGGCTTATAGCATGGCTCACATTTATGTTACCTGTCAAGGAATTCACACTTGCATTGACACTGCTTAGAAAAGGTGGGATTTCTTCCAGTGAGATACCCTAAAGAACAATAACACTTCGTTAATATCCATCCCTTTTATCAAATTGGTCCTAATACTGACTATGGATGACTTATTTTGGGATACAATAGAATTTATGATCAGAATATGCTGCTATACCTGGGGGCAAAAAACCTACTGAATAAGGGAATTAAGATGATTAACGTTAAGCCTTGTAACTTGCAGCTATCAATGCTTTTGGAGCCAAAGTGCATTGTAAAGGATCAAGGATAAGCAGTCTGGCAAGGAAAGGTTCATAAATGCTACCAGGAAAACAAAGCCAGTATGAATGGTCTAAGCCTGAAAATAGCATAAGTTTAAATTCTCCAAAGTGAGATAGTATGAAAAGATTTTCTACTTTATATACTTGGCAAATTTCTGTGTTATCCAAGCAGACTGTCTCTTAATTCACACAGGTCTTTTTTTTTTTTTTTTTTTTTTCTCCTTTAAAAAAAAAAAAAATACAAGTCAGGATTCCTTTTACCTCCAGGGAATGTTCAGGTTGTGATGAAAGCAGTTGAAATAAATCTTCCAGAGAGAAAGATGTATCGGACCAGTGTAGGTGACTCTGCACATAAACAAAGTGTGTACCATCAAAAAAAAGGGCAAACTAGTTCTAGGGTATCCCTCCCCTTTTGGTTTGGAACTCCGACAATCCTGTCTCAGCTTTTTGGGTACTGAGATACTGTTAATGTGCTATCACATCTGGCTTCTTTGACTTCATTTTTGCTGAGAGTTATTTTTATAAGAATCTTATTCTCTAAGGGTTACCAACTATAAACTTGTTGGACCAATATATCCAAATGTTCTGATTTCCAACAAGAATAGTTTTCTATTCTTGGCATTTTAGGTGGGAAGCTCATTAGTCTTCTATGTCTTAAAACGTAGTTCCAACCCCTTTTTATTTTAGTTTTCAATTCTGGACTTTTAGAGACAGTTTTTAAAATATCCAGCAAGGGTGGAGATAACAACCTGAGATCGGTTCCCAAGAAACCGAGATAACAACCTGAGATCGGTTCCCAAGAAACCATGTCAAAGTGGAAGGAGAGAAGAAACTCCACAACATTGTCCTCTGACCTTCATATTATGTGTGCCTTGTACAGAAAATAGCCATTCAGAATGCACCAGGGTTTTGTTAGTCAACACAGGATTCTACTAAAATGTGCTATATGTGACTACACTCCCTGCGTTTCATTAGTTTTGACATTTTGTAGTAGAGATACAATTGGACTGACTACACACAAATACATTTATCTTTTTCTGTCATTGTATCTATGAAGCATGCTTATGGGGGTGGTCATAATACCACAGTGGTAAGTAAATGCTAACTTTTAAGTTTAATTGGAAAACTAGTAGCTTGTGGACTTCTTGACCAATTTGTTACTTAAAATGATACCTGCCCCATGGCTTTTTTAGAAATACTGTGTTAACTCCAAACTTCTAACTTTGTTTTTCAGTTGCTTGTTTACCTCTGTAGCCCAGGATGGGGTAGTTGATTCATAGGGAATGCAGATAGGATTTTTTGAGGAATTAGCTCTTAATTCAGTTCCCACTAAATTCTCTGCTCAGTCCAGCGGTAACAACTTCATGTTAGTTCCTTGTTCTTTCTCTTTCAAAACTCAACAGTGTTTATATCCCTTCTGAGGATTGTAACTGTGGAACACATTCTAGTTTCTTTGCCCCACCCCCACCCCGGGTTTCTTTGTAGCCCTGGCTGGCCTAGACCAGCCTGGCCTCAAAACTTAGAGATCACCTACCTTTGCTTATCAAATTCTGGGATTAAAGGTACGTTCTACTACTACTACATGTTTAAAGATAGTGTAAGACATCCAAGTCTACACAGTTTTGAGACATTTGGTTTCATAGAACTTGGCAATTTGTTCCTGTTAGATAAAATCAGCCATAGAACTTTTCTATAATATCACCACTTGGGAGGCAGAGGCAGAAGGTATAAATAGCAAGGTCTTGTCTCAGTTAAATTATAGAAACAAGAATTGTTGACTGGCAATGTAGCTCAGCTAGTAAAGTCTTGTCTAGCATATAGCCCTGAATTAGATCCCAGCACCACATAACCAACATGATGGTACCTGCCTGTAATCTCAGCATGTGGGGAGTGTAATCAGGAAGATTATAAATTGAAGGTGACTCATATTTAATCCCAGCACGGGAAGCAGAGATGGGAGAACAGCTAGGGCTACATGGAGAAACCCTGTCTTTAAAGAACAAAAAGTTCAAGGTTATTGGCTACATGGCAAGTTTGAGGCCAGTTTGGGCTGAAGACCCTGTCTGGAGGGGAGAAATGTTGCAAACTTAGTTCTGTGGTGGTTTAGTGTCACATAATTTATATAAAACAGCTGAGCTATTTCAAGAACACAAAGTACGCACTTTATGTTGTTGGGAAATGTGAATCTGGACTTATGTTTTTTTGAAGCAGGGTTTCTCTGTGTGTTCAGGCTGTCTGGGAACTCACCTGAAGGTCACACTGGCCTCAAACTCAAGATAATCTGACTGTATCTGCCTCCTAAGTGCAGGAGGGATCAAAGGTCTGTGCCATCACCCCTGGCTGTGAAGCTGGACTTTTAAAATTCCTTTTCCTAATCTTATAAAAATTCAGATTGAGATTCAAAAAACATGGAGAGGAGACATTTATCTTTTAACACACAAAGTATTTCAAACTATTTTTCTTAAGTGAGAATTGATGGTCTTCAGATCACTTAATCTGCAGACATTACCTGCCTGCACTCTGAGCCCATGCCACAGTTTTACCAGTGCTCATTGGTGTTTTCCTAGGCTTTTAATCAAAAGAAAAGTGACTCACCTGACACTTCTTTTGTTTCCCTGCTAAGAAATACATCAAAAGTGCAGACAATGCTGGAGAAATGGCTCAGCAGTTAATAGTACTAGCTGCTCTTTCAGAGGACCCAGGTTCAGTTCCCAGTTCTGTGCATTTAATGTCCTTTTATAGCCTCCCTGGGCACCAGGCATGCACACAGCTGGCAGGCAAAATGCCCATGCCCAAAAAAATTGTTGATTTTTTTTTTTTTTTAAGTGTATATTACTACTACGGAGGCTGAGGTGGACCACAAGCTCAAGTTTGAGGCTTAGGTAACACAGAAACTCAGGAACAAAGATACATTTAGTACACAGTGACTCAGACCAAGGCATGGCAGGGCATGATAGCACATGTCTACAGTCCCAGCATCTGGGGAGTGGAGGTAGGATCATTTGGCCAGTTTGGGCTACATCAGACCAAGAAAGTGCCCTACTTTGGGTGTCTAATATGTTTCAGCAAAATTTGGTCCAACCTGCTGTTTGTCTTACTTTATAGCTCCCAACTTTATCTCAGTATTTAACGAGTCTACCATGTCTAACAGTGATTTATCTACTATAAGTAATTCAAAGCAAATTTCTTTCCTGGGGGAAAAATGAGTAAAAAAAAAGATGGCAACATGTGAGGAGACATAATAACCAATAGCATGAGGCAATAGAGAATTGTATGTTAAGTGAAAGAACAGTATCTTTGTATTTGTCAAGTTGCCCAGGCTGGCCTTGAATCCCAAGTCAGTGGAATTATAGGCCTGTACCATGGCTTCTCAAGTTTTGGAGTGAAACTCTAGACTGAAAGGGTGGAAGCTGGAGAGGTTAGAGAGCAAAAGTAGAGTGTGCTTTCCTCAAAATGGGGGCAAAAGAGGCACTGAGGAGCCCATTTACAAACTCTTAATTGTTCCCTATATGAGTAGGTATCCAGAGTCATCTATTTGATAGCCATAAGTGATTTAGAAGGCTATCTACTGAAAATTCAAAAATCTTAAAAAGGGGCAAAGGCCAAGTGCCCTAGCTTTGGGTGTGTGGGTTCTCAAAGAACCAACCAAGTGGAAATGCCTATGAAACAGTTGTCTATAAATACCTAACAGATTTATATATATCCTACCAGTAAGTGGAAACACTGCCTGATAGAACCAGTCAAATAACACCTTTCCTAAGCTGTTATTACCTGATGCTCAGGGAAAATAGCCTAACTAGCAGGGAAGACAATCTGGTTCAATCGAGGATGATTTGTCAGCCTGAGGATGCAGCAGATGAGAAGGAGGCAGGGGCATTATATTTTACTCTTAACAACTGCTACACGGTCATGACTGAGAGGGTTTAGATTTCATTGGATTGAACTAGGGCCTTGTGGTAGGCAATCATTCTACCACTGGCCTGTATTCCCAGCCCAACCACACAGAATCTTAAATCTGAGTCTCTAGAAGCCATGACCTTGACCTCTTTACTCTTGGTATAAGAACAATGAACTCTTAGAACTGGAGCAGGCTGGAAGAGAGGCAAAAGTAGTGGGTGGGGAAGAGAACAAACTTACTACCACTTGGAACAAAAACTCTGCTAAGAAGCCCAGTCTACAGGGACCCATTGGCTATAGTACTATGGAGAGACTGCAGAGCCACGAGCTAGTTCTAGCCCTCAAAAAGCCATTCTTGCCCATCTACATCAGAACTAACATTCTGTGGCTAACAGATAAAACCTCTTGCAATCTATTAGCAGATCACTAGCTTCCACCAACCCAAAAGCTCAGATAGTATCTTACTGCACTAATAGAAAAATTGCCCTACCTCATTCCACCTGATTTCCTGATATAACCACCAATATATTCTAAACCTGTCTATATATATAAGAAGACTCCATGAACTGTGTCCATGTTTGAATGTGGAATTTGAGGTAACCTAAAACTATCTCTTATTCTTTTTAAAATGGGGCTGTGGTTTTTAACATCAAGAACTCCACAAAGTCAGGTCCTTGATGTAACGTCACGTGGTGATGAGGGCTGTCTAAAGGCCAGGGCATGGCACTCTTCATCTTCTAAGGACTTTCTCTGGAGCATCTATGTGCCGAACTTGTGGCTAGGGCCATCTGGGTCTAAGTCAAAACCAGGGTATAACCCACAAGAAACCAGGGAAGCACGGAATACAGAAAGAAAGTTCAGAAGATGCCCTTCAGGAGCCTGGACCTGTCCCCTTAGGTGAGGCCAGGGTACAAAATAGGCTATTGGGTCCCAGTATTTGGCCTAAACCACTGGCAGATTGAAAACTTCAGTCTAAGCTTTAGTGGAAATCAAGAGAAATGTTTGTAAGGTTGATCCTTTGTTTCATAGTTCAGACCTAGGCAATCTAACCTGGATGTCAGCTATTCTGTTTAGTTTTGTTTTTGAGAACAGGGTTTTCTCTGTGTAGCTCAGGCTGTCCTGGAGCTGGCTCTGTCTGTAGACCATGCTCAACTTGAACTCAGAGATCCTGCCTCTGCCTCCAAAGTGCTGGGATTATTAGTGTGAGCAACCACCACCTGGCTGCCGGTTGTCTTTTATCCCTTGTCTTGGCAAGCACAAATAACAAAACTGATAGGAAGTTCTGCCTTTAACCAGAGAAAATGAGTTTATGGGCTAATTTCTCTGAAAGTACAACACACCACACAGACACATATAGGAAATGCCATTTTCTTACCCCAGATTTGCTAAAGACATAAATTACCAACAGAAAGTCTTCCTGAAAGGCAATAGCAATCCTGGAAACTCCTGCCACACTCACCTCATTTCCAGATTCTGTGATAAGCTCTGCTTCCCAGTCAGGCGCGCCTGTCACATGCTTTTCATCTTTCCTGCCTGGTTGTAGAGATTTTGTGCGGGCTGACACCCCTTCCTCATTTTCCTCATGCTGGGAACTGTGATCCACACCGTTGCTCTTTTCTTTTAGTATATCATTCTCCTGTTAAAGAAACACAAAATTTTGCTAAGCAGAAGACCATTATCAGCAAACAGGAAAACTCTTTAAAAACCACAGTTGTCCAGCTTCAGCTATCAGAGAAGCATTTAATCCCCAAACAAAGGTCAACCTTGTACCTTGCTCTTCTATGCACCCCTAGGACAGTCTAATCTGCATTGCCTAAATTATATATATTTATAAAGCCCCAGAATTGAAACCATTAACACACTGTATTAATGTTCCTAGCAGGCAGTTTTTATTCTGTTCTCAGTTGAAAACAGATCAAAGACATAAGTTGGAAGCAAATAGTTACCAAATGTAGTATATATATGTAGAAAAATGCAGGAAGCGGTATTTTTAAAATTATGTACAGTGCTCTATCTGAAAGGCAGATGGGGTGGGGACAGGTTGGGAAAGGGTCGATTCACTTTATATACCAAATGTGTACTCCTTTTACAACCAGAAAAACTATTTTTATTTTTGGCTTAGATATTTCAAGTTCACTTGTTTCCCAGAAGACTCCTTCCTGCTGTGAATTTGCTTCATCTAAGAAAGTTTTCAGATGGTGAGAGGACCCGTCAAAAGCCGTCAGTGTCAAAGTCGAGCAGGCACTATCTACCAACACTTCCAATTAGGATACCGAAGGGTCGGGGCATATTTTGCTCAACTGTAACATCACGCAAACATCTGTTTTCCATTTCTCTGAAACTCAGGCTGGCCTTAGTCTTATTGCAATCTTCCTGCTTCATTCTTGACCCCAGCACTGGGATTATAGCACGAGCTTGCCCCCCCCCCCCCATCGTTCTTTCCCGCCTCCCCTTTTCCTTTTCAAAGACAAGATCTCTTTTGTGTAGCCAGTCTGGTCTTGAACTAGTGATCCTCGTGTTTTAATTTGCAGAATACTGGGATTACAGGTCCGTGGCACCCCTCCAGGATGGTTTTCTGGTTTACAGGAGCATGATGTTACCAGTATTAATTTAAGGATCCATGCTCCCCTCCAACACGGAGAAATCTTTGAAAAATGTAAATGTTAACAAAATGAACATCTACAAATGCTAGGAGTGGGGTGTGTGGGCGTGTCCCGGTGGCTCCCATGGTTTTCCTGGCTGCAACTCTGTGATACTTGGCTTTCCCTGAAGATCGTGGTGTCTTGTTCCCAAGGCGGGCAGTCAGTCAGTCAGTCAGTCAGTCAGCCCCTCCATCTCAGGACACCAATGTTCAGGAGGGGTTCCCCATTATCTTCTTCCCTTCTGGAGGCTGGGTGTTCCTGATTTCCCACCTATGAATAATCCCCATTAGTCACCTACTGTGAGCTGGTGCCATTCCTGAGGTCCCACATCCCTCCTTTTAGAGCCCATATCATTATCCTGCCCACCCTTATGGAAAAACTCTCCAAAAGTGATCTGCATTACATGTGTATGTTCTCTCTCAAATTCATCCCAATAACGAATTCTGTTCCCAGCACACTACTGAAATAGTTTGCCAGGCTCTCCCAAATCTAAAGGCCTTATATCTGACCCTGTCAGGAAATTCTGACTTAGTTGCCACTGCCTCCTGGAAACAGCTGCCTCTCCTGCTTCCCCTGTCCCCCACACTCCAGAGCCAAAGCAGCCCATTCTTGATCCTTAGATCTCTAAACTCTCCTAAAGCAGCGCCCCCAAACCACTCTCTCCAAGTGTTATCACCCCATTTTTTCTTAGCTCTCCCTCTCTAATACAGTAGATTTATTTACTTACTTACTTATTTATTTATTCATTCATTTGTTCATTCTATGTGTATGGGTGTTTTATCTGCATATAGGTCTGCATACCTTGTATGTGCCTGGTGTTCATGGAAGTCTGTAGAAAGTGTTTGATGTTCTGGGGCTGGAGTTCCCGACTGTGGTAAGGCCCCATGTGGGAGGTGGGAATCAGTTGGATTGTCTGGAAGCTCAGCCAGCACTCTTAACCACTGAGCCATCTTTCCAGCCCTTCTCTATATTTTAAAAAACACCTCCACTGCTAATACTTACCTATTTTTTTCTGTACCATTTAGCATCAGCCATAGGTATTTGCTTGTTGTCTGTCCCACTAAAATGGTAGTCCCCCTACCCCCACCCGGATGCATATGTTCACAGAAGCCAGAGGAATGTATTGGGTGTCTTGCTTCAGATCACTCTCTGCTTTATCCCCTCACTGAACCTGGAAACAGGCTAGCAGCCATAATCCCCAGAATTTTGCTCTGTCTTTGCTCCCCACAACACTGAGGTTATAGATGTCCAGTGGCCGTGTCCAAATTTTTACATTGGAATTTGAATTCAGGTATTCATGTTTGCAGGACAGGTGCTCTTACTCACTGAGCTGTCTCCTCAGATCCCAAAATGGTAGTCTCTCTCTCTTTCGGTTTTTTTGAAACTCTGTGTAGCTTTGGAGCCCACCCGTCCTGGACCTGAACTCAGAGATCCTGAGTGCTGGGATCAAGGGCGTGTGCCACCACTGCCTGGCTCCTCCCTCCCCCTTCTTGTTTTACCTCATTCATTTATTGTAGACAAGGGCTTCTTCTCTACAGAACAGCCCTGGCTGTTCTGGAACTCATTATGTAAAATAGGCTGACCTTGAACTCACAGAGATCCACTTGCCTCTACCTCCCCAGTGCTGTGATTAATGGTGAGCCAGCACAAAACAGTAGTTTCTTAAAGACAGGGATTCTATATGTCTTCTGTCTACTTTAGGGCCTGTCATTTATTGGCAAATATCTGCTGACGTCAAATCTTAGGCACAGCATCCTTAGACTTCGGCAAGAATCCTAGGCTGTTCCTTCTTGCCATCCAGTGCTGACTCCTCTGTGGAGGAGGGAGGAAAAGGTTACTCATCATTCATTCATTTCACTGCCCATCTTTTGTCCAGGAAAGGCTTCTTTTGTTAACCCTTAATACTGAATTCTCAATAAAGCTGATTTTGTTTAAACTGCTGTGGTTGGATAGAACTTCTAAAATCTGTTATGTACAAGGTAATTAAATATACAAGAACACCCCACAAATGTGTAAATGGCACATACAGGCTAGATCAATCCCATAAGGAAAGTGACGAGATAACAGAAGTCTGTGTGTGTGGCGGGGTTAGAGGCGCCGGGTGGGTGACAAGTGCATTTAAGACATTCTGGAAAACTCAGCGAAGAACTTAAAGTACAGAAATTCTATATGACCAGAATAGTACTCCAAGAGGCCACAGATGGTTGGGGCTAAAGAGACGACTCCATAGTTAAAAGCACTGACTATTCTTCCAGGGGACCTGGGTACCATCCTTAACATCCACACAGCAGGGCTCACAACCATCTGTAATTCCCAGGGGCTCCAACATCCTCCTCTGGTCTCTGAGGGCTCTACATAAACATGGTATATAGACTTACATGCAGGCAAAGCATTCATACATGGTGTGTGTGTGGGGGGGGGAGCAAATACATCTGTATATCGTGACATCCTGTCTTTAACCTCCACCCCCAGCCCCAGGAAGTGCTCATGGGGGACTTTATCATGAAGGTGGATCCCAACTCATTGAATAATCTCACAGTAGATTACCACCAATAATAATAATTTAAAAAGTCATGCTAAATATAATGAAAAGGCATTTAACCAGCCTCAGAGTGCCATTCTGTAGATTGTTAACTACAATGCCAATACAGTGATGGACAGCATCTTAAGCAATGTGGCCAAGTCTACCATCATAACCTGGAAAGAGTCACCATCAGTGCTACAAGCACAGACTCAGGCTCCAATGCCCACATCACCTACTCACTACTGCTCACCCATGACCCACAGCTGGACTCCTCCCTCATCTCCATCAACACCGACAATGGGAAGCTGTTTGCGCTCAGGGCGCTGGACTATGAAGCCTGCAGATCTTTGAGTTCCATGTGAGTGCCACAGACCAAGGCTTGGGATTTACCCTAGTGGCTGGCACCCCACTAGCAAAGCAATGTGTTTGGGGAGAGCACTTTATATAATTTTCAAAGTGTTGATGCTTGCAGGCCTGCCCTACCATATCCCACTCCTGCTCTGTATAAGGGACCAGAACCTCAGTTTGGATCTCTGGACCAGACTGTCTCCCAAATATCATGGTTCTCTCTTATGGTACCTAGAGCCAATCTTATTTGGGCTTTTTTTTTCCTTAGTAAGCCATAACCTCATGTAGCCTGTTCACCTCTGTCACCCAGGAAAGGAGCAGCCCAGGCGTAAAGGTCTTTATCAGTAGAAAGTGTGAGGAAGAAGCAAAGCTGGGCTTGTCTTTGGGAGTCTTTTTTACTTTTTTGTTTCTCTCCCCCTCCCGCTTCCTTTCCTTTTCTCTGGTAAACTCTCAGGATACCCTGTCTGCAGGCAGCTTGGATGGATCCCACTGTACTGGACCTGAGGAAATGGGCGGAGCTCACTCCTGCGGTGCCCTTTGTGAGCAGTGGAAGCTGGCCTAGCTGGCCCTTCCTTTTTCTCACCTGAGGGAGGAGTAAGGAGACCGGCTTTGACTCTTAGGGTTGGGTGACTCTTCAAAGACAAAGAACAGAGCACTGTCTATGCGTGGGATGACATCAAGGGAGCTGAGAGTCCTGAGGCCTGTCTCTAGGCTGCAGGCACCCTGGAGTCACCTGGCCTAGAGAGAACCAAGGAGCCAGATAAAGACAGCCTGTGTCCTGCTTGGCCTAGGTGGTTTTTAATAGCCGTTCACAATAATTACAACTTATGTCCGATGAGCTCTTGCTGTAGGCCGTACGGACTGTACACCTCATTTAAGCTGATCGGCATCCTGGAAAAGGTATGCACTGTTAACATTCCTTTCACAGTGGAGGAAACTGAGGCCCAGAAGTTGGACAACTAACCTCTGTCACACAGTAGTGAGTGACAGACTTTGCACTTGGCTGTGGGCATTTTCATTTCATAACCAGCTAGAAGTCTGGTGATGATATCCTGTCCCCCCTTCCGTTGCTTTGGCTGTCAAGGCTGGTTTCAGACTCACAGAGATCCACCTGCCTCTGCCTCCTGAGTGCTGGGATTAAAGGTGCTCATTGCCATTGCCTGGTGTTACTGATTCTTAATGACCCTCTAGATCATGTATGCATCCCTGAAGCTTACCCTCACTAAGGTGGTGTAAGCAGGAGCTAGGACCCTCTATGAGCTGTACATGCTGAAGGTGGATGGCAGAAAAGAAGTCTGTTTGCCCAGCTCCATTTTTCTCCACATGTAACATGTTAGAAAGTTTCATAAAATTTGAGGCAGACAGTTCCACTTCTAAAGGCCCTTGGAGGAGGCAGCATGTCAGTTAGACAACATCAGCCACCCTCTAGGTAGATGAGGCTAAGACACGAGAGCCCCATATCCGATAGATAACTACCAGAAGTACAAAGAGACAAAACCCAAAACCAAAAAAACCCAAAAACCAACCAAACAAAAAAAGGCAGAAGCCTTAACATTCAAGATACAAGGACATTAGCCCCGCCCTCAGGATCATTTGAAATGAAATCATTAGTCCCGCCTTTAGCCCCCTCTACAGGCTGAGGTGTATTGGAAGTGTTTGGGGAGGGGAGAGTTGTGTGTGTGGAGGGGAGCTGTTCCTTTATTGTCTATTAATTTAAGTTTAGCCCAGCAGGCCACATAGCCCAACTGGTCCCTAAAATGACAGATCTCTGTAGCCCAGGCTGGCCTTAAACTCCCATTCTCCTGTCTCCATCTTCTGGGTGCTGGGATGATAGGCGTGCAGCACTACACTTTGTTTAGTGCTGGTGGTGAACGAAAAAGGGCTTCCTGCATATGCTCTCTACCAACCGACCACACCCCAACCATCAAGTAATCTTTCATCAGTTTCAGGGCTAGGATTTACACAGCTGTAGACGGAAGCACCCAGCTAATCATTGTGTCAACGGAAGCATATGTGTGACTATGACATAAGATGCTGAGAAAGTTCTCTCCTGCTCCATACACGCTTGTGTGTGTGTGTGTGTGTGTGTGTGTGTGTGTGTGTGTGTGTGTGTGTGTGTGTGAGAGAGAGAGAGAGAGAGAGAGAGAGAGAGAGAGAGAGAGAGAGAGAGAGAGAGAGAGAGAGAGTGCATGTGGAGATCACGTGGGTCCCAGTGATTGAATTCAGGCCTCTCCTTTGGTGGCAGGAGCCTTTCCCGGAAAGAACGTCTCACTGGCTCACCATTACAATTTATTTGCTAGTTATCTCCTCATTCCTAGTCTATTCCACTCTCATCCAGAGAAATGTTCCTTGGAATCATCAAAGGAGATTAGGAAACTGGGAAATTGGGTTTCAGCTGGAAAACACCTGCTCAGTCAGAGGACCCTCTCCATCTTCCGTCTGCTTCTGGGGGTTGGCCTCTTGCATAAACAGCCACTTGGCTATCTAAAGTTAGCAATGACATTCCACCAGCCTGATCTTGGCAGTGATGGCCCAGTTCATACAGTAAGAGTCCCTAATAGGGAAGGAGTCCTTCCATGCTGAAGTCAACTCTGTATGGCTAGGCAGTCTTCAGCAATCTCCTGGAGAACACGAAGTTTCCTGGGGCTTTGACATGTCACTTATTCCTCACAAGAATGCTCCAAACAAGGGCTTCAATATTCTCTTCTGACCAATTTGGAAAGCCAGGTTTGTAGAACTCCCAAGGAGGTGAAGCTGGAGTGTCCGTGTACTCAACTGAACAGGATATTTGCCCTGTAGGAATCAGTGGATCTGGTTCTATCAACTGACTTTAAATATCCTTAGTAATTGAGTAGCCATATCCAGTCAGGAGAAGGTCTTTAGTGTAGCCTGAGGTTTGTGACCCATTAAGTCCAAGGTCTGGACCTGCAGTCCTGCAGCTGTGTAGCCCCAAATAATCACACAAAGGCTTCCATTAATTACAAACTGTTCAGCCTATGGCTCAGGCTTATTGCTTGCTAGTTCTTACAACTAAAGCCAACCTATTTTTTATTAATCTATGTCTTGCCATGTGGCTCCATGCCTTATCTGTGTTTCTTTATATCTTGCTTCCTTGGGCAGCAGTTTGGAAGATTCTCTGTGTGACTCCTCCCTCCTCCCCCTTAATCCATGCTTGGACTTCCTGCCTGCCTATAAATTGGCTTGCCATTGGCCAAAACACCTTCTTTATTAACCAACGGCATTCACAGCATACAGAAAGACATCCCACACACTTCAGGAGCAACACCAAGGCTTCTGGGAGAACTAGATGAGCCTGTAGTGTCCCAGACTCTGGTGAATCCTGTTGTCCTACCGTCTGGATTTGCCAGTTCCTCCAACTGTATTGGCCAACTCCTTGGCTTGTCAATGTGTTTATTCTTTCAGACTCTGTTCATTCCATTGTCCCAGAAAAGCCTGGCTGATAAGATAGGAACCCAGTTCTAGTCCCTGGAGGCCTCCCAAGACATGGCTACATTCTGCCAGCCACTGCCTACTACTTAACCAAAATAATTGAGGCACGTACCGCTGCCACCTCCAGCTGCTGAGAGATGTATGAGTTTTCACAAATCCATCACTGCTGTGTCTGAGGAGCCACTCTCTCACAAGGCTGCCCTAAATGGGAGAAGATTGTGTTCACCTTTGAAGTTTCCAAGTGGGTGAGAGGTGTGGCTTACTCAGTGTTTAGGAACAGTAACCAGTTCTATTCTAGGCAAGGTCACCACTAACTTGCTCTGTTGGTTTGGCCAGTCCCAAATCTTGCTACCTGAGCCAATTTTAATGGCAACTTGAAAGTCTGTCCTCTAGCATCTCCATCCACCTGAGTGGCCGGCACAAAGTGGTCACGATTTCAGAGCTGACCTACTTTCTACTTGGTGAGCTGGCCTTGAAGGACCCCAAACTCACTACAGTCATGACATTCATGAAGTGCAAGCCCCTACAGAGTGACTCTGCAGACACACCAACCTCTGCTCCTGGCCTTGGGACCAAGGTGGCCACACTCCAGACACTGCAGCTCAAAGCAGAGGGGGCTCTGGGCAACAGAGGAAAGGCCCCAGGGTAAAGGAAGAGTGTTTTGTGGATTGGTGGCAGTTGAGCCAGGCTGAGAATGTAACAGTGAAGAGGAATGAAAGGCAGGTATTCTGGGCAAAGGTAAGTGAGGCAGAAGTGCCTGGGGTTGTCTGGGGAAAGGAAGGTTTGGACTGGAAAGTAGGTCACAGGCAACTTATCATCAGGCTAATAGTTCAGCAACATCGCTGTCAATGTGGCCACACCTGGGAGCCTTGAATGGCAAACTATGTAATGGAAAGAACCTGGAGGAGACTCTACAGGGGAAGCAGCACCGGCAGCAGAATAAAGTGGGGGGTACGGGACTCTGGAACCCTGCCAACATGATTAACAGTAGCTAATCTTTATAATAAGAACTACAACATACCAACTCCACTCAGCTTGGCTAGCACTGTCTTACTCACCAACAACCCTGTTAGCATCAATTTTACAGAGAAGAGAGCTTCAGAATGAAGTGTGCGCACCAGATCGCACATGCAGTGGTGACAACCTAGTTGGCATGGTACAGTGCTAGCACCTTGGCCCCTAGACTGGCCTGCCCCAAATCCTGGGCCCTGTATACTGGATTCCTACTATGTGAGCCAAGGTGTAAAGATGGGAATTACTGAACATATGATTTCTCTGTAACCCATCAAAAGCAAACAAACTGTAACCATGACAATGGTTTGAATTAAGGTTTCTCAGGACTGCACATCATGCCAGCAAACCCTGATTCTTCAGCAGGGCATACCAAGTCCCGAGAGACATACATACAAACCAACTCACCCAGTCTCTCTCTCTCTCTCTCTGTCTCTCTCGTTTCTCTATGTACCCCTGAATGTTTTGGAACTCACTCTGTAGACCAGACTGACTTTTAACTCACAGAGATCCACCTGCGTCTGACTCCTGAGTGCTGGGATAAAAGGCATGTGGCACCACTGGGCACTGACTCAGTTTCTAATAGTTGGGATATAAGCAAACTGTAAAGAGTGACAGAGTTCGTTCAGGTTAAACTGTGTTCTCTTAAATTCTCATTAAGTCCTAACCCCTAAGACCTAAGAATGTAGCCATATTAGAAAATCCTATCATTGTAAATATAATTAGGTAAAAAGAGAAGCTAGACCCTTCCTATATAAAGGGGAAGCTGCAGGAAGGAGGCATGTGAAGGGAATGGCAGAGACTGGGCATTAGAAGCCACCGAATGCTAACAACTCCAGCAAACCATCAAAATGCAGATGCTCCCATCAGTCCTTAGAAGGAATCCGCTGATACTATACCTTGAACTTCTCATCTCCAGTAAATTTCTATTTGAGCACCCAGTCTGAGTACTGTGTTCTTGTATTCTAACACAATAGCCTGTGCCATCTTTCACGCTCAAGGAGCCAAAGCAGACCTTTACAGCATCCACTGATAGGAAAATAAAACCCCACTGTGAAGTCACACTACCAGAATGAAGACTATGCCTGTACCCCAGCTTAGCGAAGTTTGTTTCTCTGTCTGACCAGTGCCTAGGCATTAGTAGATACTATTGATTCTGAAATGGAGATAAAATTTACTTCAACAATCAGAAATCAGAAGATCTTTTTTCCCTTCATTCTTCAGCTTAAATATGGACTATATGTTAATCTATGACCTAAGGGAACTGTCCCAATGTAAGTCTGGGTGCTTGGTAGTATTGCTCACACAGCAGAGGGGTTGTCCTGACAGGAAACACAAGATGACCACAAGCCAATTCAGTTTCCAAGAGCTTTTTAAAATGCTGACGTATATATTCAACTCCACAAAACCGCTATCTTAATTTATTTTTATTATTTTCTTTTATATATGGGTGTTTTGCCTACATATGTGTCTGCACACCCTGTACTTGCAGAGGTCAGGAGAGGCTGTCAGATCCTCTGGAACTAGAGTTACAAATGGTTGATAGCCACCAAGAAAGTGTAGAACCCAAACCTGCTGCAAAGCAAGCAAATACACACAGTGCTCTCTGGCCAGAGGGCAAGAAGAGGGTATCACCAGGAACTGGGGTAACAGACAGTTGTTAGCCACCGTTTCAGTGCAGAGAATCGAACCAGGGACCTCTGGAAGAGTAGCAAGTGCTCTTAATCCTTAAGCCATCTCTCAAACTCCCATAGTGTTACTTCTTGAGACCCTCATACTTCCTTGAGCTGAGCATGGGCTTCATCAGTTATAAGTGAATGAACATGAAAGAAAGCTGCCATATCAGCTCAGGGAAATTCCAGAATCTCTTTTCATAGCTATTAGCTCCACTAAGAAGTGAAATCAAAGCAGTTGTTTTTAATGCTTTGAAAATCCCTTATTCTAAAATGTTTTTGCACATGCCTAAAAGTTGGGGAAAAGTCTACTCTAAAACCAGAATCTTCTGTAACTCAAATTTAAGTCATTGGAGCTATATCTATCAGTTATCTAATTCTCTACCAACGTTTCTTTCTATCGGTTCTACACATTCACTCCCTAAGTGAGCTAGATACAGAGACAAGTCCAAAGGGAAACAGTAAACAACGGACATGTGCAGATTTCGAATGAAGGAGAAAAGTACAGCCGAAATCCAGGCAGTGTGACGTCACACTAGCTTTTCCCAAGAGCTGGCTCAACATTCCAGAAACTTCACTCTCCTACTTTTGAGACACTGGGGCTTGGAGTGATCCAGATAACCCATGGGAGGAAGTGCCATGTTGCATGAATTAATGAGACTCAGGGATAGATCTCTGAAGAAGTTGGAGATACTAGAGGGAATAAACAGCACAGTCAGATCTTACCCAGCTGTCTTCCAGCTTCCTCAGCCTGGCTTCCCTTGGCTTGGCTTCTCCCTGCTCTATGGCTACCTTAAGCTCAAACACTCTCTCAGTAAATTAAGGCGTGGCCCCACCACTGCCTGCTTGGGAGCCTGGAATTCCTTCTATAATCTGAAGTGACCTTGACTCAGTTGGGATTAAGGCTATAGGTCACCACTCCCAGGATACTCCCTGTGCTGGGATTAAAGGTTTGAATCACCACTCTCTGATTCTCCTAGACTGACTGTGGTTAGAGCTCTGGAACTTCTGGAACTTTTATTAACTCCCCACATAGACTGTGGGTAGATTCCCTCTGATAGCTCCAAAACTTCTGAAACTTTTATTGAATCCCCACAGCCATGGTCTAAGTAGTTGCAAAGACTGGTATTATTTCTCTAGCCCATATTCTCCAGAGTCACAGTCTTCATTTCAAATGTACAACCAGCTTTTTATTTATTTTTACCTAATGTGATTTGGCCTGAATGTGTCTCTGTACTTTATACATGCAGTGCCTGCAGAGGTCAGAAGATCCTCTCAATCTGGAGTGACAGACAGCCACCATGTGAGTGCTAGGACCCAAATCTGGGCCCTCTGCAAATACAGCCAATGGTCTTAACTACTAAGCTCTAGCACAGCCCAAAACCTGCTTTAAAAACAAAACAAACAACAACAAAAAATATTCATACAGACATGGTGACACACACCTGTAATCCCAGCACTTGAGAGGCTGGGTCAAGAAGACTAAGGGTTCAAGGCCAGCCTGGCACCAATTCTCAATAAAGCTAGTTGTGGTGGCTCATGGCCTGTAATCTCCCCACTAGAGAAGGAAGAGGAGTCAAGAGTTCAAAGACACCCTTAGCTACATAGTAAGGTCAAGACCAACCTGAGATACATGACCCTATCTCAAAACCACCAACACCACAACAATAAAAAGCCAGGTCAAATAGATAACTAACAAACCCAGAACCAGAAAACAGTTGTCTTGGGATCTGGAGACAGGTTGAGTCAGGGCCTGACTCATCCCATCCCAGGTGTGATCTTATGGTGAGGACCTGAGTCCAGCCCACAGAACTTAATTTATGTACCAGTCTGGGAGACTGGTCCACTTCTGGCATTAACTAATACAATAACTAACACATGGATTTAGCTAAGTTCACTGACCTAGGTTTCTTTTCCTTAAGGACAAATTGGACGTGTAAATTGCATTACCACATCAATGCACTAGTTCCTACATTTAAGGTCCTTAACAGCTGATGATTGTCTAGCTGAAGAGAACCAACTCCCCACTGTTAGTATTGTCTAGCAGGTACACATGCCAGCCCAGCCAGAGAAGACACTGCCAAGTGAAGTGTTGGGAGTGGGTGGGAGACTGGAGGATGGCTTTATAATCTCCTCTAAGAGGGGCTGACACAGAGGATGAGAGAAAGATCCTGACACCTTGATTCAGAGACCACCCTCCACCACTAGCCAGCTTTGTTACCTTGCATGATTTTCTTAATCTGTGTTTCAGTTTCCAGGCCATCAGTGCTTCCTCCAAAACCAGCCAGGTAATGGTCTGAAGTCTTTGGAGAGAAAAACCTCTGACTTCCACCAGAACACTTTCAAAGGCTTGAACACTTAGCAGACTGGAGGACAGGAGAGGCGTGGTACCACTTTGTACAGAATCTACCTAGAATTTCAAACCCATCCTTTACAGGACCAGAAAAGGTGTAGGATCAACAAGCCCCTCCTCAAGTGACACTCCTCCTCCTCCCTCTGGGAGTTCAGAAGAGTGGAATAGGAGGTGGCTTCCTGTTTGTTCTAAACCAACAGAACCTTCGAAGACTAGCTCCAGCCCCCACCCCATTAGTTCCCATCCCCAGGAGGAGGGAGCACATTAGCATAACAGTGAATCACCTCACGCAATGACCTTCCAAGAAAGGGTGGAGGAGCCGTCAGGCAACTGCCTACACAAACAGGGTGATTCTGAAGAACCGCAAACAAACCAGTTTAGCCCCAATTTCCATTTTTTGCATAAGACTGCTCTTCACAGAAACGAACACTTGTGGATCTACCTCAGTAACGCCAAGCTCAGAGCCTAAAAGGAAGCTCCCGCTTTCTAGTTTCAGTCTATAGATCTTGGGGAACTGGGAACTTTTTTTTTTTTTTTTTTTAATAAAGTTCAGCTAAAGGGGAACACTGGCAGCCAAAGGGAACTTGTGTGTCCCATGAAAGACTACGTGTTTTGTGTATGTTAATAAGGGATTTCACATGTTCCCTTAGGGAGGATTCTTAAGTGAGGGGGTGGATGATAAGATCAGAGGCATCACCAGCACTCAACACCGTGCCTCCTTATCCCAGGAGCACAACCACCAAAGGTTAAATTCGGGGCGAGGGCCCTGCCTTGGCTTGAGTGTCTGGTTCTTCAGAGAGATGCGCATCTTCTCTGAGGCCTCCTCCAGATCCTCTAATCCCTCACGGTTCAAGGCATTTTCATGCACTCGGGATACCGATGAACCGTGGACCGAACAGGAAGGACCATTCCCTCTTCCTTCCCCATACCCAAACTATCCTCTACAGCCTTCAAACACAAAAAGGATGTTCTCCGCACGCAAATCAATTTCATCCACTTCCCCCAAAAGCTAATCCCAGCACTCTTCATTCAAAAAGAGGCAGTCCGGCAATCTACAACTACCTAGAGTAAGAGCGCCGGTGTAGCCTTGCCTAGCCGTCGCGACCCGAGAGCTCGGCAGTCCTTCCTTCCAGCTCTGGGTAGATGTGCCACTCGCTCACGTCACTTTAGGTTACCTGGCTCCCGCATCCACCCGTGTCCCGCACCTGCGCCGTCGGTTCCGCCGCCTTCTCCTCCTCCGTAGCCAGAGGGCTGCTATGAACCTCTCGGGGGTCCCCGCCGCTCACGGGTGCCTCCTGGCCACTGTCTTCCACGGCGGACGAGGCGGCGGTGCCAAGCAGCCCGTGGGCCCCGTCTGCGTCCCCAGTCGCCACGCTGTGCACTAGCCACGCGTCCACGCGGGTGCGGGGAATGAAGGGGACGCCGAGCGTGTGCACTTCGCGCAGCAGCCGGCCCTTGGCAAGCAGCTGGGGGGAACGTCCCCAGCCCCCCGTGGCCGAGAGGGGGCTAGAAGCAGAAGCGGGGCGAGTAGGACAGAGTGGGAGCAGCTCCTCACAAAGTGCGGCGGCGGGCGGTGGCAGGCAGAGGTCCAGGTCCACACGGAGCCCAGCCAAGCTCAGCAGCAGCGTGAGGTCCAGAAGGCCGCCGCCCGCCCACCACGGCTTCAGGAGCTTCATCTCCCACTGCGCGCCTGGGATGCGGGCGCCCACCCGGCCCGGCACTGCAGGCGCCGCGGTGGCACGTACGGGACCCTGTCACCAGCACCAGTCGGGAAGACAATAGATCAGGGCGTACAAGGGGCCGTCGCAGCCTCACCCCAGCCAGGCACAAAGGGGCTCCCTCGGCTGCCCGCACAGTGCCTGGCGCGGCCGGGGATCCGGAGAGGCGGAGTAGGAGGCACCTGCAACACTCAGCCCTCTGGGCCGGCCCCATTGCCTGACCACGCCCCAAAATTAAATCCCGCCCACAGTCAAGCTTTGCCCTGCCCCGAACCGCAGGCATCGCCCCTCGGACACGCTCTGTCTGTCCTGGGCTCCAAGCCTCTTTATAGGGAGAGCCTCAAAGCCTTTTGGAATGGAGCGATTTAGGGATCCCAGATATCCCTGGCAGTTCTGTGGTATTGAGCTATACCGCTCTAGCTGAAAAGCTAGGGGTAAAAGCGGAGAAAGTTCGGGGAGACGGGATATGTAAACCAGGGCGAAAGAAGCTAGACTGCTTTAAAGCACATTGTGGGGATCACTGACCGGCATAGACAGTAAGAGAAGTAGACCTAGCCGGGCGTGGTGGCGCACGCTTTTAATCTCAGCATTTGGGAGGCAGGGTAGGCAAGTGAAATATACAAAATTTAGGAATTGATACTGATTCCAAGCCTTTTCGATGAAAGAATATTATGCACACACAAGCACGTATAAATGTACACCTTCAGAGTCTTCACTATTCCCCGGACGTACTTTACAAATTGCTAGTTTTCACTCATGAGCATCCTTTGCTCCAAGAGCACAGGACACCAACTCTACAAGCCACCCACTCCAACACTGAGCCCTCTGCATGTCTTCCAGGAGATTCAGGCAAACCAACAAGCACCACTCACTGTACAGGTAAGGAGTACACTGTGTTACCTGCCCCCCCCCCTTCTAAAGAGTGGCCCCCAAAGCTACATCCTCTGAATATTCAGCATATGGGATTAATCTCTCCATCTTTTCTCCCACAGTGCCTTCTCCAGCTGCCAACATTGCAACATTTGGCTCATTCATTTCTGTGCTTTACATAGTCTGATTTGACTATTGTAAATTCTTGAGGGCCAGGAACCTGTTTGGTTCACCTTTGCACTTGCATAGTACCCAACTTGGGCTTTGCAAATGGAGGATTTTTTTGTTTTGTTTTGTTTATTTTATTTATTTATTTATTTTTAACCAAGGCTTACTCCTTTCTTTCAGAGTACAGAGAGGCCCCACTGAGGGTTTGTCAATTGTTTAAGAAATTTTGCAAGGCTCTATCTCTTTCTCCTCCTCCTCCTTCCTTGTGAGTTATCTACTGTGACAGATCTTGTTCAGCAAGTCAGAGGTGTAGAAGCCAGAGGGTTTTTTGTTTTGGTTTGGTTTGGTTTTGGTGGTGGTGGTGGTGGTGGTGGTTGCTAGGGACAGAATGCTTTGAGCTACAATCCAGTCCCTGGTTTTCTGAGACAGGGTCTCAGTATGTACTCCTGGCTGACCTCAAATGCTCCAACCTCCCTGACTCCTAGTACTGGGATTACATGATGTATATCTACTGCCACGTCTGGCAGAAGGTGCTTCTGCTTTAAGCCTTGAGTGATGGGGGGAGGGGTAAGAAAACATGCCGAAGATGAAGGAATGTTTGCCACTTAGCATGACTTGGGACAGAGCCCTGATCACAGAGGATGGGGGTGATCTTGGCTCAGTAAGTGTCTGCCACACTTATTTCCTAGTGTGCATAAACCCTAGTTTGTTACATTCTTTAAAAATTTATTGTAGGTATGAGTGTGTGTGTGTGGTGTCTTCCTTGGTTGTAGGCATGACATTGCACAACATGGAGTTTAGAAGACATCTTACTAGGCTTGGTTTTTCCTTCCACCACGTAGGTCCTATAGAGTGAACTCAGGTTATTAGATGTGGAGACTAGTCTCTACCTGATGAGTTATGCCCAAAGTCCAAGCCCTGGATTTCATTCCCAGGCACCCACAAACCAGGAATGTGTGGTGCTGCCTACCTACAATTCCAGCACCTAGTGTGAAATAGCAGGAGGATTAGACACTCAAAATCATTATCAGATCCATAAGGTGTTCAGAACCAGACAGGGCTGTATAATACCTTGTTTAAGAAAGAAAAACAAAAAAACAAGAGTAAAAAGGAAATGCCTTCCCTTCATTTGAAGAGGTTACAACTTAAGATATATGTTGAGGGGATATGAAGAGAGTAAGGGACAGGAAATGTTCTTTCTTTTGCAGGGAGGAAGGTAGGGTAGCTAGCTTGGAACTTACTATGTAGACCATGTTAGCCTTGATGTCAGAGAGATCCCGATCCCTCTGCCTCTGCTTCTTGAGAGCTGGAATTAAAGTGTGTGCCCCTACACCTGGCAAGAAAGGCATTTTATAAAGTCACCTGTATTTGTAAAGTCCTTAAATTAGTGTGACTCAAAGAGCCTAAAATTTGTACCAATGTGAAAAAACGTTCTGAGCCAGAGGAAGTAAGATGTCTTCTTGGTTTCTGTAAGCGATCAGTTCCAAGAGCCTCTTTGAGGTACCGAAGACATCTGTGCTTTATAATTTCTAATGCAATGCAAATTCATGTAAACAGCTGTCCAGCTTTATTGTTCATAGACTAAGGATGAGCAAAAAAAATTGTACAAGTTCAAATGCTGACGATATTTTCAAATATATATGCTCCTTGGTTGGTCGAACCTCACTCAGTATGGAAGCTGGAGGCAATGTACTTAAGAGTGCTTCCTCCCCTGAGAGCTCTGTGCACCCCCTCAGCCCCCCTTTTAACTTAGAGTTTGTTTATTTGTTAACTTTGTGTGTGTGTACTCTCTCTTGTTCCACACTGCGTGTGAGGAGATCAGGGGACACCTTGTGAGAGTTGGGTCGGTCCTTTTCCATGTGGGGCCCAGGGACTTGGTAGCAAGTGCCTTTACCTACTAAACCATGCCACTGTCACTGAGTTTTTATTTTTATTTTTATTTTTTTAGTTCTTTATATATTCTAGATATTAGTTTTATCAGGTAAATAGCTGGCAAGATTTTTCTCCTATTCTAGATGCTTCCTCTTCACCCAATTAATTGTACAAATGTCTTTTAAGGCCCCAATTGTCCATACTTGGTTTTATTCCCTGAGTAACTGGAATTCCATTCCAAAACCCCTCACTAGTTTCGGGTATTTCATTAAGGGCTTTGCTCCATCTGGACCTGATTGTCGTGTAAAGTGAGGAATAAGGACAGGGTTTTATCCTTCTACATGTTGCTGTTTTTGTATGCTCCAATGAGTATGTTTGGGATCTTTGTAAAAACAAAACAAAACAAAGAATACCTCAGGTTGCTGCAGCAGTGTGGTATGTGCACAGGGTCTCTGTTCCCTTGATCGGCACGTCCAGGTGTGTGCTAGTGCCATGCTGTTAGTAGTTTCTGTGAATCCGTGGTATAACTCGAAACCCAATTTGGGATACTGCCAGCATTTGCTCTTTTTGTTCAGGGCTGCTTTGGCTATTAGAGAGGTTTTTATGCCTTTCTATATATCTGTGGACAATGACGTTGATATATTAACGGAGATTGCATTGAATCTGTAGATTGATTTTGGTGAGATGCCCGCTTTCACATTATTGATTCTCCAATCCAAGAGCATGGGATGTATCTCCACATTCCAGTGTCCTCTTTAATTTCTCTCTTGAGTATTTTAAAGTTTCCATTATAGAGGTCATTCACTACCTTGATTAGGTTTATTCTGAGATATTTTAATTTTTATAGGATTTTGAATGGGATTGTTTCCTGGTTTCCTCCTTGGTATGTTTGTCATTAACATATAGGAAGACGCCCCATCTCTGGGTCTTTATTTTACACCCTTCCACTTAGCTGAAAGTGCCACTTCTAAGAATTTTCTGGTTAAGTCTTTAGGAACTCTTTTTCACTACATTGATTTTTTTCATACAACATATTTTGATCATATTTCTTCTGTTTTTAAGTCCTCAGATTTTCTCCATTTCCCTGTCCCAAGAAAACAAACAAAACTAAAATAGATAAAAATATCAAACCATAAACAACAACACAACTACACACATACACACTCACACACACATACACACACGCACACAACTCACACATACAACACACTGATACACACACACATACACACTCACACATACACACACACACACACACACACACACACACACACACACACACACACACGAGTCTGATCCTTGAGCCTTGAAGTGCATCCCATTTACGCCTGAGTGATCTAAGATCTCTGTCTGCACACTCCACTTGTGGGTCTCCGGGTTAATTACCATCTACTGCAAGAAGACGCTTGTCTGATGATGACTGAGCTGTGAGCATAGCAATATGTCATTAGGAGTCATTTCATTACTAGTTTACTTAGCAGAACAAAAGTAATAGGTTTTCCCTAGGACCCAGGACCTACCTAGTCTCAGGTTCTTGGCCTTATTAACAATGTCAGGTCTATGTTCCATCTCAAGTTCAATCAAAAAGTGATTTAACTCCCATACTATTTGTGCTGCTATTGCACCGGTGTATCTTGTGTCTCTGTTGCAGGTCTTAGGGTTCATATCTAGGTCAGATTGATAATTACCTTTCTCCTTTGGTGTGGTGGTTTGAATAAAAATGGCCCCATAGTCTCTTATGCATTTAAACAGTTAGTCTCCAGGGAGTGGCACTATTTGAAAGGATTAGAAGGATTAGGAGGTGTAGACTTGTTGGAGGAAATATGTCACTGAGAGCTTTGTGGTTTCAAAGGCTCATGCCAGACCTAGCTCTCTCTCCGGCTCCCTTTCCTTCTCTCTCTGATTATGGATCAGGATGTAGCTCTCAGCTACTGCTCAAAATGCCTGCCTGAATGTGTCCATGCTCCCTGACATGATGACAATGGACTAAATCTCTGAAATTGTAAGCCAGCCCCTAATTAAATGTTTTCCTTTGTAAGAGTGCCTTGGTCATGGTGTCAATTCCTCGTAAAAGAACAGTAAGACATCCAGTAACATGTACAGTACCTTCCACTACCGTGAGTACTAATTGATAGGGATGAAACTTCTAATCTGCCACCAGCTCAATTTCTCTGGGTTCAATGACATAAGTAAGTGGTGTCGTCAGTAATAGGGCTTTACCATCATGTGTGTAGAGTAACCAATAACATTGGCAATAATCTGTAATGTTATAATGTTTGAGGAGGGTTGCGGATCCCCTTTGACTAACCACTCAATAAGATGTAACTTATTCATGGAACTTTGTTTTACTTGGTAGCCTAGTTGGGGCACTATCTCTTCCACTATATGGTGACTCCATTTAAATTCTTTTTCTATATTTTAGGAAACTTCTAGAGTAGTAGATTTCCATATGTCTTTTCAAATGGTCCCTAGTGTTAGCAATACTTTCTCATATTCCCTCCTTTTCTCTCCCCTCCACCCTTCCCCATTTAGTTCTCTTATTTTACCTTCTCTTCATCCCCTTAACACTGCTTGCTATTTCTCCTTCGACCCACACCCTGTGTCCCCTCCCCCTAGTCCTTTATGAGCAACCTAACCTGTAGATATTCTAAATGACATACAGATATGTGGGGATTCAATAAAAGTTTCAGAAGTTTTGGAGATATCAGAGGGAATCTACCCACAGTCTATGTGGGGAGTTAATAAAAGTTCCAGAAGTTCCAGAGCTCTAACCACAGTCAGTCTAGGAGAATCAGAGAGTGGTGATTCACACCTTTAATCCCAGCACAGGGAGTATCCTGGGAGTGGTGACCTACACCCTTAATCCCAACTGAGTCAAGGTCACTTTAGATTATAGAAGGAATTCCAGGCTCCCAAGCAGGCAGTGGTGGGGCCACGCCTTAATTTACCTAGAGAGTATTTAAGCTTAAGGCAGGCATAGAGCAGGGAGAAGCCAAACCAAGGGAAGCCAGGCTGAGGAAGCTGGAAGACAGCTGGGTAAGATCTGACTGTGCTGTTTATTCCCTCTAGTATCTCCACCTTCTTCAGAGATCTATCCCTGAGTCTCATTAATTCGTGCAACATGGCACTTCCTCCCATGGGTTATCTGGATCACTCCAAACCCCAGTGTCTTAAAAGTAGGAGAGTGAAGTTTCTGGAATGTTGAGCCAGCTCTTGGGAAAAGCTAGTCACACTGCCTGGATTTTGGCTGTACTTTTCTCCTTCATTCGAAATCTGCAGGTGTCCGTTTACTGTTTCCCTTTGGACTTGTCTCTGTATCTAGCTCACTTAGGGAGTGAATGTGTAGAACCGACAGAAACGTTGGTAGAGAATTAGATAACTGATAGATATAGCTCCAATGACTTAAATTTGAGTTACAGAAGATTCTGGTTTTAGAGTAGACTTTTCCCCAACTTCTGATCTGACTGTGGTATTTATTCCCTCTAATATTTCCAACTTCTTCAGAGATCTATCCCTGAGTCTCATTTATTAGTGCAACACAGATATCTAAAGCTTAAAATCTAACACCCACATATAATAGAAAACATGAAGTTTTTATATTTTGGGGTCTGGGTTAATTCACACAGGATGACTGTTTCTATCCCCATCCATTTACCTAAAATTTTAATTTTTCTTAACAACTGAGTAATTTTCAATTGTGTAAATGTATTACTTTTGCATCACCAGTTCATCAGTTGAGGGAAATCTAGGCCATTTTCAATTTCTGGCTATTATGAATAAAGTTGCAATGAATATGGATGAGCAAGTATCTCTCTGTAGTAAGATGTGGAGTTCTTTGGATATATGTTTGTTATTTTTCCACTGTTGCGCAGAGACACTATGACCAAGGTAAGTTATGAAAGAAAGTATTTAACTGGGGGCCTGCTTACAGTTTCAGGGGGTTAGGGCTAAGAGCTACATCCTGATCTGCAAGCCCGAGTCAGAGAACAAGATGGGACCAAGCATGATCTTTTGGAACCTCAAAGCACACACCCCCAGTGACACACCTTCTCCAATAAGGCCATCCCTCCTAATCCTTCCAAAAACAGTTCTACTAATCATTCAAATATATGAACCTATAGGGGCATTGTTGTTCAATAGCACAATTCCCAGAGTGGTATTTCTGGATTTTGTGGTAGATACATTTTCAGCTTTTTGAGGAAACAGTACATTGATTTCCATAGTGGCTTTACCAGTTTACAGCAATGAATAAGTGCCCCGCCCTCCTTATCAGCATCTGCTCTTATCTGTTTTTATCAATCTTCTCCATTCTGGCTGGGAATAAAATGGAATCTCAAAGTAGTATTAATTTGCATTTCCTTTATGATTAAGGATGTTGAACATTTAAAGGTGTTACTCAGCCATCTGTGTTTCATCTCTTGAGAATTATCAGTTTAGTTCTTGTCTTAGTGTTACTATTGCAGTGATGAATCAATCACCATGACAAAGAAGCTTCAGGAGGAAAGGGTTGATTTGGCTATACTTACTTTCACAGCATTGTTCATTACTGAAGGAAATCAGGGCAGGACTTCAAACAAAGAGGGATCTTGGAGGCAGGAGCCAATGGAGAAGCCTTGGAGGGTGCTGCTTACTGACTTGTTTCTATGACTTTGCTCAGCCTACAGGACCACCATCCCAGGGATGGCACCACTCACTGTGGCCTGGACTCTCCTCCATCAGTTATTAATTGAGAAAATGCCTTACAGCTGGATCTCATAGAGTTAAAACCAGCTGAGCCAGTTGTATATCCTATTTTTGACTGAGTTATTTGGTTTAAGTTTTATATTTATTTATTTTCATTTTTTTTATGTACTCTAGAGACTAACCCTGTGTCAGAGGTATAATTGATATTGGTACTGTTACTATTCCGTAGCTGTCACTTTATTTGAATGGTGTCCTTTGCTCCACAGAAGCCCTTTACCTCATGAGGCCTCATGTATTAATTATTGTCTTAATGTCTGTGCTGTTCAAAAAGTTCTTTCCTTTGCCAATGAGTTATAAAGTATACTCCATACCTTCTCTTCTGTCTGGCCTTATTGAAGCTGTTGATACACCCACAGTTGAGTTTTGTGTGGGTGATAGATATGGATCTAATTTTATTCTTCTACATGTAGCTTATCCAGTTCGACCCACACCGTTTGTTGAGGATGTTTCTATTTCTCCAGTGTGAATTTTTGGCTTCTTCATTGCACTAACTCTGCAGTGTGTATTTTTGGTTTCTTTGCCAAAAAATCAGGTGTCTGTAGGTATGTGGGGTAATTCCTGGAACTTAATTCCATTGGCATATATTCTAGAGTCTAACGCTGCAGGAGGCAGAGATTGGATTTCTGTCAACAGCAGAAAACAAACTCAAGCCCCAGGGCATGACGGTGAAGGGCTTTCTTCTTCCTCTTTCTTCATTTCCACAGGACATTGGGTAGGGGCAAGGACTCAGCATCAGCCCTGACTGAGAGCACCTTCCGGTTCTGGAAAGCAGTCTAGTTCTCTTTCTTGATTGGTCCCATTTTACACCTCGATTTGCATGTGAAGACTCCCAGCCAATCAAAACACATTGATCTCTACATAGCAGGATATGCAGGCTATGCACAGATTCAGATACTTACTGGAGGGGGAAGAAGACGAAGGCTTCAGGGTCCAGCTCTCCTTTGACTCCTGGCTCAGGTAGGGGCCTTAACTCCCTATCTCCCAGGTGTTCTTTGAAGAAGAAAGGTAGCTTCTGAGACTGGACAAAGGCAGCCATGCCGGAGACCTTCCACAGACAGCGGAACTTTCTTGTGTTCCCATTGCTTCTATTCTAAGAGATGTTGCACCTGCTTACCATTCAGGGAACTTGCTCCTGTCTTGGAGGTTACTGCTCCTATTTCAAGACCTATCACATCTACCTCAGCCTTATAAACCTGCTGCTTCAGCTGCAAGCAGAGGGACTTGCCTCATCCCCTCCAGGAGAGAGAGACCTGTGACCCGACCTCTATGGTCTCGTTCTACAATACGCTGCTGTAGGTCAGCCTCTCAATTCTTTTTAAGCATTTAAACCCACGACACTTGTTCAAAGCCTCTCTGCACCAGAAGCTGCTGGGGGTGGTGGGGTGGGGCACAGCTATATGACTGCCTCTTTTGCTTGGCATCTTGCTGCTGCTAAGGGTTTCGGGGTTTCTACTCTTCCATTCGAGATTTTACTTTCCCACTTAAACTGTTAGCCCGCTGCCCCATGGAAAATGAAGTTCCTCCTGGTTTGTTTCCTCCGTCTGTCCACTCCAGTCGTGGAGGCTAAGATGACATATGAGAACGGATCATCTCACTGCTATAATTCTTTGCAACCGTCTAAATAAGAAAACCTTTTCTGATGTTCCAGACACCAAGGTGTGTAGAATTTCCACACTAAACTAACCTCCAATACCCCGCGGGCACCAGCAGAGTAGCTTACAAGTCAACTCCATTCTCACACCTCACGAGTTAAAGGTCAGTCAGTAAAGACTGCTCCCACTTCATATGACAATCTCCAATCCATACTTCCCTAAACTTCTAATGGAGGAACTGAAACTGGGCGTTCTTCTTGAATCGGATGGCAGGGACCCATTTCCTACCCTCAGCCTCTTGTCCTGCCCTACTTCAAGAACGGAGTGGGCAGACAGCAAGGAGAACAGACTGGAGGCACTTTGTCAATCAAGGAGCATCCTTAAACAGGATAAAACAATTGTAGACAGTGGGATTTAGTAAAATTGGGAAATTAATGGAACAGAGTTGAAGCCAGTAGGAGCACAGGTCTGAGAACGGTGACAGCTCAAAAGCTCTTGGTGGTCTGTGAGGTGCCAGCTGAGAGCAGTTCCTTACAGTCAAGTCTGCAGCTCACCCATGGAAGCAGCAACAGCAACCACTGCCCTTGGAAACTGGAGGCCTGGGCTTCCAGACAGCAAGCCGTGGAGGCTGGTAACAGCTGCAGGAACAAATTCTCTTTGATTTCAGCAGCTGGTCAAGTTCTGGAGCCCTAGGGCAGAAGCCTCAGGCACAGGAACAATCTGACTGGTCTATTCTCTGATGAGCCAGGCAGCTGAGAGCAGATTTCTTTCCCTGAAGAAAGGAGGAGCCTCTGAAGATCTAGCTCCTGATCCTCCCTCCCACCCTCAGCCCTTGGTCCTCCCACCCTCAGCCCTTGGTCCTCCTATCCTCACTCAGCCCTTGGTCCTCCCACCCTCAGACCTTGGTCCTCCCACCCTCAGCCCTTGGGCCTCCCATCCCGCTGCCCCTCTAGCTCTGGAGTCCCTGCAGCCCAGGGAAAGGGAAGGCTAAGCTACCAGAAGTTTCCAGAAGTCCACAATTTCTGCAGAGGTAGGGAAACCAGGAAGGGAGTTTCTATTTCCAAGACAGCCATTGCAGACCCCTGCAGCTTCCTTTGGCCAGGAGTTTCATTGCCAGTGTTCTGTTTGTGATGTTTGCTTTTTCATCCAAAGACTTATTTATGTGTATCACTTGCATGCCTGCTGCTCAGGGAGCTCAGAAGGGGCCCCTGAATGTCCTGGAACTGAAGTTATGATTGGTTGTGAGTTGTCATGTGGGTGCTGGGTTCCTAAGCAAGAGCTCTCTCTCCAGCCCTGGTTTGTGTTTTCTCTTTGTCTTTTTACAACGACTGTTGCCTTGCTAACCCTATCTTTTCCTTGTTTGGTTTTTAAGAGAAAGTCTCACTGTGTATAGCTCTGACTATGCTGGGATTATCAGAGATCCTTCTGCCTCTGCCACCAGAGTGCTGGGATCAAAGGTGTGGGCTATGATGCTGTGGCTTATTGTGGTATTAGCTTTATTCTTAAGAGCCTGACTGGTCTCTGCTTTTCCCTTAGAGCTTACGCCTGAGTCAGAAAGCTGAGCATGATGGATGGTGATCCACTCAGCTTCAACACCAAGATTCCCTTATCAGGTTCTATAATTTCCTAGAATGACCTAGGGGACTCTTGAAAACAAGTTGCTTGTGTATACTAGTTTATTATAAGGGATCCAGTAAATGGAAAGGTACATAGGAGTGCAGGCTAGTTTTTTGTCTACTCGACACATGCTACAGGCATCTGGAAAGACAGGACTTTGATTGAGAAAATGCTCCCCTCGGATTGGCCTGTAAGCAAGTCCGTGAGGCATTTCCTTGATGAAATGATTGATGCGGGGCGGTCCAGCCCTCTGAAAGTGGAGCCACCCTTGGGCCAGTAGCCCTGGATGGCCTAAGAAGGCAGGATGAGAAAGAAAAGGAAAAAAAAAAAAGGCCAATAAACTGAGACCTTTCATGGCTTCTGCTTCAGTTCTGGCCTGGAGTTCCTGAGCAGACATCCCCGCATAAATGACAGATAAAGTGAGATAAATCCTTTCCTTCCCAAGCTGGCTTTTCCTGTGGTACTTATCACAACACCCAGCTGAGACAGCAGAAGAGGACCATGGTCCTCTCCTACTATGTGGGTTCTGGCCATTAAACCGGATGGTCAGGCTTGGCAGCGAGGGCCTTTGCCTCCTAAGTCATCTCGGCAGCCATTGCATAGCATCTGAAGGTGGGAAACCTGCTGAAGTCTTCTCCCCAGTTTTGGGAACAGTCAAGCCTTGCAGTTTGAGTATGAACTGTCTCCCTCAGGATCATGTGTGGTCTCTCGATGGTAGGACTGTTTAGGGAGGTGGTGTAACTTTAAGAGGGGGCGGGGCCTGGCTGCAAGCGGTAGGTCCTTGGATCAGTGCCTCTGTGAGCTATACCTGGTTGGTCCCTGATTTATTCTTCTGCTTCTCTGATCTCTCTCTCCTCTCTCTCTTCCTCCCTCTCCCTCTCTCGCTCTTTCTTTCTCTCTCCCTTTCCTCTGCTTTCTGCCTGACTTGAGGTGAGTAGCTTCTGCCACAAGCTCCTCCTGCCAGGGTGCTCTGCCTCAGCACAGACCCTGAATCAGTGGAGCCAAGGACTGTGGATTGGAATGCCTCAACCCATGAGCTAAAACAAGTCTCCTGACCATAAATCATTTGTGTCAGATATTTGATCTTGGGTCCCTTCCTCCCTGCCCCCCCCCCCCCCCCCCCCCCGTGTTGTGCATAGCACATACCCCTTCTTGTTGCTTGGCTCTTTGTTGGTTGCTGAATAGTTCCGATCCCTATTGATCACAGCAGCTTCCTTTACCATCAGTGATGCATACCAAGTGTGTAGTATTATGTGTCTGGCCTGTGATTGAGACCTGCAGTCCCACAGAAACACACAGTCGCTTGTATTAATTTTACGCTGATCAGCCTATGGCTCAGGCTTATCACTTGCTAACTCTTGCTCTTAATCTAACCCATGATTCTTATCTTGTTCAGCCATGTTGCTCGGTACCTTTTCTCAGAGCAGCATAGTTGTCTTCTGCATCTGCTGACTTCTATGGCATCTCTGTGGCATCTCTGCTCCGTTCTTCCTGTTCCCAGAGTTTTCTTAGTCTGGTAGCCCCACCCACACTTTCTGTCTGCCTTCATCAGCCAGTCGGCATTTTTGTTAAACCAGTAGGAGGGACAGTTATTTACAATGTAACAACATAATCCACCACACAAGTGTCCTGTGTTTTAATTTTTGTTGTGTTGTTTTTGTCAACTTGACACAAGCTAGAATTATTTGGAAGGAGGGGACCTCAGCTGAGAAAATGCCTCCATTAGATTGGCCTATAAGCAATTCAGTGAGTCATTTCTTGATGAATGATTGACGTTGGAGGGCATAGCCCATTTGGGCCCTTCTACCCCTGGGCAGATAATCCTGGATGGTATAAGAAAGCAAGCTGAGCAAGCTAGAGAAGACAAGTTAGTAGGCAGCACCCCTCTATGGATTCTGCTTCAGTGCCTGCTTCCAGGTTTCTGCCCGAGCGTTTCTTGATGATGGACTTTGATGATGGACTATGAAATAAATGAACCCCTTTTCCTCAAGTTGCCTTTGGTCATGGTGTTTTACCATATCAATGGGACCTAACTAGAACATAAATTGGTATGTTTGTGTGGTGTTGCTGTAACATGCCTGCCTGACTATGCATTTTGAAGGACTGTGGAACTTTGCGCTAGAAAAGAAGACACTGAGTGTTCAAAGCTTCACCAAGCCGTTACATGTGAGACTTTAGATGATAGTACTAAGAGCAGGGCTAGTGAGTTTCAGAAGGAAGTTTGAGAGTCTCTTGACTATTAGAATCACCCCATGTTTTGAATTAAGAACTTGTGGTTATGGCCTCACTGAAGCCAAAGAACCAGCTGTTAACAAGGCAAGAAACACGAAAGTGAAACCTTTACTTTGATGGGGCCATTGATACTGGTCAGCTGGGCTGAAGAATCAGCTGTGATTAAAAGACACAAGTATCCTTGAGAAATATTTTCCTCAGGCTTGGAGCATAGAAGCTATGGTCCCAGAGGATGTCAAGGCTGTTCTTAGTGTGAGCTTGTAATGGGCCGGTGCCCCTAGAGCACCCCTAGACACCCCAAGACCACAGCTAATGACCACTGTTAACTTTAAAGAAAAAGAGAGTTTAATGAATATGAATGATACACCGGTACACACATGTGCAGGCTCGAGGCACTGTGAAAGCCAAGAGCCCTGAATGCTTTCAGAGTAGAATTCTTATACCGCACTCTGGGTAGGGGAGGGGGTACGGGCAGGGCCAAAGGTCACCCTAGGACAGAGTTTAGGAATGTACTGCGTCCGGTTTTGGGGTGTTCGAGTCTTGTCCAGGCGAGGGGCGTCGAGGTTAAATAATCTGCACTCTGGAGTCGTTAGGTTCTGTCATTCAGGATCACAATGAGAGACCCGAGCTTTATTTAGCACACCTTACATCTTAGTCCTGCTTCTCTCTCTCCTGGTCCCCCACTTAGCTCCTCCTTTCTTGACTCTCTCACACCCCGCCCCCTCGTCCGGCCCACCCAAGGTCTTGGAAAACCCCAAAAGACTAGCACTCAGCAGGTGGCAGCGATAAGGAGATTGTAGAGCAGGAAAACATGTTTTTCTTAATCCCCCTATTTAACATAAGGTTTTAGTCCTTTGGGGAGGAGGAGAGGCCATAAGGGCCAGAATGGCACTATTTAGGAATCAACAGGAATGCAGGCAGGCAGACAGGCAGGCAAGCGTATTTCCTGTGAAACAATAGGACCACCTGAAGACATTTATTTCCTGGAGCAATGGTCATGATAAGCACATTGTGCAAGCTTCAGAAAGTTCCTGCCTGCTTCAGTTAACAGTTCTCATGGTAGGGCTTTCCTGGGTGGCCCCACCCAGGTTGCTACATCAGGAATGTGAAATGTGGTCCCAGTACATCCTGTAAGTACATCCTGTGTTGCTCAGGAGGGGGTTAGTGAACAAGTATCTTCTTAGCAAACAGAAAGTTAGTGTGACAGCACAAGAGGTCAAATCTTAGGTTAGGCCAGGAAAATCTCATCTTTACAAGCTGTTGAACATTCCTCATGAAAAATGAGGCATGATGGAATATACAGAAGCAGAAATGTGTGCCTGGAACTCCTCACATCTCAATGGACTAGTTTCAGGGAGATGGGCAAGGGGCTGAGGTGCAACCCCACAGTCTACCTCTACTGGCCTATTTCCTTCAGCTAGGCCTTGCTCTTATTTTTTTTTCCCCTAAGACAGGGTTTCTCTGTGTATCCCTGGCCACCTTGAGACTTACTTTATAGACTAGACTGGTCTAAAACTTGCCTCTGCCTCCTGAGTGCTGACATTAAAGGTGTGCACCACTATACGTGGCTACACTCCTGTTCTTAAAGATTCCTCACCCATCTGAACAATGGTGACACATACCATTAATCTCAGCTCTCAGGAGGCAGAAGCAGATGGATCTCTGTGAGTTTGAAGCCAGTCTCATCTACAGAGCTAGTTCTAGAACAGCCAGGGTTACCAAAGAAATCCTGCCTCAAGAAACCAACCAGCCAACCAACCAACCAACCAAACAGATTCATCCTCTCAAGACATTCCTATCAGTTGTGGTTCGAGCTCATGAGCCTCTGGGGAGACATGATACATTCTAACCATAATGAGGTTCTACCAGATGCAGTTGTGAAGTGTGTGTCATGGGGGCACTGCAGAGGACAGAAAGGGGTTTAGGATAATGTGTCTAGAGGACCATAATGCTACACTAATGAGCAAAAACTGAGAAACTACAAATGTAATAGCCATTCAACAGCAGAGGGGGCTCACCATTGCCACCCTTGTCCTTTCTGTCACATTCTATGTGCTGGATCCTGAACTGCTGGTTTGAACAAGCTTAGTGCGTGTATTAGGGCAGGGTAACCCCACAACACATAACCCTCAAGTCCCAGATGGAGCATGCTAGCGAAATTTTACTTTTTGCTTATTTTATAGTCCAATGAAGAGTTAGGGTAGAGGATAAGTGTTCTTTGGGGGGTCACTTAGAGACGTAGACCCCTTGTTATTGTGCCTCTGTCCTCCTCCGCAGCCCCAGCATCCTCTCTGGGGAAGATCAAGCATGAGGTATCTTGGGCTTGTCTAACAAGGGTTTCGTTCCCAGCACCGCCTCAAAGACACTGATAATAAGGTAGTGTGATGATGGAAAAACACTGCCATGACGCTACCGCAAGCCAAGAGATGCGGGAAAAGCCACCAGCAACTGGAGAAGGCAAGGAAGGATCCTTCTCTGGAACTTTCAGGGGGAGTGTAGCCCTGCTGGTACCTTGAACTTGGGCTTCTGCTTCCTGGAACCATGTGAGGATGCATTTCTGTTGTTAAAGGCTGTGAACATTTATTAGGCATTTCTAGAAACTGACACAGATTTGCTTTGAATTTCTCTTCTAACTTAGCTCAGTTCCCCTCGCATAGTACAATTTTTATAAAATAGGACTCGTTTGCAGTTAGCTGTGGCTGGGTCTTCATCTTGAAGATGGGTGCTTCCTCTGGGTTCTTGCTGTCACGCCTTTGTTCAGTGTTCAAGGACTCTATATGAAATGGAAGCCCCGAGTTCTAAGTGAGGCTCTAATGTATGATATAGCACAGTAGTGGTAATTTAAGTGTACACACAGACACATACAGGGAAACAGACACACACACCCAATGTGTACAGTCACAAGTAAACTGTTACTAGCTGTGATGGTGGACTTATTATGTTAACATGGTAACCACTTCATAGTTTATATTTCCATATCAAATGACTGCACTGTATTCCTTCATTAAATACACTATTAGTTGTGCTTCAGTAAAGCCAATGTATAAGGACTAGTCTCTGAGTAAAATCTGGATTGCTGTGGGTGCCCTTGGGCAGAGGGCAGCTTCGGGGCCAGGCATGGTGGGAGGCCTCTGTCCTGTGAGCTCAGCTGTTGGCACAGAGGAGATCTGAGTTTGTTTCATGGTGGTGCTGATAGATGGGAGGTTCTCCGCTCAGATGGATGATGTCTGAGGAACTTCCTCCGAGAGATCAATCTTTGTCCTCTATTCTCCTGTAGCGAGGACCCAACGAATGCTACTTCAGGCCACCCTCTTTCAGAGAACTTAAATGCTACCTGTGGCTATGTTCAGAAACAGAAAATGACATTTGTTTCCTCCTGACTGAATATGACATGTTTTGTGTTCACCACAGATACTACACAGAAATAAGAAGTCTATATCCCAGATAGGTTTCTCTTGTGCAATATATCCATGTTTATTTATTTATTAGTTTCTAAAGCTAGCTTTCATATTAATTATCCTAGAATGGTCTTGAACATAACAGTTCTGTTTTTCTTTCTCATGTATTTGCTTATTTATTCTTTTATTACTTGTAATTTATGTATATGGGTGTCTTGCCTGTGTGCATGTATGCATACTATGTGTGTGCCTGATACCCATGGAGGCAGGAGGGCATTGGATCCCCTTGGACTGTAGTTACAGTTGTGAGCCACCATATGGCTACCGGAACTTGAACTGGGGTCTGAACTACTGAGCCATCTCTCCAGCCTGATAATTCTGTTTTGCAAGTGCTGAAATTATAGGCATATAGCGCCACATTCAGCTTTGAATTATATAATTTTTTATAAAAACATGGTAACTTGTTTTATAACAGATGTTTTAATTACATCTTATTTATTTATTGTGTGTTTGTGGGCATGTGGGTGCTGCAGTGACTATCTGGAGGTCAAAGAACAATACAGGGGACTCTGTTCTCCTCTTGTGTGGGTTTTAAGGCTTGGACTCAGGCCATCAGCCTTGTTGACAAGTGCCTTTACCCTCTGAGCCATTTCAATGGTCAAGACTCTTTTTGATGATTACTTAAAAAAAATTAAAATAACAAGTCTCTATGTCAATGTCAGGAGCTCCCTCCTTCCTGCCATGAGTTCAATCCCTCCTCCTAGGGATGGAAATTCACTTCTGTTGTAATTTTAAGTGGTACTGTAAAACTTAGCATGAGAAGTTCTGTCCCATGTCACCTCATCTGTGTCTCCAGCAGCACTTGCTTAGATGTAACAAGGGTGCCTGGTATGTTCCCGAGCTCCAAGAGAAGGTCTCGGTCTCTGGGATTTCTCTGGAGAAAGCCCATGTTCTTTAGAAAAGCACCATGAAGAGAAACTAAAGAGATCATTCTTGGGCAGAGGTGATGATTACACAGCTTGTTTCCAGCTTGCGACCAGGGTTGTCAGCATACCATTCTGTGGGATGTTTGCCTCTTAGAATCTCCAATTCGTCCGTCATCATCTACCTCATCCCCGAAAAATGACAAATCGTGGAACCTCAAATTCCCTGTAGAGTCTGACTCTACAATCTTCTGTGTCTCTAGAACTTTGTTAGCTATGTTACTTCTTTTAGGTTCCCACTGCACAGGTACTGCTGATACTCTAACCCTTTATTCACCACTCTTCCCTAGGACAGAGAAGCCATCCAGCCTCAGCGAAAGCCCCAGGCCAGGTGCTCACTCCAGCTGTTCCTGCATCAGGCTGAAATGGACTAGGAGTATGTAGCTTGTCTCCCAGCAGGCAGTCAGCTGCTCTGCGTGGATTTTACATGGTTTAACTATATGTAGTAAATCCAGAAGGATCTTGGCTACTGTGTAAACCTATTGATCCTCCCCTAGAGGTACACAGGGAGCTTTATTTAAAAGGCTTGGTTTGAGCTAAGTTAAATTATTTCGGTAAATTCTTGATGAGCACCTACTGCATGTTAGGCATTGCATGGGGAACATTAGTCTATGAATAAAACAAAGCCTCAGGTCTGAGGAGTCTGCAGTCCTTTGGCAGAGACAGACAGTAAACAAATACTTTGTTGGGGGATACTGCATACCAGAAAGGAAAATTAAGCAGAGATAATAGATGAAGGGGAGGAGAGGGGTGGCGTGGGTGTAGGCACACATCCAGGTGGGCAGACAAGCAGAAAAAGTCTGGCTTGGAGAAAAGAGAAAGCCTGAGATGCCTGAAGGAAAGAGATGGCCTGGTGCAAGTAAGCAGTTGTGGCCTTACATGTGGTGCAGGGCAGATCAAAGACCAGAACTCAGCAGGTCCCCAGGACTTGAGTGTGAGCTGCATAAGTACAGGACACACACACACACACACACACACACACACACACACACACACACACACACACACACACGGACGGACGGACGGACGGACGGACGGACGGACGGACGGACGGGGACGGACTGCTCCAGGCTGAACACAGCTGGCCAGGGAGGGGGGAGGTGCATGACATTCTCGCACAGACAGGGTCATCTGGGAACTGAGTGGTTTATGACCATGATGGCTATTCTTGAATGCCAACTTGGCCACACCTGGCATTGAGGGACTGCCTCCATTATCACACTGGCCAGTGGGCATGTCTGGGAGGGGAATTTTCTTGATTGCTGACAGGTGTGGGATGGCCTGGGCCTGGGCTTTATAGAAAAGGTAGATGAACATGAGCCCGGGAGCAGGTCAGTATACAATGTCCCATTGTGGTCTCCTGAGTTTCTGCCTTGGCTTCTCCCCCTCATCAGCTGTAACCTCAGATGAAATAAACCTGTTTCTCCTCAAGGTGCAACAGGAAAGATAACTAGAGTCTCTCTTTCCAGGCTAATTTATTAGGCCCACGTCATGATTGCCTACAGCCTCTTCATCTCCTTACTTTCTTCTCTAGTGGCTCCTGTGAATGTGATGTACTGTTCTTTTTAGAGCCGTCACAAAAATTTTAACTAAGTATATTGAGTTACAGCATTTTCTTAACAGCCCCATCCTGTCCTTCTTTCCCTGTTCTGCCTGAGAGAAGATCTAGCTCTTTCTGGAGGGAAAGCAGGCCCACTTTAGGATCATTGAATACACCTTTCCTTTACAATATTGTGAAAGTGGCTGGCAGGTACCCTGGAATTGCTAAGTGAGTTGAATCAAGATGTTCAGAAGTCCTAAGGTTGGAGGTCGGTATGCCGGCTGCCTGCCTGGTCCTCTACACCCAGGGGACCTGAAGGGGTTGCCATCCCCTTTTCCAGCCTCTCCCCAGCTCCTCAGAGTTCCCCATGATCTGGGGCTCTAGTGGGTTTTATTATATAATTGTTTAATGCCCTGCTGAGAGGGGACACAGGTGAAGCCAGTAGCCACATGGTACATAGAGTTAATAGAAATGGGTTGAGTTAGGTTATAAGAGCTAGCTGGTAGTGAGCCTGAGCCATGGACCAAACAATTTATAATTTTTTATTTGTGTGATTATTTGGCGCCAAACAGCTTCGAGACAGCAGGTCTGGACCTCAGGATTAGGCTGGGTGGAGGGGTCAGAAACTTCCAACTACAACCATATGCCATTTAGAGCTGCCTGTGTGGTGTCACCCACTGAGGTTTTTGTTGCTTGTTTCTAAGGGCTTTCCTGTGACCCCAAGTCATTTTTTCACCTAGTCTCCAAAGATATGAGTTCTGATCTCCGATATTTGGACCCTCTGCAGGAGAAGAAAGGCTGTCAGAGGCTACCAATGTCATACACAGGTACTGCTGCTGCCTTGCTGAACACTCTTCACAGGTGGTCCTAGGACCAAGTCTGGGTATTCGCCTTGTTATGTTGAAACATCCCCTCCTGAAGGAAGAAGAGAGGCTCATTAGGACTCGAGTACACAAAGGGAGACTCAGAAAGCTGTAACTTACAAGTTCACAGGACACCTCCCCGAGATCACAGCCAGCAAACAGTTGCTGGGGGGAGGGAGGAAGGGGAGGAGGACTCTGGCTGAGTTGCAGGAATGCAGCAACTTGGAATGCAGCTCCAGAGATGCACAAAGGCTTCCTTCCTTCCTTCCTTCCTTCCTTCCTTCCTTCCTTCCTTCCTTCCTTCCTTCCTTCCTTCCTTCCTTCCTTCCTTTCTTCCTTACCTCCCTCCCTCCCTCCTTCCTTCCTTCCTTCTCTTTCTTTTTGAGATAGGATTTCTCTGTGTAGCTTCTGCTGTCCTGGAACTTGTTCTATAGACCAGGGTGGCCTCAGACTCACAGAGATTCATCTGCCTCTGCTTCCCAAGTGCTGAGATCAAAGGCATTTGCCACCATGACCAGTGAGATGCAGTTTTTGTGGATTGTCATCTACACGAGGGTGGGCTTTGGGTGATGCAGCTGCCTTCTGATCGTTTGTATTCCTGTAAATCCTTATCCTCACTTAACAAGGAAGCTGGACTTCAGTAGAATTATAACTTCGGTCTATTATTGGTCTTCTGTCTGCAGTAAGTAGACTCTTCTTCAAGTTTTCCCAGGAAAAGTCCTACAACAGTCACAAATGTATGACCTAAGTGTAGAAGTGATTCTTCCCCAGGAAGTCCCCTTGGGAGAACAAAGTCACACAGGCTAGTAGTGTCAACATGAAACAGCCAATTTAGGGCGCACTGGGTAGGTAGCCACTCAGTTGAAAAATGAAACAAAATAGTGGGTAAGGAACAGGGGAAGCATACCTGAGCCAACCTGCTCACAGCTGAGCAGCTTCCTCATTCCCGCCCTTGGTCTGACTCAGCACAGATCTTCATTACTGTTTTGTTTTATTCTCGTGAGGTGACTTCTAGGTGCCTTATCTGAGGCGAATTTGTTCTTGTCTCCCAGGAAAAGTGAATCATGGGAAAGATTGATTTTTGGCTCATGGTTTCAGAGGTTCCTGTTCCTTCACTCAGTCATTGCAGGTCTGTAGCAGTGCAGAGCATCATGGCAGGTAAGTAGAGATGACCATCTCATGAAGTCAGGAGGCAGAGAGCAAAAGGAAGGAGTTGTGGCAAGACACATCGTTACAGGTCCCCAGAAATCTATTTCACCCAACTAGGCCCCACCTCCTAATAGTTGATTCAGCAGTGACGTGTCTGTGGATCAGTGTGGTCAGCATCCACATGATTCATTCACCTTTCAATAGTGCTACCAGCTGGGAATGAAGCCTCTAACGCAGGAGCTTCTTGGGATGAGGGTTGGAGGGTCTTGCGTCACATACAAACCACATAGACATCATCCAGAGGACACCAGGGAAGGGAAAAGAGAGCCCCACTGGCCTTTATCAAGAATTTCCTGCCACCGGGAAGACTTCCCCCTGTAGCACGGATTTGAGCTGACAATTGACTCCCACAGGGTTGCTTGAGGAGTATGGAGGCATACACCCAACATTCCTAATTGCCAGTTTAAATTGCATCCTTGTGCTTTGAGTTTCACGGGTGGCAAGAAAGATGTTTGCATTAAGTCACGTGACTACATGCAATTTTCATTGCTGTAATTACTGCTTAGCAGAGAGTTTGCCAGATTTGGGCACTGGGGTATGGCTAGGGGCATCAAGTATCCCACAAATCATGGGTTTCAAGAGGAGTGCTTGTTGGCCATCAGGGGGCTTGAAGTGGCATGTGATTTGCTGACTGGCTTTGAGGTCCCTTTAAAAAAAATTTTTTATTATTATGTGTGTGTATGAGAGAGGGGAGGGATGGAGGGGAGGGGGGAGGGGCGGAGGGTGGGAAGGAGGGTTGGAGGAGGGGAAGGAGAGAGAGGGAGAGAGAAAAGATATGTGGAAGACGAAGGACACCTTTCTGGAGTTGATTTTCGGGTACACTGAGCCAGTCTTTGTGCCCCTTGTTGCTGATAGTTTTGGATAGTGTCAAAAGAAATTTGCCTGTGTGTGGCCTTTTATAGGGATTTTACATCCAGTGTTTTGTGGGCTTCTATAAAATGCAACAGGACTTTTGTTTGCAGACCAACTTCTTTCAAGTGCTTGTGGGAGAAAACTCTTGAGAAAGTCATAGAGCTGTTAACTGGATAAGGAGCAAATGAGAACTGTCTGGATAAGGAAAAGAAGAAAAGATGTGTAAATCTGCTCCCAGCAGCTTTTTATGAGTGGGATCCATGGCTGACTTTAGAAGTGGTGAAACCTAAGCCTTGGCCAGCAATCTTAATACTTAAGGGCCTGCACCTGATGTAGAAAGGGCTCATCTGATTCATGGTAAGATCAAAGTGAGTTACAGAACAATTAGAAAGTGCAGCTCAACATAAATGTCCGCTGAGGGACTCTGAGACAGCCGGCGCTGGCAGGCGCATTGTGTATGCACTTGCCCTGCATTTGAATCATACTCACAGAGTGAGTAAAGACATCCACTGTCCTCTCCTCTGGCTCCCCAACCTCCAGTCCTGGGATTAAATTTTTAAAAACATGGTTGTTGAACATGTCCACGTCCCCAGATGCCCCTGGCCCACAGGTGTTCACCTGCTTCAGGCTTCTGAAGCCCTCCCAGACTCCTAACCCTGGGTCCTCTCTTTGGGGCTTCCCAGAGTGAATCCAGTATCTATAAGAATGTTTTCTAATATTTGAAGTTATGTCTCTCGCATCCTCTAACTTACTCGTTTCCTTTTCCAAGCTAATTTGGTTTTTTTCTGATGTTGCTCAATAAATTAGGAAGGATGGCCTCCCTGGAGAGAATTTGTGGGTTAACTAGGCAGATGGCAGCAAATATGTTTCTGAACTAGAAACTTCCAGAGACCCATATTCAGATAGCTCAGCTGCTCCTCCTTGGCAGGATCTAGACCATTCTGGAAGTTCTCCAGGCTCCTTGGTGCTGACACAGTTCTCTTTTCTTACTGTAGTTCTCAAGAATCATTGTATTGGGAGTGGTGCATCTAAATTAGGACACTGGTTGGCACAGCCTAGGCTCTGCTTGCTGTCCTCTAGAAACCCAATGTCTCTTGATATGTTAGCCCAGTGGTTCATGTGTAATAATAAGTTTCTGACTTGGATTAGCCACAAGATCTGGACCAGCTGTCTCAAATAGACTGCCCACAGCTGCTTGATCCCAAATAATCACACGAAGTCTTATATTAATTTCATGCTGTTTGGCCTATGGCTCAGGCATATAACTTGCTAACTCTTAACTCTTAAACTAGCCCATGATTAGCCAAGTGGCTTAGTACCATTTCTCAGAGCAGCATTTCATCTTCTTTCCTCTGTGTCTGCCTGGCATCTCTGCTCTGTTCTTCCTCTTCCCAGAGTTTTCTAAGTCTGTTAGCCCCGCCCATACTTCCTGCCTTCTGTCTAATCAGCATTTTATTCAACCAGTAGGAGGGACAAATATCTACAATGTACAAGAGCGTAATCCCATAGCATTCATGTTCAATGGAGTATAAAACACAGGGAAGGCTGTGTTTGGGGCCTCAGATGTAATACATAGGGAACAGGTATAAATATACTTTCATGTACTTCTGGTAGATTTCCTAAGCCCTAGGAGACTAGCTTTCAATAAATCCTGACATATTGTCCCTTACTGCCTGGCTGTAAGAAATCCACTTCATGTTGTTTCGGTGGGACTGTTCTGACTCAACAGATTCTAATAGGTTGGTGGCATCAATCCTGTTTCACACATCCTGGAGGTTCTCTGCTAGATGGGTATCCACTAGCTAATGGCTTCAAACTAGATACTCAACAAAACAGTGAAATGAAGCAGATAACTTAGCTAGACAATGAACAATGCCCTTCTAGATGTCTGGGTAAGTTGAGAGATTTACTCACTTCTTTTGATTGTAATTTATTATTTCCTGGACATCTTTTACAAATAACTTTCACAAGTGAAATTATATAATGTCTGTAGCAGTATGACTTTGAAAAATAAGTGGGAATCATAAAGTTGACCTAGTAATTTAATTTTTATAGATAGACTCTTACTGTGCGAATGTTCACTCTAAATTGAAATATTCCTTCCAGGAGGGAGGAACCTGAATAGGATTTAAAAGGAAAGAAACTTACAGGGCACTGGAAATGAAACTCCACAAGTTTTAGGTAGTCCTTGAAACTTACATGATTTACAAGGCCCTACTCACAAGGTTAGATAAGGGGCAACAATTGCTGGGGAAAGGAGACTAATTACCGCAGCTGCCTGCAAAGGACACATGGAGCTGCAGGGATGCAGCTTCTGTGAGTTATCCCAGAGTGTTATCACGGGAGCAGTCCTTGATTTATTCCTTCTCATATCTGTAAGCTCATCAAACTCACTGGCTCACTAAGCTAGACTTGGATGAAATCCTTTTCTTTCAGGTATCCTAGGTGCACTCTCTGAGTCGGATAGACATTTGTTCTTGTCTTCCCAGGAAAAGTCACACAACTCTACATTTCTTACTGATATGTACTAGGAGACACGTACATGCATGTTCACAATAGTAGTGTCTGCAGGAGCAGTTAAAACAAATGAACAGATAAGACTGACTATTACAAATGCCCACTGACAGGAGAATAGGTAAACGCATTATATTTTCATTTAAATGCACAATATAAAGCCATTTTAACCATGGCAAGTGGCACTAAGGGCATGCACATTATTCTGTGACTACCACTGTCCTTCATCTTCAGAGCTTCCTCTCCTCCCCCACCTGACACTACCCATGACAGAGGAACTCCTCACTCCCCTGTCTCCAGCCCCTGCTAGCCTCTGTTTTCATTAATCAACAGCCGGCAGCCTGTATTGAGTGTGGTTCTGCTTGCCCAGGATGTGGTCAGTTGTACCATTCCCATAATTCCTGGCAGGGGTCATCAATGCGACACACTACTTTGCAGGAGCCTGTACTGTGCTTCTTGGCCTTGAGTAAAGCACACGACTTTCCAATTTTCTTTGCGTCACTGAGGCGAAGGGCAGCTCTGGTCTGAGGCTTGATCTTTGTTCTCTAGTCCCTTTATTCTTCCTGTAGAGAAGCCGAGGTGCGCTTAAGCATAGGCCTCTAAAGGCCTGTGCAGCATCCCAGTCCCAGAGTGGTCCACCATATCTGGATATCTAACATGAACACTGTCTAAAGCTACTGTTTCTTCTAGGAGAAAAGTCTTGGCTTCTAGCAACTAGCTTCTCTTGATAACTCCAGTTTTTCTTGCAGCTGCTGGGCTGACCGGTCCTGCAACTTTGGAAAATTGAAATTATTTAATTTGTACAGTATCATTTTTTGTTGTGTTGTTTTGGCTGGTTTGATTTTTATCATTTATAAAACATCTTACTTAGGATGAAAAACTAGCTCAGGACAAATTTCTACACCTTGCACACCCCGTGGATATTTACCATAAACTCACCTATCCTCAGCAGATCCTTTTTGTCTGACCTTGTAAATTGATGAATGAAATAACCTGATTTTTTTTTCTTTCCCATACTTTGTAGTGAGGTTTGCAAGCCTTTAGCTAGAGGGTAAGGAGGGCCAGGACCAGACATCTACAGATCTACTTCTTTCTAGAGAAACTGGTATGTCTGGGGAGTACTTCACTTCCAAAAGATGTGTATAGTGGTCTGAATAAGGATGGTCCCCATAGGCTCATATATTTGAATGCTTAGTCACCAGGGAGTGTAACTCTTTGATAAAACTAGAAGGATTAAAAGGGGTGGCCTTATTGAAAGAAGTGTGTCACTGAGGATAGACATTGATTTTTAAAACCCAAGCCAGGCCCAGTCTCTATCTCTGTCTATGTATGCATCAGTGTATAGCTCTCAGCTACTGCTCCCGCACCTGTTTGTATGCTACTGTGCTTCCTGCCATGATGATAATGAGTTAAACCCCTGAAACTGTTAGGAAGCCCTCAGTTAAATGCTTTCTTTTGTACAAGTTGCCTTGGTCATGGTGTCTTTTCACAGCAATAAAACAGTGACTGAGAGCAAAGCTGATACTAGAAGTCCGATATTGTTGTGCCAGGCTGACCACGCTGCATGTTGGTGGGATGTGGGCTTTGGACTAGAAAAACACAACTGCTTTTAAGTGAAGCTTGCTGGGCTAGCGGGAGCCTTGACAGTGTGCCGAGAGCAGTGTGAATTATGACAGCCCAACTCAAGATGTTTCAGAAGGAAAGAATATTAGTAAGTGGCCTAGAGACCATTTTTGTGATACTTTGGCAAAATGGGGCTGCTTTTTAATCCTGGCTCTAAAAATCTACCTGAGGCTAAATCTAAGAGTTTTAGATTAATGATGTTGGCAGAGGAGATTTCAAGACAGCCTAGTGTTGACTATGTATGCCGTGTATGTGTGTGTGTGTGGGCTTAGTGATTACTCTCAGTATAGATCTATAATAAAAAGGAGTAAGCAGAGACAGTTTGAGGAGAAAGGGTCACCAGGAAGAAGCATAATGGGACTAAGTTCAAGTTCAGTGCTCAGACTGGTAAAAAGTTAAAGAAAATCCTGGCTGGGCAGTGGTGGTACAACCCTATCTCTATAAACCAAAAAACCCAAAAAATCAAAACAAAACAGAGAGAGAGAGAAAGAGAGAAAAATAAAAATGAATGAAAGAAAGAAAATTCGGATACTGACCCCACCTGGCTAAGCTTTCAATTTATAAAAAGAAAGTAAAGGAAAGTTTAACCAGTGAAGGAAACCGTCAACAATAGACAGCTGATACAAATGTATTTGAATGAGGGGCCAAGTTCCAGCTTCTTCAAGTAGCAGAACTTGGCAGCTTCAGCCATCTGGTTCTAGCTTTATAGTCAAGGATACAAGAAATGGGTTATGGAATCTTCTTGGCCAAAGAAAGGTGCTGAGGTCAGGCATGTGTCAGGGGTATAGAGCTATGAAGGTAAATCCTGGATTGTGTTGGAGACCCAAGATGTTAGAGATGCCACAATCATGAGATACCTGCCAAGGAAAGTTGCTAACAGGGTGTGGAACCAGTCAAAGAAAGAGAAGTGTGTTGCAGTCAACAAAGCTGAACAGAGTTGGAGATCAGAAGAGTATTTTGACATCAGACATGGAGATACAGAGTTTGGAGTTTGTCCAGCTGATTTTGGTCTTGCTTTGGTCCAGTATTTTCTCACTATGTTGCATTTTCTCCTTTTGAGAATGATAATGTATATTCTGTGCCATAGTATGTTGCAAGTATGTGATCTGCTTTTTGATTTTGATTTTGCAGGGAATTACAGTTAAGAGATTGCCTGAGTCTCAGAAGAGACTTTGAATTTTGCACTTTTAAACAAAGGAAAAGGTAGTAGACTATAGATCAGGACTTTTGATGTTGGGCTGTAGAGGATTTATGATGTTACATTGTAAATAATTGTCCCGCCTATGAGTTTAGTAAAAAGTGCTGATTGGCCAAAGGCAGACAGGAAGTGTGGGCCCGGCTACCAGATTAAGAAGACTCTGGGAACAAGAAGAACAGAGCAGAAATGCCACAGAGAAGACAGAAGAATCAGGGGATACCTATGCTGCTCTGAGAAAGGTACCGAGCCACATGGCTGAACAGGATAAGAATCATGGGTTAGTTTAAGGGTAAAGAGTTAGGAAGTTATATGCCTGGGTCTTAGGCTGATCAGCCTAAAGTTAATGTAAGTGTCTGTATGTCTATGTGGGACTGTGGGACTGCGGGACTGTGGGTCTGAGGGTCTGTGGATCAAAACCTTGAGGAGAGGCCAGAAACCTCATACTACATTGGGCCAAATGCATTTTGATTATAATTTGGCTTTAAGCCTATGGGGGCCAGAGAATAGAATATAGTGATTTGAATAAGAATGGTCCCATAGACTCATGTATTTGAATGCTTAGCCATCAGGGAGTAGTCTTATATGAGGAAGTGTGTCACTGGGGCTTTGACGCCAAAGACTGGCTCAGGCATTTGAAATGGTTCATACTGAGAAAGGAAAGTACCCCAGTGCCTTCTAGTCATGAAGCTACTAATAGTGAATTGAAATTCACACTGTGTTAGCCAACATCATAGGCTTTATGCTTAGAGAACTTGCTGCCAGACAGAAGTCCACGCCTTTCCTCTAACGCAGAATGAAATAAAATTGATTGTTTATAAATATTTATCCATTTCAGGCTAGTACTTGAATTATAACATCCCCTTCAGGCTCTCAAAAGTCTCCTCTCTGCTTAACTTCGTTATTGATTAGGCAGACAGAGTTTTCACCTAATAGCATGAGTATAGCATGTTTGCTGAGGTTAATTTATTCACCTTTGAAGAGTAATTGAGTTCTTTTATAAAAAAATTTTTTCTAGGATTTTCTCCCCCAAAAGGTAACATGCAAATTTCTTCAATTGTTATGATGGGTCACAGTAATTTGGATGTAATTGAATAGTTTATATCTGTGATTGTCAAGCCTGGTTGCCTATCAGAATTACTCAGGGAATGTATTAAAATGTGGGTATTTTGCTTAGTTATTTAAAGTCTTACAATGTAGTCCTACCCCAGACTCAGTGAAGCAAAATGTTCTGGGGACAGATAAGAAGTTTTCCATTGAAGAATGTCCCCCACAGATTTAGGGGCAGCACTCTTGGTTCTGTTGGATGAGGCTTTGGAAGTTGCATTGTACCATCTATTTTTGAGGAATCTTAGAGTAGATGTTATTATTATTACATATAGAATGTTTATATAGAGTTCTATTTACCACATACCCCTGCTCCTTTTCTTCATTCTCCCACTTAGAAAGTTGCTTCCCTCATGCCTGGTCTGAATAGGAATTAGCACTGACAGGCTTTTAGATTTGGATGTTTGGTCACCAGTGGGTGATACTATTTGAAAAGACTCAGGAGATGTGGCCTTGTTGGAAGAAGCATGTCAATGGGGATGAGCTTTGAGGTTTCAGAAGCCCAAACCAGGCCCAGTGGCTCTCTCTTCCTGTTGTCTGTGGATCTCAGCTACCACATCTGCCTCTGTGCTGCCATGCTCCCCGCCATGATGAAAGTGGACCAAGCCCCTGAAACTGTAAAGCAAGCCCTAATTAAATTCCTTCCTTTATAGGTGTTGCCATGGTCACAGTGTCTCTTCACAGCAGTAGTACATTGACTGAGACACCCCTCTCCATTCGGTGTGAGTAGCAGAGCAATGAACCAAGTGGAGCTGCTGTCGCTGGTAGGAAGTAGAGAAGCAAAGCTCGCCATAGAGCAGAGCAGCTGGTGGGTGGGTGAGGCGTCTCTCTTCCACCCACTGGTCTGGCTTGAGCCAAGCTTTTTGAGTTAGAGACCTATACTTGTCTGGACCACCCCACAGTCTGTACCGTAAGTGTCTGTGTGTTAAAGGCTTGATCCCCAGGGTGCTGGGTGCTATTAGAAGGCAGTGGAATTTTTACAAGCTGAGGCCTATTGGAAGGTCTTCAGGTCACTGGAGGGTGCTAGGTTGTGATAGACAATTCAAACTGCTCCTGAGTGATTGTGCCATTTCACCAGTCACCAAGAGTATAGGGGAGCTGTTTTGTGATGTCATTTATTGCCGCTACATGCTTTTTGGTTGGTACTGTGTGTCTGTTCTATGTGTGTAAGCTCTGAAGTTTACCTCTAGGAGAGGAGAGGGGACCTGGACTTCATTTTGTTATTGTCCTTATCCTACGGCTTCATCCCTGGAGTAGCTTGTGGCACTAGGCTTTGCCTTCTCTCTTCTCCTTTCTGGCCATGAGGGAGCTAGGGAGGTGGCTCAGCAGTTAAGAGCAGGTACTGCTTGTAAGAGGACCCAAGATGAGTTCCAAGCCCAGATTCCAGCAGCTTACAACTGCCACAGACTCCAGATCCAGGTGCCCTGAAACTCTCTTCTGGCTTCCATGGGCACCTGAGCTCACATGCATATGCCCACACCATACACAGAAGCATGCTTAAAATTATAAATAAAATAAACCTACTTCCATGAGCGGAGTGGCTTTACTCTTTCTTACCCACCATCCTGTGCTTGTAAGACCCCCCCCTCCGTTTTGCTTAAGCAGCAGCCCCCTCATTTTAGCAATTCCCTCCTGCCCAAGAAGTAACGAAACTTGTCTAAGACATGTCAGCACCAGGTGCCTTGGCCCAGAGATGGGGGAGCTGCAGTCAGAAGCCTGCCGGACACTCCCCAACCAAGGACAAGCTGACTCCCCTGTGGCCTGTACATCTGCTCTTAAAGAAACCCTGGGACATGCATTCTGATACTGGAGACACCAGAATCTCTGCAAAATTTAATAATAAAAGCTTTCACAGTGTCAGCAGGGCAGAGGGGGAAGAAAGATAAGAGTTACATGGCTACGTGAGCTGGCCCCAGTCAAGGACCCGGGGAAGTTCCAGAGAAAGATAGAAGACAGAGTTCCCAGAAAGATAAACAGCAGGCCAGGTGGTGGCCTGGCCCTCACCCCCTCAACAGAATAGCTTCATTCAAACCAGCCAATAGAAACCTTGTAACTATGCTTCTGCTTCTGTATGCACGCTTTTGCCTCCCCAAACCCTATAAAAAGGCCCTGAACAAAGGGCTGGGCATGCAAGTCTTCTCGAGGGACTGAGAGACTTGTTTTGCCCACAGGTACCCGTGTTATTCAATAAATAAACCTCGTGCTGTTTGCATCTGATCTGTGACTCGGTCCTTCTTGGGTCCCAGGGGGTCTCTTCCTGAGGAAAGGTCCGTTTCGGGGGTCCCTCACCCCCGGGGGTCTTTCATGCTGACTGATCATGGACTAAAATTTCTAAAACAGAGGACCAAAATGAACCTTTTCTCTTCATGAGTTGAACATCACAGCTCTCTCTGTTATAGTGATGGGAAACTGACTGGCTCCTGGGTTAGGTATCTGAAGATTCATCATGATGAGTGATGCACCAGGCTTTCTGGCCATGGGACTTGATAAGCATTGACCTTTAAGCTTAATGGATAAGTAGAGACATAGATACACGGCTCCAATCTTTTCTCTAAAGTATAATTTAGCTTGTGGTATGTGTGCATGGTATGACGTGGGGACACATGCTATTGCGTGCATGCAGTGATCAGAGGACACCTTTGTGAAACCAGTTCTCTCCTTTTCCCTTTGTGTGGGTTTTGGGGATTGAACTCAAATTGTCAGCAAGGGGGAGAAATGATTTTCTTATGCCACTAAAAAGCACTTTCTTTCCTGGAAAAATCTCATCCATTTTGAGGTAAAAATCAATCTTCTTTGTCCAAGAATTTTATGATGATAAATTAGTTACTAGAAAAGACTCATCTGTGGTAACAGAGTGAGCCATATTTTAGGGCATTCTTTTGGGGGACACAGACTGCTCCAACACTCTAAAAGGTAAATGGTAACATATAAAACTCCCTTCTATCCTTCCCAGACCTCATTTTGTAAAGATCCCATTGAAACTGGTTTGGCTTCAGTAGTGTGTGTGAGTGTGCATTTGGCACAGCGTGTGTGTGCAGAGAGGTAGCAGAACAGCTATCTGGAGCAGTGGGTTCTAGAGGTTGAACTCAGCTTTAGCTGATAGTTTTACCTGATGGACTGAACCAAGTCCCTGGCTTTTATTAATTTAATTTAATTTTTTATTTTTTAAAGACATGGCTGCATGTTGCTCAGGCTGGCCTCAAACTCTATATAGTTGAGGATGACCTTGAACTTCTAATCGTCCTTACCAAACAATAGGATTACAGGTATATATCACCATTGCCCAATATTTCAGCTACTCTTTGAAAAAAAAAAAAGGCGTACTAGTTCACAGACATACCAGGGTCCCTGAAATAAAGTTGTTGCCAAACTTTTGCTTTTGTAAAAATGCTCTGATGAACAGACGCATGACGGTTCATTCCACATTCATCCCTTCACTCAGGGAAGGCCACGATTGAAGGGTACATTTCTGGAAGAGAGCCTTCAGGTTCAGTAGGCTGTGATAAAGCATCCAAATTGCTCCTAAGCGGTTGTGCCAGTTCCTCCAGCCACCAACAGTATAGGAGAGCTGTTTTGTGGTGTGCTCTTATTGCTTCTAAATGCTCTTTTGTCTGTATTGTGTTTGTGGTTTTCTTTTCTTTTTATGTGTGTTGTTGTTTTGGAGGGAGGGGCTCAAGACAGGGTTTCTCTGTGCAGCCCCGACTGTCCTGAAATTCACTTTGTAGACCAGGCTAGCCACGAACTCACAGAGATCCTCCTTCCTCTGCCTCCTGAGTGCCTGGATTAAAGGCGTGCACCACCAGAGCCCAGTTGTCTGTGGTTTTCAAGTTATGTAATTGATGAGCAGCCTTGTGAGTGCTAGGAATCCAATGTGAATTCTCTGGAGGAGCAGACAGTGTCCTTAACTGCTGAGCCCTCTCTTTAGTGCCATAATTTTTTTTTTTAAAAATCATAAATAAAGCATAAAATTTTGCCATATGTCTTTTAAAAATCCATACAAGTTTTTTGAAAACGGTTTTTTGCATTAAATTAAAATTCTTCAGGAAATCCAGGTGTAGCAGACTTTCTTGGACCGCCAGCCCCCATATCATGACATGGAGACTTATTTATTATAAATGCTCAGCCTTAGCTTAGGCTTGTTTCTAGCTGGAATTTTAAAAAAAATAAACTTAAATCAACCCATTTCTATTCATCTATGTGCTGCCCTGAGGCTACCTCATCTATCTGCTTTCCTGATTCCTCTGTCCTGGCTGCTGGGCTCTGCCATTGAGTTACATACTCACCACTGAAGTGTTTCCTTGTTTTGTTAAAAACATATTTATTCTTCTTTCGTTGAATAAAAATGTAATGATTTTAAGGTTATTTTGGAAGAAAACTATTTTGTTCATATTTAAGGTAAGTATTCTGGCATGGGATGGTTAATCTGGTACTCTGGAGCTGAGGCAGGAAGACTTTGAATTTAAAGCAGTATTAGAAACTCAAAGGGGCAAGATAAATAATATATTAAAATATTATTTTATTTTATGTATATGAATGTTTTGCTCATATGTTTCTATGTACATCATGTGTATGCCTGTTGTCCTCAGAAGTTAGAAGAGAGCCTTGGATTCTCTGGAACTGAAGTTATAGGTGTTAGGACTCTGATTCACTTCCTGGAGCCCTGACCAATAGCAGTGAATCTGGTCTCCCCAGCCTTCTGACATCAAGCTCCATTTAAGGAGGCTTCCCACCTTCAACCATTCCTCTTGTTCTTTTCTCTCTCCAACTTGCCAGAGGGCATGTGCCCCTTACCCCTAACCCTCCCGTCCATCTACCTACCTACCTACCTACCTACCTACCTACCTACCTACCTACCTACCTATCTATCTATCTATCTATCTATCTATCTATCTATCTATCTATCTATCTATCTATCTATCTATCTATCTATCCATCCATCCACCTATCCATCCATCCATCCATCCATCCATCTATCATCTATCTCTATCTATCTATCTATCTATCTATCTATCTATCTATCTATCTATCTATCTATCTATCTATCTATCTATCTATCTATCTATCTCCTCCCTCCCCCTCATTATAACAAAGTTTCTCCACATGAGCCCAGCCTGTGTCTCTTTCCATTGCTCTGTGAACCTCTTTCCTGCATGCCACATGGCTGCATGGGGCCCATCCACCAGCTACAGGTACATGCAATCATAAATCATAAAATAGGTGGCTGTGAGATCCACGTGGGTGCTGAGTATCGAACCCAGGTCCTTTTCAAGAACAAATGCTCTTAACCAATGAGCCACATATCCAATACCCAATATGAATAATATTAAATATAGCAAATTATGGGTAAAATCTGTCTTAAAGAAGATCTCTCTCTCTCTCTCTCTCTCTCTCTCTCTCTCTCTCTCTCTCTCTCTCTCTGTTTATTTGTACATTATCTTCACTCCTCTCATCCTAGCCTTGGCTAAGTGAAAGAATTTTCTGTGAGCTCCACATTGCTCTGCTCATTCTCACCGGTCTGGTCTCTTGTTTGCAGGGGAGTCTGTATGTTTTTATACCAATTGTTCTCTGAATAGAGCTCCCAACTACTGGAAGCTTCTTTGACTCTGTTCTAACAGGTAGGAAGATTTCCTACCTGGATGAACGTCAGGGAAAAGATCTCCTAATTTAGAACCAACAGTCTGGAAACATACACATTCATTAGCTGTTGTGGTGACGGGAGGTGATGCTCACTGTGGGAGTGAAAATAGAGATGAACGAGTCACATATATACTGATTTTTATCTTGCAAAAGCAGCAGGGAGGTACAGCTTGACAAGGTAGTTGGTTATTTTCCTATCTCGGTGTTAAAATACTGTGACCAATGGCAAGTTTCAGCAGGAGGACTTAGACTGGCTTGCAGTTCCAGAGGGTCAAGAATCCAACAGGGCAAGGGAACGTGGTGTCAGGCGGCAGGCATGGCAGCAGGCACTGAAGCTGAGAGCTCACATCTCAACCATGAACCCCAGGAGAGAATGACCCAGAAGGGCTGGGAGCCTTTAATCTTAAAGTCTGCTCCCAGTGATGTGCTTCCTCCAGCCAGGCTGCACCACTTAATGCTCTTCAGTAGCACAGTCAATGGAGACCAAGGATGTAGATGTCCAAAAATATGGAAGGCATTTCTCATTCAAACTATTACAGTAGCTTTTTATTGCTTTTATTTATTTATTTTTTGTTCCCCGCAAAAGGGTTTCTCTGTGTAGTCCTGGCTGTCCTGGAACTCACTCTGTAGACCAAGCTTGAATTCAGAGATCTGATTGCCTCTGCCTCCCGAGTGCTAGGATTAAAGGCATGTGCAGCCATCAACTGACTACCACAGCTGCGATAGTGCATTTGGTAAAGGGAGGATGTCTTTCTGTATGTTGCAACTTACCATTGGATAATAAAAGAACTGTTTTGGCTTATGGTGAAGCAGTTTAGAGGCAGGTGGGAGTTTCAAGCATAGATACAGGGGAAGGAGGGCAGAATCAAACAGAGATGCTTCCCACTGCTGCCAGGTAAATGATGTAAAGTACAGGTAAGCTATTCTCTTGGTTGATGTAAATTATTCCCTGTGGGAGGCAGTTGTTCAACAGTGTAAAGAACGCTCTGGAAAGTTCTCGCTGAGTGTTTTTAGGCCCTGACTCTGGGAAATCTGATTGGCCACTATTTCCTTCAGATTCACATTTATCTCTTACCTGTGGAACCATGGTGAACAGTACCAGTTTGTGCTCATTAATTACTATGCCTACCAGGCAAGACCACAGCAAATGCCCTGTTTACTTTCTTCCTGTTTTAAGAGAAGAAATAATGGATGCAGGTGCCAGTCTTTTCCATCTTTTTAGGTTGTAACTTTACATAGACAGTAAAAGGGCAGCTCCTTACAGCTGTTTTGTAGAGGACTGTGAAAGACTGGCCTGGAGCCAGAACATATCTCCAACCCTTTAGCACAGGGGCTTCTGAGGACCACTGTAAAATGATGCTTGACATTTTTCCCTTGGCAAGTTTAGAGAATGGCCCAATGAAGGGGGACATCTCCACCAGTGAGCTTTTATTATTTTTACCTTTTTATTTTATTCTATTTTTTGCCAGGCTAAGGACTAAACCCATGTCCTTGTTTTTTGTTTTTGTGTATGTGTGTGTGTGTGTGTGTGTGTGTGTGTGTGTGTGTGTGTGTGTGTGTGTGTGTATGGTGTTTGGCTTGATTGGAACACAAAATTTGTTTATAACAAGATGATATTGAATTACATGCTTTTATTACAACTTACAAAAAATAGTTATCTAAACATTTTTGTGTAATATTTATATAATTTCATATTCATGTATTTGTGTAGACACAATGACAAAATAGGCAGGTTTGTGTTAAAACTCAGGTCCTGGAGGCAGACCTTCTTGGCTCAAATCCAAACCCACTATTTGCTCAATGCCAGACTCAAGCCAGTTGGGCTCTTTGCTCAATTCACTCAGACAGGAAGCTAATGGTAACTATCTTTTAGGGTTGTACTGTAGGAGATTGTATTGTTCCATTGTAAATAATTGTCCCACCCACTGGCTTAATAAAAAGCACTGATTGGCCAAAGGCAGGCAGGAAGTGTGGGTGGGAATACCAGACTAAGAAAACTCTGGGAACTGGAAGCACAGAGCAGAATGCCAGAGAGAAGCCGGAAGAAGCAGAGGTCAACCATGCTGCTGTTAGAAAAGGTACCGAGCCCCATGGCTGAACAGGATAAGAGTCATGGGTTAGATTAAGGGTAAAGAGTTAGCAAGTTATATGCCTGGGCCTTAGGCCGATCAGCCTAAAATTAATGTAAGCATCTGTGTGTCTCTGCGGGTCTGCGGGTCTGTGGGCCTTGAAGGTAGGCCCAGAAGTCTGGGACAGAAACCTCCTACTACATTGTATGAATTAAAAAGCTAATCCATGGTCCAGGAAGGTAATTACTTGGGAGGTTGAGACAGAAGAATTGCAAGTTTAAGAGTAATCTGGGCCACTTAGTGACACCTTGTCTTAAAATAATAAAATGTAGTCATAAAAAGTAGGGCTGGACCACACAGTAAGAAGACAGGGTGTTGGGCTGTCCCTGGCCTGGTGCTAGTACAGAGGCTGTCTGTCACACAGGCCATTTTAGGACAGATAGACTTCATAGTTAAGTTCTTCCCCCAGTCACTCCTGCAGTCACATGTTTAATGAGGTAGCTTGGTTAGCCTGGGACTGTGTTGGTCATTGAGAAAGGCAGTTCCATGGTGTCCTGGAGATTTGTGCTAAGCTTCTAATTGCATAATTGCTAGAATGAGGAATAGACTATATTGTTCCTTGGTGACCATGCCTATGATCAAAGAACTTTGACAAGTCGGGAGCTTCAAACTGGGGCCCATGGAGAGTGGTTCTGTGGTTCTGAGTGATACAAGGTTCCTTCCAGCCAGTTTAGATACTCCTGCGCATCCTAAAGGCTTAAATATATTGAACTTATTTGGATTATTCATTGTCCTTCATAATGTGATATCATTTGACCTTTACTTAGTGAGTACATATTTAATCTCTAACTTTATATGGAAATGTCATTAGAAATTATTGTTAAAGTGATAACAGGCCAAATAAATAAATAAATAAATAAATAAATAAATAAATAAATAAATAAATAAATAAATAAATAAATAAAATGAATGAATGAATGAATGAATGAGTGAATGAATGAATGCAAACCAATATAGAACTCTCTGCCTGAGAAGTGACTGTTATCTGGGAATCAAAGACATTTTCACTTTGGTAGCCTGGTGCTCAACAGATATTTATTTCTCAATGAAGGAGAAAAATGAGTGTGGGAAATAAAGACCAGAAGCCATTCTTACGTCTTAGATCAGTGTGCAGGGAAGGGAAGGCTGTGGCACTAGGAGATACTTTTAGCCTCCCCACCCAAAGCTTTGGAGCACTTTTAGGAAATAGTAAGGGGTGTCTGGGCTCTGGCTACAGGTCTGGAAAGGATGGCCTAATTATAGCCTTAGTGGGTGGAGGGTGGGGCTGAGGTCTGGACGTTGGGATTGCATCAAAAACCAGGAAGGCAGCTGTGGCGGAGGAAACCTGTCTGCTGTGGGGGTAGGGCGTGAGATAACACTCGCCCATGCATCATGTTTTCCCAGGCAGCGGGATAAATCATACAGGAGGTTGTCATGTCAGTGAACATTGACCTGTTCAGGCAAACAGAACCCAATATTCTGAAATTGTCCCCAATAGAACAAGATGGCTTGTATCCCACAGTTGTGTAGTGTCCTCGGCCTTAGCCAAGGGGGTAGAATTCATTGTGTTTCTTGGGGAGCCCTGAGGTCTGCATTTTAAACAAGTGCTCAAAGTGATTTTGATGTAGGGGCGTGCAGCCCTCCCTTAGTGCATGCCTGTCTAGGTTTCTACTCATATAAACACTCCACAGCCCCGAGTTGCCCAAATAAAATGCCAGGTTAATGAATTAGATAGACAGGCAGGCTATCTTCTTCAGTTACCTACAGCATCAAGGCTCCACTCTGAGACCAAGCAAGAAAGGTGATTATTCAGGTGGGTCTCTGTGCTTCCCTTACTCTGTGGCCCACATCTGGTGACTGTGATCTTTTTCCGGTAATGACACCTTCCACAGCGCCCCAGTTTTATTCACTGGGCACTTGTATTGTTCTCTTGCTCCAGAATGTATGCAGCTATTAGCCTCTTCATTCCTCTGGAATTTGGATTCCAAGCTGCCCTCGGGATTTGTGTCTCCTGGGAGGCCTGCCTGCCTGCCTCCTGCTTTGGAGATCTCCCAAAGCTTCAGGATCCCTGGGCACTTACCTGCCTGCCCTCATTGTGCTAGCCCTACTGGGCTCTCAAGTTTGCCCAGCAGCAGCTGATGCAACAAGGTTGCCCTGAAGTCATCCCCAGCTTAGCCAGGAGAGGGGCATAAACTGCCAGGAGAGATGAACTGAGGGAGGATGTGGGAATTTATAGTCTAGCAACAGGGACTAAAGACCATGAGAAACATGGACGCTACTTCTGCGGCTTTGTTTGATTGATTTGAAGGCTGTCGGTATTTAGCCAGCTTCATGAAACATAGAAATACCGAGTGGAAGAGACGACTGACTGGAGCTGAGCTGCTGCCAACCCTCTGTCCTGACACCTGACTGCTCACATCTGTGTGCTTCATAAACTCTGTTTTCCCAGTGACAGGTCCTAGCCCAACCATCTGTTTGTACACTCGGGTCCCCACACCCTGCCAGGTCTAAGTAGAGTCAGTGAGCTCTAGAGGAAGCTTCCTTATACCCAGACACACTCCCCTTCCTTGGTCCCAGAGGCTCAGGTACCTTCATCTGGGCTGACTTGTAAAGAAAGGCAAAACAAAATGACCCCCCCTTTCCCTTTCAGGATGCTGATATTTTATTCAAATCTTGATGGTGTGGAAATTCCTGTACAATTCTTTTTGTGTGTACGGGGGAGGGGGCATAAAACAAAAGCATTCTCCAATGGTGACTCCTCGTGTGAAAATCGCTAACTTTCATTCATTCTAGATCTCAGCACTTAGTATGACGAGTCACAAGACTACACTTCTTGTCTCTTTCCTCAGCAGGTCACAGGCAGTGCCTATCAGGCTTCTTGCTCTAGCAAGTGGTATAGCTATAGGTTAGAGTGCATCTGTGGAGAATTCCATCACACATCTTCTCTCTGCTTCCCCCCCACCCCCGAAAGGCTTTACTAGTATATACTTTACTAGTATATCCATCTCTCCAGCATTGAAGCAGATTGCTCCCTAGGCCAGTGCTTCACTTCACACCAAAGGTTACACCCAAGGGGCTGTGGTGCCCATGGTTGTGGTATTTTCTGGGCTCTCTGAGTTCCTTCAGCTGGAAGGTAGCATTCAAGAGGCTGGGTTTTTTGTTTTGTTTTGTTTACTGCCTAGAACAGCCACACAGCCCTGGGCTCCTGATTTTGCTGGAGTTGGAAGATGACATCACAGAACATGCTTATGGGTGAGTTCAACTTAATGTTTATTGATAGCAAACGGAGATGCTGTGAATAGACCAATCGCAGTTTTTAGAATTTTTTATAATAATTTTTATTACTTAAGAAAAATGTTGTGGAAATAATCAGAAGTCAGCATATAATAAAACAAATGTCTCCAAGTAGACTCTTGGGAAGCCATGTTGCTCTGTCTATTTACCAGCTTCTACACCATGTGTAAAGGAGACCTGTAGTATGAGGTTTCTGGCCCGGACTTTCAGGCCTAACCTTGGGATTTAGGCCCACAGACCCACAGACCCGCAGACCCACAGAGACACACAGATGTTTACAATTGTTTTAGGCTGATCGGCCTCAGGCCCAGGCATATCACTTGCTAGCTCTCTACCCTTCATCTAACCCACGATTCTTCCTGTTCAGCCATGGGGCTCAGTACCTTTTCTCACAGCAGCATGGTTGTCCTCTGCTTCCTGTGGCTTCTCTCTGGCGTTCTGCTCTGTGCTTCCTGTTCTCAGAGTTTTTAGTCTGGTATCTCCACCTACACTTCCTGCCTGCCTTTGGCCAATCAGCGCTTTTTATTAAACCAGTGGGTAGGATAATTATTTACCATGAAACAACACAATACCCCTACAGAGACCTCTGTAGAACTATGAGATTCTAGAATCTATGGCTCTTACACTCTTCCCATCTCTTCTTCTGCAGGATTCTCTGAGCTTTGAGGGGAAGGTTTCGGAGACATCCCATTTAGAGCTCAGTGTTCCAAGGTCTCTCACCTCTTTATAATGTCTGCTGTATTTGTTCCCATCTACTGATGGAGAAAGCATCTCTGATGATGGTTGAATAAGGCACCAATCTATGAGTATAACAGAATGTCATTAAGGAGCCATTTTATTACCATATTCCTTTAGTAGAACAACAGTATTTGATTTTTATCCCAGGCCCCTGGGCTGTCTAGTTTCAAGTTATTGGTATAGGCGCTATCTCACTATGTGGACCTTTAGTCAAATCAGATATTGATTGGTTATTCCCATAAGCTTTGTATTACCATTGTACTAGTATGTCTTGCAGGCAGGTCACCATTATAGATTGGAGGCACCAAAGAAACAGAGCCCTCTAAATCAACAAGACTGGCCCACATATGAACTCACAGAGACGGAGGCAGCATGACCGAGGCTTGCATAGTGTGCCCCAGATGGGGTCCTAGAGCAGAAGGGAGAAGTGGACACAAGCCCCATCCCTAACCCAGAAGCCATCTCCAATCGATAAGCACTTGCAAATGAAAATTTAGTTTCCTACAAGGTAGTCTCCCTAAGGAAACACACTACTTTTAAGGGCAGACTGCATGTCCAGCAATAGATGGTCAACAGAAAGCAAACTCAGCAGAATCTTTGGAGGTTTCTTATCTCATAATGTCACATCAGGACCTTTTTCTCTCTATCTTTAATTTTTTGGGGGGTGCATGCCTTTAATCCCAGTGCTTGGGAGGCAGAGGCAGTCGGATCTCTGAGTTGGAGGACAGGCTGGTTTACAGAGTAAGTTCAAGGACAGCCAGGGCTACAAGGAGAACCCTATCTAGAAAAGCAAACAGTAAGCAAAGAAGAAAGTTATTTATATTTGTTTATTCTCTTTCTCCCTCTTTCCCCCAGAGTTCCTTTGTGTGTGTGCTATGGCTTTTAGTTTAGTGTTTTTACGGGATTCCTGAGTGTTCAAATGAGTGGGTCTCTGCATTTTTATCTGTTTCTTGTGCCTTTTCCCGGACTCTGCTCTTTCCCCTTGTCCTATTCGGATGTATTAGTTTTTATCTTATTATACTTTATTACATTATGTTATGTTATATCATATTATAATCCCTTAGAATTCTGTTTGTTTTCTAATGACAGACAGAAAAGGGGGTGGATCCAGATGGGAGGAGCAGGGGGAGAGGAGACCATAAGTATGATATATGGGGAAAAACCCCTACTTTCAATAAAATAAAAAAATCTAGAATCTTCAGGGCAGCTGGAGTATTCAACTTTTGACTTTAGAGATTGGCTGCACCCAACACTGAGTATTACAGTTTATACTGAGGACCAACATGTATATACAACTGAGATACAGCTTATAAACAATACTTTCTTAGTATGCTATACCATGCTCTCTAATATCTGTTGAGGTCCAGGGTGGAAGGTTGGTGTGGCTCAGTGTGATGCTGAATTTGGGACTGGGAATTTGCCTTTTCATCTTTTAGCATGTTGAGTTACAAGTTTGGAAAAGTTAGTTCTGGAGTTGAATGCCACCAAATAGGCATGCTCATCTAATGGAGAATGGTCTTTCATCCCTACTGATGCCCGTCCTGTATCTTCTGCCCTCACTTTGGCATGTGTTTCCTTGGCTCAGCAGTTTGTCCCAGATTGCCTGGAACTGAGGACTTTCTGTGATGTAGAGCTCGAGTGTCCAAACTGGGACAGCTGTGCGCAGACTAGGGTAGTGACTCTGGGGGATGATCATCCTTCACCTCAGTATTTCTCAACCTTCCAAATGCTGCAAGCCTCTAATACAATTCCTCATGTTGTGGTGACCCCCAACCATAAAATTATTTTTGTTTCTTCTCCATAACTATAATTTTGCTATTACAGAGTGGGATTGTGTTTTGTTCCATTGCAAATAATATGCTGCTCTGAGAAAAGGTACCGAGCCGCATGGCTGAACAGGATAAGAGTCATGGGTTAGATTAAGAGCAAGAGCTAGCGAGCAATATGCCAGAGCCATAGGCTGATTCACATAAAATTAACACAATCTGTGTGTTTCTGCGGGTCTGCCAGTCTGGACCACAGGCCACACAGGAGGCCAGAAACTTTGTACAATACTACTTCTATGAATTGTAATGTGAATATATGTGCTTTCTGATGATTTTAGGTGACCCCCCTATGTAAAAAAGGCCAGTCAGGTCTCCAAAGGCTTTGAAACCCACAGGTTGGGAACCATTCTTTCTTCTCTGGTAGGTGAGTAGACAACACATCCATAAGCCTCGAGAACAATTATTTTCATCATTAGTGTGTATCTTGACAACTACTGGGGTGGAATTTGTTTCTGTAAGATATAAGCAACCGGATGACATTCACCATTAGCCATTTTCCACTGTGCTAGCAGCAAATACTCCATACATTCTGTCTCTCATCTCTTTCCAACATTGGCTTAGGGCAGTATGACAGGCTACAGATGGCATCTGGTTGCTTATGTCTTTTTCATAGATTGTAGATTTTCTTATTGAATAGTTATGTTTAGGAAAGAAAGGACTAATGGATATGTGAGTAACACTGACTCTGAGAAGAACAGAGATCGGATCACGTTTCTCATGGTCTTCCTCTTTAGTCTCCTCCATGAGGGTGTCACCTCAGGGAAGACAGAGGGTTTGTTTATTCAGCGTTCTTATCCTAGCTTCTAGGGCAATGCTTGGCATTTGGCAGTCTGCATGTTCACTGAGTAAATGAACAAATGAATGAAATGAGGCTCAGGATCCATTGTCTTACTGCATTTCTACTGGTGCCTTCTCAGGGCTTGTCACATGACCCTCTGTGGCTGTGGTTGTGGTGTGTGTGTGTGTGTGTGCGTGTGCGTGTGCGTGTGCGTGTGCGTGTGCGTGTGCGTGTGCGTGTGCGTGTGTGTGTGTGTGTGTGTGTGTGTGTGTGTGTGTGTCAAAGTCTCAACATGCAGCCCAAGGTTCTTTCACCTCCTGACCCTTCTACCTCAGGTCTCCCCAGTAGGAGTGCCCTGCCCACCCAGCTGTTGCCTGTTTTTATTATTAATTATTATTATGATTTTTTACATGGGGCAGGGAGCAATGTGCACTATGGCACTTGTATGGGGGTCAGAGGTCAGCATGCAGGAGTCCGTTCTGTCTTTCCACCATATAGATTCCAAGAATCAAACCCAGGCCTTCAGGCTTGGTGGCAAGCCCCTTTCTCTGCAGAGACATTTTGCTGGCCCTTCTTGTGGTCTTCTAACTCCCTGATTTCCTTCTTGGCTCTGGTGCTTTAGATTTTTACCCAGTTAGAGCTGCTTAGTGGGGAGATCATTTTCCTGTCCCCTCTTTGGCCTTGGCTCCTTGACCTCCAAGGAGCATACTTTATCTTGAGATCCTGTTTACTCTGGGAAATTCAGGTAACTACTAGAGACTCTTATGAAAAAAAATGGGAAAGGTTACTGGAAGCTGGAGAGCTGGCTCAGTTGGTAACATGTTTGCTATATAGGCATGGGGACATATAGTTCACATCTCAGGCATATCTGTGTGTGGTGGGAGTCATGCTGTTAATCCCAGCACTCAGAAAGTAGAGGCATCCTGATCTCTGTGAGCTCAAGGCCAACCTGGTCTACATGGTGAGTTTTAGGACAGCTAGGGCTACATAAAGACACCTTGTCTCAAAACAAACAAAAATCAAGCATGACAGGGTGAATTTATAGTGCTAGCACTGGGGAAGCAGAGACAGGGGGATTCCTGGGGCTTGCTGGTCATCCAGTCTAGATAAATGGGGAGTTACAGAGTCAGTAAGAAACCCTGTCTCAAAAAAGAAAATGAAGAGGGATTGATAAACATGACTGATGTTAGCATCCGGCCTATATATGCACATGTACACATATACTCACCTGACTACCTGAACATATAACCCCCTCCATAGTTGAACACACACACACACACACACACACACACACACACACACACACACACACACACACACACACACACACACACGGAGACAGAGAGAGAGAGAGAAGAAAACCACTGGCATATTATCATTAGTGAGTATTTTTTAAGCAGATGTTTTTAAGTGTAGAGCACTTCCAAAACATCTGTCTCAGGGTTGTATTTTGTAGACTCTCCTGTGCCACGTGAACCTGGATCTGAGCTTCGACAGGGCCAGTGAGAAGAGGTGATTTTCCTATCACTGTGACAACGACCCTGAAAGAAATGACTGATGGACAGTTTCAGGGGACAGTTTGTCTTGACAGGGAAGGCAAACTGGAGTGCTATGGACTCAGCAGCTTCCCAGACCCTGGCTCTGGGAGCTTGTGGCTGCTGATTCTCACATCTTGAATGGTCAGAAGGCAAAGAAGGGGACAGGAACCAGAACTGGGTATAACTTCAGAGACCAGCCTCCAGCAACACATCTTTCCAACTGGGTCAGATGTCCCAAAGGTTTCACTACCACCTGGGGACCAACTGTTTAAACACACAAGCCTGTTACAGACATCTGTGACCCAAACCACAGCAGGACTCTTAGACCAAAACAATCATCACTGCTGAAGCCTGATGTACAGGTGACAGGTGCTGTGACAGTAGCCTTTATTTTTCCCACTCTTTGTGGGAGTGGGAAGATCTACTCACCCCACCCTCAAAACCTTGAAGCTGGGTGTGGTAGAGTAAACCTGTAATCCTGGCACCTGGAAGGTGTAGGCAGGGACATCAGGAGTTCAAGCTCACCTTTAAATATCTATGAACTCAAGGCCAGTGTGGGCTACCAAAAACCCTATTCCAAACCTAAACAAACAAAACCCCTGAACCAAAGATGGAACAGAAGCTACTTGTGAAAGCATTTCTATAGAATTTTCCCTAAATCCAGTTTCAAAGCTCTGCAAAAAGAGAGTTTCCATTATATCATGGCCATCTTCCCTTTGGGATAATTACCCAGGCTGTTCAGTCATACATGTGTTTCTAATGTCTTGTTTTTGAGACAGGATCTCTCTCTATGTAGCCCTCGTTGTCCTGGAACTCACTATATAGACCAGGCTGGCCTCCTCCTCACAGAGATCTGCCTGCTGAGATTAAAGGCACACACCACCAGGTCCGACTTCCTTTTGCTGTTTTAAATACGTTTTGGTCTCCAAACATGAAAATTTAACACTATTCCAGCTACCAAGATAACAAGCCTGATTCTGTCTAAAATACTTGGGAGACTTTAAAAGGCCATGATGTGATGTTGGAATAAAGATGTGGCCTCCCAAGACTGTGTGTGTGTTCCCGAAACAGCAAGTTCTGATGTGTTTAGTTGCATAAAGTTTTTCTTTCTATAGATGAAAATAATACAGATGATGTAAATTTCAGCCAAATATGCTGTTGTCTGAAGAAGTGCCCTCCTCCGCTTCAGGGACACTGCATGGCTCTTTATTCTTTTTTTCTGTATTATTTATTTTGTATGCATGTTGATATGTGTGCATGCACATACTACAGTGCTCATGTAGAGGTCAAGGGACAACTTGGTTCTCTCCTTCTACCATGGGGGTCCTGGGGATCGAACTCACGCTGTCAAGCTTTGGCAGTGCTCCTTGTGTTCTTATCTTAGCCCTCTCATTAGCCCCATCTCCTTATTCTTAATGAATGAGAATTTTTAATAACTCAGGAAATCACGTCTCCTATTTCATTGTGTTACTCATCAGCTTGGAATTCGAAACTACCAGAGCAGTCTGGTTTTTGAACCTGTTTCGTAGATTTGAGCAAATAAAGTAATTTATGGTCTCCCTAGCAAATATTTACTGAACATTTACTATTTGCATGGGAGCAGAAACTTGAATGCCTGCAATCCTGCTGGTGTGATCCCCTTGTAACCAAAGCCTGGGCTGTGGAAGCGAGCCCAAAGCAACCTGTCAGATGAAACCTTGCTACCCACATGTCATTTGCGTTGGTACCTTTTTGTCACCTCACTGAGCTTCACCAAGGAAGAGGGACCCTGATTGAGAAAATGCCTCCATCCGATTGGCCTAAAGACAAAAAATATACAACATTTTTGATTAATTATTGATAGAGGAGAGCCCAGCCTACTGTGGATGGTGCTACCAGACACCTGGTCCTGGGCAGTACAAGAAAACAGGCCAAGCAAGCCATAGGGAGCAAGCCAGTGTTCCCCAGTGTTCCCCAGTGCTCCCCAGTGTTCCCCAGTGCTCCCCAGTGCTCCCCAGCGCTCCCCAGCGCTCCCCAGCGCTCCCCAGTGCTCCCCAGTGCTCCCCGATGCTCCCTGGCCTTCCCCGGTGCTCCCCGGTGTTCCCCAGAGCTCCCCAGAGCTCCCCAGCGCTCCCCAGCGCTCCCCAATGCTCCCCAGTGCTCCCGGCTTCAGCTCCTGCCTGGAGTCCCCAAGTTAGCTCTTTCTTCCCCAAGTTAGCTTTGGTCAGTGTTTTAACACAGAAACAAAGCCAAACTAGCACCCCATAGCAGGTGGGATAATTCTAGATGACTCAGGGTGTGTTTTTCTCTCTGGTCTCCATTAATCAAAGTCTTAAGTCATCTTGGCCAAGCTTAACCCAGCTCCAGAGACTTTCATCCAAGACGCAAAGGCTCCTCATAAACAGCAATTATGCCTTTAACGCCCGTGTTCGTCCCATTTAATGGAGAAGAAAAGTGAGGCGGAGAAAGATTCATTGCTTAAGGAGGAACCGCCAGTAATAATGGATGCTGCCTGTGCCCGAGACCAGCTCTCTCTGAAAGTTGGAGAAAGCTGTTATTGGCAGCCTCTCCAGAATGAGGCTCAGCAGTCAGCTTCCCCACCGGTCCTGATTCCCTGAGCTCCTGAGTCACAAAGTGAGAATAGTTAGGAATGGCTGAGGCCTCAGGAAGACCCTAAACTCTTCCTCTGTAAGACATCGGACCATTGCTTTGGTCTCTTTGGAGATGGTAATCAAACAGTATTGACCACTTTCCAGAAGCCAGACTGGAACACATGACATGACATAAAAAAAAAAAATTGTAGAAGGATTACAGAAACAATGGAAGAAAAATTGAGGCTGTCATGGAAAACCCTGAACACATGGAACACTAGGGGCTGACAAAGCCCAGGCTAGCTCGAACTCCTGCCTCTGCCTCCAGACTACTGGGATTACAGGAGGAATCCCATGCCTGATTTACAAAGTATGCCTCTAAAAGAGATATAGATGATATGGATTGGCCCTACATGTACCGACATATAACTCCAGCTCTCAGCTCAGACTGGGTTATACTGTGAGACCCTGTGTGGAGAGGAGGGAGGGGGAGAGGAAGCACGTAACAGTGGGAATAATTTTTCATCTCATCTCAGCTAAAGATGATGAGAAGAAGGGTCTGGAATAAAAACGGGTGACTCCTCAGAAGCTCAGATAAAGTAACAGACTGTATGCAAATTCATGACAGGGAGGCCCCACATTGAGCCACCACAAATTCATGTCAGTGCAGACATGAGAAGGATATTGTGGTGGCTCAATGTGGGGCCTCCCTGTCAGTACTGCACGGCCTGCTCATCCATACCGTGGTGACTAGACTCCTTAGTCACATGCTCAGTTTTTAACATGCATCTCTTCGTTAGTCGCAACTGAGAACTTCTGGACACATCCTAAGCTACAGGGTAGTAGAAGCAGCCGAGGAGTAAACTCAGGCTGCCTGCTGCCCTCCGGCTGATTCTCCTGTATGCAGAGGCTGAGCTGCTTGCTTCCATGAACAGAGAAGGCCTCACTCTCCTCTAGGTGTTCTCACCTAATACCCCTCTTCCCTCTAGAAGGAAGGTTGGGATGCAGAACTGACTCGTCTGCCTTCCTTTTTTTAATCCCTTAACTCTTCTTAAAATGGGAGCTAAAAGAGATTAGAAAATGTTTCCCCTCAACTGAATCGTACGTTCCAGCAAAGCCCTAGAGCCGGGCCACAGCTCAGTGGGAGAATGTCTGCTTACCATGCAAAGGGCCCTGGGTTCCACCCCCATTACTACAAACAAACACAGATTGTCCTAATCACTTTTCTGGTACTGTGAAAAAAACCCCGTGAGCAAAAGAGCTTCCAGAATAAAGAGTTTATTTGGGTTTAGGGATTCAGAGGAAGAGCCCATCATGGCGAGGGGAGGTATGGCAGCCGGAACAGGAAGCTGAGAGATCACAGATCAGTCACATCCAGGAAGCAGAGAGAATGAACTGGAAGTGGGGTAAGGCCCAAACCAGTGATATTTCTTCCAGCAAGGCTCCATTTCCTGAGGGTTTTATAACCTCCCAAACCATGCTACCAATTGGGGGCCAACTGTATAGGACCAAGCCTATAAGGGACATTTCCCATTCAAGCCACAACATAAACCAAAAATTATATAAGTGAAGTTTTTCATTTAAAGGTGTTCACTTAACCTTGGAACCATTTTTTTTTTCATACCTGCTATTAAAAAAATTGTAATACAATGGAATATTATGTGACAGTGAATAAAAATAATCATGGGCATTTCTTAGAGAAGTATGATGCTAAAAACTGGGTAGAAGGAGTACACACAATATTAGTCTATTTAAATCTAGTTCACAATCAGGCATATGACTATAGTATTAGATGTCAGCTTAGGGTTTCTCTTGGTTTCCTATGGTTATGGTTTTTCCTTCTGTGTGTTTGTCTTGGTTACTGTTCTATTGCTGTGATAAAATGCCATGACCAAGGCCACATACAAAAGAAAATATTTAATTTGGGGCTCATGGTTCCAGAGGGCGAGAGTCCCTGGGCATCAGAGCAAAGACAGGCATAGCACTGAGGCAGTAGCCACACACAGGGGAGGACGGTACTAAGTCCCCAGCAAAGCTCTGCTCGCCTTTCAAAATGGATGTTTTCAACAGTGATTGCTTTTAGAATTTTAAGTGGAATTTCTAACTCCTTCAGATAATTTCCAAGGTCTAGTTTAGGTTTAGTTTAGGACATTCCCCTTCCAGAGATCTTGAGTAAGGTTTTCTAGCATAGCTGGGCAGACTGGCAATGGCTGTAATCACAGCACTGGGAGAGCTGGGAGGCTGGGCAGGAGGAGAGACAAGAGTTCAAGGTCAGCCTGGGCTATGTAGGGAGACCCTGCCTTAAATGAGGAAACAAACAGATGAAATAATGTCCTAGCAAAGGTGGATCTGCTTGGGCACAAGAAACACCATTTCCTGAGCATCCCTCCCCGGGGGTGGGGGGATATGCTGAAGACAGGGTCTAAATATGCTTATATGGGCGTGGGGTGCCTCAGCAAATAATAGTAATTGTTTTCTGGAGTTTTGAGTTTAGAGTTTTAGGGAGCAGGTATAACAGGACAGATTTGTTTCACACAGAGATTCTTTAAATGTAAACTCATCCTATCACAAGCTTAAAGGTTTTCTCCGTATCTTTTCCAGCCCTAGGACTCCCAGAAGATATGTGACTTCCACTCAAAATGGCTTTCTTAGTTTTTGTTACTTGAGACAGGTTTCGGAGTAACAGTCCTAGCTGTCCTGAAACTCACTTTGTGGAGCAGGCTGGCCTCGAACCCACAGAAATCTACTGCCCCTGCCTCCCAACCTCCCAGCTAGGCTTTCTTAGTTTTTAGGAAAATCTGTCTTTTCATTCTGAGCACCCGGATGGCAGCCTTTCATCTCTAGGCTCACACGGTCAGTTCATGAGTAAAATCATACTGATTTTATTCAAAAGGTACATTCTGATAAAATACGTACAGCATAGGGTAAAGAGTCGGCTCATCTATTAAAGGTTAGGCTCGCAACGAACAGGTCAACATACAGATAGCATAACATTTACCATTTTAGCCATTTTTTAGTGCACAGCTTAATGTTGTTAAATGCATCCCACATTCAATACCCATAACTCTTTTCATCTTATAAAATGAAAACTCTACCATCATCAAATAATAATGATTTCTGTCCTCTCAGCTCCCTAAACCACGTGTGTGAGCTTGATTTTATAGGACTCCCTAGAAATTGGGATATGAGATGTCAATGCAGTTTTTTAGGGAGTATAGACATCATTTTATTATATTTTTCCACTTAAAAATTAATGAGGAAGGAATTTCTTTGTCTTGGACCGAAGACCAATCTTAAAGTCTCTGGGGACAAGCTGAGAGCGGGTTGGCTGTTTTTAACTGCATGAGCCAAGAACAAAGAGCCCTGTTCACGCAGGCAAAACAGCGACGCCTGCTGGCGGGTCGCAAAACTACTTTTCAGACACGCACAAGACTGCTTAAGGGTTTGTAGGGACACATCTTGTCTCACTGTGTGCGGGCTCCTATTTGGAAAAGCTGTCGTCTAGTCATGGAGTATGAATGCTCTGGAAAAGAGCTTGTAGAGATAGCTTACCGAGATGTGTTGTTTTGCTTGCTGTCCCTGGCCAGAGTTCTCCGAGGAAAGGCAATCTTCCCTTCGTGTTTTCCTATCATTTCTGATCCTTTGTAGTGAAGGACCCTGTAGGACAGATCTGCGGAGAGAAGTCCTGCCAGCCAGCAGGCACCCTGATGTGCATCGTGTCTGGGGAAGAGTCTAGCCCAGCTTCTCTTGACTGTTAATTCTGTGTGCGGCTCCTCAAAGGGACTGATCAGTGCCATTCCTAGGACTACTATATAGAGTGGAGGGGATTGATCCATATTGAGGTAGTAGTAGGTAAAGGCTGGGTGCTTCCCTTCTCTCACCCCCTTCCCCACACACAACCTCCTCTTCCAGAGGGTCAGGAACTCAGAGAGGCTCTGTCCTCCTTGAATCCTTTCAGCTCTCTGCACAGACAGGCCCTGAAGTTCACCTCAGACACAACACGTTAAATAGAATTTACCCTCTCCCACTGCTTCCCTGCCCTTGACAGTAGAAGGCAGCTCTCTCCTTATGCCAGTCTCAGTTCAGGCTCTGAAGTCATAGCCTCAGTTTTTCTTTCTTGAAAATGGGAAACACAGTCCATTCCTAGGATGCTTTCCAGGTGAGCTCACAGGCTCTCGTCATTCGCAGCCTAGCTGAGGCACACAAACATGTTTTTCTGTCTTGTTTTGTTTTGAATACAGTCTTTCTCCCAATTCTGTTTCCTCCTAGCCTGAATGGATACAACGGTGGGATTCAGACTTCTGGACTCACTCCTGCCACCTTCTCCCACTGTTCCTGCAGGCTCTTGGCACTAAGCCTTTCTATTTCTGTTTTCTTCAGACAGGGTCTTGCTATATAGCCCAGGCTGGCGTTCCCTGTATTAATGCATGTTATCCAGGTTCACTAATCCTCGAGCACGGAGCCCATTCCAGTGAGGGGAACATGTGTGTGCTCATCTGATTGCGGCTCCACACCTTTGTTTATTCAGTCATTTGGTTCCCTTCTTCACCTTCATCGTTGTTACCATCACCATCATCATTATCACCATCATCATCATCAGATTGCTTTGAGGCAGGGTTCTACATCATGGTCCAGACTGATTTTATCTGGTTCTCCTGCCTCTATCTTCTGAGTATAGAGGTCACAGATGTGCTTAGGGTCACATGTGCAAAGGTCGTGCCTAGCCATTAGTGTTAACAGTGTTAGCTATTATTGTCCTTTGTACACGTAAAAAGGATCAAACAGCTTGTTTTATTATTGGGCATGCTTCATAGAGAAAGGCCCTGCATCTGGGCCTGTCACAGCCATGTGACTTAACACTATGTGACTTTTAAGCAGGACATGGATTCATTTAACAAATATTTTTTAAGATTCTAATTGCTTCCAGGTTCTTACTGTACTTCCAGCTTTGGGTCTTAGTTTTGTTTATTTTTTATTTTTTTTTACATATGTGGCCAGCCAATCAGTCATATCTGGAATAAAAATGCAGAGCAAACACACTCATCAAAGGGGTTTTGAGTTTAAGCCTTGTCTTGGCTTTGGTCAGACAATCTGCCTTAGCTGGGCTTTATTTCCCCTGCTGGGTAATGAACTCAGAAGTCTGGGTCTCTATTTTGTTACTTATTAGTCAACTTTAGGTGTAGGCACACAGCAGTCGGGCAGTTAGTTACTGGTCCTCTCTCAGTTCACAGAGCAGGTGATCAGGTGTGAACTGCTTGTCCTCAGGATCTGACGCTCCCATGGCTTGCCTGTGACTGTTGACTCCCTCCTTCTACTTTGTAGAGAAAAGCCTCTCTGAGGATCCCCAACCTTGTCCTTATTGTCTTAGAAAAAAGAGAGGTGGCGACCTCACTCCTCAAATACTCCAGAGGAGGAAGAGGGAGCGTATTCTTTTCTACTTACCTTCATTCTCTGGTATTTCCCTGCCCTTAATTACATTATACTTGTATATTCTATGTATGCGCATGGCATTGAGTCTCTCGTATATGTGCCTTAATGCAAGACCCCACAATATATTTAAATTGCAACCTGTATGTCTCTAGTGAGCTCCCAGCCTGGTATGTTTGCTTTATCCAAGCTTGCTGACAGATGGAAACTGCCTGAACCACTGTCATGTGGAAGGAACACTTCTTTTCTCCAAGTGTGAGTAGGTTGTGAACTCTATGGTCTCTCTTGCCCCTCCCCCATGGAGTCAGAATTTCTGAAGCAAGGACTCAGGAACCTGGATATGTGACAAGCACCCTAGAGATTCCTCTGCACGTATGCTACATAGCCAAGGATGACCTTGAACTTCTTTTCTCTCTCAGAGAGAGAGGGGAGGGGGGAGAGAGAGGGAGGGAGAGGGAGAGGGAGAGTAGAGGTAGAGGACAACCCTTGTCTTGTTTCACAGAAGATCTCTTCCTTAGCTTCTTCTGGGTGACTCAGGCTAGCCATCCCATCATGAATTCTCTGCCTCCCATCTTGCTGAGGATGAGTGCTGTTGTACAAAGCTTTACTTAGATTCTGAGGTTTTTGGATTCAGTTCCTCCATGACAGACACTTTACCCACTGAACCATTTCCCCATCCCCAACCCTGAACTTCTGATCTTCCTGCCTCCACTGTGGAGTGCTGGGATTATCTGCATACCTCTCCTTGCATGCTAAGCTATATCACCAGCCTTTTGAGTTATAGCTTGAGAAATTTTATGTTGAGACTTGGGTATACACAATACACATACACAAATATGTCCAGTGAACCATCACATATTTTGACCACTGATACGTTCTCTTCTATTTCATGAAAAGATGGCCTTTAGTGCAACATTTGGGTCTAGAGTCTTTGGCAAGAATCCACCAATGACAGCTTCCATTCTGCCCTCCATAGTTTTTTGTACATTCTCTTTAGTCTATACACAGCCCTGGCCAATGCACTTTCTCATTTGGTCACCCCAGGAAGGACATCACACTGCGAAGGAAGGTGACATTGTATCTAATTGCCTGTAAGATGTAGTCATACAGTGATTCCCTAAACAGGAGTGAACTCCTATCCTCTTTCAGAACATCTGGGGCAAAGCGCTTGTGCGTGTGTGTCTACCCAGGGCAGAAATGATGAAAAAGGCTTTCTAGTGGTGCATTGAGTGGTACACAACTGTAATTCTAGCACCCTAGAGGCTTACTCTGGAGGATTATGAGTCAGTTGGATGCTAGCCTGGCCTACATAGCAAGACCTTTTTCTTAAAAATGCTATTTGATTTTTCCAATCCTCAGTTTTTCCTCTCTGTAAAATGGAGCCAAGAAAGCCATAGTTTGGCTTGGGAAGAACAGATAAGGCAGTGCATCCGCAGTGCTCGACAGACTGTGTATGCTGATATTTGATGAACATCAGTTGCTATCTCTTACCTGACCCCAGAATATAGTCTCTTCCCTTCCCATATTTTTAGTGGAATTAAAATAATTAATTTTGGAGGCTGGAGATGGCTCAGCAGGTAGAGCTCTTGCTGCTCCCCCAGAGGAACCAGGTTTGGTTCTTGGCACCCACATAGCAGCTCACAACTGTCTGTAACTCCAATTCCAGAGAAGTTGACACCCTCACACAGACATACATACAGGCAAAACACTAATGCATGTAAAATAAATAAGTAAATAAATATTTTTTTTAAAAGAAAAAAAGTTAATTTTTATGTATGTATGGGTGTCTCTGAGGCCAGAACATGGTGTTAGATTCCCTGGAGTTATTGTAGGCAGTTGTGAGTTACCTACCATGGGTGTTGGGAACCAACCTTGGGACCTCTTCAAGAACTGCAAGGATTTCTAACCACCTCTCTAGCCCCTTGCTCTCAGATTTCAACCCTAAGGCTAGACACACAGGAAGCAATGACCATTAACCATTCTCGGCCATTGCAGAGCCTGGCAGTGTGTGTAAGGTCAGGGTCTGTCTGAGAACGGTACAACCAAATGGTCTCTGTTAGGGGCTGAATCCCGTTCCTTCCCTACCCTGAAAATCTTCCCTGCTCTCTGTCCTCAAGAGCTCTAATCTCTGTTCCTTCCATTGTCTGGTCTCTGACATAATCCCCTTTGTACTCCTCAGCTGACACTGAGTATTTAAGAAACTGGAAATTCTTGAATGGGCACGAAGGTGATTCTGCTCCCAGACATTTGTCTTCTGGCAACTTCTCTGGCTTTAGCAGGAAGACCTCTCTCTCTAAATGCCCGCTCCTGTGGCCTGGCCCTTCAAAACTTGGTCCGATTTAAGTGTGAGTCACCTGAGTCAGTTCTCTGCCTTGCCCCTTTTCTGTTAGCATGATTATAAAGTGGATTCTTTGCTTTTGGTTAAGTCGTGGGGAGGAAGTAGAGGTGAAGAGGATAAAAAGGGAGATTTCTGGTCGCATTGGTAATAGAATCAGATCATTTTCCAGATCCTTGCTTGAGAAGAAGATTGAGTTCTAATTTGGAATGGGGCCGGTGACCCATGGAAGAGTAACATTTATTTATGTGTTGGTGTCTAAACACATGAAGACATACCAATATCAGACATGGGACATTCACTGATCTCTGCTGTCACTTGTCCCTATTTTACAGAGACAAAAACTTCAGTGACTCGCCTGGGAAATACCTGAGTTCTCATCCTACCCTTGTCACTGAGTGCACATCATAAACCACTGTTTAGATCCTGAGTCCACATGCTTTCTTTGATTATTTTCTTCAACTATTCCAGGAAAGAAAGCAACCAGAGATATGTAAATTAGTGGGTGTGGCTGTGTTCCAAAATAAAAGGTTATGGGCAAAGAAATTAGAATTTCACTGGGAGATAGTGGCAAATGCCTCTCTCTCCCGAGGCAGAGACAGGCGGATCTCTGAGTTCGAGGCCAGCTTAGTCTACAGAGTGAGTTCTAAGACAGGTTTCAAAGCTACACGGAGAAACCTTTGAGGGGAAAAATAAAAAGGAATTTCACATGATGATTTTTGACGTTACAAAATATACTCTTCTTTTGACATCCCTCCCATCACTTAAAAACAAGCCATTCTTAGCTCATAGAAACAAAACAGACAAGCTTGGCCTTTGGGTTCTAGGAAGTTGAACCTGATCATTGAAAGTAGAGCAGACGGGACGCTTGTGTGAGCTCGCACATCTTCTTAAGATTATTGTCTGCCTTGGACACTGCCTAAAATGAAGGTTTTCTTTTCTCCTGATTCTCGAGCTTAAAAGTTTCTTTAAAAATTTTTTTTGGTCAGTAGACTAACCATTGTGTGCTGATTATTATTATTATTGCTAGCTAAGTGTGTATGCATGTGTATTTGGAATCCAATGCCACAGAATATGGCGCTGTATTTTAGTTTTCTTAGATTTATTTCCGCAGATGTCAGTTTGTCCATTCTAAATTTCCAATTCCTCTGTTGGGAAGAAAAATGAAAAGCTGGATAGTTAACCAGTTATCTGACATTTATATTTGACTTCAGGAAGGAAGTATGTAGCTCTTGCTTAAGCTGGGCATCCAAACGTGGCTATAGTATCTTTGTACTCAAAGGCATCACTATTGACCAACATTCCACTTACGTGTGGGAAGCACTACACCTGCCATCTGAGTCTCTCTTGGAGATGGGGATTTCAGATGGATTGGCTAACCCCGAAGATCAAACCTAGAAATAAAACGGTGGGTGGCTCTCAGCTTGATGCCTCCCTAAACATTTGGGGGGCAGAACAGGCTTGTAAAGGCCTGTGCTCATGTACTACTCTCAACAGATTCGAATCTCTGCTCTTTTTGAACAGATGTGATAAAACACTCTTTAAGGGCAAGAGGCCCACTTCCTGTGTCCACGTCCACACAGACAGAATTCTTCAAGTATCTAAAAGAGGGATAAGTGTTATTTAAATTTGTGTTTAATTAAATTGTCTACGTAATCTGTCTAAGGACCTTGATGTTGCTATGGTGATGTCACCTAGTGCCATGATGGTATAATAGCAAAAAAATTCATTGAGCGTTTATCGCATATTAAAAAACCGCACGCTATCTCTTTGGCCCTGACACTAACGTGGGCACGATGTCATTTACTTCATCTGGCAGACGAGAAAACTGCGGCTAAGCAACATTCGGCTACGTGTCCCCAGCCACACAGCCGGGACAGAGCAGAGCTCGCCCCACCCTGCCCCTGGCGCTTTCAACCGTAGGACCCCGCGCACCTGCTCCCGCTGAGCCGCGCATGCGCCGTCGCAGCGAGCAAGCCACGCTCGGGCTCTTTTGTTTGCCCGGCTGTGCGCTGGTACTCAGCGCTGTGCTCTTTGTTTTCCCGAGACCTTTACTCCCGGAGTCGTTTTCTTGGGCTCACGGCTGAGAAGTGCAATCTTCCGAAACTTGTGTTCAACATCTCCTAGCGTGAAATGGTGTGTGGGCTGGGACAGGAGAGCCTGGTGATCAGCTGAGGGAATAGCTACGAAAGTGCTGAATTCCGAATTATGGGGCGGGGTGGGGCGGGGTGGGGCGGGGCTCACAACCGAGAGTCGTCGGAAGAGACTTTCAGTATAATGCCTTGGCGTTTATTCTTCAGATTTTAATTCACAACATATTGCCCTTGTACATTTTGTTCCTGTGTTTCTTAAACGTCCTGTCTATTAAGGATATTTTTTTTTGGCCTTATCAAATATCAGTTAATTTTACATTGCTTTGAAAAGCATTCGGAATGGGTTAGTATTTCCGAAGCCAATTTATCCAGGTTCCTACTAGAACACCCATTCCTGTGGCTGTCCTAGCTTAACACCCCCCCCCCCCCTTCCAATTTCTTTCCCCACGGGCGCTAACCAGAATCCTCAAAGGTCCATGGTCTGGTGAGTCATGAGACAAGGAAGATACAACTTAATTTTTTTTTTCGCTTAGTCGCTTTATTTTATTTTTAAAAATATTTATTTGAAACAAGGTCTTCTATTAGGATAAAGAACTTTAAACTCCCCGTGCAGCTGAGGCTGACCTTAAACTCCGAATTCTCCTGCCTCCACCTCCCAAATGCTAGGATTACAGACATGCATCACTAAACCCAGCTAGTCATTTTGTTTTAAGAATACTTAGGGCACCATGTTCTGGGCTGGAGAGATGGCTCAGCGGGAGGTAAAGAGCACTGATGTTCTAAGGAGACCTTTGGGTCCCAGTGCCCACATGGTGACTCCTAAGGGTCTGTAACTCTTGTCCCTGGGGATCAGTAGCCCTCATTTGGCCTTGGCAGGCTCTACTCAATGCTGCAGGCAAGGTCGAGCACAGACGCACCATGCATACAGGTTTAAAAAAAAAAAAATAGGATCTCAAAAAAACAAAACAAAAAAACCCCCCAAGACCCATTATGTTCCAAATGGATACTTAGTTTCGGTTTCCATCAAATTTTGCTTTTTTTTCCTAAGTACTATTTATTTATTTATAAATACTGTATTGTTAATTTCCTAAATACTATAATAAAAATTAGAATCCTAAATATGTTAGAAGTTAAGCCGTTGTTTCTTTCCTCTCTACGTTTTCTTCCCCTCTCTCTTCCCCTCACCACCTTCTCCCTCCCTTTCCCTGGTGCTGAGGCGAATTCTTTTTAATATTAAAATTTATTAAGAGGTAGCATTTGTAATGAAATTTCCTTATACTAAGAAAATAGAATGTTTCTCTTGAGCAAATCACTTGGAAGTCTCAAGGGCAGAAGACATATTTTAGTTAGAAGGCATTTTAGAGAGACCCTGAGAGGCAATGACCTGGAAGAAACGCTATCTGATGTGTGGCCGGGCCTTCATGTTATTGTCTCCCTGTCAGTACCTGGAGTGATCGATGGTTACCTCTCCCTGGCATGGGAGATTAATGAATTGCCTCTAATTTTGGCAACCTTTGTACACTGACGCGGGGGTGTCACATACTCTAAGCTGATTTGTGTAAGCGACAGAGCAGTCTTTGAACAGAGCATCTGGTCGTCTCCTCACACTGCTCTCCCCATGTTTGAAGTGCTATTTCTGCTCCAGTAGTGACAGCCCACCGTGCCCTCTGAGTCTATCCAAGCTCACATACAAGATGACTTGGTCTCTGTCATCCAACTTGCCTCTTCTGTAAGAGGGTGTATTCAGTCAAGAACTGTGTTTGCCAGTTAGTTATTTGGGCTTATGATTAGTTTTGTACGGATGCATATTTTGTGTTTTAGAATTCATCTGTTTTAGGGGGCCAGGAGATGGTTTAGGTAGCAGGGAGAGTATGTATGAGTGTGAGAACGTGTATTCAGATCTCAGTGCACTCACATAAAAGTCAGACATGACAGTGTGAGTCTGTAACCTAAGTGCAAGGTTTTTTTAGGGTTAATGGCAAGCCAGTCTAACAAATTGGTGAGGCGCGGGTTAACTGAGGGACATTGTCTCAAGCAATAGTGTGGGCAACAATTGAGGTAGACATCTAATATTAACTTCTGTCTTTTACACACATGAACATGTGTACAGACACAAGAGAGTCAACCTTAAAAACAAAACTATGATTTCATCTCTACCCCTTTAATTACTCATTTACTTCAACCAAAGGGTTTTTCCAGTATAGCCCATCAAAGGCATTTATTTTCTTCTTAATTTTTAAATTACATTTATTACTTTTTTGGGTGTGTGTTACATGGTGCATGTGTTGAGCTTAGAAGACAATTTTAGGGAAGTTAGGCAAGGTCCTTTACCTGATGAGCCATCTTGCTGGCCCCACATTTTTCTTTTTTCTTTTCTTTTCTTTTTTTTTTTTTTTTTGTTCTTTCCTTGAGATAGGCCCTGTGTGCCAGAAGGCACAAAAGAAAAATATTTTCATTATTTTGACAGAAGAGAATGAATATTTTTGTTGGGGCTGGAGAGATGGCTCAGCAGTTAAGAACACTGGCTGCTTTTACAGAAGCTTCTGGTTCTATTCCTGGTATCCCACAAGGCTCATTCGTGGAAGGAGTTAGAAGTAACTCCAGTTTCAGGGAAATCTATGCCCTCATTTGGCCTCCACAGATACCAGGCATACATGTATTATACTCTTCCATACATATAAAATTTAAAAAAAATTCTTCTATGAGTTTCTCTAGTCAGTCGATGCTAATAAAACTTATGGCTGGTCAGTGGCCACTGACATCATAAGAAGGAACAGGCAAGCACTGAGGGTGGCTTATGCCTATAATCTCAGCATTGGGAAAGTTGAGGCAGGAGGATCACATAAATTGAAGGTCATCCTGCGCTACTCTATCTCAAAATATAAACAAAGAAACAGAAAAAAAAAAAAAAAAGGAGGCAAGCAGACACTGTGGCCTTTCTGTCAGAAAGTGTATAGTATTTGCATTCGCCTTGTTGAGCAGCAATGCTGAGTCTCTGGATGCCCTGCTTCAGCTTCTCAGACATGAAGAGTATAGAAGACAAAACCTAGAATGTGGGAAACCTCAGATAAAATGCCTCCATGGCTTCAACATGCAAACCTCCTGGAAAAACATGCCAAGGGAACCCATAGGCTAAAAATAGGTCAAGAGGTACAGCAACCAATGGCAGCATGTAGACCTCATTTGAACCTTAATTTGTGAAGAACATTTAGGAGATGGTTGGCAGAAGCGACCAATGACTACACACTTGGTGACATTAAAGAATTGTATAGAGATAATTATTTGGAGTTGGTGTTTTCAGCAGCATTTGAAGAAAAGAAATGTGGGCTTAAGTGTCATAGAGATATGCACTTAAACATTTAACATCTGTGGCTGAGGTGGTGTGATATCTGAGGCAACATGAATTATCACAGCTCTACTGGTGGTAATTCTCGAAGCTCTGTGGTGGGGGGATGGAGTTTACTGCGCTTTGATCCCTACTTTAAGATATGTTTAGTCTTTCACAAGAAACACTAAACCTGGCAAAAACAAAACCAAATAATTTCTGTCAGAGTCTAGCGGGCATTCACTGTCCAGCGATGCCCAGATCATTTGAATCTCGGTGTATGTTCCTGGGTCCTGGGTGATGGGGGCCTTCCTCCTACCACACTCCACTACCTTTAACATAATTTGAAAAAAACGGCTATTCCAAGCTGCTTTCCGTCACCTGCCTCTGAGGTCAAATACTGCTATCAGGACTTGACAGTTGCTATTTGCCTCAAAGCACTTGAGGTCCTGATCAGTGCATTATCTTTCCAAGACAGTCATTTTTGAACCCGCTTTACTGGCTATCAGGTGCGCAGTTGGTCATCTTTTTATAGATGACACCAATATCAGCTGGCATATAAAAGCTTTCCCAACCATGATTGCCTTATTAATCAATTCTTAAAGCTGATCAGGAGATTGTTAGGGTGCTTGGTAATGTAATAGAAAATAAATCTTAAAAACCATTTTGTTGAATAAGTAGGTATTTTGGAAAGTAGGATTGGGGATAAAGTTCAAGCACACCAAAATGCATCTTGTTATTTAATTTGCTTTTCTGCCTCTTAACCTATACTTTTGCTCCAAGGTGATGTCTTTAGTTAACAGCTAAAAATATATCTGAGCACAGATAGTCATAATTTGACAGCCTGGATTCCTTTTGTTATTTCTCCATCTTAGAGAAACTAAATGCAAGATTTTGAGGTTATTAAAAAGAAATACAGTGCTAAAGTCACATATTTTTGTATATAAAAAAATAAAAATTTCTGTACACTGAGGTACATGTTTGTAATCCTAGTGCTTGGGAAACAGGCCAGAGGATTGCCACAGATGAAGACCAGCCCGGGTTTGTGACCCTTGTCTCAAAATAAGTTCCTGTTCTCTGCTGGCCTTGGAAATTTCTAGAACTTTCTAGAACTATTTCAACTCCTTCCACAAAGTTCTCCTCAGAGTATGATGCTTGTTCCTGATATCCTCATGGTGGATTCAGGGACAGTTGTGCCCCATGTCCAGGAGGATTAGGGTCTTTATCTTCTGTGAGAGTCTGCCGAAGTGTTTCTACTTGGATAATCTCACCTCCAGCACTTTGTGGGCTGTGTAAACAGGTTTACAATTTAGACATTGTCCACTCCCGCCCTAGGATTTACAGCTTGCAGCTGCAAGAAACCCTAAGGCCCAAAGGGCTGGGGCCATGGTTCTGGATGCAGACCTTTTCCATTTCCACCTCGTCTTGTGTTTTGCTTTTGGAACTTTTCTTGGTTTGCATTTGTGTGGCCCTCTCTGTATACTGGCTCTCCACTCAAGGATACTTCAGTGCCTCTATCAGCCCTGGCAGGAGAATGCCAAACGCCTCCACAGAGGGCCTACATTCTGTTAGCTGAAGAAATACAAATACCACCTAGATTGCTTTGTTCTTTGAGGTAACCCCCCCCCATACACACACATACTAAGCAGCTGTCAAAATAACTAAAAAGAAAAAAGAACTTTCTGTTTTTGTTTTTAACAGCCTTATAGTGAAGCTGAGACTTATCACAAACAAGCTGAGTGGCAGGCCTGGTATCTTGTTATATAAAAGCTAGTGCCAGAATCTTAGCAAATATGGTTTTTAAAAATAGCTAACACAGTCATTAACATTTCCCACACATTCTAGTCTCCTGAAGATAAGATGCTGAGTGGTCGCTCATTTCTAGGAAATGAGCCGGGCCAACTTTGGTGCTATGTACATCATCTTAAGGAGGCACCTCCCCAATGCTCCTTATGGAATTGGGAGGTTCAGGAAAGTGGGATATTCAGCCTCAGAGATGCATGGGTCACCCTGGAAACCTCTGTAAATTCAGGCTTTGTGTGGTCTCACACTGGTGAGTGGAGATGACAGGAGTGTGCTTCGTTTACTTTTGTATTTGTATCATAGCCCTTGGAATCCTGAGCATCTTTCCCAAAGTGTGTCAATGAAATGACACCCATGTCATCTCCATTTCCTAAGTTCAGTACCGAGAACTGAATAAAACAGGGGGTCAGGCCTGTGGTCAATGATTTAGGACTGAAAGCCTCAGGCTGCTCTGCTTTTGGGGGTACCGATGTGACTAATTTCAAGGCTGAAGGTAGATGTATTTCCTATGTACATGCTGCCATCCAGCTAAAAAGGATTAGAGCAAGAACCTGATATGTGATTTGCACATGAATCTGCAACTGGTTTACAATAATCGCATAATAAAGCTTGCTTAGCTGAGAGCCACTGTGCAGCAGTGTTTAGCTGCTTGCTTCCAATATTGCATTTACAAAAATTACATATTTCATATAATCATGCCTGTCTCTTACTTAATCATCCCACACATCATATAAATCTTTAAAACGGACAGGTCTATAAATCACTAGCATTTTTCATTTACCACTTATTCTAAGCCAGGCAGTTTCTTATTTAAATTGCCATATGGATAAATCTAATAATCCCTATTCACTTACATCATCTCAAACTTTAAATCTTATTCTGGCTGAGGTCATAAGTGAAATCAGTATTGAGGGCAGAACTAGCAGCTGTAACAACTATAATAGCTTTCCAAATTATATTAAAAGGCCCAAATAACATTAAAAATGAGGAAAAATTGAATTACATTATTAAAGTGTGATCTGCTGAATCAGGCAGATGTGGGGCCTGAACAGAGCTCCTGACTGGGGTGTGGCTCCCATTGGGAGTGTGAGCCAATGGGAATTGATGGCCTGAACTCTCCTTTTATATGTACATTTTGATACAATCTGGATTAGGGCTTCTCAGCCAGGTGCTGATGACTTTTTCTTGGCTCATACAGTTCTTTATTATGGACTGTTCTGTGCACAGTAGGAGGATTAGCAGCATGCCAGACCACTACCCATTAGATGCCAGTAACACTTCCCAACCTCAGTTTTAACAACCCCAAATGACTATGGTGTGTGTGTGTGTGGGGGCATTCCCCCTCCCCATTGCTGGTAACTTCTACTGTAAATAACCATATAGGGTTGAATTGCTCCAGGTCTGTGCTCTCTGCCTCTTTCCCTGGCATTGGTGCTGGTGGGTCAGTGGATCTAGTGTTTCTGGTGTTCACTGAAGGGTGGTCTGGGAGACCATGCTGGGAGTTAGGATGAGGAGAGTTGGGAGTATTACAAATGGCTACGGAGGATAGTGTGATTTTGTGGTGACTAAGGAAAATACGGTGAAGGATTTCAAAGGAGACATTCAAATCTCTGCTACTGGCTGGTGAACAGCTTTGCATCCTCAGGGCTAACTTGGAGGCTGAAGAGAGGTGCCTTCCTCTCTTCATGTGGTGTGGTGTGTAGATTCTTCTGATAGCTGGCAGACGCAGATAGTTCATCTCGGAGCTATGAAAGAAACAGGCTATGATTAGTCTCCCAGAGAGATTCTGCCAGGTCTTTGACAGTTTGAGGAGTTATTCCCCAGATAAATCATCTCTGCGCTGCCATCTTAAATGCACATGCTTTTCTAGAAAGGCATCCATCCTCTATCACCTAAGACCAAATAAAGTGAATGGCGTCATTACAATTTGGAGATGAAACTCGCTGGCAGCGTGGTGTCACAGAATGCTGAGGGAAGGTATCTGTAATTATGGGCTGGCAGTGCCTCATGCCTAACTAATGGGAAGTGTGACATCATTTATACTGAGGACCAGCAAGACAGAACTAGGAAACAACATCAGAATGAAATTTGCTGTGCCCAGGAACTCTGCTCTCTGAAAGGCTTTTGACCAGCATTAAATTGACAGTCTTTCAGCTTACAGTTTAGTCTTACAGCTAAGGTGACTTCTGACTCATTGAGGTGTCAAGCTGATTCACTTTGTATGGGAAAGAGGCCATCCGTCCAGCTCAATTTTACCCATAATTTGTGGAAATTCATACCATCTCTCCTTTTTATTTCTCTGTATAAAATATTATTTTCATTCACATTCTTTAAGGAAGAGATTAAAGCTCTCAGCCACTTCCTTTAATCACCCCAAAGCAGGTAGAGATCATACCTCTGGTGTCTTCCCACCTAATTAAAGTGCTCCAGGATGCCTGCTATGGGAGACGGTGGTATTTCTTCAAAGGCACAGAGCATAAATCTTCCTCTGGATGATGATTTTTTTTCTGTCCCTGAGTAGATAGAGACAGTGTGAAGATAGGAAGTATGAAATGCTCCCAGGGTGTCTGGGGCTATGGCCACAGTCAAGTCAGTATCTCAGCCTCTACTCCAGTTTTCTGTTGACCATGAGTATTAGAAGGACTTGGCCTTTGTGTCTTCAGAGTAGATGTTGGGTCTCAGTTGAGTACGTTAATGTGCTTTTTGAGTTTTAGCACAATTATTCTGTGACTGCAAAGTCAACAATAAAGAGGAAAGTGGAGACAAGATTTTGTGGCTTCTAACTGACAGTGTCCATGAACTCATGTTCCAATCCCTCTCTGTAGTCAGGGCTGGGTATATACTTGGGATATTTTTGCCTCAGGCATTTTGAGTGCTGAGATTACAGGCAGGCACTACCAGGCTCATCTAAAAAAGTCCTTTCTTCAAATGAATGCCCAGTGATAGCAATTGCCTTTTATAGGCAGAAAGATATCAAGACCGCCTAATTCCAGACACACAATCAGCTGTACAAACGATACTCACTAAATCAGCCTTTAAGAAGTATCATTTTGTATGTATGCATATGCCTCTCTCTCTCTCTCTCTGTGCATGCACTCAAATGCATGTGTGCATGTGAATGCTGGTGCCCGTGGAGGCCAGAAGTGTCAAATCTCCCTGGATCTGAGTTACTGGCAGTTGTGAGTCACCCAATATGTGTGCCAGGAACTAAACTCAGGACTTGTGAAAGAACAGTATACCCTAAAGGGAAAATGGCTGAATCATTTTGTTTCACACATTAAATCTCACATTAAAAAATATTTTGCTGGGGTTTTTTTGTGGGTTTTTTTTTTTTTGTTTTGTTTTTTTTGTTTTTTTTTTTAAAGGTAGGATTTCACTGTGCAGCTCTGGTCTGGAACTTGCTATGTAGGTACTTTGAGCTCCCAGATATCTGCCTGCCTCTGCTTCCAAGTGTGGTGATTAAAGGCATGCACCAGCACACCTGGCATTTAATGACCCTTTTATCCTAGGAGAATAGAAAATTTATTTTGAGAATGGAGCATTTATAAACCAATATTAGCCCACTCTTCTCTGTAACCATGGATACCTGATGGGACGGCAGTCCCACTTTCACATTAACCATCTGGATCCACAAGTGTCGTTTGACAGTTGTACACTGTCTGACGATATATTTGCTGTGATTGGTGGAATAAAGAGCTGAAGAACCAGTAGCTAGGCAGGAGGAATAGGCGGGACTTCCAGTTTGGAAAAGGAAGAGGAGGAGGAATCTAGGCGTGCAGAAGCCAGGAGACCTGCAGAGAGAAAATAGGAGGTGCAAGATGAAGAGAGGTTAATGCTGTGTAAGAGAACATAGATGAATAGAAGTAGCTTAATTTAAGTTCCAAGAGCTAGTAAAAGCAAGTGCAAGCCACAGCCCAGGCTTTCATAATTAGTAACAAGTCTCCACATTGTTCTTTGGGAGCTGGCTGTCAGGACAGAGAAAGACTTGTTACACACATGCTAAAATATAGCTTGTTAGAAGATTCACCCCAGAAGCCCTGGCAAGCTGCAGCCTCTAGACTGCCTGCTATTTGGGTCAGAGTCTATGTTCTTACTAGCCACACCTTGCCCAGGGCCTGTTACATAGATGAACGACGGCAACTTTTGTCAAGTGTTATTACAAGCCCGGCACAGTGCTAAGCACGCTATTCAGATAGCCTATTTAAGTTGCCTGGCAGCTCCATACAGTACTAGGTTTTTTCACTCACAGCTCCCTTCCCTGGCTCTTCCCAGCTGTCCTGAGGTTTGAGGAAGAAGAGGAGATTCTGTGGACCCCTTCCTCGTTCTGGTGCAGCATTAGCTGTGGTTGCAGCTGGGTCTCCTTCCTGGGGGCCACTTGTCCCCTGCACTGCTTCCATGGTCTGATGTCACGGCCGGCTGTGGCTTGTGTCTCTAGCCCTGCGGCTTACCAAAGTAGCTATTCACCGTGCGTGATAGTTTAAGTGAGGAATGTCCCCCATACACCTTGGCATTTGCACACTTGGTTCCCAGTTAGTGGTGCTGTTTGGGGAGGTTTAGGCGGTGTGGCCTTGCTGGAGGAAGCATGTCACCAGGGGTGGACTTTGACAGTTCAAAGCCACTCTCCACTCTCAGTGTGCACTGTCACCAGTCCTGCCCGGCTGCTATGATTTCCTGTGGAACTGTGAGCCCACATCCTTCTTTCTGTAAGTTTCCATGGTCCCGGTGTTCTACCACTGCAATTGTAAAGCAACTAACTAGACGCCTAGTGGTTTCACAATCTCGTTCGGCCTGGCCTCTTTCCCATTTCTATACTGAATTCCCCACTTTGAAATTCCTTGCATGGTTTCAAGACAGAGGACATTGCATTACTCATGTTCTCCATTTAAGGTAAACATTCCCAAGTCTGATCCGTAGCAGGTAGCTCTTAACGGCAAGATAATTCTACCTGAATGTGCAAATAAGTTTGTGGGCAATTGATTGACAAAGGAACTCATGTTACTGGGTTCACCAGGTGAAAGAGGTTGCTGACTACAACACATGCTTGCTGAGCCTGCTGCAAATACTCCTGTGTCCTGGGTGGATGCAGTTCTTACTCCAACAAGCTGTGGGATTGGGAGATATTCCTAAATTGTTACAAAACTGCCAAGTGACCTCACAAAAGAAGTTCACTATAAAACAGGAGTCAGGAGGCCTCAGCAATCTGTGTCTTCCCGGCAGTCCATGCCCTGGAAGTGGCACCTTAATTGTGCTATAAAATTCTTATGGGTCCCCATTCTTCATGGGGATGAAGGGGGTGTTGTCTCTTTCATTTTTGTTCAGCCATAGTTTGACAAATACTTTTGACTGTTTATCATGTTCTAGGCACGATTCTTACCCTTGGTATTTAACAATACCAGTTTAAAAATTTATTCTATAGCCTGTTTTCTGTCCCATTATATCAAAACTATTCCTGGGATAGATAGCTCAGTGGCTGCTCCTTACAGGTTCAATTTCTATCACGCATGTGGCAGTTCACAACATCTACAACTCAAGTTCTGAGGGACCCCACAACCTCTCCCAGCCTTCACAGCTGAATGCAAGCAGCTTGCCACCATAATCTTTAAGCTCTGGGTGAGGGTACAGGAGGCTATCTGACTATGAAGCTTGTCTTCTCTATGTGGTGATGTATTGTATATTTAACAAAAATACTCTGAAATATGAGAGGACAGAACCACTCACAGAGTCAACAAAGCCTTGAAGGTCAGGGAGCGGTGACCCACGCCTTTAATCCCAGCACTTGGGAGGCAAGAGATCGTCTGGATCTCTGTGAGTCTTCGGCTGAGAAAGGGCACAGGTGAAGGGAAGATCTTCTGCCTTCTTCTGCCTTATCTTTCTTTGCCTGACCAGCTATCTCAATTCCTGGTTCAACTTTCTTAGTGCTAGGATTAAAGTTGTGTGTCACCTCCAACTGCCTCTGGCCTTGAACTCACAGAGATCTGCCTGCCTGAAGACCTTCACATGCATGGCTTGAAGTTTTGCAGCCTTGTGGCCATTGTCATATATATACTGCCAAGCCTGGACATTATAAAAATTTGAATCTAAAATTAGACTTCTGGTTACTTGAGACTTAACTGTGTTTTTGCGTATCAGGCAATGTGGGTTCTAGGTCCTTTGTTCAGGTAGACCTGCACATGTTGGAGTGACTTTCTTGACTAGACTAGTCAGTTACCTTGGGCATTTGAGATACTGGTGGCAATGCAGCACCTCCTAACAACACGTGGTAAACTTGATCATAATAAATTTCTAGCCTGTGTTTTGGCTGATCCCACTGCCAACAGCCAAAGTTCCTAGACTGGGCAGATGACGTCATCTATAATCTCAGCAGGGTGAGGTAGGAGGTTGGTGAATTTGAGGTCAGTTAGAACATACCGAGACCTGTCTCAAAACTAGTGAAACAGACCAAAACCAAAACCAAAACCAAACAATTCCCCATGCCTATGATGCTGGCCCTGGGAAGGCTGAGGCATGAGGCTTGTTGTAAGTTTGAGGCCAGATGGGACTACATGTTCCAAATTAGTCTGGCTATGAGCCATTTGAAGTCGGTGCTGGAAGCCGAACTCCCGCCCTCTGTAAGAACAATATACATTCTTATCCACTGAGCCATTTCTCCAGCCTGTTAGCAGGACGAGGGAGTTTCTGAGAGGATGAAATGGGAATAGAATGGTGTGAAAAACTAACTCAAATTTCCCTACTCTGATCGAGACAGAAGATTTCATGGAGTCCTCCATGCTAACTCTTCACACTTTGAAAATGTGTGACATTGGTCACTTTTCCTACAATACTGCCCTTTGGATGTCTTTCTTCTCATCATTAGAAACTGGCTGTCTTGGCTTTCCTGTGACTCCTATCCTGTGTGCTGGTAATTCTTTGGAGGCATTCATATCAGTGACCATGCCCTTTCATGAGACTCCAGGCACTTGCAACTGATAGAGTCATCAGTAAAGTTTTGTTGTAAGTTAACTCGAATAAGGGCTTGTTTGTTCCACCGTCACCATGACAACTGGACCACTGAGAGAACCATGGAGATAGACATCAATGAGATAATAGGGAGAGTCTAATTTAGTCAGTTTATAGAGAGCACGGGTGGGAGGGACACTGGGGGTAGGGTAGGGGTTGGACAAAGTGTAATGATTCATATATTTGGAAACACCATAATGAGGGCTGGTGAGCTGGCTCAGTGGATGAAGGCTCTTACCATCAAGCCTGACAACCTAAGTTTGATATCTGGGCCCCACAGGGTCAAAGAAGACAATGGACTCTTACAAGTTGCCCCTTGACCACGCATGTGTGCATGTATGTCACACACACACACACACACACACACACACACACACACACACACTGAGTAAATGTAACAATGCTGGAACACTATAATAAACCTATTCATTTGTATGCCAACCTTAAAAAGTAATAGTAATAAAAAACTTACATAGGGCCAACAGGAACCAACAATTGTCTTCCGGTTGTCTTAATTACCTCATTGGTGGTCCACCTTGTTTTCTAGCCATTCATTGAGCCTTCAGGCTTTGCTGTGTTCCTGGGGCAGCATTGCTTGAACAGGTACAGACCACTTCTCTGAGTATCTGAGACCTAGGACAGAGTCAGTAATAATACAAGATAAATCCCTTTACCAAGAAGGGCAAATCCCTCCCTGATTGCTCATGAGCAGATGCTCCTAGATTGTGGAGAAGTCTTCCCACCCTGGGAAGACCACAGCGCAGTGGGATAGGGAACCACATAAGCATTTTCTCAGGATCTTCCCAGTTTCTTTTTTATTCCTGTAAATGGGAGTTACTTCTGCCCACACCCCTCAGTTGGGAGGAGGGTGCAGGTGGTGCCAGAGAATGGCTGTTCACCTCTGAGATGAAGGACAAGAGAGGACCCGAAGTGCCTGCTGAAGCCGGTCTAAGCTGATGGGTGAGAGAATGGTGTCCCTTTGTGTGCTGGGATCTGATTGGATGCATTCATCTCCCCGGGAGACAAATGAAATTAATCCTCTCTCCAGGTGGCAGCCAAGTGACAGAAGTGTGGAGATTAAAAGAGATTGTGAGGTTATATGGGTGACAGCAACCATCAATCGGGTTATGAAGCCCAGCGCCACTCTCTCTACAAAGGTAAATGGCTTGTCTCAGCCTTACAAGTCTGATAGGTTCAGGTCCTGTGGAAAAAAAGTCCATCCCTACTGACTTTTCTCCCACCCGACTCTTTTAAATTTCAGAATTTCCATTTATAAGGTTATTTTTATTCGTCTGTTATAGGCAGCTTTTATATTGAACTTTTGTGGTATTATTATTTTTGTTTTCATTGAGTTTTATGTAAATACCCTGCAGCTACTGGGTTCCTGGATAAGTAAACTCTGGTTTTTTCTTCCTATCAACATCATCTTGTGAAGGAGGGAAGAGAAAGGAACAGGATGATTAACATGAGGCAGGGGTAGCTATATTGCAGTCACAGAGTCACTAGGGCCATCACTAGAGATGGGTGGCTCTTCTGAGTTGGCCTTATGTGGAGCAAAGCAGTAGATCTTTATTAGCAATCCAACCACTCATTGCTGTGGGCTGCCCAGGAAAGGAGGTATGGCCTAGGGTGAGGTGGCTTTCTCCAGGCAGGCAGTATCGGACAGACAACTTACAACCTTCCCTGGTGGTGGGAACAATACCTGAGTCCTCCTAGTAGGGAGATTTGGGTGAGCCAACCCAGCATCATGACAGACACTTAGCAGAGGCCCTGGGGCTAAGCTATATTTGTGATCTGTTCTCAGATGCCACCCATGACTTCCAAACCAGTGACTTCTTCATCTTCCCAACACAATGAGTCTTCTGTTTTTGGCTTTTCCCTGTTTGGCATGGGGGAATCAAACCTAGGGCTTGCCACATGCTAGGGAAGAACTCTACCCACCCCTCATTTCTCTCATTGTTCTCTCTGTCATCACCATCCCCCAGAGAGGGCTCCTCAGTCTATCGGCAAATCCTCTCTCTCTCTGTGTCTCCCTCCATTTGGTAATTTGAAGCATCCACCTATTCAATTTTTTTTTTTTTTTTTTTTTTTTAAGGTTTACTTTTAGGGGCTGGAGAGGTGGATCAGTGGTTTAGAGCTCTTGTGGTTTTTGTAGAGGACATAGGACATAGGTTCGATTCTCCTCACCCATATGGTAATTCACAGCCACTCAAACCATTTCATACCTCCTCTTCCAGGGGAAACTACACCCTCCAGACTACTGTTAGCACTGACCATGCATGTGGTGCTTATACAGATATGCAGGCAAAATAGTCATACACATAAGTGAAACCAATGTAAACATTTAAAAATACGTTTTATATTTAATTATGTGTATGTATGTGAGGGTCTGTGAGTACAGGTACCTTTGGAGATCAGGAGAGGGCCTCAGACACTCTGAAGCTGCAGTTATAGGTGGTTATAACTGCCTATGGGTGCTGGGACCTGAACCTGACGCCCTCTGAAAGAGCCACAGGTTGTTTTCACTCTTGAGCCAGCTTCCCAGTCCCTCTCTTGAAAGTTTGAGTCTACCTTATTTCCTCAAGTTGCCTGAAATCTCTCCGCTCTGAGCCTCTGGTAAGACTCATTAATGAATTAATGACACGCCACATCTATAGCTGATTACACACTGGCAGCTATTGCTCCCTGTGGCACACACAGCGTGGTCTTTTACAATGTAGTCGTTTCCTGGGTCAAGCTTTGCCCTGAATTCACGTGAAAATGAAATCTGTATTCAAGAAGGTTCTCATTCAGCACTCCCCCTCCCGTCGGCTTCTGGGATCTCACACTGGCCCCGCCCCCTGTTCACAAACCACGCCCACAGATCGTCCTCAACCTTCTTTTGGTTCCAAGGTCCAGCCTGGGGACCCAGGCAGCGCTCTTCTCCGGTCTTCCTCTGCGTCCTTCCTCAGAGTGCCTCACAGGTTCCACCTGTGCTTGGCATTCTATTTTAATTATCTGTTTGTTTCCCTTTCTTGCCGTGTAATTCCTACAGATGTCTGTCTACACTGTTTCAACATATCTCCAGAGCTAGGACGCTGCCTGGCACACGGCCAGCCCTGACCACCGTCTGGCGCATGTCCATATGATGGACCCGGGAAGTGGACAGTGTCAAGATGACCACCCCCCCCCCTCCCCGGCCCGCCAGGCCTGTCCCTCCTCCGGCCAGCAGGGGGCTCTTTCAATTCAGAAGAGTAGCTGAGCACTGCCTAGTGGTTCACCTGAAATTCTGCCTGGTACAAAGAGAAATCTCCATCTTCTCCTGTTTTGGCTGTGCCAACGCAGGCAAATATTGAACTTGGTGCTAACAAGCGCGTTTTACTTTTTATAGGTGATCCTACAAGGACTTTTTGATTTTGGTTGTGGCGGGGTGAAAGGTTTGCTGTTAGAACCTCCACCCGACAAAGACAGCGAAGAAATAAAATGTGCGCGGGACAAGCTCGCAGCAGCGGTGGATGCTTTATGTCAGCTTAAACCCTGCGAAATGAAACAGCTGACTGAATGAGGCCAGTCAGCTACACCGTGTATTTACCCACTGGAAAGGGAGTTGCTCCCGCCCCATCCCTCCCCCCTTTCCAACAACAATAATCTGGCAATATTACGTTGCTAAATATAACTTCTTTTGGAAAATATACACTCTGCTTAAAATAGGGTGGTTTTAAAGTTTGCATCAATTTAGAAACTGAAAAGTCTCCACTGGAAGAAATTGCTAGTGCATTTGAATGGACTTATTGTCTCTAGGCCCTTTCCTTTAGGGTAAGTCTGGCAGGCGTGCCAGCCTCACTGCCAAGACAAAAAGAGCTATATCTACCGCTCATGCTAGGCCAACACAAAGCAACCTTAGTCTGGCAACACTCGGCGGTTGTTGGGAAGGTCCAGGTATCGTCGTTAGGCCATTAATATGGCTTATACACTGTTACTCATAGCTATTTCTGTATAAATGCTCCTTAATTCTGTACCCAGGAAAATTTGCCTCCCTGGTCAGGCAGCAGTTTCCTGGAAAAACCACAGTAACCCTCTGTGAGTGAACCACAGTGAATAGATTCTTACAGAGGATGGGGCAGAGGAGCTGGGTGTGGAAGGCTGATTCTCAGGTCTAAGAGTGTTGCTCTGTGTAGCTGAGCTAGCCAGGCACCATCAGGGTGCGTCAAAAGGCACAATCACTGAAATCTTATGTTCCAAACTGAGAACCAGCCGGCCCAGATATTTTTATTTCTTTCTGATAAAAAAGGACTGACTCTAGGCAAGAGAAAAATGAACCCGATGTCTTGGATGAATTGAAGAAGCAGGCTGAGGTGTGTGTTGAGTCCGGGGACAAACAGTAGGCACTGATTAAAAGGATTCCCTGAAATGGAGGGCTTTGTGGCAGACAGATGGTGGGCACAGTCAGTGACTAATACACGTGCACAGTGTTTGCAGAGATCCTCACCAGGTAGGACATGCAGGAAACAATCAGGTCCTCAAGAGAGGCGTGGGATGCCACATCACTATGCTAATTACCACTACCCAGATATGTCTCCTTCAGGAAGTAGCTGCCACCAAACAACCTTGTTTTCAAAAGCGAAACAGACTGAAATTTGGGTGTATGTGATGTCTAGAAAAAACACCACAATGTACTTCAAGGCATTTAGCAACATAGTAGCTCTTTTAAGCACAAGGGCATGGCTCTGTTAGTGTACTTAAAATAAATATTAAGTGGAGCTGGGGAGGTGACTAAAGTACTTGCTCTGCAAGCAGAGGGATCTGAGTTTGAATCCTCAGTATCCACATAAAATCTGATCATGGTGGTAACTCCAAAACTGGGAAGGGACAGCCAGGTGAGTCTGTGAGGTTTGTTGACAAGGAAGAAAGGTGGAGAAGCAAGGTAGAAGATACCCGATGTTGACCTCTGGCCTCCACATACAGGCACTCAGGCACACACATAGTATTAAATGTCAGGTCATTCATTTCCCAAAGGGTTTATTGAGCACCTACTATATGCAAGCACAGAAGTTAAATACTTGAGTTGCTCAAGATAAAGAGGAGACATGACTTGTATGTATGGTGCCAATATATATTAAGTAGATACTGAGTGGGAATCTTCAGGGAGGGGCATATGGCATGGTGAGGGTGCTCAGAGGATCCTATGTGACAAACAGGGTTTGAACATGTGGAGACAGCCACTGGGCTGGGACTGAATACAGGAGGAACCAGTTTCAACTGCCCTCATTATCTTCCCCATTCAGAATCCTCTGTGTGTCCAATCTTCAGTGACCTGTCTTTGGGATTAGCATATGTGCTAGCTCAGAGGTCACTTCTTCTGGTGGAAATGTGTCAATAAATAATGTGCATTTTTCCTCCACTGGGGGGGGGGTACTTCTTATATACAGGGCAATTGCCACTCAAACTTGTATGGACCCTTGTGTCGATGTGGCAGAACTACAACTGAGGGGAATGAGCGACAGGTGCTTTATTCTTCAGCGCTCATGATGCCTCTCATGTGTTTTGAGGGAAACTGAGGACTAAATACCACCCCCATTTTCAGCTGCTGAAGAAAATGCTTGATGGAGGGGAAAAAGAGGAGGGAATGGAATGGGACTCGGGTGGGGTGAAGCTTCTGAATACCAAGTTCCTAGAAGGCTGTTACTGTCCCTGTGAGACACAGGCTCCCATAGGCACAACCAGGTTGGAGTGGATTCACAGCGCCACAAGGAATCCTGTTTTACAAAAAACAGTAAGAAGGTGAGAGAGGTAAGATAGGGCATATTGAATTCACCAGCCAGGAATACATGCCCGACTCATATTTACAAAGGAGCCTATTTGTCTTGGACTCGGAGATAATACAGTAAGCAGAGAGCCTTGAAGGCACAGGCACCCCAACAACAGGAAAGGCTGGAATCCTACTGGACACTATGAATTTCCTGAATGTCTTCTTGTGACAAGGAAGACATTATACATGGCTCATTGCTCCTGTCCAGCTCTGACTGAGTCCCCTCAGTGACAGACAAACCAAACTGCCACCATACTTCGACACTGTTCCCTGGGCCATGTGGTTTTGAACTATTTCTTGGTACAGAATCTCATTAAACAGAGAATAAGAGCAACTATCTTTGCGGATTGCTGGTTGCCTTATCTGTTGCCAAACACCGGTCTCCCGCATTGCCGTTGTTTTGAGGTTCATCCCCTTCCTTGTCCATCTGTTGTGTTGCAGTGAGCCGCTGATTCCTTACTGCCCCCCAAACTTCTGTGTACATCCCCGGAATTCCCGGGACACATGACTTGTTTTCTCATTGCTAAAGTTCTCTGCATCAACAGTTTGTCACCCTTGGTGAATTTCCTTCAGGCTGAGTTAGAACCATCCATTCCACATTCACCAGCTGGGTGAAAACTGCTACCTCTGTGTGTCCATACCTGTGTTTCCTTAGGCTCAGCTAATTGTGAAGTTAGAACCTTAGAAAGAATCATGAAATGCTCTTCCAGAAAAAATAGTAACACCCAGGTTTTATTTTTTTATCTGTAAGAGCATTAGGTGCTACTTTTTGCTGAAGGGCATTAAGTCCACATTTCCCCCTTTTAAAGAAAGGATCTACTGCTCTTAAAGCTATCTAGGGTCTTGTATGAAAGGCATTTCTGCAGGGTTCTGATCCAGTAGGTTCTTTCCTCAGTTATTAGCTACACTTGCTTTCTTTTTTGTTGCAACCTATTTATCCTTTGTGTGAATGCAGTAGTGGGGGAGTTCCTGCATTAGATCATCTCCCTCCTCCCGGTGCCCTTGACATTCATGGCACTTTCCTGTGGAGGCTTGGTGAGACATTAGTGCCCCGGCTTTTGCCATTCCAGCTCTGCTTGCAGACCTATAGTGTCACTTACTGCTATTGAGATGGGATTTGACAGTTATGTTTCTTGATTTTGTTCTGTGTAAAATACTATCTTCTTTCTCTTTGGGGAGGACCAGAATTTTTTTCCTCCTGAATGTCAATATTGTCATCCACAGACACTTATTTTTTGACTTTTCTAGTGCAAGGGTCACAGAACTTGGTTCTAGGGCCATTAAGCAAATTATGGGCCAACAATCTTCCAACCCAGCTCTGAGAGGTACTGTCTGGTACCCACCTGCCTCACACAGTGTGGGCATTCGTCAAGTCTTTATCGCTGTTACAGAACACCCAGAAAAGCCACTCAGCAGAGGAAGGATTTATTTTGGCTTGGTCTGTTTTGATGGGGAAGGCTGGTGGTGGGAGCAGGAGGCAGCTGGTCACCTGTGTCCGCAATCAGGAAGCGGAGAGAACTGACTGATGCTGCTCACTTTACTTTCTCTTTCCTCTTCAGTCTGGAACGCCAGCCTGCAGCGTGGAATCACCCATTTAGAGTGGGCCTCACCACTTGAGCCCAGGGGTTTGTTCCCATTGAGCTGACAGTCAAGATTAGCAGTGACAGGATGGTACTGGGCTCTCAGGTGGTTCCCAGGATGCCATCTCCAGTATTTACATTCTTATATCATTTCTTGTTCTTGGGTGAGAGCAGGGCATCCGACTTCTAACCAATAACACATGGTGAAGGCAGTGGGTGTCACTTCTATGGTTACACACCCAGGACTGTGATATCTGTCTTGTTGAGGTCCTCTCTTCCCTGACAGCTTTGATGAAGAAAGCAGCCATGCTGGGGAGACCTATGTGATAAAGAACTGAGGGTGGCCTCTGACTGTTAGCCATCAAGGACAGAGACCCTTATTCCAGTACCTAACAAGAAAGTAAATGTTCAAGTTCAATATACACAGTGCATTAGTCTGGAAATGCCGAGCTCTGGCAGTACCTTGACAAAGACATTGAGCCATGCCTAGATTTTCAGCAGTAGGAGCCAAGAGAATGTTTTGGTGTAAGCTGCTAAATTGAAGACATTTATTGCTACCCTGTAGTAGAACACCATACACATAGCTTATTTTTCCCACTTCTGTGGGGTGCTTTGTATATTACACATGGCTTTATTATGTATTTAGCTGATGCCTTGCCTTTTGTTTTGCACACCTGGCTTCCCCATATACCATAAGGATCAAATAATTGTCACTGAAGTACAATAGAAATGTGCAGTGAAGCTCATGAATGTATCCTTTTCTTCACTTCTTCATCTAAGGCTCCATCTTGATGGCAGAGTATTAGGGGTGTGGTGGATGTGAAGCCTAACTCTTCCAGATGGGTCTGGCTGACTTGGTCTTTAGTCAGGATAAATTCAAACTTTGAATTCCCTTTCAAGGCTTTCTCCCTTCTTCAATGTCCCAGCAGGCAGAAGGAAGGTTGCTTGCCTCTGTTCAGGTGATGGGTCTTGTGCTGTAGCCTCTGTGGTCCTAGGTGACAAGGGAGGGGAGTCCATCTCTGTAACTATTATCCATGCTCAGTAAAGACTTTTTAGTGTGGCTAATTTGGGGTCACTCACGCTCCAGTCAGTAACCTCTCACCCACACCCTGCTTTTTAAATACTCATCATTTCCCCAGGGTGAATTTTGGGTGGAATTGAGCTTTTTTGGTTTGTCATTGGGACATTATGAAGAAAGGTAGGCACAGATCCTCAGAGAAAGGATTCTTACAGTGGAGGGAGATGCTCATCTCAGGGGAATAACTTTGGGGCAGAAAGAGTTCCAAGCCTCTCCTACCTCCTACATAGTCTGAAAGAGATTCAGATGACTCAGCAGGCTCTCCAGGAGAAGTCAGGTGATCACTGAAGATTCATAAGACTGCCATAGAGTTGAAGTGGTATCAAAATGACCAGTTATAGAAACCTGGAGAGGACAACCTTGGCTAGGTCTGGATAGAGACCATGGAAGGTAGAATGTCTGTGGTAAACTGGTATATAGTTTATTAAGCCCAAGGTGAAAGACTTAAGTTTTCCTTCTCCAGGTTTTGATAAGCAAGAGAGACACGCCATCTAGCTGACCACAATCTGGCCCTACCACAGTGGTTGTGAAACGTGTCCCAGGACCTTGCCCCTTTCTGGTTTATGTTTGTAACAGTTCAGTAAACCTTTCTACTCAAGAGTTCTCCAGGTATCAAGAGTTTGGCTTTAAAACACCAGCAACTGTAATACCTGCTTCATGCCAGGCACCACAGCAGGGCTATACATATTTCTTCAAATTGTGCCAATAGACATAAAAAGTAGTTTTTAAAATTTCTTTGAGGTGGTGGAACCAGCCACATAAGTTGGGTGTGTTGAACAGTGACCTGTAGGAGGTTGAGAGTTGTCTGAGAATCCTCTTGCATTCCAAGTGCACACTCCATCATCTGGTCACCCTGTACTGATGCTGACTCTTAAACCGTCACATTCATCTCTGTATGCCTTGGCCATCTTGACACTTGGTAGGGATCATTATTCTGCTTTCTCACCCCCCTTGGCTCTTCTAGCTAATTCTAACAATTCCACACAGTTATATTTTCCCCCAAGAGTTAGATTTTTAAGGATGATGAGTTTTAAAGCAACAGAAATCAAAACCAGGACATGGACTAAATACATTTTACATTTTGCATTATGAGATGAAAATGAGATTCTTAGGGAGTAGAGTGGAGCGTTGTGATTTGAAGTGGTAGGCCTGCTGTCATGATGACAGAGATGTGATGGTTAATCTTTGTTAGAATCACCATGGAAACACACCTGTGGGTATGTCTATGAAGCAATTTCCAGATAGGCTTAAGTGAGGAGGGAAAACCTACCTTGGTATGTGGTGGCTTTGCTGTTGGTTTTGCAGGTGAGAACAGACACTCACTACCAGATGCCACGTGACAGTTTATTCAGGGGAGTTGCTGAGTGGGTAAGAGAGAAAGAGAGGTGGGGGAGTGAGCAGACTTTCCATGTGGTGTTTCCTTTTAAGAGAGTGAGTGGGCACAGATTTATGCAGCCACGCCTAGGGGCATGTCCTCCATATGCGGTATTCTGCTGTATTGGGTTTACCACATAGGGGCTACATACCAGGAATTTCTATTTCACCCTGTGCCATGTTGGGTTTACCACACGGCTGTTATGTGCTGGGCTTCCGGACTAAAAGACAGAGAACACTGTCTGAACATAACCGTCATCTCTCTTTGCTTTCTGACTGCAAGCACAGTATGAGCAGCTGCCCTATGCCCCAGCCACCATGCTTTCCCTACCATGATAGACAAACCTCCTTTCCTTGACTTGTAGTACGAGGTTTCTGGCCTGGACTTTCCGGCCTAACCTCAAGGTCTAGGCCCACAGACCCGCAGTCCCGCAGTCCCACAGAGACACACAGATGCTTCCAACAGTTTTAAACTGATCAGCCTCAGACCCAGGCATATAACTTGCTAGCTCTCTACCCTTCATCTAACCCATGTCTCTTGTTCAGCCATGCAGCTTGGTACCTTTCTTTAGAGCAGCATAGTTGTCCTCGGCTTCCTCTGGCTTCTCTCTGGAGCTCTTCTTGGCATTCTGTTCTCAGAGTTTTTAGTCTGGTAGCCCCACCCATACTTCCTGCCTGCCTTTGGCCAATCAGCTTTTTATTAAACCAGTGGGTGGGACAGTTATTTTCCATGAAACACAATACCCCTACATATCCCCTTTTCTCCTTTTAAAACAAAAAGAACTCCAAATCTAATATTCTTTCCCCCCTTATCTATAACAACTTATAAACAACACTGTAAATAAACACAAACATCCATAATCCATGTTTTGGGAATGTGGGTGTCATTCTCTAGGCTACTTCCAGAGAGAAGCCAGAGGAAGCCGAGGACAACTATGCTGCTCTAAAGAGGGGGCTGGAGAGGTGGCTCAGAGGTTAAAGAGCAGTGGCTGCTGTTCCAGAGGTCCTGAGTTCAATTCCTATTACCCACATGGTGGCTCACAACCATCTATAATTTGATCTGGTGCCTCTTTGGACATGTAGGAAGAACACTGTATTCATAATAAATAATTAAATCTTTAAAAAAATTTAATTAAAAAAATACAGAAACCTCGTACTATATTGACTTGCCTTTGTTGAAAAGCAACTATGTTATATGTTTATGATATATCACTGCTTTGCAGCCAGTGATATACCAAATAATCCCGATTCACCTGACAACATGACCGTCAGCAGCCAAAGCTTCTCGTAGTCCAGTGTTTTCTTATTACTTTTATTTATTGTGCATTTGTATATGTGTAGGTACCGACACACACACACACACACACACACACACACACACACACACACACACACACACACATAATGTTATACATTACTGTGTTTCCCCGCCTCCCCCTCTGTGTGTGGATACGCACACACATAAGCCAACCGTGACATAGAGGTCAGAGGACAACTTTAGGGAGTTGGTTCTTGTCTTTCACTATGTGGATTCTGGAGACTGAACATACCTTGCCAAGCATGGCAGCAAGCCCCTTTACCAGCTGAGCTATCTTTCTTGCCCTCACTCTAAGACTACTCATTATATATACTTCACGCAGTTGTGCGCACGTGTGCACATGCGTGTTACAACTGCTAAGAAAAAGATAAACAGACTATAGAGTTCAGAGAGGCTACACTAGAGAGCAAAAAAATCAGTGTTCACTGATCAGAAGGGTCTTGCATGAAAATAAATGAGAAGTTTTATGGAGCTGCAAAGCAGACTCAGTTGTCAAATGCAAGTCTGGGTGGTCAGCATGAAGTCTGAGGGTCAGTTTGAAGTGGATGGTACTAAAGGCTGTAGTTACTGTCCTGCACTGGAGCCTGGGGACAGCAGATTTGGGGCTGAGTGCTGGGCTTTGAATCCAGGCCTTTGCATGGTATGGTGGTCTGAAAGAAAATGGCCCCCATAGAGAGTGACACTATTAGGTGTGGCTTTATTGGAGGGAATGTGTCACTTTGGGGATGAGCTTTGAGGTTTCCTGTGCTCAGTTCATTTTCTGTTGCCTACAGATCAAGATGTAGACCTCTCAGTTCCTTTTCTAGCACAGAGTCTGTCTGTATGCTGCCATGTCCCACCATGATGACAATGGACCAAATTTCGGAAATTATAAGCCACTCCAATTAAATGTTTTCCTTTATAAGAGTTGTCATGGTCCGGATGTCCCTTCACAGCAATAGAAATTCTAACTAAGACACAGAGGCTAAGCCAGACTTCTATCACTATGGAAATTTTCCTAAAGGAGGCTCATGATGAGTGACCAGGTGGTGGTTCCGTGCACCACCATGTCTCAATCTTGGGCTGTTCCTTCTTCTCTAGCTCAGGTGATAGCTGACATGTTTGGTAAGTTCACCAGCTGGATTTTTCTAATGATTCTGGTGTGCCCATGTGTTCATTTATTCCAGTTTACTTTGGTAAGTTCATAGAGGACACTTCTTGGCAAGCAAGAATAAGCTATATAGTACGCCCTGTGGTCTGTAGGGGAGGGGTGAGACAGTCACCCTGCTTCAGCCTTTGCACCCTGAATGGAGCAAATTGCTGTTTTATGAAGTGAAGTCACTCGGGTCAAGGCACAGGCTGGAAACCATGGTTTCACCAAATATGGAGTAACACAGTGCAGAGGATGGGATACCTCCACAGAACTGCAGTCAGTGGTGACATCATCTAAGCCCTCAGCATCTGTCCAGTGTATGGGAATGGCACTGTCGCCTGACCACTTTGCCATTTTCTCTCTGTTTCTCCTCCAGTGTTCCTATCTCTCTTGAGGTCTGAGTCCAGAGCTCTGATGCAGTTTTCCAGGAAAGTATGCATCCTGCCTGTCACTGATTGGCTGCCACAGCTGTCCGGCATTTCATGCAGAGTTGGAGCAAACTGTAGCGGAGCATGTGGGTAACATCCTCGGTTTGATCAGGTGACTTACTGGGCACCTGATCTCCTTTGAGGACCAGCTCTTCCTGCTTTACACACCTTACAGGGTCATCACAGGACCAGATGAGACAAGGACCAGCATGAAAATCAACACACGTTCATTAGAAAAAAATAAAGTACAAAATGCAACGATAAAATTTCTATAAGTAGCTAAGTAATTTTAAAAAAATTTTCTAGATTCTTTTCTCATTATATAAAAGTACAACTTATTTACTTTTATAAAAACTCAAGTTTATTCTACATTCTGGGGCTTTTATATTGAATATTTTTGTGTGTGTGTGTGTGTGTGTGTGTGTGTGTGTGTGTGTGTGTGTGTGTGTGTGTGTGTAGGGAGCTCTTGCGTGGCATGATGCTTCTGATCAGGGGACACTTTGTGAGACTTAGTTCTCTCCTTCTCCCATTTGGGTGCCTTAGATTAAACTCAGGTGGTCAGTCATGGCCACAAGGGCCCTTACCCTCAGGATTTTCTCACTGGCCCTGTATTCTTCACCCTATTTTGCCTCTTTCCTTTTCTGGGCTGACATTTTTCCAGGTCAGTGCAGAGAAAGCTGTTACAATATTTTTCACATTATCAAGCCACCCTACTTGCATGGATGTGCCATAAATTATTTAACCAGTTTCACAGTGGTAGCAATTTAAGTGCATGTCCAGTTGTTCTGGTTTTGAAATAATACTGAATAAACAGTGCTGCATTAGAATATTTTCTGCACATTAAATGCTTACTCATGTGTATTTCTTGGAAAGAAATTACTGGGTCAAAAATAACTACATTTAAATCATGAAGGACATTACTAACTTGGAGAAATATTTTAAAGTTGGGAACCTCTTCAAAAAAATTGCAGTTGGTAGTGGCACATACCTTTACTCTCAGCACTAGGAAGGCAGAGGCAGGGGGATCTCTGTGATTTTAAGGCCAGCCTGGTTTGCAGAATGAATTTCAGGATTGCTAGGACAACATAAAGACACTATCTCAAAACAAACAAATGATAAATACATATCCCTATTAAACTGAACTCTAGAAAGGAACAGAGGCTGAAGAGACAGTTAATGTAGCAGGCACGGAAGCCTGTGATTTACTCTTTTTTATGCCTCTGTTTCTTCATCTGTAAAGTGGAGAAGAGACATTCCACCAGGTGGAACTGTGGTGAGGATTAGATGAGACAATGTGTTGAGAATCCTTTGCAGGGAGAAGGGGTTTCGGAGGGATGGTGCTATCAGACCATCATATGCCAGAATTGCAGCGTCGGCCTGGCTAGTTGTTGTGTGACATGCTTTGTTGGGGAGATGAAACACATGTGTCTACTCGCCTCAGATAGGGAACCTGTGACAGACCCAAGTACTTGGTTACTCAATGAGTTTACCTGGGGCTGCCCTATAGGAATATGAGTGAGAAGTTACCCTCAGGGACAGAAATCCATCACCAAAGCCCACCATAGCATGGGTGACAGCTCACAAAGTTATGAACTTGGAGCTTACTGCACAATGGGCTGGAGAGTGATTTTTTTTCAAGTGCCTCAGTTGATCTAAACCTCTTCCAGGCAGCTCAGCTGGTTTCTACAGCTTTGCTTGTCTGAGAGTCTTCTTTTCAGCTTGGTTCTACTGAGTGGGACTCTCAGCTTTTATTGCTCATTCTGGCAGGGAGGGGCCTAGTGAAACCGGTCAGTTTCAGGGACTTCCTGAAGCTCTTTTGAGTCATTTACCTTTCTGCTTAAAGAGATTTCTTCTGAGGAGGGAAAGTTTTAATCTCAGAGGACACTACTTACACAACTCTATTGTCTCAATGACAGAATTGGACCAAGCATGTGGACAGACCCCCAAAAAAGCCCTCCCAGAAAGGAACTGTCCTGGCAAAATTTGGACAACACAATTCTCTTCTTCTGTAGCCCCAAGATATCACTGTCAAGTCCATCTCTGAGTTTAGTGTATGAGGAATCAGAAGCCTCTGTCATTGGTTTCACTTGATCTCTTTAGAGGTAGGTACAGTTTTAAACTCCAGGAAGAAGATTGCTTCACTCCTGCCTTGTGCTACATTTTATTATATCTGTAAAGGTATAGTTATGATTCCTGAATTTTTACACTATGACATGAAGTTAGAATTACTGGATAGTTGGAGTATGGTGGGCCAGTTCACACAGTAAGTGGTAGAGCAAAGACTGAGCCCAGGATAGCCCTCAAAGTTGCTATGGTTTCACAGTACCACAGCTCTAAGGCCAGAGATTCACTTTCATATTCTCATACTGCATGATTTAGAACGACTTCTGGCTGTACTTTGTAAGTCTTTGCTGACAAATCTGGGTTCGTAACTTTTGACAGTGAGGTGACCTTCATAGATGTTTGAGGTTGTTGGTGAATTTCTTCATCATAGCACCATGGCTCTGTGGGCACGCCCTCAGCCACAGTGGTGTCTTTTGCAGACAGCATTGTGCTGGAGGGAATTGTCATATAATCACTGGTTTTTCTCTGGACAAGTGAACTTTGCCATCCGTCACATTGGTCATGGTCTGAGTTGTTTATTTCCACAAGATTATTAGGAGTAAGGCTGTTCCATCCTTCTGTTTAGACAGAAGCAGAAACTGCTGGCTTTGCTTTTCCATCATCCAGCATGATAATCAGCTGGCCAAGGATGCATGTACAGGCTGCCACATGCACTCTGTGCATTTGTGACAGACAGGACCATTCTATCTCATCTGCACTTTTCTTATCCCGCTGGAGAAATTTCAGTGTTCAAGCCTCACAGCCTTGATAACCCATTCTTTGCACTGGTGGGTGCTTGCATTGCCTGTCGATCTGTCCAACTTCCTCCTTTAGGTCCTTCAATAAATAACACCAAAATGAGCTCAGACTACCTGTCATAGTTAGGGTTACTATTGCTGTGATGAAATACCATGATCAAAAGCAAGTTGGGAGGAAAGGGTTTGTTTGGCTTACACTTCCACATTCTAGTCCATCAGTGAAGGAAGTCAGGACAGGAACTCAAACAGGACAGGAACCTGGAGGCAGGAGCTGATGCAGAGGCCATGGAGGGAGCTGCTTACTTTACTGGCTTGCTCCTTGTGGCTTAGTCAGCCTGCTTTCTTACAGAACTCAGGACCCAGGGATGTCACTACCCACAATGGGCTGGGCCCTCCCCCATCAATCACAAATTATGAAAATGCCTTCCAGGTTTGCTGACAGTCTGAATTTATGAAGGAATTTTTTAAATTGAGGCTCCCTCCTCTCCTATGACTTTGGATTGTATCAAGTTGACATAAAGCTATATAGCACGCTGGTCTGTCGCATGAATTCTGGTTGTGTTAAAGGAAACTCAGAGCCAGATCTCAGGGAAAGGCTGGAATATCAAAGAGAGGAAACACCACAGTCAGATCTCACCCAACTGTCTTCCAGCTTCCTCAGCCTCGCTCCTGTGGTTTCTACTGCCTCCTCTGTCTTTCTAATACCTTAATGCCTGCCTTAAATACCCTCTTGCCCAGTTGTTTCACATTCAGGTTAAGATTAAAGGTGTGAGCTACTACTATTTGGTAGTTAACCTTGAACTCACAGAAACACAGAAAGATCTCTGTCTCTGGAGTTATGGGATTAAGGGAATAGGTCACCACTCCTGGTCTCCTCCCCTCCCCCCAGGGATTAATGATGTGAGTTACCACTTAACTGTGGGTGGATCTGTTCTCTGATATTCCAGACTGGTTTTATTAAATATATAACACATCCCCACACTAGCCTACCACTCCTTTAAAAACTCTTTCTTTTGGTGCACCCAAAGAAGCATCTGGCTACTCTCTCTGCTCTCCTGGAAGAGAGAGACTCTGCTATGGCCATTCCTTCCTCTCCAGAGAGGGAACTGTAGTCATCCCTTGTTGGCCTACTTCCCACACAATTTCCTGACTGTTTCCCAGAATGCTAGCTAATGTGTCTTCTTTCCTTGAAGTTTCTACTTGGAAACCACCATCGAAGTCTCTCTTCCACATGTATGTCTGGCTGAGCTTCCTCAAGGGCTGCAGAGACAGGTGCAATGTAAAAGGTCTTGAGAAGGATTTCCCTCACACACCTTCCATCCTGAAATCTCACTCACCAAGTAAACATTTATTAAACATGTTTTGTGTACTTAATATACCCTGAGATGCTGAGCAGGGCAAGACCAGCAAGGTCTTCTCTTAGACAGAGCTTAAATTCTAGATAGGGCTTACTGGAGGGTGGAGTGGGCAAGGAAGCCACCACAGGAGGCAAGATGATGTCACCTATGAAGAAGACACTAAAAAGGGTAGTGTGGCAAAGACCTGTGGAGAAGGAACCCTGGCCTTAGCAGAGATTTCTCTGAACTGATGCTCAAGGATACAAAGAAGTCAGCTATGTGGCAAGTACAGGTAGCTCTTTCTAGGCAAAGGGATCAGCCAGTACAAAAACCCTGAGGCAGGACAAGTTTGGTTTATTCGGAGAACTGAGAGAAAAATTGACTGGAGCAGAGTTCATCAGATCAAGAGAGACAGGAGGGCCTGTGGGGTCAAGACAGGAAGCTTAGATTTTGTATCCTCTGTGTAGTGGAACAGGGTTTTGTATTCTTGTGTGAGCATGAGTATTCACTCCTGTGAATGCAGGATCATGTGTGCCATGGACCACTGGGCACACAGGCGATGCACATATATCTATACACACAAGCAAGACATATGCACAAAATAAAATGTCTTTTTTAAAAAAAAAAAAAAGAAAGAAAGAAAGAGAAGACAGGAAGTTGTTAGCATCCTGGATTCCTGAGGGGGTAAGCTGGGCCTTGGGACTGTCCCCCACTGAGTGAGGAAACTGAAGAGAAGGGAAGAAAATGTAAGTCTGAGGATGGGGTCACAGCTTCCAAAGCAGGGCCAATCTTCCTCCAGTGGGTAGTTGCCACCTAGCACAAGGGTCTGGAGCCTTAGACAGAGGGCACCGTTATATTTCTGTGTGACCCCATGTTAACTCACAATACCTGTAGTGACTCTATTTCTAAATAAGGTTACTTTGTGGGGTATTGGCTAATATAACTTCATCATATTTTGGGGGGCAGCCTAACCTGGAACACTACCCATTTTTCTACAACTACCAAGCTACATAATATAGCTCAGAAGTCATGCCAGGATTCTCAAAGACCTCAGGACTGTGGTTTGGTTTGGTTTTCTTCCCCTGCCTGGTCTTTCTCCAGTCGCCTCACCTTCCTAAGGCTTGCCCCCAACTTTGAGGATCTTTAGTCCATGCTGGTCCCCACTACAACACTATCTTAAAGGCAAGCCGTCTTGCTGCAGGTTAGTTGAGTAGCAAGACTTTAGCTGGGGCCCAGAGGCCAAGGGCCAGAGTGGAGGTAGTGCATTAAGGTTGCCCTACTGAGCTGAGACAGTAGCCTGATAAGGCTTGCATCCATTTTTCCTTTAACAGTTCATTCCACACTCTTCTCAGCTCTGCTCCAAGCATCTCTCACCTTTCCCATCCCAGCAAATCTCTTAAGGTTCCTATGGAAACTCTCAGGCTTACTCCTCTGGGGTGAGAGATGGGAGATGAGTCTTTCGGCTCATCCTTGCCTCCCATACTCATTCAGAAACTGTGACAAGGGCTTTTAACCCACTAAACATTTGAGTCAGAACTGGAGCTGTACTGAGCTGAGAAGACCAATGAATCAGAAGAAAAAAGGGTTGCAGATGACCTTGGATCAAGGGCAGAGCACACCACCACCCTCCCTTCCCCTCACTCTGATGACGACAGTTTTACAATGTTATTGTTTAAATTGTTTCTCTCACATAAAACCATATCCCATGCTCTCCTCTGCTTCTCTGTCTGGGGAGCCAGAGTTCCTGACTGGTGGTCACAGAAGCCTAGATCTACAGCTTCTGGAACATGTCTGGGCCCTCTTGTGCTTTACAGTCTGTTTTCAAAGTTGCACCAAACTGGCCGTTCTGTGCCCTCCCCCATCTTGTCAGGCTCAAAGAACATTATATAACTGGGTTCCTTGTTTAGACATATCTCTTCTATTTTAGCAACCTAGTGGCCCTACCAAGTTTCTTGTTCAGCTAAATAAGATTCAGCATCTCCTTTCCTGAACCTTTAATCCTTACCATTTATCACAACCATTTTAAAATAAGAGTCATTTTCCTCTAGCAAAATCTGAAGACATTTTCATTGTGACACTGTGGCTGCTCCTTGTGCTATGGGATGGGTAAAAACAGGCGTACTGTTAAACATCCCACAATGTACCTAACAGACTGTCCTCTATTTCTGTCTCCCAAAATCTGTCGTCCAAACATGGCCAGTGCCAAGGCTGAGAACCTTAAAAACAATAAATAACAAGTATATTTAAAAAATTACAAAATAATATATGACCCTTATGGAAAAATTGGAAATACAGATAAGCTAAAAAGAAAACAAATCTCTTAGAATGCCAGAATAATACATTTTCTGCTTTTGGTTATTATTATTATTATTTTTAACGACAAGGCATATTAAGAATAAATTGGATCTGCTCTTATTCACAACAAAGCTTATTTATTCTTATTAATTCTTAAAGTCCAAATGGACTTAAAAAAAAAAAAGTGAGTTGGCTGAAGTTTTTATGGGTCACTGGCAGGGAAAAGCAAAGCTACAAATAAGCATTAAATCTGTTTCTACAAGGCAAGAAATAAATTCCAGATGTATGTCCTGATAGAGGTGCCTCCCAACTGCAAAGAACCCTGACAGAGGTGTAGGGAGCTCAGGAGACCCGTCCCTCCTCAGGACCTCCCTCATGGGTGAACAGATTCTACCACCAAGTGGACACTGAGACCACAGGGCTTCAAGTGTAAGGGGCTGACCATAGTTGCTATTTTTAAAATGGAAGGCATTTAAAATAGTAAGATGCTAAAATTATAACCCTTGGAAGAGGAGAAGCCCTTTTGTGAGTGAAAAACCCAAGCCAAAGTGGCAGCAAACTGTGTCTCTGTGTGACATTTGGATACCTGGGCATCTAGGAAAGTGGGGAGCTGCATGAACGTGGCAGATGTTTATAGGATTGCGTCTGGCAGCAAATGAAGATTTTAGATGTGTGCAGCTGACATGAGTGGTCAGCAAGAAGTGAGCCCTGCACCTCCCTGCCCACCGGAGTAGATCTGAGAAGGGAAGGAAGGATGGACCGAGTGCTACAGAGTGCCCCCAGCTCTTGTCTGCAAAGGCTTTGCATTGGCTTGGACATCTGGGGCCAGAGAAGAATCAGATGCTTGTCTGAGATGAAGAAGACATAGTGTGTGTTGAGTCTGAGGCCAACTCTTTACTTTTCGGAGGAGGACTTTGCTGCCTCTTGAACGCTAGTGTTGATGCAGGGGCTGTGGGGAGGCTTTCATCGAAGTAGGTCGGCCCATCATTAGTGGTGAGCAGAGTCTTCCACACAGAAGCTGTCAGGAGTTAATTCAAAGGAAGAAGGGGGAGGGGGAGAGCGGGCCCCCTACTAAGAGAGAAAGGCAGAGATAGATAATCAGGCAGGCCAAGAAGGGAGTCGATGAGGTCTGAGAAGGGGAGGGAGTCACAGCAACGGTGGAAGTTAAAACAAGTGGAAATGGGTTCAAAGCAAGGTATTTTACAACGTGGCCTAACCAACTGTGGCATGATTTTAAGGATTAGTATGGAAATTGCCCCTTGCCTATAAAACTAACACTTAGGAGGCTGAGGCAGAGGGATCATGAATTCGAGGCCAACCTGGGCTACATAGCCAGACCCTGTCACAAAGTGAAAAGGAAAAAAAAAAAAAAAAAAAAAAAGAGTTCTTATGATAGCTTTTAAACACAAATAAAAGCAGCAGTGGGAGTCTAAAGAAGAAGGTGGCTTCGTCACCCCACCACGAGCTTTAATCACAACCCTGCCCCATCTAGTCCTAGTGATGTTCAAGCAAGGGGTTGGCATCACATCTCATCTGGAGGACCAGCATGTATTTCAAAAAGAAAGTAATACGACTTCTTCATAAAGTGTGTAGTTCTTCATTGAATTATCTGTCACTACTGATCTGAGAACATTAGAAACAGTGCTTCTCCTCACGGCAAGGCAGTATATTCTTTCCTTTGTGCTCTTTGGACCTTGGCCATTCTTCTCTCATTGTCCCAGCAACATTTCCTTGTCTGTGCCCTTCACTAATATACTCCTGATTTTTAAAAATATTTCTAAATATTGTGTGAAAATGAGTTTCACTATGACATTTTCATGCACGGATATAATGTATTCTGATCATATTCATCCTCTGATTATTTTTTTTTCTCCAGACGTGGCCTCTAGTTAAGGTTGTCCCGGACCTCTCTACTTAATTGAGGATGACCTTGAACTTCTGACCCTCCTGCATCTCTATGCCCATTTGTGTGGTTCTGGAAGGGAACCTAGGGCCTCAGCTGCCTAGCAGGTGCTCTACAGGTAAGTTATATGCCCAGCCCCTCACTAATATTTAATGCTCAGTATCACGTGCTACTCACTGTTTCTCAGGATCCCCACCGTGGATCTACTTCAGGACAATGCAGAAGGAGTAAAATCCTGTTTTTCAAGAATCCCTTCCAAGGGAGGGAATGCCAAAGGGAGACTAAGAAGAAAAGGGGGGGAGAAAACCATAAAAAGCTGAGAAGCAAGAAAGGACATCAGTAAATGACGCTGAACTGAGCCCTGAGACTTGACATTCAGAGTTGAACATGCCTGACTACTTGAGAATAATATTTGTAGAGAATCAGTCAATCAATCAATCAATCAATTCAGAGTGCGCTTTTAGAAATTTCCAGAGGTTCCATCCTGAGCGGCGTATCTCATGTGACTGCTTTGCTTTACCTACTGATTCATTTCTAAAACTAATATTTGCGACCAAGTGTCTCCTTAAGCACTTCTTCCTAGTATGGGGGTTTTCCAAGCACCCTCTGGTGCTGGCCCCTGTCACCATTTCCCACCTGGCATTTGTCTCTCTCACACCAAGGCTCACTGCCAACCCCTTGTGAGACACACAAGGCTTCCTCAGGTGCACAGTAAAGGGAGCAGACAATTCACACACAGAGTTTTAAGAACATGACTACATCCCAACACCACAGTCCTCTCGCTTCCTAAAGCTGCGACCCTTTAATACATACAGCTCCTCATGTTGTGGGGACCCAAACCATTAAATTATTTTCTTTGGTACTTCATAACTGAAATTTGCTGCTGTTATGAATCCTAATGTAAATATCTGATATTTCTAAAGGTCTTAGGCTACTCCTATAAAAGGGTGGGTCTACTCCAAAGGGGTCATGACCCACAGGCTGAGAACCACTGTTTTAGAGGGAAGCTTTTCTACAGCATGCACCACTAGCAGATGTGGGGGGGGGGGCAATCTGTTCATCTGTTTGAGGAATGAGCTGTATTTCTCTGTGATGACAAATTCACCAGGATAACCCTCAGCTGGAGATTGGGATTATAAATAAATCAGTGTCAAAAGGCTATAATTTAAAGAGCAGGAAAAGGCTGGTGAGGGGCATAGCTTGGAGGTATTCCTAGGGAAGATATAATTAAAGTGATGAACTGATTCTCAGAGTCATGTCCCATGAGAGTCCATTGGATTGGTAAGTTCCCTTAGGTGCTCGAAGGAGGGCCAATCCAGCTCTGTTCAGACAGGGAAAACCTCATCAGATTGGTTCAAGGCTTGAGAGATGAATTTCCAAACTCACAAGCACAGACCCTGAAGTCATGTATTTATTGCAGGAGGCAGTTTTGAACATAAGTGGGAAGGACTAGGGGGATGGGATGGGCCGGGAAGAGGGGCTTCCCTGATTCTTCTGTGAAGAGGTGAAGAGAGAGCAGAAGAACTGAACTGGGGGAGTCAGAAACAGAAAATATAAGAGATACACAGTAAAGAAAGATTAAAAAAAAACTCTAAAGGGTTTATAGTGTGTTAAAAATATACAGAAGCTTGGGAGAGAAAAGGAAAAGGATAGAGAAATTTTACATATATATGCCACAAAAAGATGAAAAAAATACACAGTGTCTGGATACTGTATGTTATGTTGTCTCTGAATTATTTGACTTCCAAGGAAGGAGCAAGAGCTGCTAAGAGACATTTAATTATAAATGCTGCTGGTTTAATCTAACCCATATACTTTGTAAATGCCTTGACTTCCAATTTGAAGTCAAAAGATATGTTACTTTGGATAAGAGGTTTTCTTTTTATTTTCACAGAAAATGAGACATTGTGGATTCATTTTGGGTTAAGAAAAACAAGGTTTGACTAAGAAAGACCCCCTGAAAAGTCTCTGATGGAAACGGATGGCCCAGATGATTCAGCATTTCAGAACATCTCTGTTGCAGTTTTCTCTGAGCTCTGCATTCAGAACAGCTTCAAGGAGACTGGCTGAGATGATCCAGACTCATAGACTATTCCACTAAGGACTTGTTCATAATCCTAAATTTTCTCAGGATCCCCATAAGATTAATAGCAACCCCAATCAGTAGGAAGTAGTCTAGAGAACTACACCTACATTCTCAAAAAATGGATTATGGATGTTTGTCTTTGTGTACAGAATTGATTACAAGTTATTATAGATAATGGTGAGAAAAATATATGAAAGAAGTTAGATTTGGGGTTCTTGCTTAAAAAAAGGGGGGGGGATACTGTGGTAGAATGCTCTTGTCCATTGTAAATATTTGTCTCTCCTACTGGCTTAATAAAATGCTGATTAGTCAGAAGGCAGACAGGAAGTATGGGTGGGGATACCAGACTAAGAAAACTCTGGAAAGAGAAAGAGCAGAGCAGAGATGCCAGGCAGACTCAGAGGAAAGAAGACAAAAATGCTGCTCTGAGAAAAGGTACTGAGCCACTTGGCTAATCATGGTAATATGCCTGAGCCATAGGCCAAGCAGTATGTAATTAATATAAGACTTTGTGTGATTATTTGGGGCTGATGGTCCATATCTCAGAGCTAATCTGGGCCAGAAACTCTTACTACAAATTGCATATATTGCATGAAGTCTACATGTTGAAAAAAAGCAAAACAAAACAAAAACCAAACAGTGATCTACTGGGTATTCTCACCCCACCCTTCCAGCTTTGGCCTTTGCTCCTAACCTTACCTCCCAGACGCTCACCTCCAGGCTACTTTGGTTCTTTCTGTGTTCTGAATGCTGAATTAGTCTTCTAGGGCTACTGCCATAGCCAGATGCTGCAAATTGGTGGGCTTTAACAACAGAAAGTGATTTTCTCATAGTGCAAAGGCAGGAAGTCAGAAATGAAAATGTCTGCAGGGCTTTCCCCATCACATGCTCTGGGGATTCTCTGTAGGAGGATCTTCCTTGGCCTCTTCCAATTGCCCAGAATTCTGAATGCCCAGGCTTCCTTGGTGTTGTCACTTTGGCCTTTATTTTTGATCCATAGGAACACTGTAAAAGGCTCTCCCACTGTGACTGTGAACTTCTTCAGAGGACCTTCTCCCTAGGGTCTGTACAAACTGGCCTCTTTTCATAAGGACACCACTCATGGGATTAAGGCCTGCATTTCTGTTGTAATAAAACACTGTGACCAAGAAAGTTATAAAAGAGTTTATTTTGGCTTATGGTTCTGAGGGTTAGAGTTCATTACCTCCAGTGACATACTTCCTCAACAAGGCCACAACCCTTTAGACCTCCAAATAGTGATATCAAGTGGCAATCAGGTATTTAAAAACATGAACCTATGGAGGCTGTTCTCATTCAGACCACAGCAGGCCCTGCCAGCTGACCTTATTTTAACATGATGATATTTGCAAAGACTCTATTCCCAAATAACTCCATATTCCCAAGTGCTGGGGATAAGGGCCTTGACATGTCTCTTGGAGGGAAAATCTTAACCCACAGCCAACACTCAAGGCTGTTTGTCTCTTTCTATATTATATTTGGCCAGCTCACTTACTGTCTTCAGGACTTTTCCTCAGTGTAGATTCTCCAAAGGTTATATTCTCAATGGAACCTGTTCCCACCACCCTTGTTTTACGCTGATCCTTGCCTCTTCTGCACTAACTTCCAGTCCCTTTGAAGCTGTTTTTTTCCCCTACCGTGTGTGTGTATTATCCTGTGAACTTACTAGCTATCATCTGTGTTAAGTTGCTTTTTTTTTTTTTATCGTTACAAGGGATACATATATCTATATTTTTGGTGTTTACTATTTTTTTAGTATTATTGTCTATTTTTTTAAAAGCAAAAAGTTCAAGCTGATGTCACTAGCTTTGTCTGGTGTGGCATGTGATTAAGACTTATGCCAGCCTTTCCTTGGGTGACTTTTCCATACATTTGGTATTTGTTCTGAATGCTTTAAGAAACATCAACACACATAGTTACATTTCTCAATACCAAAGTATGTAATCGACTTGGGCTGTGGTTTCAATTAGCATAGCAAACTCAGTACATACTTTCTTCCTGGCGTCTAGATTAAAGAGGCTGTTTTCACTTTCTATCCCAGCTCTTCTCTCATATTTTTCTTACTAAAAACATCTATGGTATCCACACTATGTTGGTAAGTCAACAAGGCAAGCAAGATTCACAGAGGGTCCACATTACAATTCAATTTTTGTAAATGAAGAAACAGCAGAAATATACATGGTATATGTTTTCTATGAAAATAATCTAGAGTCAAATGCTTTAAACATGTACGTTTATGTGTGTATATACACACAGATGTGCTACTCTGGTAATACCAAGATTAAGAGGCAAATAGAATGCCTTCCTTTAGACAGTGAGATTTCTGTGGCACAGGACGCCAAACTCAGAATACTGCTGTGTGAAACCCTGCAGAACTCTTGGGCTTCTTTCTTTATTACCATGGAAACTAACCGTTAACATGAATACAGACTTCAGCTATGTTTTTAAAGTGAGTAGAGAAGGCCTGGAAGGGCTAGAAATGCCCCACATGGGGTGGGGTGTTCACGATGTTTGCTTTTATCTCTTCACTATATTAAACATGCACCCGAATACTTATTTTTAATGGAGGAAAGCTCTCTGAATCTGGGGAGGGGTTTGGGGCCTGAGGCAAGCTTTTTCTGCCTGCGGGAAGGTGGAGGCATCTGTGTTCATGGGTTCATCCTTGGATGTTGTTTCCAAAACATCCAAAACAAGATGTCTTTTTTTCTTTAAGACTACAGATGCAGCTCAGAGTCATTAGAAACTTAGAATTCAGTCTCAGGACTGATGAACACCTTCCTAACCTCAAGAACGTTTAGGAAGGGGATAAACTAATGGGTCTTACTTCTTCCTGTTGGCACTACAGAGCTTCCCCTGAAGTCATTTAGAATAGAGTAGGTAGATGACCTGACAGACACCATGTTTGTGAGAACAGGGCCTGACAGCAGCTGTTGTTTTGTGTCTTCTATGTGGCAAGGGCCTGATACAAGATGGCAAACTGGGCTCTACCAGGTCTCTGGCTAGTGCCTTCAGCAACCCGACCTCTGGGTTTGAGGTAAAGGCTGTCGGAGCAAAAGTTCTGTTGGGAGTCTCATAGTACCATTGAGTCATGGTCTGACCCACAGTCTGACTCAGAGTTCACACCTTGTGACTTGGCCTCAGAACTTTACTTTTATGTTTTTGTTTGTGATGTGAGAGACAGGGTCTCTCTATGTAGCTCAGGCTGTCTTTAAGTTCACTATCCTGCTTTGGCTTCTGGATGTTGGTCTTACATATTAAAGAGATCTCTAGTGTGAGGGAAGGGTTGGGGCACAGAGTTTCTGTGCCCTTCCTGGATCATCTCTCTATCTGGAATATGGATGAGCTCTCCAGCACAGAAACTTCCTGACCTTCATTCAAAAGTTTTTTTTTTTTAATCTGTCTTCTTTACATAAGTAAGATTAATCAAATCATCGGCCCACTTGTGACTGAGCTTAGCATCTAGTGCAGTTTCCCTTCTGGAAGTCAGGAGTTGGCGGGACATTTTAATCACCTAGTGACATGGCTAGTTTTTCTGCTGTGGCCAGCCCTTTCCGGAAAAAAAAAAAAAAAAAAAAAAAAAGGGTCTCCCTCCTCATTTTATCTTTCTATGACAAAATGCTGTCAACTTGAGCATTTAGCAGTATCGGGATTTATTCCTTATAGTTCTGGAGGTGGAAAGCCCAGGTCCAGACTGGTGCAGATCCCAGTTACTGCTGACGCCACTCTTTGTTCCCAGAGAGCATCTTGCTGTCACGACTTCTGAATGGGACCAGCCCTATGTCATTTTTCAGAAGAGTGAGAGTCTGAGTCGTTCCTTGAAGTCCTTTCTTGGGGTGCTAATTTCCCTCATGAGCACTCCATTTAGTCGTGACAGCTCTACCTTTAATATTGACACATTGAGTCTTAGAGTCTAACATGAGTTTTGCACGGCACATACATTCAAACCACAGCACCTGCCAAGAGCCGCCTGGCTAGCTAGTATGCTTTGTAAAGTGCTATTTGTGTGTATGTGTGGAATGTGTATCCATTCCTGTGTGTACACATGTATGTGCATAGGCCATAGGTTGGTGTTAGATGTCTTTTTTCTTTCTTTTTTTTTCAATTCTCCACCTTATTTTTTGAGACAGTGTCTCTTACTGAACCCAGAGACTGGCCAGCCAGCAAACCCTGGGATCCTTCTGTTTCTGCTACCACGCCTGTGTTTTATGTGAGTGTTTGGAATCTGAACCCAGGTCCTTAAGTTTTTATGGCAGGCACTTTAGTGAAGGAACTATCTCCCCAGATGTCATAAAGTAATACATACACAAAAAATGCTCCTGGGACTGAAAAGATGGCTCTGTTGTTAAGAGCACTTGCTGCTCTTCCTCAGGACATGAGTTCTGTTCCAAGTATTTATATCAGACCCACTGTACACGCGCGCACACACACACACACACACACACTGGGGGAGAGAATGCACACTTAAACACATACATGTGTATGCATGTGCACAACTTAAAAACAACACATCCAAAGATGCTCTTATTACTTAAGAGGCTCCAAGAGAAAAACCAAAGATACTTTTACTATACTACAACCCCCAGGTGATTCCGGTGCCCATGGTCACAGACTGAGGACTGCCGTGTGAGAAGATGCTGACAGTGCCAGAAAGTTCCAAGCATCAGCACCATTGCTATGAGCAACATTTCTGTTTGTAATGTGGTCTGTTCTCTGCCCTATGTGATAATGTCTTTGCTTCCAGTAAGATCCTTCTAGAACAGCTGTAGTTCCCACCGAGGCCCTTGTCTTGTCATTTCATTGTGTGGTACTCGTTTGTAGAATTCTCTTTGGCCCTTTGCATGTTTGTGATGCTTCTTAATTCTTCCGTGCATCTGTCTGGCTCATTCCTCCAGATGCCTGCAAACCCTGCTGTACATTTCTTTAATGGACCTTGATGAAAAATTTAACATCCTCAGAGCATATACTGAAATGAAACTCTCAATAAATATTTAATAGGATAGAGTGAAGGCATAGATGCTGGGCCTAATACAGACGGGAAGTGCAAATGGTTTGTGTACAATTTGGACTTAATAGTTTCTCACCAGTCACCTGAGAGAATCTAACACTGAGACTAAATTCTTCAACATGAACCAGATAATTTAGAATGAATGTCCAAGCAGAAAAAAATCTCTGCCCCAAATGACTACAATTAACTATTGGTAGCCAACTTCTGTAAGGAGTGAATAAAGTCTTGAGTGACTGTGTCTTGTTGCACATGGACATAGTCTGTGACAAGGAATCCAGTGCCTCAGACCCCTGGGAATACCAAAATCTAGTTTGGGGGCAGCTCAGAGGGATGGTAAAGCCTTCCTCAGGTCCAGGTGTATATGTTGACAGTGTGTGCAAAAATGCCCACCTGGTTTTCTTCCTGTGGAAGCGCAGAGCTGCTCTTCTGCAGAGACTCTCCTACCGAGGTTAGCTGCTCCCGCCTCCTTCTTTACCTGTGTGTAATAATCCCACCTCCTTGTTCAGTTGTATCTGCTAAACACCCGGTGCTTCTAGGGTGCTGTGGCTTCTCCATTAGAGAGCCTAGTCCACCCACCTCAGCTTTTCTGTGTCTTTTTCTTCACCCCCACTTTGCTTCTAGTTAGGGTTCCAGAAACTACAATGGCACAGTGACATGGCAAACTCTAGGGACGATTTGGCAAGTATGATACAGTGTGATCAACGGTCAGCTTGCAAGCAGAGAAGCAGGACTCCCAGCCCTCACTCTGAAGAAACTAAGACACTGTAGAGTAAGTTCCTTGTTGACATTTTTACTTACCGGTCCTCCATCTACAGAACCATCTGAGAAAGAACAGTGTACTGAACATTGTATTACAGTCTATGTGCTACCTCATGTGACTGCACTCTCCTCTGAAAAGATGCCCTCCAGTTTCCAGGCGTTCTTCACAGGGTTCCTGACTTCTGAAGTAGTTTGTGATTTATGGTCTCTGGGATCTCAAGAGTCCTCCCTCAAAAAGGAAAGAAACCTAAATGAGAGATATCAAATTCAATCGATCCCATACTTGGGTATGAGTGAGGCCCTTCTAGATGGCCTCTGTCAACACTCTAGGCCTCCTGGCTTGCAGTGTTCCTGGGGAGTTCTGGGAGATGCAGCATACTTGTAGAGACTACTGACTCTGAAGAGGCCTCTCAGACACTAATAATGGAGGGAATGGGGAAATAGCTCAGTCAGTAATGTGCTTGCCATGCAAACATGAGGATATCAGTTCCAATCCCTGACATCCACTCTAAGCGGATGTGGTGACAATCCTAAGGCTGAGAGAGGTGGATTTCTGGGGCTTACTACTCAGCTAGTCTAGCCAAAGGGTGAGCACCTGATTCCCTGAGAGACCCTGTCTCAGAAAATACACTGGAAGATTTAAGATACCTGACATTGACCCCTGACTTCTACACACTGTACTACTGTACTCATGAACACATGCGCACGCACACACACAGAAGGCAGGGCAGGCCCAGTTATAGTCTCTGCCTTGTGTCTAACTGAACCTGACTTAGGTTTGTGAGACTTCCAATTCCAGATTTAACTAACCAATGCAAAAAAAAAAAAAAAAAAAAAAAAAGAAGAAAGAAAGAGAAAGTATGTTGGGTAGGAAGAGGAGGGCATAGAAATCAGAAGGATCCTTTTGCACTCCTCCTAAGCCATGGAAATTCTGCAGTTCTCAGCACAAAGGCATTTCTTTGTACTGCTAGCAAGGTTAGAAGAGCAGAGCTGGAAACCAGTAGTGTTGAAGTATTGCCTGAAAAAGTGAAACACAAGGAAGGGTTCAACTCTCCCTATTCAACACCGGAGCATTTGTTGTTATGTTAAAAAAAAACAAATGCTGTGGGAAGTGTGGTCCCACAGGGATGGTTTGGACAGTGGTTCCGTTCCTTCCAACCCCAGCACAAAAGCAGCCAAAACAACAGGAAGAACCCACAGCTGGAATATATTCTGGATGTCGACTCTGAACCTCCACCGTGATTACATTTGTTTCCACAATGGCCCCAAACGTATACATTTAAAACCAAGGGCCCCCACCCCCATTCCCTTAAATAAAACTGAATTCATGAATCATACTCTTCCTCAGTTCAAACTTAGTGGCTTGAGGAAGCGACCACTAACTGCAATGTGAAGGAGGAGTGAAGTCTTCAAGGCGGGCTACGCACCACACTCTTTAACAAACATCAAGAGGTAGGCGTTGGGGTGGGAGGCCCCCCCACCCCCAGGAACAGCTCTGACTATGCAAATGTTCATTACTCTTGGCCCAGGAAGTAATGGGGCCTTCCAGATGTTTTATTATTGTCATCAAGGTGATATGGATGATTTTTATATTTTAAAAATCACATTTCATTTATATGTGTATGTGTATGAAGGACAGAGCACAGTTTGCAGAAGCTGGCATTCTCCTTCCACCATGTGGGTCCTGGTGATCAAACGCAGGCATGGTGGCAAGTTCCTTTACCCACTGAGCCATCTCACCAACTCCAGATTAAATTTGGCATAAGCATGATTTTATTTTCCCAGAGCCACTCAGGTCGTATTCAGGAGAGGGAACATACATGTGAGGAGCATGGAAGAGCAGAGGTCAGGGTGTGATAAGCATGGCAAGAAGAGCATATGAGTGTGCTGAGTGTGCTAAGCAATGAATGATGCAGTGTAGCTAAGAAGGGGCAGAATGATAAGGCCACCAGGCAGTATAAAAGGAAAACCTCAACCAGGAACCAGCAGAGCCCACCAAGCCTCTCCTCCACCAGAGACCAGAGATCCAGTCCTCACTGCTGTCAAGACTGAGAGAACCGAGCCCCAGATCCAGAGGAACAGACGTTGCAAGCCTGGACAAGGCACCCCGTCTCCGGATGGGAGAAACCCTATCCCTTGTACTAATATGCTTGTGAACTTGCTTGTATGTGAATAAATGAGTGTTATACCAAGTTCGAACCAAGAGTGATTATTTCCTCCCCTGTAACCAGGGTATGTGTTTGCGACAATATGGGTCAAGGAAAAGGACCACCACAGGGAGGGTGGATGGACCCTGGACTGGTAAAACAGTGCAGGTTTAAAAAAACAGGTTCCTTCACGGAACTGGATTTTGCCTCAGGCTTGTCCTGTTGCTGAGAAATCAGAGACCCCGCCTCTGCACAGATGCTGAGGGAAAGCAAACTGTACATTTGCTCCAGGGCTTTTCCTCAACTCTCTGGGCCTGGACAAACACAGAACTGCATTTCTTGGCCTCAGACCCATTTGGACTAGGGAAGCATCCTGCTGCATTGGCTAGACATCAACCAGAGGCCACAGGAGAGCGAGCAAAAAGAATGGCCTCTTATCCATGGTGGGAAAGAGGTGGTGTGCAGGATTTGAGGTCACTACACACTGCTGGGGACATGCCAGTCAGTCTGGGCAAAAGCCTTTCTTGCCTTTCTCGTTATACAACTCTGTAGGTCAAATGTCACCATTTAGAACCAGCCTAAAACCTTAGTGAAGAGTCAAGAAGGTAGCTTAATGGGTTCTTGTCTTTTTTTTTTTTTTTTTTTTTCCAAAGTCCTTGTTTCTGTCCAGATTGCTTCATGACTTGTACTCGGGAGGTTCCCTGCCACTTATCTGGACTTTCAGTGAGGTGTGTGTGTGTGTGTTTGAGTGCATCACACTTGTTGGCAAGATAGGAAAGGTCTCTTACTGGATCGACCATTGGAGGGTGGAGGTCTGGCAGATCGTAGGTAGATCTACATCAGTTCAGTAGCAACACTGCTGTGTTCCAGTGTGGAGCTTCTGCTCTCAGTCACAGCATTTGCTTCCCCACTGATGAGGCAAGCAGGCAGAGCACGCTGGCTGCTCCAGGATTCCTGCATACTTTATTATGATGTCCTGAGCCGCAGACTGCATCAACAGGCTGCCAGGCTCAGGCATCCACTCACTCTCAGTACTTTGTGGAGTCGAGTGTGGTTTAATTCTGGAGTCTTCCCAGTAGCTTACACATCTGGCTTCTACACATGAGCACACCAAGGCTCAGTGAGGTGAGGCTACCTGCCCAAGTTCGGAGAAGAAGAAAATCCAAACTGTCTGACGGCAGGCCTTATTTGCTAAATATAGAGAGGCATCTCCTGTTCTTGGCAATGTGCACAGACAGTATGTGGTGCCTTCAGTTTCCCCACACTGGGTGTTTCTGTTCCCGGGCAGCATCCATCGTGGGGGCTGCACATATCCAGGGAGGCTCCAGGGTCAAACTTTTTGAGGGGTCTTCAGGAGTTCTGTCCACAGTGGGGGACAGGCCTGCAGCAGCTTTTGAAGCTGTAGGACAGAATTGAGGAGGCAGCGTCTAGGCATGGGGAGATTGTTCTTGAATAGCTGTCCAATGGTCCCCTTTCCTCTGCTCAAGAGCTTGCCAGCCTTAAACTCCATCTCTGGAAGTGTGTGTGTGTTGGGGGGGGGGGTGCGCACGGTCATTGGCCAGCCATGGAGTCGGTCACAGACTCCTCTCTGGAATTCTCACTGATAAGACCAAGGGCTCACAGGCTGCAGCACTGGGATAATGAAGAACCTTTTGAGCTATAGAAGTCACATTCTCCTTAACCACTTACCTCACCTGAGCAGAGAGCAAGAGGAGAGAGGTAGAGGTCACAAAAGCCCACGATGATCTCTCTCTACATTTACTTGAAAGCCCAGAGCAGGAGGGGTGACTAGAAGCTTTTGGCCATGGAAGAGCAGCTTGATATAATGAACTCTTGAGTGATGTAAGCCTGAGAAACCAGAGAACACAGCAACAGGGGTGGACAGAGCTTACCGCGGGCAATGTATCCTCAGTTTGCTTCCTATCTTTCCTTTATCATTTTATTGTATAGTCAGCAGACAAAATACTGGGTTTCATCATATTTCCATCCCTGTATACTCTTCCTAGCTCATACTTGCCCCTCACATTTCTATTTCCATTTTAGGATTTTCAGAAGTTCTTTCTTTTAGTAGACAAAGCACTAAAATTTCACAAACAAATATAGTTTTAAAATAAACATTATATTTCATAACCAAAGCACTAGAAGATAAAATCGCTGCAGGATCTAGAAAATGCAAAGAAGTGTTTGCAATAATCTCTATGACAAAACTACAACAGAAATGCAAACACTATCTTCATGTTTTAGCAGAAAGTATACCTTAGAAATTCATCTAGAGTGACTGACCCTTTAAGAGCAGCTGAATTTTTCCAGTTACCATCTACGTGGAACTAAAGACACTTCATTGGGTACCAAGGCATCTCACTAGAGAGAAAGAACTGGATCTAGCCCAACTCCTGTGGAAAAATTCTAGAATAGTTTAAAGACAAAGTTACTTATGCAGACATCAGTGGGTTGGGGACTGGAGTTTTGATAACGCAGGTGTTGTGTTTGCCTACAATGCAATTCTCCTGTAAGGCTCCCTTCTTTGTAACTGGGTGGGTCTGACTCATCTTGAAGAATTTGCTCTGGCTGACTCTGACCCCATCAACTATTGCTTTGGTCTGAAACAGCTTGAGGCAGGCAGGACAGTGATGGAAAAGCAACTACCCTGGCTTCAGCCACCACCATCTCTCTCCTGCATTATTGGGATATCTTGCCTGCATCTTGTACAACTTCTTGTTCAGTGCTAAGAATCCAACCGTTCATAGGTGAGGTAATTGCTCCTCTACGGAGCTCCACCCAGCCTGGGCTCTTTTTTCCAGCTGGCCCTGGCTTGCTTCCTTTTTGAAATCTTTGCTCACCTCACTGAATATCATGATCTGCTCACAGCTGGCTCTGTTGCCATCCAGGCCTTACTTCTTCTTTTCTTCCCATTTCCCCGCAGACACTGTCCGCCCTCTAACTCTCTGTCAATTGCTCATTTGTCAGTTGTTTGTGTCTGTCTGTGTCATGAGGATGTAGAACTCTCTGTTGCCCTCATGGCCGATGTTAAGTAATGCCTGGCCACGGTACATTGTAGGTAATCAACAGTGTTGAGTGGATAAATGAAAACCAGAAACACATCAATTAGTTCCTACTATCCCCAGGCTATTCCATCTTACTAGCATGGTATGACTGCATTTCCTAAGAACCCACATCATCGCTGGCTGCACATTTTACACCCGGGGCCTGCAGGATTCCATCGTCAAAGTGCTGGCTGTGGTGGTGCTGAGCTGAGGTTGCAGCAGGGAACAGACTAATGATAAACCTGCTCTCCATCCCCTTGCAGCATTACATCTAAGACGAAGTTGCAAAAGGGATGCAACTATCCAAGGAACAAACTGAGAAATAGGCATTTAACATAACTGACCACTAGCTAATTTGTGTCGGACACACTCAGAGGTAGTCACTTAAGTCTCAGCTTCTACTACAGTACAACCTGGAACGTTCTTCCTGCCTCTTGAGGGAATGAATGATTGGTTTCCAGATCAGAGGCCAGGGATGGGGGCAGAGAATGATGTTCCCGGGGAACCTTTATCACTCAGGAGGCAGAAGAGCGGCTTCTTGGAGCAGGCAGCCTGCATTCCCACCCTGTCCTGTCACCGAGAGTCTCTGATATAATAAGCAGCTTACCTGAAGACTCCTAGCCTGTACTTCCCAGGTTTCCTCCACTGGAAGTTTGTCTCCTATGACACAGAGCAGCAGTGCTCCAGAGGAACCTGTTCCGTGTCTACAGTCACTACCTCCATTCCTCAGGATTCCACTAGGCAGGCTTGAGTGGTTCTTTGTGAGTCACAAGTGCCTTATTTATCCCCACCCCAACCTTATTTCTAAGAGTCAGCTTTTCACTGCTGCTGGATCCATCTCTTTCTTTCAGCCTGGCTTCTCATTTTTTTTTCTCTTTTGCCCCATCTTGCCTTTTCCTCCCCCCCTTCTCCCCCTCCCCCACCTCCTTCTCCTCCTCCCCACCTCCTCCTCTTTCTGCTTGGCACGTGTGGGGTCGAATTGCGGTGACTCTGTTTCCCAGGGAACACTTGGCACTCCTGGCAGCTGTTGTGGGTCCTCACCTATTTAGTTGGGGTGCTGCTGGTCTCCAGTGCTGCTACATGCCTCACAATCGGCAAAACAGTTGTCTGGCTCAAATACAGCTAAGGACAGGACACGCGGCCCCTGAGAAGAGTTAGAGGCATTATGCCTGGCCTATCCTGCAATGCCTTGCTTTGCAACCCGATCAGGTACTTTACTCTTCACCTTGGCTTTCTACGGACAGACACCACTGCATTCCATCTCTGAGAGCCTAACGAGTTGCATGCGCACTGGCACAGGGCCCTTCTCTACCATTTTTACTCCAAATCCCCAACTGTCCCGAGCGTGTGCCATGAGGTGCATGCGCACTGGCTCAGGGCCTTCTCTGTCATTTTTACTCTACTCTCCTGTACCTGTGGGCAGAATGAGCCCCAGTTCCTGACCTATCAAGACCTTTGACTTTTCTCCTTCTTCTGATCTACACAAAGTCTGTCTCTATCCGGTACAAGTTTATTCGGTGGGTCTGCCCCATCCGTTTTCTCTCTGTCTTAAAAGTCAGTCAGAAGACTCTTCTGGTCTTATCTGACCCACATACTTTCCAGGTTTGTATTCTTTTTAAAAATAGACTATTTATCAGTTCTTTGAGAATTGCATATATGCACGCAATGCATTTTGATCAAATTCACCACCCACTCCTCCTAACTCTTCCCAGATCCACCCCTACCAAGTTGAGTCTTTATGTCTTTGGTTTTTTGTTTATTTATTTTTTACTTTTATAACCCACCAAGTCCAGTTTGAGCTGCCAATATGCTCATGGGTGTGAACCTATTCCCTGGAACATGAATGACATTCTGGAGGTTAAATTATTATAACTAATCTCTCTCTTCAGGCTGGTCTTGAACTTACATAGATATGCTTGCCTCTGCCTCCCAAGTGCTAGGGTTAAAGGTGTGCTCCAGCCTGCTTACAGAAAACCAACTGTTCCACTTTCAGAAGCCATCAATGTCAATAGCTTCTCAGGTAGAAGAAGGGGCTTGAGACAGTCCCCCACCAACTCTCACCCTGACAAATAGCACTTCTCTCTCTTCTCTAAGAGTGCCAAAGGTCCAAGGGCACATAACTAGGAAAGACCAGTCCATGTTTTCCAAGCATCACTCCTGGTACACAATGTGTGTGCCAGGTCTCTTAGCACAGGAGAACACTGTATGCTTCCTTCAAGGGCTAGCTAACCTCTCCAAGGGATAAAACCAGGGTATGGTAGCTTCTCCATAGGTGCCTATGAGTGAGTTGTCTCTCCACTTCCTGAAGTGGGAGGTGTCTTCCCATAGACCCTCCTGGTGTTTCCTAAATTCTGAGCAGCACCAGTGCAGGTCGGCACCTGCTCACTGTTTGCCTAGTTTATCTTGTGTTTTGTGGGAAAGATGCAGCTGTTATATTCTTAATACAGACTGATATTAACAGTAGTCGCCTCATGACAGGGTTGAGACTCTGTATACGAGTTCTATTTAATAACACTCTATGCTGCTTACGAGGAGCCATCATCAGGTCAACAATCACACCAGAAAACAATTACACTGGCCTTTCTGTGGCATCCTGAACTCTTAAAAAACAAGAAGACATATATACCTAGTGCCAAAAAAATCTTGTTTTATTGTATTGTACTTTCTGATCGCACTAATTATAATGTGGCTATCTGTTTTCATTATACAAGTAGCAAAATGCAATGAGATGGTTTCAGGTGTCAGGGAAAAATAATGAAGTTTTCTTTCCATAAGTCATGTGGAGAAAACCTTTTAGGGCTTTATATTCTTTTAATGGCTTTATAATTTAAAATTCCCAGTTATATCACTTTATCTTTATGAATGTGATTTTTAAAAAGCCTAACAGTGCTTGTTTTGTTATAAATTACAATTTTATGAGCATTAGAAATGCAGCCTTGCAAATTCCTGCTCATGTTTATATGTGAACATACTTGAGCAGTAACAGATGTTCTGTGATCAATAAGACACAATTTATATACATTATCTTGAAGTGTCCTTGGCTGGAAGTGTTGATTGGCAATATTCAGATTATGGCTGGCTATGAATGACAAAGATCCAGAAGAAAGTTAATATCCACATAGCCATTGTGGTAAGCTGTATTCCAGAAGTAGCTATTGATTGGAATTAGTATGCTATGTTCCCACGACTCTATACAGACGAGTGGCCCTAACTGAGAGTTTAATGTTGCTCAAAGTCGCCTTTGTGTCTGCTTCTAGGGCTATAAGATGGCAAGTAATTTTGAATTATTTGGTAAAGTTTGGTATAAGAGTAAATTTAGACCCAATAAAAGAGCTGAGATAGCTTATTTGCCTTTGAAGTTAGCAAATAAAATAGATAAAACTTTTTCTTCCGACATCTAGTAATGTCAACCAAGAGTCGAGACTAATACAATTTATGAAGCAGTTTAAAAAGTATTTATTCATTTACTTTTGTGTGTATTGGTGTTTTACCTGCATGCATGTCTTCACCAAATGCCTGGTGCCAACAAAGGCCATAGAGGGTGTCAGATCCCTTAGGACCGGAGTTACAAATAGCTTGGAGCTGCTATGAGGGTGCTGGAAACTGAACCCAGGTCCTCTGGAAGAATAGCCAATGCTCTTAACTATTGGACTGTCTCTCCATCTCCTATTAAGCAGATCTCCCCCCCCCCTTTTTTTTTTTTAAAAAAGAAACAGGGTCTTTCTATACAATCCTGGCTAGCCTTGAGCTCATCACAGCAATTTCCCTACCCCAGCCTCTTGAATGCTGGGATTATAGGTGTTTATTCCCAAACCTGGCTTAAATATATTAGATTTAGGTTACCATTTCATCTTAGGTCAGTGGTTCCTATCCTCAACTTCTACTACAACTACTTGCAGAATTTATATGTGACACAGAGCAAGGCAAAATACCAAGCTATTTAGACCAGTGTCTTGGGGCAAGGGTGAGTCTAGGACACTGTATTTAAAAGCAACGAACCGACAAACACACAGGTGTTCTCCATATGTATCCGGGAAACAGAACCTCTGATAATCAGGCCAAAGAGAACTTCAAGTTGTCCAACTAGTTTGCAATTAAATCATTTCTATCATAGTTTTGCTGTAGCTAAGTACAGGTAGTCCTTTAAAAGTTAATCTCTGAAAGATAAAAAGAGGGTGTAACTCGAGTTGCCCTCCTGTGTTCTGAACCTCCACAAACACAGCTGATCCCCATCCTAGGCATCTGGGAGCAGATGAGGTGGTAAGTCCATGCAAACCCAAATGTCCTGCATTGTAACCTACCATGGCACAGATCCAGAGCACATCAGTTGACCTCTCTGAGCCTCACTCTTCATATCCTAGCAACAAGGGACTCTGGTGTCACCTTTGTGTTCCTACAAGGTGGTTGTGAAAGCCAAATGCATGAAGTGAAAACATGTTCATATTTTTTTGAGGCAAAATATGCCACCATCTTATCTTAGTTATTTTTAAAAATGTAAAATCATATACAAAATGGGTATGTAGTGGGCTGGATATCTGGCTCAGCAGTTAAGAGGGTTGCTCTTGCAGAGGACCCGGGTTTGACCCCTAGCACCCACATGGTGACTTACATCCATTTGTAACTCTAGTCTCAGGAAATCTGACTTCATCTTCTGACCTCCTTAGGCATCAGGTTCAGCATGGAAGTGGTATATAGATTACATGCAGGCAAAACACTCCTATCCATAAAATAATAAAAAACAAATCTACTAAGCCATAAAAGGGTATGAAGCTATGGGCTATGATGTGATATTGTGGCATATGTATATATTAAACTATTTTTGTTTGTTTGGTTTTTTTTTTTTTTTGAGACAATGTCCCTCTGTGTAGTTCTGGTTGGAGCTCACTTTGTAGACAAGGCTGGCCTTGAACTCACAGAGATCCACCTGACTCTGCCTCTCAAATGCTGGGATTCAAGGCATGTACCACCACTGCCTAGCTAAACATTCTTGTTTTTAAAATTAAGATATAATTACATCATTTCCCCGTTCCTTTACTCCATCTGTTCCCTCCCATATATCCATCCTTCTCTCTGAAATTCATGGCCTCTTTTTCTTTAATTGTTATTAATAAGTATTGGATCCCGCATTATTGGGTATTTTTCACTAATGCAATAAGCCAAAACCAGGTGAATTAATAAGACCAGGTTTTAATAAACAGAGCAAAGCAACTCCCAGGTGACTTGCAGAGAGGCAGGAGAGAAATCACATGACAGCTTTGGCAAACAGGTCTTAAATACCCTGTAGGCATGGTCTAGAGCAGCCCTAAGGAGGGGCTGAGCCTTGGTGGACTTTCTGAGGGACAGGCAGGGTCTGGAATGGAGGAGTAAAACTGGAGCAGAGATTACCAGCAGCTATTGTTGCATATAAATAGAAATATCTACATATAAATAGAATCTGCCGAATTTATTTAGCTTTGTTTGTATTTACATGATCTCAACACTGACCACTGGTATTGGATAATCAATTAGATGGACTTGTTCCTGTGGAAGACTATTTCTTCCACCTCAGTATTCTTTAGTTACCTGTAGTTCCTTTCCTAGAGGTGGGGTCCCATGAGATTGTCCCCTTTTCTGTTAGTCTGTCTGTTGGCGTTTGCACTTACTCAAGTGTGTTTAGGCAGCTCTGTTGTTGAGCTGTCACTTTTTGGAATCTACAGTATTCAGTTGTTATGGATGGCCACCCTCCTCTGCAGCAGCCCACTTCCTGTTCCTGTCTAGCCATGTCTAATACCCGCTGACAAGTCTCCAGAGTATTTGGGTAACTACTGCTTTGCTCAGATTTCTATGACTGGCCTTTAAGAAGTCCACATATGCAGCACTAGTCTTTCTGGGCCTGGCTTATTCCTTTAGCATGTTGATTTCTGATCTCACCCATGTTATCACAGGTGATAGGACCTCAGCGGATGGCTTCATATTTTCTTGTGGACAGATAATACACTTTCTTTAACCATTTGCCTGCTGTTTCCATTTCTTGGCTATTGTGAGTGACTAGCACTGCACTACAAGGAAGAGTAATACATTTCTTTGACATATTGTTTTTACTTCACTTGGATACGTACCCAGTAGTGGACTGGTGGATTGCAGGTATATTTTGAGTGTGTTGACAGACCGCCATACTTATGTTCCTATCCACAAACAGTATTCAAAGGTGCCCTTCCAGCTCCTCAGAGGCTATTTTTTGCCCTTTTGATAACAGCCTCTCTGACTGGAGTGAGATGGTATCTCACTGTGGGTTTGATTTGCATTTCCGTGATGGTTGGTGATATGGAGTGTTTTAAAATGTAATGAGTAGTTATTTGTATGTCTTTTTTTTGAGAACTGTCTGTGAAGTCTTCTGCTTATTTTTACAGCTAGGTTATTGGTTTCTTTATTCATTACTGTTACTGAGACTGGAGATCCTTATATGTGACATTACCCCCTTGTCAGATGCGCACTTTCAAATCTTTCTCCTATCTCCTCCTTTCTGCTGTGTTGACTGCTTTGCAGCACAGAGACTTGAGATGAACACAACCCCCTCTGTCTAATTTGCTGCTTTGTGTTTCTTGTTGTTTTTAGAATCTTGTTAAGAAACGGCCTACCTTTGTGGAATATTTGTGTATCTGTACAGATGTGCCTCTGCTCAAGTCACTTCTGATTGGTTTAATAAAGCGCTGAATGGCCAATAGCCGGGCAGGAGAGGATAGGCGGGATTTCCGGGAGAGAGAAGAAATGGAGGAGGCATCTAGGTGCTCAGATTTTGACGGTAGATTGGACATGCCAAGCATGCTGAGGAAGGTAACCGAGCCATGTGGCAGAATGTACATTAAAAAATATGGGCTAATTAAGTTATAAGAGCTAGTTGTAAACAAGACTAAGTTAAAGGCCAAGCTGTCATAATTAATAATAAGTCTCCATGTTGTTGTTTGGGGCTGGTGGTGCAAAGATAGTCTGACAAGAAAGCTTGCTACACTACTCTACTTTGATTTCTCTGTTTTCTTCTGGTGGTCATAGTTTCAGGCATTACACTTTAGTCTTTAATCCATTTTGAATTTATTTTTGTAACTAGGGTACAATAGGGTTCCTTCTTCTGCCTGTAGATGTGTACATTTTCCCCACACCATTTATTGAAAGATATATTTTCTCCACTGCCCGTGACACCGTTCTGGAGAGTCTCTGGTTGTCAGTCTGCGTTTGCCCCTGGCTTCTCTCTTCTGCCCACTGGGTCCCCATGTCTGGTTTTATGCCAATATTATCTGTTTTGCTTAGCTTTGTAGTGTATTTTGAAGTCAAGTAGTTTAATGCCATTTACCTTGTTCTTTTTCCCTCAAGATTGTTTTGGTAAAGATGGTGAATCAGAGGACCAGGGCATCTCTTCTAAAGAAATAAAGATGACGGGGGGGGGGGGGGTAGGAAGAATTTGGGTGATCTGGGAGGACTTGTAGGGGCGTTGACCAAAAGACATGAAATTCTCAAAGGATCTTACGTTTTAGGAGTTTTGTTACTGCTGTTCCCTAAAGAATGGTGTTAGCATCTTGACCAGGATTGCATTAAGTCTGTACTTTTCTTTGGACCACAGGGACAGTTTCACAGTATTCATTTTTTCTTTGTCAGTTTATCTAACCAATATTTACAATTTCATGGTAGAGGTTTCTCATCTTTTTTTTTTGGCTAAATTCATTCCTAGATACTTTACTATTATTATTTTGTAGCACTGTGGAAGGATTGCTTGTTTGGGTTTTATTTTAGGTGTTTCACAATTATGGAATAACAACATTTCTGATTTTTATGTTTATTTTGTATCCTGCATCTTTACTGAATTCTTCCTTTAGATTTTAAATTTATCCAGTATTTTTTTTTTTTTTTTCTGCTAGAGTTGTTCTTTCCTAAAATCTATGCCTGGCTGTGCCATTAGCCGACAATGACGATTTGATTTTCTGTTTTCCAATGTCCTTCTTTCCGTAGCCAATGAATTTGGCTAAGACTTTTAGTACCCTGTCACGTTTCATAAAGTGAAAGTTTTCAGTTTCCCTCCATTGATACAATGTCAGCTTCCGGCTTATTAATATATAACTTTTGCCATATTGAGGCACAATACATTTTTATCTAATTGGTATCATTTTCTTTTCTTTTTTTAACCATGAAGGGATGTTGAATTTGATCACCTGCATTTTCTGCATCTATTGAGATGAACATATGGTTTTTGCTGATCTAGACTGCTGTGTTTATTGACTTGTAACTAGCAAACTACCCTTGTGTCCCTGTCCCTGGGTGACTCTTGATCATGTGAGCAGCTTTTCTTAGTTTGCCTTTGGATTCAGTTGCTGGGGTTTTGTTAGGAATTTGTAAATTACCAGCCTGGAGGTGGTGGCCCAAACCTTTAACCCCAGCACTCAGAAGTCAGAGACCATCTTGGTCTACTGAGTGAATTCCAGGGCTGCCACAGCTACATAGAGAAATCCTGTCTCTAAAAACAAAATGGAAGAAAAGAAAGACAAGAAAATCCTATTTTCCTCTAGGATATTGTCTTGTAGCATCTCGCCTATGCCATCTCTACTGAACACACGTATACTGTTGCGCAAACATCTACATGCATCTTCCCAGAGCAGTTCTGGCCATTGCATGCTAACATTCCAGAGCACTTTTCCTTGAGCCTTTGCAAGTGTCATTCTATGACTCTGAGAGTCCAGCTTCCACTATGAACAGTCACACAGTGTTTATCCTTTTGTGATTGGTTTATCACTGTATTGGCTCACTTGTGTTTAGCATATGTGATCAATATCTTTTCTTTTAAAAGGTGACTAGCTTGTTTGTTGTTGGATTGATGCACTTTATTTTATCTCATTGATCTATTTGTGGGCATTTGCATAGTTTCTATGTGAGTAATGCTGCTATGGACACAGAATATTAATATTTCTTTGAATCCGTATTCTGTTCCAAAAGTGTCACTGCTGGATGACATAGCTGTCTGGGCTAACTTTTCCAAAGCTTCCATACTGCTACTCAGAGCCTATACCAGCTAACATCCTGCCATCTGATACCAAAGGACATGAATGGCCTCTATGTTCTCACCAAAGCTAATTATCTTGTTTCTTTTTCTCAATAATAATAATAATAGGCACCCCAATAGATGTGAGGTAGTACTTCAGTGTGGCTTTGCTTTGGTGATGGGGGACATCTTCTCACATACACATAGGTTGTGAAGTATTTTATGTCATGGATGTTGCAATTTGAGGATTACAATGAACTTCAAATGTTCTGATTACTTATTTTGTTCAAGAAATCCCCAGCTGCTTCAGGAGTAAATCAGCCATGCTTTCTTGTGGAGCATAAATGAGCTATACAAACTGAGAACTGAGCCGTGCAGTGAGAAGAACTATAGCTTTTGCCTCATTTTCCTAACCCATAAAATTGAAGTACAATCTTGCCTCACTGAGTTTCTTCAAGGATTAAGTGAGGCAATACATTTCAAATGCTTAAGGGATACAGATATTCCTCCATTGTGATGGTGTTACTGCTTGGGGGGCCCTCTGTAAATGGAAAATATAGGTAGAAAATGCATGTGGTATACCTAGCCCATTGAACCTGACAGATCAGCAAAACAGTGCACCGTGGAGCATAAAAATCAATTAGAATTCAAAGCACAGTTTGTTCTGGAGGGCTATCACTGTAACACCATTGTCTGGCTGAAATACCATTAGGTTGAACCGTTCTGCCTTAAAGCTCATCTGTATACAAGACATATTCTCTGTTATTTGTTAGGGTGCGCGGGGGTGGGGGATGTAGGGAAAAGTGTCCAGCCAAAGAAACCCACCCCGGCTCTGAGACCAGAATCAGTGAAAGAAACCCTCCCTAGCCCTGAACCCAGAACTAGTGAAAGAGACCCACCCCGGATCTAAGACCTGAGCCAGTGAACGAAACACTTTATCCCTGAACCCAGAACCAAAAGAAATGCGCCCTGACTCTGAAACCAACACCAAAGAAACACACTTTGGTCCCTAGAATCAGAGCCAGTGAAAGAAATGTGCCCTGGCCCTGAAATTAGAGTCCCAAAGCCCAAAAGAGCCAGTGAAAAAAACGTTTTGGCTCTGAAACCAAAAACCAAATCAGGGTGAAAAAAAGAAAAAAAAAATCTGACCAATCCCCACCCTGGAAGTCTCCCTACCCCCCCCCCCCCAAGAAACCCTATATAAGTCCCGAGCCCAAAGCCCTTCCCCTGCTGCCCTCTCCCATCACCAGCTGAGGCAGCCACGCTCTCCTGGACCCTTCCCTTCCAACAAATCTTTTGAATGATGTTTGGGCAACAACCTTCTTCTTTTGCTGGAGCCTGGATGGAGATCAGCTGAGGGAGTGAAACTGTAATACTCTTGTCCAGGGGACCTTCCCTCGCTGGGCGGAGTTGTTACATTCCCTGAACAGAGCAGAAAAGCGAAGCCTTGGCTGGCCCCTGTGGCAACTTTGCCTGAAGGCCCTCCCTTACTGGGACAGAGCTGTTAACATTGGGCGAGTCTTTCCCTGAAGCAAAGCTAGAAGCTGCTACCTGTGCTTACTATGGCCGTGGTGTGCTTTTCCATTTTCCATGTGCTGGAGTCCTCAGTAGGCCTGGGCTCTGATTTCCAGGATCTCTTTCCATGGGGGCTGCACTGAGCTATACAAATACCTACAGGGGAAGCATCACATGATGCTTCCAAGAGACAGGACCTGGGTAGGGTCTTGAGAGACAGAGGAAGAGCAGAAAGGGGACTTTGAGGATGGGAGGCCATTTGATGCAGGCACGAGCATATGTAACTGGTGGTCTTGTTGATGGTGTGGGGACAGTGGAAGGTAATGTTGGGGGTGGGATTGTTGGAACTGGAAGTCAGGGGCACAGAGGGCAATTCCGTCAAGAAGTACGGGCATCTGAGGGCCGCGTGGGACCACCGGAAGTTCAGTGTTTGGAATGATATGATCAAAGGCAGCCCATATTTATTGTTCTTCCCAGACAGGCATGCCCCTCGGGCCATAATATCAGCACTTCATCCTTCAGACTTTGATCTTGACCATTACCACTGTTTACCTTTTGGGGAGTACCTTGAATATTTACAAAGTGCCATGCAATCAGTTTCATTAGCTGAGAGATAAGATTAATTAGATGTATGAGGCAAGACTGGCCTGAACTTAGCCTTGAAAACTCAGGCACAAAAGCAAGTTGGTGTGAGACTGGGGTGGGTGGTAGCTCTTTCTCTGAGTGGCTCAGTCTGTGGCATGGGAGACTACCCCACGGGAGAGGCCTGGAGCCTGCCTTAGAGATCAGCCTCCTCAGGGAGGGTGGCAGTGGGTACTTTACACATGTGGAAATAAATCCCTGGCATATCGAACAAGGCTGATGTGAGGGAAGCCAGTAACCACCTTCTATCCTACTTTGCCTTAGCTCAAGTGAACGGCTCTGTCTTCAGTGAAAATCAATGCAAGTCCCTCAGCACTTTCTGTGCCTTACTATGATTTGCTCTCTCAGAACAAGTACTTCCGCGTCCACTCAGGGTTCTGATCTTTACGGTTTGATCAAGAGTTTTTCTTGAGAAGTGACTATTAGTGACACTTGGGAAAGGGAAGCATCACTGAGTTCCTAAATGTATGTTTGCAGAAACGTACAGAGATGGGGTCTCTTGCTGGACCTGGACATCATCAGCCTTTCAGCTAGGCTTGAGCTCCTGGGATCTGTCTGTCCCGCCCCAAGCTTTGGGGTTGTTGGAACGTGCCTACACACTTAGCTTTATATGGGGGTGCTGGGTATTGGACTTAAAGTCTTAATGATGGGACAGCAAACATTTTACTCATGGAACCATCTCCACAGCCCCATGTTAGCTCCTATAAACTTTACTCTTTTTGTTAGCTGAAAGGCTCTAGCAGGCTGGCATCTGGTACTTAGGGAGCTTGCCTTTTACCCTTCTCCCGCTTGCTGAAAAAACACTAGCCCCCAAGGTCCGTTCCCTTATTTGGCCACCGACTCATTCCTGAGACCAAACACCAAAGTCCAACAATCAAATTCATTATTTGACTAATACGTCCAATCAGAGTTTCCCAGTTCACCCTAGCACAGACACCCCCCTTTTCTCCTTAAAAACCCACCTCTGCAAAAGACTCACGCTTACTTGCTTGCTCTGAGTAATGCATCTACTTTCTGCTGAGAATTTGGTGTCTGGGTATGTGCTGTACCAACTCTGAGGGAGATAGCTTCCCCCTTACACTAAGAAATCTAGTTCAGCTTCTGTACCTTTTTATGTGTGTAGAGGCAGTGGTTAAGAGCACTGGCTGCTCTTCCAGAAGACCTAGGCTTGATTCTCAGCATCTACACTGCAGCTTGAAAACATCTGTAACTTCAGTCCTAGGAGACCTGATACCTTCTTTGGGCCTCAGACCTAAATGCAGATAAAACACTCATATTCAAAAAATAAAAACGAAGGGTAAAGTTTTCAAATGTACATGTGTGATATGTATGTGTGTGAGGCATGAGTGTGCGTAACGTATATACGGAGGTCAGAGGACAACTTGGTAGAGTCAGTTCCCTTCTTCCACTTCTAAGGCTCAAATTCAGGTCATCAAGTTTTGATGGTAAGTGCTTTACCTGCTGAGGAATCTCACTGACCGCTCAGCTCATGCTTTTATATAATTCTATACTCAAGCTGGTAAAAGATCCACTCTAACTAAATAAGTGTTTAAAATTTAAAGTGTTACTGTGATGACTAATACATTTGTTAACCTCCATTGCTCCGGAAAGCTCTGAAGCTTTCAGATCCTTAGACCGTGTACAAATAGCTATGCCTGTGCCATAGGACTTCCAAGTGCCATTCATTCAAGGGTCCTTTTATAAAGCGGTGCACTTTGGGAATGTCTTTTATATTATAGTAGATATCACTCAGCAAAACAGAAGCCACTGTAGGTCAGAGAGTTAATAAAAGTAATTAGTTGCTTATTTAAAAAAAAATATTACAAAGACCACAGGAGAAAAAGTCGGGGGTAACTGCCACCATTCAGGTTGGCTACAGCAGTCTAACTGCAAGCCTTCCTTTCCACAGCCCAACACAAAATGAACACAGGAGCTTCTTTGACATGCTAAGTCAAGGCATGAATATATATATATGTCCTTTGCATAGATATTATGGCTTCCAGTTCTGTGCTCTTATTTATGGGACCCCTATGTGTGAGAACATGTGTCTCTGTCTCTGGATGTCTTGAGTTTTCTCTTTAGCTCCTTTTCTTGTTTTTTGTTTTGTTTTGTTTTGTTTTATTCAGTTCTGATTTATTTTTGTTTTGCTGTTGTATTTTATTTTATTATTACCCCTTAATGCCTTTTTTGTTTTCTAAGGAGAGACAGAGAAGGTGTGGCTCCACATGGGAGGAGTTGGGAAACCATAATCAGAATATACTGTATGGAAAAAAATATATTTTCAATAAAAGACAAAAATGTCATAGAAAGTTGCTGTTCACGGTCACAATGGGTCACAGCACAAGGTGATAAATAGAGAGGGAAATCTTAATCTTTCTGTGAACCATCACATCTGCTGAAGCCTAAAGTTCCCAGTCTCACAAAAGGGCCTGTAACTGACAGACTATACTCTTTATCAGAACTATAGAGGATTGGGAGGAGGAGGGAGGAGGGAGGAGGGGGAGGAGGAGGGAGGAGGGAGGAGGGGAGAGGAGGGAGGAAGGGGGAGGAGGAGGGAGGAGGAGAAGGGAGAGGAGGAGGGAGGAGGAGAAGGGGGAGGAAGAGGGAGGAGGAGGGAGGAGGAGAAGGGGGAGGAAGGGGGAGGAGGAGGGAGGAGGAGAAGGGGGAGGAAGAGGGAGGAGGAGGGAGGAGGAGAAGGGGGAGGAATGGGGAGGAGGAGGGAGGAGGAGAAGGGGGAGGAAGGGGGAGGAGGAGGGAGGAGGAGAAGGGGGGAGGAAGGGGGAGGAGAGGAGGGGAGGAGGGAGGAGGAGGAGAGGGGAGGAGAGGGGGAGGAGGAGGGAGAGGAGGAGGAGGGAGGGAGGAGGAGGAGGAGGAGGAGGAGAGGAGGAGGAGAAGGGGGAGGAAGGGGAGGAGGAGGGAGGAGGGAGGGGGAGGAGGAGGGAGAGGAGGAGAAGGGGGAGGAAGGGGAGGAGGAGGGAGGAGGGAGGGGGGGAGGAAGGAGGAGGAGGAGGAAGGGAGGAGAGGGAGGAGGAGAAGGGGGAGGAAGGGAGGAGGAGGGAGGGAGGAGGGAGAGGAGGAGGAGGGAGGAGGGGGAGGAGGGAGGGAGAGAAGAGGAGGAAGGAGGAGGAGGAGGAAGGAGGAGGAAGGAGGAGGAATTCTGGGAGGAGGAAGGAGGAGGAATTCTGGGACAAGTGAAGACTTACAGCCCTGGGAAATAGTGAAGATCGCTGGAACACACAAGAAGGTAAATGTGGTTGTCAAAAATAACAGCCAAAAAATATGGGATAATATTCCTATTTCTCACATGAAGACATGGCGGCATGGGGATCAAGTAGCTTGTGGAAGCAAGTGTAAATTTCAAAAGTCAGTATGCCTTTTTGCAGAATCGCAGTTGATTCACACTTATTATCCTGGGAATACCTGTCATGTGCCACATAGTCCTTGTCATGTGTCAGATAACCCCCAAGCCTAATTAACATCCTTGGCTTTGATTAATACTTCTCAGCTCACAGTTTTAAAAGGATTGCTTGGTCCCTTCTTATTTGGTGATATTTCGAAATTTCCTGTCATTTTCAGCTCCTTTCCAAAAAAAAAAAAAAATACAATCTGACCAGCAGGCAAGTGCTGGACAAAAGAGGCAGAGCCCTCCTCAGCTCCTACTTGATCTCGCCTCCGACCCCTCTGTGGTGCTCCACAGCTGTGGTCTCTACTGGACAGCCCATGGCTCTAGTTCCTGTTCACACTGGGTTCTGGTGACATTGTTCCTAGGTCTGCTGATGACTTCCAACTCCTGCTGGTATCTGGGCTTCACCATTCCTGATTTTAGTAACAACCCCAACATGTGTCATTAACTTTATCCCCGCTGAATCCATCTTCGTTATCAACTGCGGATGTTTCTGAGAGACATCAGACTCTCTCACAAAGATGAGTCATCAAAATCCCTCACAAAGTTAGTTATCAGCTGCTTAGTTATCAACTGCTGATGTTTCCGAGAGACATCAAAATCCCTCACAAAGATCATTTACTATAATAACAAAAAGCATCACATTGACAGGGACTTGGTGCTGTCTCAGAAGAGAATAGCATGAAAGTCAAGGGTCTGACCTCGGGTGGTTTAAGACGGGTCTATTAGTTAATGTCTCTGATTAGACGGGCACCATTTATGAGGAAACTGTTTAGGGCTCCTGGACGTAACAAAGAAGTAAGGTTTTTAAAGTACTGGACAGCCCATGGCTCTAGTTTCTGTTCACACTGGGTTCTGGTGACATTGTTCCTAGGTCTGCTGATGACTTCCAACTCTTGCTGGTATCTGGGTTTCACCATTCCTGATTTTAGTAACAACCCCAACATCTGTCATTAATTTTATCCTCACTGAATTGGGGATAAGATTTGATGAATAGTTATTTGAGACAAGAAGCAGGTTTGCCCAGGGGAGTCATCTGCTGTCCTAAGACAGTAGAACCAACAGGTTATACAGGGATGAGTGGATATGTGTGTCGGGAGGAGGGAGATTGGGAGATCTTGAGGAAATGGGCTCACACTGTCATGGAGGTTGTTATTTCTAATAACTGGAGTCAGCCTGGAAAGAGCTGAAGTGGACCTTCCAGTCTGGAGGCAGTATCCTGCAGACTTCTCACCCTCAGGGAGCTCAGCCATTTCATGAAGGTTTTCAACTGATTGGATAAGGCCCACATACATTGCAGATCTGTTTTACTCAGATACCACAGGGTTAAATGTTAATCTCATTTTTAAAAAACCCTATATAGCAACATGCATAGTTGTTTGAACAAAATTATTTATGCACCAGGACTTAACCATGAGTGAGGAAAAAATATTTGCGAAGCATATATTAGATAAAGGACTTATATCTAGAGGGTAAAGAACACACAACAATAAGAAAAAAAATACAATCCAATAAAGATGTGACCAGACACATCACAAAGATGACCAGGAACACTTCACAAAACAGCATCAGCCATGTAAGTGCATGAAAAAAAGTTCTCAGCAGCGTTAGTCATCAAAGAAGTACAAAATAAAACCGTGATGAGATACTATCGTAGACCTATTAGAGGAGCAGTATTTAAAAGCTTGACCTTGTCAAGTGTTGGTAAGGAGGGTGGAGGCACTGGAATTCTCTGACACCACAGATGGCAGCATAAAATGGTACAACCACTTTGGAAGAGAGTTGCAGATTCCTTAGAAGTTGGTGTCTCAGTTTCTTTGCCGGTTGCTTTGATAAAATACTCTGACAAAAGCAGCTTACGGGAGGGTTATTTTAACTCACAGTTCCAGTCCACTGCAGGGAAGTCACAGTGGCAAGGGCAAGAGAGCTGTTCACATTACATTCATATAAGCAAACAGAGAGCATCAGACTGTGCTTGCTCCTAGCTAGGTTTCTTTGCTCTCACATGGCCCAGGATTTAGGGACTGGTGCAATCCACTCTGGTCAGGTTCTCTTAATGTAACCAATGCAACCCTCTATAGGCATGCTCAGAGGGCCTGTTCCTAGTTGGTCTTAGATTTCTTCAAGGTGACAATTAGCATGAAACATTCATAGTTGGACACATATCATATGGTTCAATTCCTTTAGCCTTACATATTCACCCAAAATAAAAGGAAATAGATGTTCCTAAGGGACATCTATGATTGTTTATAGCCATCCTGTTGATAACAAGGCTTTTAACCCTTTTTCTGTTTATGACCCTTTCTTGTCTTAATTTTTTTTTATATGGCTCTGGGTATATAGATATATAGAATAGGCATATAAATTAAAAATTTACTGATAGTAAATTGTAAAGTTGATTTAGGACTTGGGGGATGGCTTAGTCGATAAAGGGTTTATCTTGCATGAAGACCTAAGTTCCACTCTTAAAAACCATGTATAAATGTTGGGCATGGCTGTCCCTTGCTGGACATTGCAGCAGAAGAGCTGACCCCATTGGCATGGGTCTTGGAGACCTGGCTCAGCTCCTTGCCTGAAGGAGGAAGTCCCAGTGGCCCAGACTAATCAGCTCAACTACTACCCAGGCCCACATCCTGGGCTTTGGGTTGGCCCAACCTAACAGCTACTCTGTATATGACCTGCTGGAGTGTGTGAGAGGACTGGTCCTGCAGAGAGATAGCTGCATAATCTCCATGACTCATGGCAACATTCGAATATCCAAGTGGTGTTTTGGTAAGGGTCTAGTGATGCTGATGTGCCAGAAGCCTTGAATCAGACCAATGATTCATTACAATGAATATTTGCGGGTGGGGCTGGTTGAACAGAAAAGTGCACTGTGTGACACACTGCACCTCCCACTGCCACTAGGAGAGGTGTTGAAGGGGCAGAAAAGATGGAGGAGCAAGGTGGGGTTTTTTGTTTTGTTGTTTTGTTTTAAATTAATTTGGGGGGTTGCTACAGGGGTGAGGGGCAGATATGGAGAGACTGGGAGGTGAGAGGGACTGGGTGCATGGTGGTGAAATTCTCAAAGAATCAATAAGGAATAATGCTATGTATGTAAAAATGCTGGACATGATGATGGGTGCACACTTGGAATCCCCACATCAAGGATGTGGAGACAGGAAGACCTTTGGGACTTGCTGGCCAGCCAGGGTGGCCTAACCTGGTGAGCTCCAGGACAATGGGATTCTGTCTCAAAAGAAATTGATAACATTCCTGGGGTTGTCCTCTGACCTCCATATGCACATGCACACATGCAAACACAAATGCACTAAGAGAAAATTTAATTTAAAGCAATTATTTGGTATTCATAGAATTTTACCATTGTATCAAAGATTAAAGCAAATTTGTACAAGATACAGATGACTGTTCATTTTTACAAGTAGAGTATAAATCGTGGCTGAATATTTAATACTGCAAAACATCATCAGCATTTTTTCAGAGTTCATTGATACTTTGATTTAAAGATGAGAATGTATTTTGTGTAAATATATAGTACAAAGTGGTAGGTGTATGTTTAGTACCATTTTAAACATTCAATCTTATATCCAAGTCCAAAATCATCTAATGATTGTTTTTTCTATGAAACTCAAATCAATAACTCAAACAGTGAGAGATACATACCTGCTGAGGAAGGATGATCAGAAAATAAAGAGTCCTAAATCTTATTTTCTAGTGGAAACCATGCTGTTTCTGTAAGAGCAGAAAACTGGTTATGTACAGTAAAAACATGGTGCTCCGTGTATCCAACAGTCTTGGAGCTGAACTGTGGTGTTTCGAGGGTGTTGGAGGTTAGCATGCACATGCCATGGGCTCATATTGCATGTTCAGAGCTAAGGCTGCAATGGGGTCACATGATCCAACATGGCAGTGCTACCAGAAGCACTTCAGATCCCTGAACGTCTTGTTTTGAGTAGCAGTTGTTGTATGCTCAGCAACCATTTTTTATCTTTGCCATTTTCTACAAATCCCCACATGTGTGGGTTCTCAATTCATAGTTGAAGAGGCCAACCTTCAGGCAACCCAAGTGTCCACAGCTGGATAAGCAAACCACCGTATCTGAACTGTAGTAAATCAGAGCAGCCATTGCTTCCAGGAATGCTCCAAGTAAGAGCATAATGAAGAGCAAAACCCTGCCTTTAAAACCTAGAACATAAATGCCATCTAAATTAAACTAGGAAGTGCAAAATAATTTACAGGGACAGAAAGTAGGTCTGTGGTTGCTTGGGGATGAGTGGAGCAGGAGAGGGGGATGACCAAGGGATACTGAAGACCTTTGGCATGGAGGCTATTTTGCTAGTGGAGATGGAACACGACCATATATCAAAACTTTGGTCAACTTATGCATTTTAAATATGTATAGCTTATATTTCAGTTTACATTCCCTCCTTAAAAAAAGCCAACAATTAAAGTTTCTTTTCACCCAGATCAACTTTCTTCCCACAGCTTGAATCATTGCTGGTAAGCTCTGGTTGCACTCTTTGCTCCAACACCAGTGACAAAAGTCCCTCCCTCTTTCAACTTCAGTTTGAAATCTTCTCACCACTGGATGGCTGGCTCAGATCTGCTTTGGAGGCTGAGGGAAATGGAGAAGAAACTGATTGGGGTATCATTATGGCTTTTGGTGGAGGACAAGAAAGGTAGTCACATACGCTTCAGCACCCTATGTCCTGGAAGCAAGCTGGTCCCTAGATGACGGGCTGTCGTCTTCAGAACAGAGACAGGTTAAACAGACAAAATCCTAACTGTGCGCTGCAGCCTTTTCTTCATTTAATCTTTATAGACGAACTGGGTGGTGAATATTAGCACCTCCATTCTAGAGCAGAGGAAACAGCCCTCAAAAGGATAGATAACACACTGTCTTAGCTAAAGTTTTATTGCTGCAAAGAGATGCCATGAGCACAGCAGCTCTTACAAAGAAAAACATTTAATTGGGACTGGCTTACAGTTCAGAGGTTTAGTCCATTATGGTCATGGTGGCATGCAGGCAGACATTGTAATGGAGGAGGAGCTGAGAGTTCTGCATCTTGATCCACAGGCAGCAGAAGTGACAGTGAGCTAAGTTTGTGATGAATCTGATGTCTTTCTGGCAGCTGGCCCATTTTTCATCAGTACTTTATTGTGGCTTTGATTCCCCAAACTGAGTAAGTTCTTGTGGTCACAACACAACCCTAACCAACACTGCCTGAAATACTGTGCCCAGATTGGAGACTGATGTATATTAGGAACTGCAGATGTAATTTGACTTGGGATTAACAATTTCTGAAAGGGTCCTAAACATACTTCTGCAATTTTATTCTATGTACTTATCTGAAGTGTTAGTCTCAGCACTGATGTTTACAAAGTCAGCATCAGTCACCTCTGACAGGCATTTAAGATGGGCTGATTCTGCAGTCTCAAACATTTGGTAAAGACTTAATTTTATATGAAAATAATCACATTCATCTCATTAGTATGCGGATTTTACCATAGCTTATCAATTACATAATTATACGTGTACCAAAAAATTCTTTTAAGATAATTTTTTTCTTTCTTATTGGCAAATCAACAGGATCCAAGCTCACATGAACTCAGAGACGGAGGCAGCATGCACAGGGCCTGCCCAGTCTGCACCAGGTCCTCTGCGTGTATATTATGACTTCTGGATTAGTGTTTTTGTGGGACTCCTGAGTGTGCAAATGAGTGGGCCTCTGATCCTGTGCTTTCTCTTGGACCTTTTTTTTCCTGCCTTGTCCAACTCTGATGTGTTAGCTTTTGTTTTATATGATTATATTTTATTTTGTTATATTTTTAAATGACTGAATGAATGAAACCTAGCCACTAAGGTAAAGGTTAACAACTAAACTGTCCCTTATACCTGCTGGGAGTGTATCAGTTTTCTCCAACGGAATGACCCTGGGCATATCAGCCACCCAGCAGGCCTTGGGCTAGGAATAGCTGACCAGTTTATAATGAATCCAAGTTTTTTGTGTGTGCTTTTATTTGCATACAGTTTGGTGTTTTCTTTTTTCTTTCTGGGTGTGCTTTTATTTTGTTTTATTTTTTGAAGGGGGGGTTGTTGTTGTATTGGGTTTTTTATTGTCTTTTTGAGAAAGAAATAAAATTTGGGAGGGGAGGAAGGGGAGAAGGACTGGAAGAACTTGAGGGAAGGGAAGATTATGCTCAAAATACTTAAATTTAAAATTTGTTTTAAATAATAAAACATGTCATAACAAAAAGAAAAACTTTTTGATACAATATACTCTGATTTCCCCTCCCCATGTCTTCTAGATCCTTCCACCCCCCCCTCCAGGTCCTCCCCACCTCCCTCCAAGTCCTCCCCAACCCCCTCCAGATCCTCCCCATCCTCCTTCCATGTCCTCCCCACCCCCCAGGTCCTCCCCACCCCCTCTTCAGGTCCTCCCCACCCGCTTTCCAGGTCCTCCCTACCCCCTCCCATCCAACCCCATGGCTTCTCTCTCTATCCTTTTAGAAAACAACAGTCATATAAAAAAGAAATAAATGTGAATTAAATACAACAAAGACAAAGCTTGAGAAACAAAGATACACTCTGACACACCCACACAAACCCCAAACCCATAAAATACAAAATCTGAAACCATAATATACAAGCAAAGGCCCTATAAGCTTTAAAAATGCCCAAACAGAGAAATATGAGAAAAAACCGTCTCCCAAAGTACCACTGAGCTTGTTTTGTGTTGACCACCTACTGCTGGAGTGGGGCCTGCCCTTAAATACGTTCACATACCCAGAGAGATCCCGAGTGGTTAGGATGGGGGATGTGTCCACTTCCCCTCTCAGTGCTGGGGCCTCATCTGGCTTGAATCTGGACAGGCCCTGTGCCTGCTGACACAGTCTCTGTGTGTGCTAGTCCTACGGTGTTTGGAAGATGATGCTTCCTTGGTGTTTTCTCTGACTCTTACAATATTTCTGCCTCCTCTTTTCCATAGTTCTTTCAGCCCTGAGGGAAGAGGTTTGATGAAGATCCCACTTAGGACTGAGTGGTCCAAGATCTCTCACTCTCTGTACGTTGTCCAGTATGGGTCTTTGTATTTGTTCCCATCCACTGCAGAAGGAGGCTTCTCTGATGATGCCTGAGTGAAACACTAATCTATGGGTACAAGATAGTGCCGTCGGGGGGCTTTTATTGCTATGTTTCTTTAGCAAAACAATATTAAAATATTGCTTTTGTTAGTTTATGTAGTGGTTTAAATAGGTATGCACCACCGCCCCGCAGACTCGTGTTTGAATGCTTGGTCCATAGGGAGTGGCACTATTAGAAAGTGTGGCCTGTTGGAGTAGGTGTGGCCTTTTGTCTGGAAGTGTGTCACCGTGTGGAGGCGGGCTTTGAGGTCTCATAGATGCTCAAGGCACGCCCAGTGTGACACACAGTCTTCTCCTGCCGCCTGATGTCTGCCTGCACACCCCCATGCTTCTCACCATGACAATAATGAACCAAACCTCCAAAACTGTAAGCCAGCCCCAATTAAATGTTCCCTTTAGAAGAGCTGTGTTCATGGTGTCTCTTCAAGACACAGAAACCCTAGCTAAGAGAGCTTATAATAGTTTTTCCAGATAACAGATTTCCCTGAGACGTTGCCAGACGTGTATATGACAAAGTTTGATTGCAGACATCTCTCCAATTTCCCTCTCTTGTCTTCCTTCATCACCTTTCACATTCCATAGATCCCCCTTTTAAATTTCAATCTCTACTTATATTCTAGGTTGTGAATATGAGAAAAAGCAACAACATGAATTTTCACTTAACATGATCATCTCCAGCTACATCTATTATTTTTCCTTTTCTATCTTTTTTTTTTTTTTGTCAAACATCGTCTCTTACACATGCTGAGATGATCAGATGGCTTTTATTTTTAACTTTCTGTTTTAAACTGTACTGATTTAATTGAAATCAATTTTAAAAAATTATGAAATTAAATGAAAAAAAGATTTCATTCTTTGTGGCTAAATAATGCTTCTCTCTCTCTCCTCTCTCACTCTGTGTGTGTCTATGGTGAGCACCCAAAGGAAAAGCGTGAGAAAGCACACACACATATTCTGAACGGCATCTGAAAATTTAATTTCTGATTGCTTGCTGCTAGTCTACAGAAAAACAACAAAGTTTTGCCTGATTGTCTTGTAGTCTACACTTCTGTTAAATTTAATGTTGATTTTAGCATGGAAGGAGAGAGAAGGACAGGGAGGGGAGACCCAGAGTCTTGTGTGTGCAGGGCAAACATTGGATCTCTGAACCCTGGTCTCCAGCAGGCTTTGTTATATTTTTACGATTCAGTTTTCTACCCCAATTTTCATAATCACATCTTTTGTGACTAAAAATAAGCATATTTAGTGTATTTTACTAGACTATTTCTTTCTTTTTTTTCTATTATTAGTCTGATAGCATGTGCCAGACTTCTAGGACAGTGTTGGACACTATGCATGTGCTGCCTCGTTCAGGTTCTTAGGGATGCATCCCTAGTTTCAGAATTAAACAGATTTTAACTCAGCATACAGTTTGTAGATGTCCTCTCTACAGCTGAGAAGGCGTCCTTCTGTTCCTATTCACTGAGAGTTTGCTTATGTCTTTACTGATATTTTGAGGTGGAGTTTCGATGTGTAGTCTGAAGTGACTTTGACCTTGCTTCTGTTCCAGTCTCCCAGGCAGGGTTATTTAATCCTGTGCCACCACACCTGGCAGGATTTTCATTTTCAGTCAGGAATGGATGCTTGATTTTTGTCAAACGCTGTTTCTTACACATGCTGAGATGATCACATGGCTTTTATTTTTAACTTTCTGTTATAAGCTGTATTGATTTAAAATTTCATTTTAAAATTTCAACGTATTCATTTATTTTGTACATGTGTTTGTGTGTGCGTATGTGTGGTGTGTGTGTGTGTGTATCTGTGGTGTGTTTGTGTGTGTGTATGCACATGTGGCATGCATGCTGAGGTCAGAAGACAGCCTGTGGGAGTCAGTTCTTTCTCTTCACCATGGCAGGTTTTGGGAATCAAACTGCATCAAGGTTACCAGGGTTATCATCAAGGTCATCAGGGTTAGTAGCAATTGCTCTTACACACTGAGTCATCTTGCTGGCCCCTGATTTAATTGTGAGTGCTAATTCAAACTCATATTCCTGGCATAAACCTCTCTTGGTTGTGATATAATATTCTTTTAGTATAGTATTGAATTAAATTGCAGGGTAATTCTGATTCAATTTCTAAAATAAAGCTTTGTTTAAAAATAGCATTGTTTCATCCTTAAATGTTCTATTTGTTTGGCCACCTTGCAGCTCTCTGGGCAAGGGATTTTCCTTGGGAAAAGATTTAACAATATATAACATTTTTTTGAGAATTTTTAAAAATGTGTCTAATACATTTTGATCACATTCATTCCCTCCCTCTCCTCCCAGCAGATTTCAGTTTCTGCTGCTCATATATTCATAGGCGCATGTGCATCCACCAGAACAGTGTTGAACAACCAGAAGCCACACCCTTAAAGAAAACTGACTCCAAGGCTGGAGGCAGTTGGAAGCACTTGCTGATTGATCTTGCAGAGCAGCCAGATTCAGTTCCCAGCAACCCTCCCCCCCCCCCCCCCCAGCTCAGAACTCTTGGAGGGGAGTTCAGTCCTGGGGGTGGGGGGGAGTCTAACTCCTTTTCCACAGGCATCTGAATGCACACAATGCTCATATAGATAATCAAACTTCTGAACACATTTTAAAAAGCATTTTTTAAAGTGTCTCCTTTTCCCAGAGTTGTCAACTATCAATAGCTCTTTGGGTAGAAGGCACTGCAGAGCTGTGGAAGTTAATACAGTACTCGGTTGTGCTAATGTGGAAATAGCTGGATGTAATAACACAGTAATTCATACCCAGACATTTTCAGTGACCACCTCTGACAAACAGGTGAGTGTGTTACTCAGTCAAATGCTGTGCTGGTTATTTCTGGTGTAAGACAGTAAAGTTCTTAGCGAAGCAGAGTAGGCGGTCTTATAAAAGACCTGTTGAGTTCCAGCTTTCAGTAGTGACTCTATCCTGGGGCCTTCACTGCAATTGTCTTGGCTCTTCCCTCTTAGAAAAATAAATGTGTAACTTATTTTTTTTTTTTTATTTTACAAGAGCTTATGGTTGAGAGACTTTGGACTTTTAAATGAGATGTTGTATATTTTAAAGTGTTTGAATTATTTTAAGATTGTGAGGCTGTGTTTTATAATTTGATAGTAACATGAAATTTGGGGGCTAAAAAACAAAAAAGGAAAGGTTATAGGTTTAATATGATGTGTTTGTGTCTCAAGTTGACATGGAGTCAGCTGTGCTGTTTAGTTTTGGTCAATTTGACATTAACTAGAGCTGCCTGGGTAGAGGGAACAAAATGACTTCTGTAAGATTGTCCTATGGGCAGGTCTGTGGGATAGTTCTTCCTTCCTTCCTTCCTTCCTTCCTTCCTTCCTTCCTTCCTTCCTTCCTTCCTTCCTTCCTTCCTTCCTTCCTTCCTCCCTCCCTCCCCCCCTCCCTCCCTCCCTCCCCCCCTCCCTCCCTCCCTCCCTCCCTCCCTCCCTCCTCCCTCCCTCCCTCCCTCCTCCCTCCCTCCTCCCCCCCTCCCTCCCTCCTTCCCCTCCTCCCTCCTCCCCCCCCCCCCTCCCTCCGTTCCTTCTTGACTAATGACTGATTTTGGAGGGCCTAGCTATGTGTGGTTCCACCCCTGGCAGGTGGTCCTGGGTTATTTAAGAGAGCAAGCTGAGCAAGCCATAGGGAACAAATCAGTAAACAGTGTTTCTCTGTGGGTCTCTGTTTCAGCTCCTGCCTCCGGTTCCTGATCCAGTTCCTGACTTCCCCCAGTGAGGGACTGTGGTGGGGAAATGTAAGCTAATAAGCCCTGTCTTTCTTTTGGTTGTGTTTTTATCACAACAGAAAACAAGCTGAATTAGGATTGCTAAAACTGGAGAAGAGACATGGCAGGCTAGGTCTAGAGAAATACGGAGTCTTGGGATGTGACTAGGAACACAGGGTGTGGGGCAGAGGTTCAATCAAGCTTTTGGAGTGAGGAATGAACTTTACATCTCAATGCCTATTTTATAGAGAGGAGATTGAGGTACAGGTGGTGACTTCCCTGTTTATATAATGAACTTTTGATGACATAGCCTTGGATTTATCTAAAGTTCCAGTAGACAAAGACCCTGAAAGCACCAGAGATGCAGGAGAGCCAAGAGAATGCAAAGCCCACAATCTAGAAAGTTCAGACACAGGTCAAGGAATGGGTCATTTTTTCATGGTTGAATTGGGAGGGGAAATTTGGAATACTGAGACCTTTTAACCCAGATGGTCTGTGCAGTAGATGTAAGGTAACCCCACTTGAGTTCAGTGCTGAAGCAGGCACTATGGAACTAGAGGCTAGCCTGGAGCACCATGAACAGGAATAGAGCAAGAGTTGACCCACATCTGCAGGAAGCCCTGGAAAAAAGGCTAATCAGTCCTTTGGCTGTGTCCAACTCAAAGAAAATTCTGGACTAGTGGGACAGGGAAGCAGAAAATTTCTTTTGTCCTTATTGAGTTACCAGATAAAATATACGATTCCTGGTTAAACTCTAATTCCGCAAAAGCATGAATAATGCTTTAATATAAATATATCCTGTGTAAAACATTCATGAAATACTATATAACATAACAAAATACAAATAAACAGTATGTGTGGTATATCTGAAATTCATATTTAACTAGGTTTCTTGTTTTATTTCCTAAGTCTTGCAGCTGTACATCACAGAATGCTAAGAAACATGATCTCTCCCTAGGGTGGTGAAGCTTTGGAGGCAGTTCACAGCCACAAGGAAGCTCTCTATGGCGTCTCTACCGTGGCTGCCCTCACACTGGTGTTCTGCTAGAATTTTACCTCCCCAGTTGAATGAAGAGAAGGTAGTTTTACAGCCTACCCCTTTCTAAAGATGGTTTGAGGCTGAACATTCAGGCTCTTACGTATATCAGTATGTTTACAGAGGAGTACAAGTTCACGCAGGCGTTGTGGAGTCTGAAGATGAGAAATACAGAAGAGCTTCTGGGTATCAAAGACCAAGGGGCCAATACTTCCTGCCTCCAGCAAGGAGCAACTGCCTCACAAGTTCACACACACACACACACACACACACACACAGAGAGAGAGAGAGAGAGAGAGAGAGAGAGAGAGAGAGAGAGAGAGAGAATGGGAGAGATTTCTACAAAAGATTTTGAATCTCTATTAAGTTAGTTCAGTCATTGAAAAAGAAAAGTGGCCTGAAAATCCCCAGCTTACACAGAGACAGAGTGCCTGGTGCCGCTGCTGCACGGGCTCCATCATAATGCTCCTTGCTACATAGGCTGCAGCAGACAGCAAAGAGAGGAAAGATCAGAATGTCTGGCCTGTGCACAGAGCTGAGTGAGCTGTAGGTTACACTATGAAATATTTGATAACAGTGGTTGTTATAAAGCATGAACAGGGAGAACTGGAGGAGCCAATTTGGGGGTATTTGTACCATATTTCTCAGTGGGGAAAAAACAACACTGAACATAGTAAAATTGTTTACTAAAAAGAAAGAAACGGTGTGGGCTGCCAGCCAGTCTCAGTAAATGCATGTGTATACTTGTGTACACGTTTCTGAGAAGCATGGGGAAGGGTCGATATGAAACTATCCAGCCACCTACAGTGAGGGGGAGCTGACTGTTTGGGGGAGGTGGTTGTGACCTACAATGGGAGCTGACGGGGGGGGGGGCAGTTGTGAGAAGACAACTTGATATGTTTCTAAATTCTTTGACAAGTGTGCATTACTGTTAGTTATGAAATTAAAATGATAAATAGCAAATGAAATATAGACAGTTTTATAACATGTAGGTTAAATTTTTATCAAAAGTTCTTTGTTTTTTTCATTTGAAAAATCTTTGCACATTATCTTCAAGACCCTAATAACTATTTTAAAAAGTTATGGATTCTCTGAGGAGCCCAGAGATGTTGGAATGTAGAAACTTCCCAGTGTGTGTGTTAAGCCTTCAAGGTCCTATGCCCTTGGGCAGCTAAGCATATACTCTACTGGGGTTGAGAAACTTTTTAAAATAGTGAAATCTCAGCCCAGAGAAGGGGGGGGGGGCACAAATCCCGTTCCTAACCAAGAAAATATCTGCAGTGGATTCCTGCTGGGAAAGCCATTTTCTTCAATGTGCCATGGGGTACATCAACCACAGTCCATGGCAGGCCCCACGCTCAGCAATGGCTGGCCACTGTGAAACAGTGTTGACTCAATGTTATTTTGTGAGATTTTTGTGTGTTGTTGTTTGGTATTTCTTATCCTTTTGTTTTGAGAGAATGGGAACACGCGGTTGGGTGGGGAGGAAGGTGAGGATGATCTGGGAAGACTTTTAGGAGAGAAAGAATAAGACTAAAATATACTGCACAAAAAAAATAAATGCAATTAAAAATGTAATAATAAAAATAAATGAAAAAAGGCCAGTAGATTATTTGTCAAATGCTTCCTTTCTCATTTCATACCTTATGTATTTAAAATATGAATCACATTATATAACTTTTCTTGATCATTTTTCTGGGAGTGTATTTCAACCCTGTGGCGTTTCTTCTGGCGTTTCTCCAGGGAAGCTCCAGAGGCAGGATTTTCACTTCTGGGGAAAATGCTGATGCTGTGGCCAGATGGAGCTGAATCAATGGTAAAAATGAGGATTCCTGGAATCCCAGTTTGGAAGCGCAGGTTCAAGCATCAGGAAAGACGCTGAGAAATGACTGTTTTCATTCCAAATTGTCAGGGTTATTCTTAATAAAGACTCCTGAGTCTCTGCTTGTGTCAGTTCATTCAGTCAGCACCCAAAGGCCCAATTCATGGTTCCTATTTTCAGTACTGAGCATTATGATTGTCTTAGTCAGGGTTACTATTGCTGTGATGAAACACTATGACCACAAAGCACGTTGGGGAGGAAGAGGTTTATTTGACTTATACCTACGTATCACTGTTCATCATGGAAGGAAGTTAAGACAGGAACTCAAACAGGGCAGGATCCTGGAGGCAGGAGTTGATGCAGAGGGGTGCTGCTTACTAGCTTACTTTCTATGGCTTGCTCACCTGCTTTCTTATAAAACCTAGGACAATCAGCCCCGGGGATGGCACCACCCAAAATGGACAGGACCCTCCCCAATCTGTGGTGATATATTTTATGTTTAATGAAATCAGCCTGAAATATGAAAGAACAGAATCACCACAGTCAAGCCCATGAGGGTCAGAGAGTGGTAACTCACACCTTTAATCCCGATACAAGGATGACAAAGTGGTGGCACACACTGTTAGTCCCAGCAATTGGGTGGCAGAGGCAGGTGGATCTCTTTGAGTTAGAGGCTAGCCTGATCTACACAGCAAGTTCTAGGACAGCCAGGATGGTGACCCAGAAAACCTGCTCAAAAAAACAAAAGCAAACAAACAAAGAAAAAAGGCTGGAGAGATGGCTCTGTCCTCTGATATTCCATGTTGATTCTATTAAATATAAAATATATCACCATAGCCATCAATCACTAAATAAGAAAATGCCCTGCAGCCAAGTCTTACAGAGACATCTTCTCAGACGACTCTGGCCTGTGTCGACGTACGTGACAGAAAACTCGCCATCACAATGGAGTCCCTCACGGATTGACCCATTTCTAAGTCTCTGTTCTAGAAAGTTCTATATGCTTAGGTTCGAGAAGATATTGAAAGGTTTTAAAACAAACAATTGCACTTTTAATAAAATTTGCATATTGTTTGTGGTTTGTGTAACAATAAGAAATGGAAATGAAATATCTACACATTTTTTTCAGGAGCAAAGGAGGCATTGGATATGGGGGTGGGTGAGGAGGATGCTCCCTCGATTCCTAGCTGAGCTGAAGGATTGAATGGGGCTCCATCCAGTAGGCTTTTGCTTATTATAGATTACTAAAATTTTCAAACACCTCCCCAGTCCATAAAATTTCAGCGAGGATATGCCAATACCCAAGCCCAACCATCTGGACAGGTACTGTGGAGAAATAATTCCAAGACTCTTGAATGTGTCTGTGTCAACCCAAGGAAAAACGATTATTGGTGATTGGCAGCCCAACTGACCTGAAAAATTAAAGAGACTATGTATTTCACATTTTGCTTTAGGTTAGATGTGTGCTAGCGTGAGATTTGATACAAGACCTGTGTTCTCTATGGACTCATGCATGATTATGAATGTAAAGGCTCTAGAAAGCATCTGAACAGTGCAAAACAGAGCCTTGTTACCTTTGCTGTGCTCAGAGGCTGGGCTGGACCAGTACCGTATTCAAAATGTGTCTGTCCATTGTACGTACCCCTCTCTGCTGCCGGGTCTTTCCCTCTGGGGGTCTTGCGCCCTCCCTTGTGCTCAGGGACTGGACTGGACTGGTTCCATACACAGAACATGTCTGTCTGAGGTAACCCTCCCCAGTTAAGGTCTTTCCCTGGTCCTTAGGGGTCTTGCATGAAGGTCTTAAGTATACGGTCAGATGCACACCAGATTCTTCCGGTTTCTAGAATTTTATTTTGAAGCCAAGACAAGGGGATAAAAAACAAACAACAATAGCAATCGCAATTAAAGCTTTGGGATGGAACTGGAATCCACACAGCTTTGACAATGTGCTTTGCCTAAAGCCGGACCATTAACAGCTTAGTTCACTCGGAGGGCTCCTAGATTCAGGATCCTTCAGACTAAAGGAACTGAATTATGTGTCTCTGTGTGTGTAAATTAATATTTCTTTTAACTACAAAGGAAAATTATTTCTTTCTATTTTTGAAAGATGTCACCTCTGGGACTCCCTTGCCCAGTGGAATGAGACAAGTCTGTGCAGGGACTGTCCTTCCTTTCTCTGGCAGAGGGTCGGCCTGAGATGGCTGTGCCATGGGAAACAGGCTGTGTCTTCTTGTGGCTCCTGTGGCCATATCTGCTCTTGCTCACCACACTGTAGTTGATTTGACACCTTCTCTGGGAGAAGGTGGGTGGTAAATTCAGGGCCCAAAGTGTCATTCATCCTGCCAATGTTGTAGAATATTATTTTAAGATGTATTACATTTGTTTACGCTGTGGAACATTTGTTTTAATGATGCAAAGATGTGTTACATTCTTTTATGTTGCATTTGTTGAACTCTGTGAAGCTGTGTCACTGTGCCTGTCTAAAACACCTGCTGGCCTAATAAAGAGCTGAACAGCCAATAGAAGGGCAGGAGAAAGGATAGGTGGAACTGGAGACAGAGAGAATAAATAAAAGAAAAAAATATGGGAGGAAATAAAAAAAGAGCCAGAGAACAAAGAAAGGAAGATGCCAGGGGCCAGCCACCCAGCCACCCAGCCACCCAGCCACCCAGCTGCACAACCAGCCACAGAGTAAGAGTAAAAGTAAGACATACAGAAGAGAAAGGTAAAAGCCCAGAGGTAAAAAGGTAGACGGGATAATTTAAAATTAAGAAAATCTGGCTAGAAACAAGTCAAGCTAAGGCTGAGCATTTATAATTAAGAATAAGCCTCCATGTGTGATTTATTTGGGAGCTGTGTGGTAGGTCCCCCAAAAGAGCAAAAATAAACAACAACATGCCAAAGTCCCAAGAAATTAAGAAAGCAACCCTTGTACCAGTTTATATCTGTTCAAACAGTGCAGGTCTACTAGGTCAAAGTTGAAGGGGCCTTTGCTCTGTTCCACTTACCCAGCTACTTGATTGGTCTGGATACAGCACAGGACAGCTAATTCATGCGAATTTCAGGTATGCAAATGCGTGCAGGGTTTGATATGTGTGTATAATAACTCAGTATTATACAATTCACTCTTCAACTATTCTAAGGTTTACACCTAAGAAAAACTGTTTTTATTTGAAAAATGGCAGCCCTTGTCTGGGATCCTCATCCTGAACTTTCACACATTTGGATCATTCCACACTTTTTGATTCATTTTCTCATTCATTCATTCATTCATTCATTCATTTATCCATTATAAAAGTGTTTATGGGGCATTTTCTCTGTGCTGGGTTCTGTAGCTTCAAAAAAGGAAGGTACGGTCCCTTTATGGTAGAACTTACAGGCTTTTTGGTAAAAATGACATAAAGTCAGTAACCAAAAAAAAAAAATGTTTTCAGGCATTTGTCAAGATTAACATGAAAATCATATAGAGCAGAGTGAAATGATGATTGCGAGCAGCAGAGAAGGGAGGGCATCAGGAAGTCCAAGGGACCCCAGAAACCAGTAGAGAGAGGAGTTAGTGCCGGTCCTTATGCATGGTACGTTAACCACGAGTTTAAACAGTCTGTGATCTGTTTCAAAATCACTGGAAGCTTTAGTGTCCCAAGAAAGATGATTAATGGCTGAAAAGTGGGAATCAGTTAGTGATTTTGGTCGCTATTCTTTGTGTATTGAATTGCCATGATGTAAGCATAAGATGTGCCAATATTGCATCTCAGTTAAAAGAGAAGAAACAGACAGAATCCTTACATAGTGATGAGTGGCACAAAGGAAACCAGGAACAGACTCGTGCCTGCATAGTTAACTTAGAGGGTTTACTCTGAATAGAGACAGCTATAGCAGGAGCTGGAAGGGGGAGGGGTAGCATGAGTAGAAGGCAAGAATGTCAGATACTGTGGTGGTGTTTAACTGAAATTGGCCCCCATAAGCTCATATGGAGTGGCGCTATTAGGAGGTGTGGCCTTGTTGGAGTGAATGTGGTCTTGCTGGAAGAAGTGTGTCACTATGGAGGTGGGCTTTGAGGTCTCATATATGCTCAAGATTCTGCCCAATGTGACAAACCATCTGTTTTCTTCTAATTAAGATGTAGCCAGCACCATGTCTGTCGGCATGCCGCCATATCCCACCATGACGATAATTGACCTAACCACTGAACTCTAAGCCACCACCTCAAATGTTTTCCTTTTTAAGAGTTGCCATGGTCATGGTGTCTCTTCACAGCAACAGAAGACATATATCAAAGAGTCTGAAGAAGGCCAGGTGACTTCTGGGGACTAAGTAGTAACACTTACAATTTGGGAGGAGCTTGGGCACTGAATCACACCGGAGGTATTGGTGAAGAGATAGCCACTGTGGTTATCTAAAGCATGGTGTCAGATATCATTTAGGGGCTGGGGAGCTGGCTGTGCGACCATGAGATCCTGAGTTGGGATGCCTAACACCCAGGCTTTAAAAACTGAAGCGTGGTGGCATGTATCTGTAATCCCGACACAGGGAAGGCAGAGACGGGTGGCTCTCTGCAGCTCACTGATCATCAGTGTAGCAGGCATGGTAGGCTCCAGGATCACCGAGAGGCCCTGCCTCATAAAATAAAGGGAAACTAACTGTGAAGATATCCACCTTGGGGTGGCCTTCTGAATGTGCTGGGTCTCCATGTCAGCTTCTCCATCTTCAGTGTGGTGATCCACAAATGTGTCCTGCTCCCTGTTTCCCCAGAGGACAATGACATTGCAGAGAAAAGGTGGTCAAGGGTGGGACCATGCCGTCCACTCTAGTTATTTCCATCAAGACATAATTCTTGCCATTCTCAAGGTCAAGGTGGGGAAGAATGATAAATGTGCTCAGGAAAATAATGAAGGGAAAGAAGAAGGACAGAGGACTGTATGACCCCAGCCTGACACCTTATGCTTAACAGGAGGGACTGAACCCAAGGCTCATGGGCCCGGCAGGCTCAGCAAGCCATGATGAGCAACTCAGTAAACGGTACTGCATTAGTTCCTGCCTCCAGGATCCTGTCCTGTTTTAGTTCCTGTTCTGACTTCCCTTAGTGATGAACAGCAATGCTGAAGTGTAAATCAAATAAACCCATTTGTCCCCAACTTGCTTTTTGGTCATGGTGCTTCATCTCAGCAACTGAAACCCTAACTAAGACAAATCCTTACTGTGGGTTGGAAAGAAAAGTAGAGTTCATCAAGAAGCCACCTATAGTTGTAAGTTTTTGTCCTGCCGGAAACTCTCAAATACCTGGCAGCAGCTTCTGAAATAATGGACTCATAGGCTTAATATTAATTATAAATGATCAGCCAGTAGCTCAAGCTTATTCCTAACAAGCTCTAACACTTAAATTAACCCATAACTCTTATCCATGTTTAGCCATGTGATTTGGTGCCTTTTCTCAGTAAGACATTCTCATCTTGCTTCATCTGCATCTGGCTAGTGCCTGTGTCTCTGCCTTTCCTCTTCCCAGAATTCTCCTAGTCTGGTTGCCCCACCTATACTTCCCGCCTGGCTCCTGGCCAATCAGTGTTTTATTAACTTGTTTGGATTAGAACTTTTCTCCATGGCCAACATATTATATACAATACAATTTAAATCTTTCTATCAGTCATTTTTTTTTTTTATAAAAAGAAGGCACAGATGATATTAGTCCTACTGGAGTATTGTACTGAACCCAACATTTAAGAACATTTCAAAATAATGAATTATAATAAGAGAGCGTGCCATTGTAACCTTTGTATTCCTTCTTGCCGATCTGTGCAATGCAGAGCATATGTTGTACTTGCAGCCCATCTCAATTACAAATAGTCACATTTCACGTGAGCAATAGCCACACTGGGCCTGTAGCTTTTGTGCTGTGTTGTATATGTCAGCCCTCAGGACTGATTAACCTGTTCTCTGTGTGTGTGTGTGTGGGGGGGGGGCGCTCAGCCTCCATTTCAGAGGACAGCAGACAAAACCAAGATTCTGCCAGCAGAGGAGAAGGACATTATTAATTAATTACATCCCTTGTGTTGGCTCTGCTCTAAATGATTCTAGATGGTAAGACCCTGGGTGGGAGGGTTGTAACCCCATAGCCTGGCACCAGTGTGCATGGCTAAGAACAAGTGCCTAGCACCGTACTTGTGAGTAAAGGCTCCACCTTGACTAAGTGTCTAAAAGTGGATGGATAAATTCTCCTTTCCTTCTAGGCCTTTCTATGATAGGAAAGTGGTTTTGTCCAGCTTTCTGCCTTGTTTCTATGGCAGCCATAACCCAGGACCATCACCATGAGAGCTTAGCACGCAGTTCTGCCGTCAGAAGTCCAAAGTCAGGAGGTAGCAGGGCTCTCTGAGAGCTCTGAGGAGCTTCTACTATATCCTCTTCGCTGTGTCTGGCAGTTCAGGCAGCCCCAGTTTGCCAATGGCCCTCCCTGTGTTTCTCACCTGCCCCCTACACAGGCCTGGCCCTTGGGTTCAATTTTCCTATTCATGGAAGACTGGACAAATTGAATTGAGGCCCTCCCTCCCTCCCCTCCCTCCCTCCAACCCCCCCCCTCCCTCCCTCATTCCCCTCTCCCTCCAGGCTTTGTTTTCACTTGATCATCTAGAGTTGGATGGAATATTTTCAAATAAAGTACAATTCACAGCTACTGCATATAACCTATTGGTGGGAACACAATTCAGCCCCCAGTGTAACCGAGAGCAAGTGTATTTATGTCCTACTGGTGTGTCGCAGGCTGCCACAGACTGCCATGTCCTTCCATGCACATTGGTCACGTCACAACTTGCCCGGAGCAAGTGTGGCTCTGTGAGTTCACTGCACAGGCTCTCCAGGCTGCAGCCAGAGTTGGCCTGCAAAGGTCTAGGGAAGAACTGAGTTCTAAACTCCTGCAGGTTATTGGCACAGCACCTCTTCCTGCTGAAGGATGGAAGGCCCTCGTTTTCATGGGCTGCCAGAGGTGGACTTCCACAGTCCCTGCCGTACCTGCTCCAGCTTTGGAAGGTCCCCTACATACAACAGTTTGCTTTCTCTTTTACCTTTCTTCTATTTGTAGTAATGGGACTGATGTCAACCTGGAGGGGAGAGGATTACTCAAGGCGGTGGCCTTTTGGGAGAGCCACCTTAGGGTGTTTCTGCCTGGGTAGATGTGTTTATCAGCCCTCCAGCTGCCTCAGAACAGCTGTCCTCTGTCTTTCAGATTCTACAAAATTTGCCACAGAATGGGGCGTGGGTGTTTCAGTCTCAAAAGTCTCAAGGAGCCCTAGAAAACATACTTTTAAAAATAAAATTTGTGGGTCTGGAGAGGAGGTTAAGAGCACTTTGTGCTCTTTGAGAGGCTGAAACTGCAACTCCAGGTGATTCAACACCCTCTTCTAGCTCCCACAGCACCTGCACGCATCTCTCTCTGTCTCTCTCTGTCTCTCTCTCACACACACACATAGAGAGTTCTTTCTCTCTCACACACATAGAGAGAGACAGAGAGAGAAAGAGAGAGAGACTCTTAAAAGTGGAACTGATTGTACATGTCTGTAACCCCAACTACTGCTGAGACACAAGGACAAGGGTTCAAGTCCTGCTTGTCTGGGCCAATTTACAGAACTGAGTAAGTTATTGTGCTGATTGCTTTAAGTGTCAGCCAGACACACATAGGATCACCCGAGGACAGTCTCAGTGAGGGACTGTCTAGACTGGGTTGGGATTATGTCTGTGAGGGACTTTCTAAAACAGTTTACCCCATGGAGATGTCTGTGGGCGCGTAGTCTTGATTACATTAATTGATGTGGGAAGACCCAGCCTAAATGTAGGCAGCTCCATTCCCTGGGTGCCAATCTTGGACTTTCTAAAGGAAGAGAAGGTACACACACATTCACTCTGTTCCCAGGTCCTGCTGCTGTGACTTCCTTGCAGTGATGGACGATGCCTCGGAACTGTAAGCTAAAATAAACCCTTTCTCCTCATGTTGCTTTTGTCAGGATATTTTCTCACAGGAACAGGAAACAAAATTGAGGCAGAGTAAATAAATGAATCTAAAATAATTACAAAGAGGGGTGAGATATATTTTAATGGTAGAGCACTTGCTGGGGGTAAGGAAAATCCGGGGCTTGATGTTAATACAGAGAAACAGAAAGGGGGGAACCTCTTAAGAATTTTAACTTAATATGGTGAAGTCTTTGCTGTGCGAGCATGAGGTCCTGAGTTTGGATCCCCTCAATCCATATAGAAAGCCAGGCATGGTGGTGAGTTTTCATAATCTCAGAAGTGGGAAGGTGGAGACTAGAGGATCCTGGAGGCTCAATGGCCAAGTAGTTTAGCCAATTGGTGAGCTCCAGATTCAGTGAGAGACCCTGCCTCAAAGCTAAGAGTGACTGGGGAGATACCTGCTGTCTACTTCTTGCCTCCATGTATGTATTACATGGGGACTACACACATGCACCCATGTGCACACACATGTACACACACATTCCATACAAGCAACAAAACAAGTTTACAGAAAAGATAATACTAATGGCTGATGTTATGATGTTTTGAGGTGCTGGCCACATGCCACGTACTGGTCCCCACACGGATATCCAGTACCTCATTCAGCACTAAACCCCTGATGAGCATCATCATCAGTCTACCAATGAAATGGCTCCAAGTAGTGGAAATGAGGCTCAAATCAGCTCTCTGAATGACACTGGATGGCAGAACCACATGCAATAGTCACTGCCCTGGATAGCAGCTACCCAGAGGTTGGGGCACAACAGCAGATTGCCTTTTCCACACTCTTTCCTTCATTCCTGCACTCCGAACAATCTGTTCCTTATGGATAATTTATGGTTCATCAAATAATAGAAAAATCAATAAACTCCATTTACAAGACAAAGGGACTCATTTGTACAAGGTATTTCTGAGCTGATATCAGGAGAATGAAGTGGTTCTCCGTGTGTTTCCCCGGTCACTAGGCAGTCTAAAGATCTGTGAACACTGAAGCAGACTTTATTTTACATCTGAAAAACTATGATGATAAGCAAGAACTTGAAGTTGTGACCAGGGATCATCACTTCAAGTTGTGTCTCCACAGGGATGTTGTGGAGAGAGATTTGGAGAGCTCTTGGCATTCTGTGATCTCAGTCACGTAGCATGGGATTTGTGGATACTCAGAGCCTGGAGGCAGGAAGCACGGCCTGGCCACCAATGGAGACAACACCCCCAGATTGTTGTCTCAGATGTTAGTTTTCAGTCTGTGGATTCTCAGTGAGCAAGAACCAATAATTACAATTCTTTACAATTTTAGTCTTTTTATCACGCTCAACAATTTTTCTGGGAAGTATTTTTTGGTAGATAAAGTTTGACTAATGCATTCCTCAACTTCTTGCCTAAGAGTTGACAATCACATGATTTGGGATGTAGTTTAGGACATGGAGCTTTTGCAAGACAAAACAAAAAAATTAGATTATTTTAAAATTTTATGTAAATGAGTGTTTGTCTGAATGTGTATTTGTGCACCATGTGTATGTTTAGTACTCAAAGAGGCTCAAATCGGTCAATGAATCCCCTAGAACAGGAGTCACAGGTGGCTATGAGCTGCATGCAGGTGCTTTCGTTTTTATAACCTAATACCAAACACAACTTGAACAGATACAGACACTTGTACATCTCAGGAAAGATGTCACTATATTAGCTACTTGTCTCATTGCTGCAAGAAAACACCAAATAAAAGAAACTTTAGGAAGGAGAGTATATTCTAGCTCTCGGTTTGAGGGTGGAGTGTATTGTGACAGGGATGTATGATGGAGGAGCAGGAGGTGTCTGGTCAAAGTGTCTGCTATCAGGAAGCAGAGATCTGGAATGCTTTGCAAAACTTGCATTCTGTTCTGTGTGATCCAGGACTCAAGCCCATGGAATGATACCTCTCTCACTTAAGATATGTATTTCCACTTTAACTGAATCCAGATTCCTTCACAGACAATCCCAGAGATATCTCACTCAAGACTCTAAATCCCATCAAACTGCCATACTAGTCACCTAAGGAGAAAGTCCTCTGACTACTGAGCTTATAATTTGTGTTCTTGATATCTAGTCTCCTGAGTTCTTTGTATACTTTGGATGCTAGCCCTCTGTCAGATGTGGAGTTGGCAAAAAATCTTTTCCCATTCTGTAGGCTGCTGCTTTGTCCAAGTGATGATGTACTTTGCTGTGCAGAAGCTTTTCATTTTCATGAATTCTCAATTATTAATAGTTTTCTTAGCTCCTACGCTCACTGTGCTCTGTGCAGAAAGCCTTTTCCTGTGACAGTGAGTTCAAGGCTACTCCTCACTTCCTCTTTATCAGGTTGAGTGTATTTGATTTGTTTGTTTGCTTGTTTTTCGAGACAGGGTTTCTCTGTGTACCCCTGGCTGCCCTGGAACTATCTCTGTAGTCCAGGCTTGCCCGGAACCCACAGAGATCTGTCTGCCTCTGTGCTGGGATTGAAAGCATATGCCACCACTGCCCCCAAAGTATATCTGATTTTATGTTGAGGTATTTGATCCATTTGGAGTTAAGTTTGTGTAGTGTGATAAGTATGGATCTATTTGGAATCTTCACATGCAGCCATCCAATTTTGACCAGCCCCATTTATTGAAGATACTGTCTCTTTCCCCCCCTCCAAAAAAGTCAGATGTCCTTAGGTGTGTGGTTTTATGTTTGGGTCTTCAATTCGATTCCATTCATCAATGTGTAGTCAGAAGTTCCTGGCCTGATCTAGCTCCAAGGTCTCAACCCACAGTCCTGTAGCCACTTAGTCCCAAATAATCACACAGAAGCTTATATTAATTACAAGCTGTTCATCTTATGGCTCAGGCTCATTACCAACTAGCTCTTATAGCTTAACTCAACCCATTTCTATTAATCTGTGTATTGCCACGTGTTCTGTGGCTTTATCTGTGCTCCATTACATCTTGCTTTCTGGGCGGCTGGCTGCAGGTCTGTTTGACTCCACCCTTCCTCTCCTTTATCTCTGCTTGGATTTCCCACCTTTTTCTAAGCTACTCTGCCATAGGCTGAAACAGCCTCTTTGTTAACGAATGGCAATAAAACACATTCGCAATATACAGAAAGACATCATGTGTCTGTTTTTGTGCCAAACCATTCTGTTTTTATTTCTATAGCTCTGTAACACAACTTGAAATTGGGGATGGTGATATTTCCAGCACTTCTTTTTATTGTTCAGGATTATTTTAGTTATCTTTGGGCTTTTGTGTTTCCATACGAAGCTGAAGATTGTTCTTTCAAGATCTGTAAAGGTATTAATTTTGTCTTGGAACTTTGATGGGAATTGCATTAAATCTGTAGATTGATTTGGGTATGATGGGCATTCTTACTCTGTTAATTCTAACAATCATGAGCACAAGAGAGCTTTCTATCTTCTGATATGTTCTTCAATTTCTTTTCTCAAAGACTTGAAGTTTTTGGCATACAAGTTTTTCATTTGCTGGATTAGAGTTACCCCGAGATATTTTCTATTATTTGAGGTTATCATGAAAATGTTATTTTCTTGATTTTTTTCCCCAGTCTGTTGCTTTGTCATTTGTGTATAGGCAGGCTACTGGTTTTTGTGAGTTATTTTTGTAACCAGCTTCTTGACTGAAAGTGTTTATCAGGTGTAGTCATTTCTGGTGGAATTGTAAGGGTTACTTATGCACACCATGATACCATCTGCAAGTAAAGATACTTCTTCTTTTCTGACCTGTATCCCTTGCTCTCCTTCAGTTGTCTCATTGTTCAAGTACTGTGTTAAGTAGGTATGGGGGGAGTGGACAGCCTTGTCATGCTCCTGATGTTTGTGGCGTTGTTTTGAGTTTCTCTTCATTTGAAGTTGATAACTACCTTTATTATGTTGAGGGCTATTCTTATATCCTTAATCTCTTCAGGAATTTCTCATAATGGTTATTGGAATTTTGTCAAAGGCCTTTCCTGCATCTCACTGATGGTCATGTGGTTTTTGTCTTTCATTTTGCTTATATGGTGGGTTACATTTATTAATTTAAGTATATTGTATTTGTTGAGACTTGCTTTGTGTCTGAGTATGTGGTCAGTTTTGGAGAAACTTCCATGAGTTGCAGAGAAGAGGGTATATGCTTTTGTGTTTGGGTGAAATGTTCTGTAAATATCTGTTAGGTCCATTTGGTTTATACGGTCTTTCAGCTCCAGCATTCCTTTGTTTGGCTTTTGATGACCTATCTGTAGGTGAGAATGGCGTTTCAAAGTATCCCAATATCAGTGTGTGAAGCTGATAAGTGATTTAAGCTTTAACAGTGTTTCTTTTATGAACTTGGGTGCCCTTGTATCTGGTGCATAGATGTTAGAATTGAAGTGTTCTCTGGGTGGACTTTTACTTTGATGAGTACGTAGTGTTCTTCCCAATCTCTTCTGATTAGTTTTTGTTTGAAGTCTATTTTGTTAGATATTAAAATGACTACACCAGCTTGCTTCTTAGGTCCATTTAGTTGGAACATCTTTTTCCATCCTATCAACCTGAGATGACATCTATCTTTAATACTAAGGTGGGGTTTTTGTTTTGTTTTGTTTTGATTCAGCAGAATTATGGATCCTACTTTGATATCCATTCTGTTAATCTGTATCTTAGAGTTTCTATTGCTATGATGAGACACTATAACCACGGCAGCTCTTGTAGAGAAAAACATTTAATTGTGGCTGGCCTACAGTTCGGAGGTTCAGTCCATGATCATCATGTCAGGAAGCATGGCAGCATGCAGGCAGAATGGTGCTGGAGAAGGAGCTGAGGGTTCTTACGTCTTGACCCTTGTCTGAGACACTGGGTGTGGCTTGAGCATATATGAGACCCCAAAGCCTGCTTCCACCGTGACACACTTCCTCCCACAAGGCCACACCTACTACAGCAAAGCCACACCCCCAATAGGGCCATTCTCTTTAGGGGTCATTTTCTTTCAAAATACCAATCTGTGTCTTTTTATTGAGGGGAAGTGATACCTTTGATGTAGAGAGATATCAATGAGCTGTGTTTGTTGACTTCTATCAACAAACTGGTCTGTGGTTATTTATTCTTTGTATTTGCTTGGGTGTGGTTGTGATTAACCTCTATAAGTTGGAATTTTCCTTCTAGCACCTTCTGTAGGGTTGGATGTGTAGATAGATACTACTTAAATTTGGTTTTGTCTTGGATTGCTTTTCTTTCTCCCTTTATGGTGAGTGAAAGCTGGGTATTGTAGTCTGAACTGGGCTAGCATCTGTGGTCACTTAGAGTTTGTAGAATATCTCTCCAGGCCTTTCTGGTTTTTAGAGTCTCTACTGAGAAGGCAGGTGTTATTCTTATATGTCTGCCTTTGTACCACTTGGTCTTTCCCCCTTGCTGATTTTAATATTCTTTATTTGTTTTGATTATTATGTGTTTTGATTATTATGTGCTGAAGGGACTTTCTTTTCTGGTCCAGTCTATTTGGCATCCTGTATGCTTCATGTACCTTGATAGGAATCTCCTTCTTTAGGTCAGGGAGATTTTCTTCTGTGATTTTGTTGAAAGTACTTTCTGTGCCTTTGACCTGGGTTTCTTCTCCTTCACCTAGTCCTGATTCTTAGATTTGGTATTTTCATGGTGTTCCAGATTTCCTATGTATTTGTGCCAGGATATTTTAGATTTAACATTTTATTTATTTATTTGTTTGTTTGTTTGTTTGTTTTTTATTTATTTATGTACTTACTTACTTATTTTTACCACAGCATCCATTCTTCTATCTTGTATTCAATACCGGAGATTCTCTGTTTCTTTTGTATTCCGTTGACGAGGCTTGTTTCTGAGGTTCCTGTTTGAGTTCCTAAATTAGTTATTTCTAGATTCCCCTCCATTTGGGATTTCTTTTCTATTTCTGCTTTCAGGCCATGATCTGTTTTATTTGTCCCCTTCCATTGTTTGTGTTTCCATGGATCTCCTTAATGGATTTATCATTTCCTCTTGAAGGACCTCTATCATGTTCATAAAGGCTATGTTAAGGTCTTTTTCTGGTGCTTCAGCTCTGTTGCTGTACTCAGGGTCTGTGATGGTAGGATTGCTGTGCTCTAGTGTAGACGGATTGTCCTGGCTGCTATTGATTATGTTGTTATACATCTGGGTTTAGGAAAGTTATAATTCTAAGTGCTGGTACCTTGTCCTGGCTTTGTTGGGTGCGTGTTTTCCTCTTTGATTTCTGTTGCCCTCTCTGGCTGTGTGTAGGAAATTCTTCTGGGATCCTAATAGGAGTAGTCACCGGGGGTTCCAGGTAAAATGTAGTTCTAGGTATTGGGAGCTGACACTTAGGAATGGGGATGGGCTATGTAGTGGCAGGCTCAGGGCGTCTAAGGGAGGGTGTTTTACCAGGATCTTCTTAATTTCCTGGGAATAAAAGCAGAGAGTATGGAGAGGCCAAAGCAGGTGGTCCTCTACAGAGCTGGGGATGAGACTGTGGGATTTCACTTGGAGGAATGGAGTGAGAGGTGCAGTTTCAAAGTTAGGCTCTCTGCTTTGCTGTCTGGAGTGCCTGTTGGAGCTGAGGGCTGGGATAAGGCAATGAGTGGGAATCAGGAAGTTTGTATAGATCTGTATGATTCACTGGAAAGAGGGGCATACAGAAGGAGGTTGCAGCAGGTAATCTGCTATAGATCGGGGGTTAAGACTGGGGGATTGGTTTGGGAGGCACCGAGGAACAGTTGGAGATCAGCAGTTAGCCTTCCTGCTTCTCTGGCCAGAGTCCACAAGTTTATCTTAAAAGCTTTTTTCTTTGTATCTTTTTCTAACATTTGGACACTTCCTTCTACTCTCTAAAAGATTTTCTTGATTTCATCATTGTGTGTTCTGTGGGCTCTGTGCTCATGTCCTAGTGGTCAGGAGGCCTTTTCTGCTCCTTCATTCTCTTTTCATTAAATTCTGTTCTTTCATATCTCACTGGGGATATTAATTATAATACTTTTTGTTTTATTTTTGTGTGTCCTCTGGATCTGTTTGTCAATCTAGTCTTGCGGCCTCTGGACTCCAGCTTATCCTAGTGTTTGGTTGTCCTTTTATATACAAGGCTGAGCGGGTAGGAACCTCACTAGATGATGTTCTGGAAACAGAACAGTGTGGAAGAACAAGGTAGCAACCAGCCTGCTTTTGGGACCCTGGATATCAGTATGACGGTCTATTCCCTTGAGGCTGTTTAGATCTCCAGGGTTGCTCTCCCCTCAGCCTGGCTCTGTAGTCAGATTTCCTGTTGCTGGTGCTCTGAGTTCAAACCCACAGCCGTAGAGTTTCATTTCATGACCCTGACTCATTGTGTGTCTAGCCTCACCCCTCCCCAGTCCTGTCACAACTCTGGTGTCTTCTGGGTTGAGTGTTCTCTCTTTGACTTAAGCTTCTGATTTTCCCAGGAGCCTACACAGGGAAAGCCTGCTGTCTAAAAGGGTAGAGGAAAACTGGTCCAATGTTAACATCATGCCCTCATCTGCCTGTCCTGGCATCCAGTATCTTCAAGTATAGGGTCTCTGAGATCTATGGAGGGGGATGCTCTCAGCCCTATGGACCTGGGGTTGTGACTCCATGCTTCCCTGCTAGTCCATTGACTCGTTCTTGACTCCACAGCCTTTACCATGGTCACTGATGTCTTTCTGGAACAATATGCTGTTTAAACTAAACATACAAGTTCTGTAATAAAATGACCTCTAAACTTTGACAAAACAAACTAAAATAATCCTTCAAGTTTCTACTTTACAAAAAAAAAATCAAACATTCTTCAAAACTCAAAGAAAACCAACTTAGAAACTATACCAAAATAAACAAAACAAATTTCCCACTTCATTAAAATAAAAAAAAAACTCTAAGCCTATAGACTAAAAATAAATGCCTCAACTTTATAAAAAAACTTACAAATAACTATCCAGACAAATAAATATCATCTCTGTCATTTCTAAATTTTAAAAGTTACTTACACTTTCAATTTACTTAAATAAATATTATATCCTTCTATAGTCTTTAATATAATTAAAAATTACATAATTATAAGTATAATTTTTCTTAACTATTTAAAAAATAAACTAAATATAAAACTTTAAATTTACAAAGATAAAATAAATAATAAAATATTTTCTTTAATTTTACTAAATAAAAATAAACTAAATATTATAACTATAATTCTTACTTAGTAACTATTTTATTATATATAATTTTATTATATTAAAATTAAAACCTTCCTTTTTAATTAGACAAAAATGGGGAGATGATGTGGGAATGTCTTTCTGCATGTTGTGCATATCAATCTTTAAATAAAGGACTGTTTTGGCCATGGCAGGCACCGTAGAAGAAGTAGGTGGGGAATCAGAATAGTTAGGAGAAGGAGGGCAGAGTCAAGTCAGATTGTGCCTGCCACACAAGAAAAAACATATAAAAAACAGAAGTGAGCCATGGGCCATGTGACAGACAAATTAATAAAAATAGGTTAAGATAAAAAACTAACAATATGCCTAAACTATAAGCCAAACAATATAAAATTAATAAGTCTAAATTATTTTGGGGGGGACTAAGAAACAATGGGTGGCTAAGGAGTCTGAGACTACGAGTCTATGGGTCTAGGACCTCTGGCTGGAGGGGCAAAGAAACCATATTATAACACACATGAGTTTGTGTATGTGTATGGGCAGGAATGGGTGCTATTCCTCAGACACAGTTTACATTTCCCTTGAGACACATCTCCCACTAGCCTTGATCTCACTAAGTAGTCTAAGCTGACTGGCAAGTGAGCCTCAGGGACCTTCCTTTCTCTGCCTCCTCAGTATTGGGATGACAAGTGTGTGCTACTGAATCTGCTTTTTCATGTGGATTCTGGAGATCCAAACTCAATTCCTCAGGCTTGTGTGACAAGCTCTTTCTCCACTGTGCCATCTCCCCATCCTTACATTATTATTTTACAGAAGTTTAGGGGAATAGGTAATGTGTGTGCTCAGTTTCTATGCATTCATTATCCTTTCTGTTTCCTTTTAAAATGCTTGTGTATGTGTGTGTACCTGAGTGCATCAGGGACATGAAGAAAACTGTGGAGATTCAGAAAAGATCTCAGATCCCCTACAACTAGAGTTACAGATGGTTGTGAACCACCATATGGGTCCTTGGAACTGAGCCCAGTTCCTCTGTAAGAGCAGACAATTCTCTTAGAGGCTGAACCATCTCTCCAGTCCCCCTATACTTCCTTTTTACCCCCTTAAGGATTGAATTGTATCCCCTCAAACTTCATACACTAAGACTGAAACCTGCAGTACCCTTTCTGAATAGCCAATGTTGATCTTAATGATGAGGTTATACTGGAGTGGGTTGAGCTCCAACCAACATGGCTACCATCCTCATTCAGGAAATTTGGACCCAGGATTGCACAGGAAGAATGTATATGAAGGTGGGTATTAAAGAGCCACAAACCATAGAAAGAGGCAGGAAGGAAACATTCCCACAGATCACCCCCCCCCAAAAAAAAAGATCTCTGACCAAATCTTTGTCTTGGCTCTCTGCCTCCAGAACCATGACAGCAATTATGTTTGCAAATCACCCAACTCTGTCATGGCAACTCGAGTAAACTATGTTCTTTATAAATTGTATTTTGATGGAAGTCACCTCAATTCTTTTTAAGAAAACAGTAGGGAATAGATGAATAAAAATGCCGCTGAGATTTGAATTCCAGCTAACCAAGGTCTCCTGAGGGTGGCTTGTGAGTTGCCTCTGGTGTACCAGGGAGCAAAGCTGTGCAGTATATCTTAGAAGGTCTCTAGAACTTACATAGGTTCTACTGCCCACTGGACATGTTTTTAGTGGTAATTGTAACTGTTGGCCATTGTTATTATAACTAAGGACAAGCTGTGCTTTAAAGTTTACTTCAGTATCTGAGTTAGAGAATTGTCAGAGTTTTCTAATGGGATCATTTCATTTGACAGATATTTAAATGTGTGCGGCAGGCAGTGCTGAGTTAGACCCTTGGCAACAGGAAAGGAAAGGAGATAACCAGGAGTGAGGTGCTCCCTCCCTCCTCCTCTCTCCTCCCCTCCTCTCTCCTCCCCTCCTCTCTCCTCCCTCCTCTTCTCCTCCCTCCCTCTTCTCCTCCCGCCCTCTCCCTCCTCCCTCTCTCCCCTTCTCCTGCCTTCCCTCTTCCTGCCCTCCCCCCCTCTTCTCCTCCCATCTTCTCCCTCCTCCCTCCTCCCCTCCCCTCCTCCCTTCTCCTCAGAATGCTAACATGCAGCTATGTCTTCTCACTGGCCTTGTTAAGGGACTCATCTTTGTCTTGGCTCTGGTTAGAGGTTTGAAGACTGTAGGTGGTTGTTTTCCCTAACATATCCCTATGAAGGAAGCTTTATGTGCATAAAGACTCAGGTCCTGCTAAAAGTCTCCTGAATTAAAGAGGTTGTACTGACTACATTTTGCATTGCTGGGAGAAAAGTACCCGGCAGTGGTTGGAGGGAGGTTGGCAGCTGGGCTTCTTTGGCTCAGCTGAAGGGAAGATAAGGTCCGTTATGATGTGGAAGGGAGGCGAGGGAGGGACTGCAATGTAGGTGCTTCATTACATCTGCAGTCAGATAGTGGAGAGCCCAACACTGGTGTTGAGCTGGCTGTCCTGATTTTTCCCTTTGTATTTGTCTGAACACCCCCAGCCCACAGAACGGTGCCACTCATATTCAGGGTGGGACACACCTTCCCAGATACATGTCAGTGAGTATCATAGGTGATTTCAAATTCAGTTATGCTGGCACTATGGAGGACTAAGTATCACAGATAACACGTGTGACCTGAGAGTTTTACATGGGAGTCATTTCTGAATGAAATCACCCCATAAATTGGGACACTACCACTAGGCAAGTGGCGTTTGAGGCATAAAGCTTCCTTACACAGAATGTAGTCTAATGAGAAGCTGACCTGTGTAGTGTTCTCGATGTGGCAGCCTAGCTGGCTGCCAGGAGGTGATCTCTGGGAAGAGCTGAGTGGGCTGGAGAATGTTCTGAGCAGTGCACATCCCAGCCCTTTGCAGCCCTATGCAGCTGTGGTAATTTGCATAGGTCTAAGCTATTTATGACTCTGCACATTTGCCCTAAAAGAACCATCTCATTTTCGAGTGGCAGCTGCCCACACTGTTCTGGCTGCTGCTGGGGCTTTCCAGAGGGCCATCGTGCCGTGCCACATCACCTCAGGGCATCTTCCCAGAGTTCTGTGTGTTTCTGCCCCTCCAATGTGCTAAGGTTTCACATTGACTGGCTCACTAATTTAGTGACTGTGCATGAGGCACCTCTACAGGCCAGATCTTGTTCAAGGTTCTTGCAGTGTGAGGACATGTGTGTTCTAAGTTCCTATATCCAGGGCTTTGCACACTCTGGCTGAAGACTATCATGGTTTAGATTCTTGACCTTGGCTGTTGTCACTACTTTTTCACTGGTTTTTGTCACCTTGCAGGCTTGACTTTTGTCTTCCCATTTGCTGTTAAACTGTACGGTATTACAGGAAACACCCTGTGGTCTGGCTTCTGACCCAGAGGAAAGTCCGCCAAGGTCAGCAGTCACTCACACCTGCTCCTTTCCACCACAAAAGGAGGTGTGCTTTCTTCAGGTTTCATTTATTTATTTATTTATTAGCTGTGATGGTGGTGGTATGTATGTCTCCCAGATACCTTCATGTGTCTGAAGGTGATGCCTGGCCTGGCTTTCCCAAGGTCTTCGGCTTTCTTTTAAAATATGGTTTCTCTTCCCAGCTTCTTCCTTTAGGCTCCAGAAACCCCAATTAATTCTGACTCTACTGATTCCTAGTTCCCAACCAACAGACACTAGGCCAGTGCAGTCTCTCTATGTCTGGACCCTGGTGTGGTCTCCATCCCTGGATCCCTGCCTTGGTAGAGGATGATGTACTTTGCGCTATTGACCAAGAGTGTTATTTTGTCATAATATAGCTTGGTTTTTCATGGAAACCCGGCTAGCCCCAGTGCTCAGCAGCAGTAGGTGGTCCTCTCCTGTCGTACCTGTGAGGATTTAGGGTAGGTTTTAGCCTTTTTTTCCCAGCTAGCTGGCTATTGTGCAGGCATGGCTAGGAGCTTGGCTCTCTATTTCTTATCCTACCTAAATCTCCTTTGTATTGCAGGAGGCTGAGTCCAGAGGGTTGAGCTCCCTAGGATCCTGGGTCAGCGGTTCAGTGACAGGCTTGGCCTGTGGAGGAGCTAATTGGGGGCTGTAGGGAGAAGAGAACATCCTTGACCTTCTTCCCTCCCGAGGGCTTCTCTATGGGGCTTGCATGCTTTGTCTCTTCACACCGTCAGCAAGCTACACATCTAGATACCTATGAGTTTGTCTGGGCATTAAGCATGTGCAACTCTACACATGTGGATGGCAAACTTGACATTTTATATTCTAGGCGTGAATTTTGAGTATAATCCACCAGTAAAGGCTTGCTGAAGTAACCACAGTCACACATCATTACAGGGATTGTTAAAATCAGCGAGGCTCTTATTCCTCCCAATGGCTTTCATATTCACATTTCTGTCTCAAGTCCTTTAGTGTGTCTATCTGCCAGAGACAAACTAGATTATGAAGGAAGGACAAAAGAAGACAGTATGATTTCCTCAAAGATCACCACCCTTTTTGCAAATAGCTCACAGCCCCGCCCCCCACCCAGTTTTGTCATTGAATTGCTTGATGTTGTCAGGAGATCCAGCTCATGAGCCACTCCCCACCATGATGGCAATCTTCCCCCAAATGCCCTGGGGTACTACATTGCTTTACTTGAAGAGGAGAGGAAAAAACAAAGCAGAGATGGTATAGACCATCTTTCTCCCCAGATGTGAGCATTGCTGTTTTGTTTTTCTTCTGAGGAGTGACTATTTTCTATTTCATGGCCATTTCTATGCCGGTCTTTGGGAAAATGTGAAACAAGAGAATAAGAGGAAATATGAGACTTTGCGATTGCTGATTTCTTTATAGACAAAGGGACCAATACACACTGTATTGCCAGAAATATGCATATTACAGATATTTGCCCATTACAAAAGCTTCCCATGTGTCGGCCAAAATAAACGCAGTTCGGCCTTGTGTTATATCTTTAGACAGTATAATAAGATGCCAATGTTAAATGTTGTAATCACTGTCTCTGGCCTGTCCTTCCCACTGCCTCAGCGAGGACCACTTTTTAGGTAGCCACTCATGAGCAGTAAAGGGCTTGGGAGCAGGCACTGCTTTCACTGTGTTCTAAGGTAGATCAGGGGAGGGAGAAGGTTTGTCAAAAGGACTGTGGAGCTTAGAAAGTGAGCCCCGCACCCCAGAGCAATTCACAATGATCAGATGAGGATTTCCATGGTAACTTTGCATGTATGACTTTCGCGCCTAATTTTCAGTGTTTCTGCACATGTGCTCCATATGTTCACCCAGAGAAATTTCAGCTTCCAGCTGGAACACGCTCCAAAATGACCTGTGACATTTTCACATTTGTAAACAGAAAGTACCAGCATCTATGCCAGCACGTGTGGAGAAGCCACACCTTTACTTCTGTCAGTTTCTGCTTGCTTGCCATTTCACAGGGTAGGTTGAAAGGGGCTCCTGAGGTGATCCCAAAAGGTCCCAGTGAGTGAAGAGAGCCAATGTAAAGACAAAGGCCAATTGTTGGAAAAGGTCACAGCTCCTTTCAGCAGCGGACATAGGGACCCATTAAAGGTATGGCAGAGATGAAATAACACGAGGTGGGAGCAGGCACACTGCACCATCCAGTACAGATCTTGAGTGCATTTGCAACCAGTCTTGATGCTGGAGGGGTAAAACTGGGGGCTGGAGGGTTTGTTTGCTTTGGCCGAGAGAGAGACGTTTTAAAAACAGGCTAAAAATAGGGAGAGCGGGAAGGCAGACACCCCTGCCTTTATCGAAGGAAAGTATGCCGGTTACTCACAGAGAGGGCTGCATTCCCAATGGACTAATGCAGGTTAATGGAAACATTGTTTCTCCAGGGTTGCTGAGATCACAAGCAGCTATAATGATTGTGGCACCTAGAGTGGAGCGACTGTCTAAGACAGACGATTTAGGGGATTGATGAGCTTTGCTGAGAGGGTTCTGGACTCACACCATTGTTAGATGACTTGCTCTTCGAAGCAGAGACCTACTTCAGAGGCAGACCTACCCCAGCTCCTAAGTGTGTAGCTGAGCTGAGAGGTCCCCTCCTGTCACAGAGGTGTCTAGTGGCCCTCCTCTGACCAAGCAGACATAGCTCACCATTTTTGGAAGAACCAGCTGGGCAGCTTTTGCCTCTTCCATTAGAGAAGTCAGGGAGAGACATTTACACGAACCTAACATATTGGAGCCAAATTACAGGCATAATTGAAAACATTTGTAAAATAAACAGACTCTCTCTACATATATTTATAAAGACAGCTCTCTTGACATTTGAGTTAGAAACTGAAAATGATATGTACATGAAGATTGGGGAAGAGAGATCCTATTTAGTTTTTCTTTGGGCGATTTTCATTTTCCTCCACTAAAAGAATCTGTGTTTTTGTAGTTAATGGTGTGTGCCCTTCACAGTATTGGGACATTGCGTTTCAAGAAGAGAGCTTGTTATTGATAATTAATATTAATTACTAATGTTGTTATTAATTATACAATCTGACTCCAGCTGTTCTATACTGGCTCTAAGACAGGCAGTAGCTGCATGACCTTGGCCAGGTCACTAAACCTTTTTAAACTTCAATTTCCTGCTCTGAAACCTAAGACAATTGGCATGGATAGTGAGTATCCAGCTGTCATCCTTGACTCATTAGAAATCACAAAAACAACTCAGTGAATTCCACTCAACATCAAAAAGAATAAAATAAAACATGTTGGGGTGTGAATCATGTTGTGGGACCCATTACTTCTGACATCTTTCATTTCAGATATATACATATACAGGTATGCCTATATGTACGACTGCCATATGAAAATCTGCCTCAGCTCTGGAGTAGGGTGTTTTTTGTTTTTGTTTTAATTATTCAAATTTATTTTTGTGCCTTGGTGTGAAGGTCAGATCCCCAAGAACTGAAGTTACAGACAGTTTTGAGCTGCCATGCTCTTAATCCCTGAGCCATCTCTTCAGCCCCTGGAGTAAAGTTTTAAACAGTTTGAAAATGCTGCTAGAGCTCTACCTGGGTCCCTTCAGGTTCGAAGCCCAGTTTCCCCAGGCAGTACTCCTAACCACACACATTCGTATCGCTCAACAAAGTGCTCAGAGCAGGATTAAGAAGAAAATGAAGGGGCCTGTATATTATCATGAGGAAGATCTCACCTACAGAAGGGGTACTGTCCAGGGAGCCAACATACATGCTATTGACTCTTGAGCCAATGCTGGGGGAAGAGAGTCTCCAATAGCTCCAGATTGCATTTTTGGAGGACTGCTGAGACACCTGAACTTTCCTTTCTTCCTCTCTCCCCTCCACTGTCTCCTTTCACAAGGGTATGCAGCAGGGGCGAATGACAAGTGCCCTCCTCGATGGTCTCACACACAAGGAGAGAGGAAGCAGGCTCTTGTTTTCCCAGAGACCCCAGAATGAATGGTCATCACCAGCCATCAACCAAGTCATCAATAAATGAATGGCAATCTGTAGATCATGCACTTGGAGAGCAAAAAACATATTTCTCACACAGACTGTTGACCTGGTTCCTTTGCTCTGGAAGAGATTTTTGTCTTGAAGGAAGAACAGGCACCACCGTTAACAAGATACATCTTGCAACTAGACTAAGCAACGGATTTTTGAGTGCCAAAGTCTCTTGTTTCATGTTATAGGTATGGGCCTGCAAGGAGAGTAGATGAGCATCATTCTTGCACTGATTTTCTTTCTAAATTGAATTAAAAGATGTCATTACTATTATCTCATTTTTTTTCTGACACACCAATATGAAATGGTATCTTTCTCTGATTAACACATGGGCCATATGAGTTAGCAATGGTGGCCCTAGGGATAAATTATTGTTGGCAAAACCCCATGGCCAGGCTGGAAGAAGACTTGTTGAAAGTGATTCCAGAAGGAGGAGAGCAGTGGCCAATGCCTGGAGAGGGGGAGAGTCTGGATTGCAGGTGGGAGGGGCAAAGGCTGAGTGACTGGAACATTCCAAGCTCTGCATCAATTTGACAGGGTTTTCACATCTTTGTGGGGTGAGGAGCATGGCAGGGGGCGGGGGTGATGTCTCTGAACTTCACAATTAAACTCCATCCAGGAACAGAAATAAACCGGAGGGGTCAGCATTGCCTCCACTAACACTCCTCATATTTAACAGTTGAAACAGACTTCAGAGAGTTACCTCTGCTGAGCAGGTCCAGCCCCACCTTGCTGCTCTAAAATGAGATTGAGTGACCCCAGGAAAGTCTGTAAACTTCACAGAGTGTAGAGAAATGACATTAGTGAACTGTTGGGGCAGGTTAAATGAAGGTGAGTGATGATCCATTTCCTTGTCCCCACTGAGCTGTTGGAGGAAACACTCTCTTCTTAGTTAGCTCTTAGAACGTACCATCAGATTCAGTACTCCACATTGAAAATGTTACTGAGGGAACATGCGCTTTGGTGAAGGTGAGCCTCATCCAGAAAGATAATCAAGCTAAGAGTACATCAAGTCACTGGTGGTTGAGACACATCATACAAAGAAATGAGAACCTGGAGTTTGACGGCCCAACTTAGCCTTAAATAAGATGGTTCTATATATAGTTCTCCACCAAGAATGTCAGGCTGCAGTATATATTTAAAGGCAAGAGTAGGTTGGGTTTTTCTTTCCCCCTTGCTACACTGGTGGTAAGAATCAGTTTCTTGGAGAGTTCTCTAATCTTTTGAAGAGAAGAGTCTTGCAGTTTCTCTCTCTGTCTCTGTCTCTGTCTCTGTCTCTGTCTCTGTCTCTCTCTCTCTCTCTCTCTCTCTCACACACACACACACACACACACACACACACACACACACACACACACACACGAATCAGGAAAGCTGATTTATGCAAGCTTGTTCTCCATTCTCTTCATTTTTACCTTCTAGTATTACACAGTTATTCAGTCAACAAATATTTATAGAATGCCTCCAGAGATGCTGGTGAGCTGAAAGGCCAGGGGTGTGCTGAGTTCTGAGCGCTGGGGCATGTGTGCCATTTCACACAATTTCAAAAGTGGTGTCTATATTATTTTAAAGTTAAAGATGAGGAGATTGAGAGAGCTCAGTGGTTAAGAGCACATGCTGCTCTTCCAGAGGACCCAAGTTCAAATCCTAGCACTCACATTAGGAGGTTTACAGCCTGTAAACTCTAACTTCAGGTGGATCTGATACCGCTTCTGCCCTCCACAAGCCCTGTGCTCATGTGCAAAACCTCACACTTGTACAAAGAATTAAAAGATGAAAATAAAAATGTTTTTAAATTAAAGGAAAATAAGTGTATGTATGGGGATGAGGGTCCAGGAAATGAGCCTGGTCCAGACCTGAGCTCCAGAGGAAGCTAGAAAGGAAACCCAGACAGTGTGGGCTGAAAAATGGGATGAGAATCCCAATCTCGTTTCTTTATGAAGGTCTGGTCTCTGCGCTTTTAGGGGTCCATGGCAGTGCCAATGTCCTCTGGAAGAGGACTGCAGGAGGAAGGGGTTTCTCTCCAGGTAGGGGAGGGGGGACATAGGGACTCACATCACAGACTTCAGTGCCTGGAGGGTGCTGCTTTGTACAACTGTCCACAGTAACTATGAAGACCAGTCGTCTCCCTGCCCATGTCAAGCAGACTTCCAGGGTCAGAGCCAAACCTGCAATAAGATATACTGATTCTAGCAGAGATGTCCCGGATGGATGGAAAGATGTCAAAGACAGTGAAAATGTATGTGTGGCTCACAGAAGGTGGGTGGCAACTCTCAAAACCTCGGAGAGTCTGTATACTTCTAGTAGAGCATAGGTGGGTTGTACTGCAGATTGCTTACATGATTAGTACTGACAGGGCTCCCAAGGAATGGTTAGGAAGCTGTGTGGGGAAAGCAAATGGTCTGAGATTGCCAAGGAATTGCCATGGGGTTTGTAAATGCAAAGGACGTTTGATCAGTACATTGTCTCCTGTGAACAGTTCTTCACACGGCATCTTGGGGAGCCTGTACCCTCAGTGTGCAGATCTGAAAGCCACGTGATTCTTCCTTCTAGCTCCATTCATCAACTTCCTATAGCTTGGCACAATAATCTTTACTGAACAAGTAGTTTAGAGCACTCTATTTTGTATAGGACCTTCTGGAAAAATCTTTCACAGTGGTAGGGTTGCTTTAAGAGTCAGCACACAAGCAGGTCTGAGCTACTTCAGAAATAAGCTTCCTCATGCTCTGCTGCTCAATTCCACTGAACAAACACACAAGATAAGACAGGCTCACTGCGTTCAGTCACTCTCATGTGACTTCATTCAGTGTCCTCTTCCTCTGTGTAAACCGCACAGGCGATGGCCACTCTTTGGGGTGCAACTTTGACTCTTGGCCTGTATAGAACTGGCCATTAGCTCAGCGAGAGACCTTAAACTGGACAAGGGATGAATGTAGACAATTCTCTTGCTTTAAGACAGTATCCTGGCTGCTTTTGTGTGTCCCCTTGACACATACATAAGCTTGTCTTCTCCCTTTGAGGAGAGCATTGTCTCTAATGTAACCCACATTCAACTTTTAGATTCCCAATTGTAGGCGGAGTTTACCCACAAGAACACCAATACTAGAAAAATATTTATTAGAATATAATCCAGAACTCACGGTACAGGTAACCAAGTACAGTAGGGACCGAAGTCTGCAGACGGACGGACGAAGGGGTCCTTCCTCCAGCAGCCAGGAACCAGGAAGAGGGCCTCCCAGCGTCCCAGCAGCCCCTTATCAATGGGGTTGGCCACACCCCCCTCCAGGAGCCCGGGACCCTGGATAAGCTTCTTTGGACCTTATCAGCTGACACCTGAATCCCACAACATCTCCCCCCTTTTTCTAACTAAGAAGGTTCTAAACTAAGACTATGTACAGTAGGAATCATTATGAGGTAGTATCTAGGAGAGGTTAAAGTACAATTGCTAATCAAAGCCTAACTTATATAAGGTATATCTAATAGTTTTAGAATATTGGTAGATAGTAGGGTGTATAGACTATTTTAAAGGGTTAATCTGGGAAAGTGAGAATCTAACACCTGAGTGTTCTTATCTAAGGGATACTAGGGTGGAAACCTTAAACATCTATTCTTCAACCTCTTCAAGACCTGAGAAGGAAGGTAAATTTGTCTGAAAGACAGAAGTACATGGAAGCAGCTACTTCCAAAATTTGGGAGAGGACAGCAACACAGCTACCTGGACAATCACCTCTGGATTTGTGCACCGTTAGAGCATCTATCGGATTGGCTATAGGCCTATGGTATCTGACAGATCTTTTTACAAGCAGAACAGTTTTGAAGGGACTGTCTTATCCTGTCTAGGCAGGTTTCGTCAGTCTCCATCTCAATTTGTTCATCCAGCTTGATATCATGTGTGTACTGTCAGCAATCAAGGTAAGGACAGTTCCTTACTCAACCGGCCATTTTTTGCCAAAAGGACCAACTCCAATGGAGTATCCTTGATGCTCAACACCATCTCGTGAAGGGAGCAGTGACACCAGGAGTCGTCGTGTCTCTCGTGGCCAAATTTTAAATGTTAAATGCCATATTCTCTGGGTCTATGAAACGGTTGAAGATTCTTGTCCATCTATGATATTCTAACCTGTATCTGAAATGACTGGGATATGATACCTTAAATAGTGTTGCCGGCAGATCTTATCGTCTTAAGGAATAAACCCTGTACTAAAAATTAGAATACTTATATAAGGGATGTACAATCTCTGAACAATGACCCTTAGTAGAACTATCGAGCATTAGCCAGGGGTATTTTACCAGGTAAAGTGTCCACAGCATTTTAGACATGTAAATACATATATATCATCTAAACAGAGGTATAAAAAACATCTTGTGCATATATCATAACTAGTGCAATCATACATTATATCTAGTATAGTTAAATGAAGGTAGTAATTGCATAGTATACATGGCAATGATGTGCAAATATTTTAAACAAAGGTATGAGCATACATAAAATATAGCAATTTTAGATTCAGCTTTACATAATAGTTACAGATTCAGATTTATATCGAAGTACAAGTTGCTTTGGTTACATAAAACAATCTCAGATTAAACTTTGTACCAATGTACAAATTATCACAATTAAACATATAAAATGATTTTGCATTAGTATCAATATACAGATATCTATGACAGTGCAAATTGTCTTTAGCTTAGCCCATACATTCAGCTAAAATGAAGTATAGGTAGGTAGAACAGTCTACCTTTATCTATCCTATCTATTCCCCCTCTCTTCTAAAAAAAAGATCTCTGATGCTATATTATAGCTTTGTCTTTTACCCAGTTTTACCCACAACCTTTGGATCATAAAACTTATTGGGAAAGGGGGCGTAGTCGTTTATAAGGTTGCTTCCTGCTGACTTAAGGGCGATGGCATCTCTTTGGGGTCCTGTAAAAGCTAAAACAATGGTTAGTTCCTAATGGACTGACCACATACATCTATAACCAATTTTAGGATAGATAGGATAGATGGTTAACTCCATCTGGAAACTTAATTAGCAGTGTGATCTGAAGGATAATCATAAGGAGCTATCTTGCAGCTGTTTTTGAATAATCTATTTCTTGAAAGCAATTATTGACCGGTGCACACCAAGTTCTTGATTTTTCTATTTTTGTCTCTGTCTGTCTACCTGTCTCTTATTTTCTCTCTCTCATACTCTTTCTTTTATTTTTGTTTTACTAGCGGGAGTTGTTCCGGTGGAGGCCCCATTTCGGTTCCAGATTCTTTGTAGATAGCTGATAGGAGGAAATGTTATTTACAGTGGAAAACTTAAGCATTGTCGATATTCAAAAGATATTTATATCTTTCATGACTTTAGGAGACTGGAAGCAGACAGAATGAGATGTTTGAGAAGTACAGAAACAGGGAGGAACAAGGTTTAAGATGAAGTCACAGTAATATTGGTCCCTAAATATTATGCCTTCTGTCTCACACCAGATGGCTTTTATGATGTGAGACAGAATTTTTCATATTTCTTTACCAATATGCTTGGGTTTAGAGAGGGAGAAAGCCACTAGTTCCCAATCCAAATCCAGCCTTATTAATAGTCAAATCAGGACCTTTTTTTTTTTTTTTTTTTTTTTTTTTTTTTTTTTTTTTTTTTTTTTTGAGATGTAGATGTAAGATGTAAAGCAGTAAAAATTGAGAAATTACCCAGTAGTGCACATGTGTATCAGTTGGTCTCATAGTCCGTCTTGTACAGTCTTTAATCATCAGTCTGTCTTCTATTGCAGGTGAGTAATTATTCAATGTTTAGACAATGCCGTAAAAATAGTTGTATCCATTTTCCTGTAAAGACAAAACTGAGAGACCCTGCCCCAGGTTTGTTAAGTGTGTTTTCCTTACCACGCATCCGTTTGTCATGTCAGGGATGAGCAGTTACTTTTCTTGTTCAGGAAGAGACTCCTTTTCGAAGCGGGCTTTTATTAGTTTTGTTGGTACCCATATCTTTTCTGTCCCTGTTGAAACAAGAGCAAAACCCCTACCCCACCGAAGCGCATACCCTGGCTTCCATTCGGAAGTCAACACATCTTTGAAGTAAATGGGTTGATTTAACTCAGAAGATTTTTCTACTACCCAATGTCTCTCAGCAGCTGAAGTTCCCTTTTCATCAGCATTAAGAAAATTTAAAGTCAATAAGGCACTATGCAACCTCTCTCTGGGCTTTTTCATTTCTTTCTTTTGTTTATAAAGCATCTCTTTTAATGTGCGGTGAGATCTCTCCACGACTGCCTGTCCTGTAGGATTGTGTGGTATCCCTGTAATATGCTTTATATCATAGTATGCAAAAATTATCTTCATTTTTCGGGAGACATAAGCTGGAGCATTGTCAGTCTTAATCTGAGTGGGAATTCCCAATACGGCCATGGCTTCCAAAAGGTGAGTAAGTACAGCATCAGCATTTTCTGAACTCAGGGCAGTCGCCCATTGCATTCCAGAATAGGTGTCAATAGTATGATGTACATATTTCATCTTTCCGAATTCTGGAAAGTGAAACACGTCCATTTGCCATATCTCATTTCCGTGTGTACCCTTAGGATTAGTTCCTGCAGGTAAAGATGGTTGGTTATAGAAAGAGCAAGTGTCACATTTTTTTAGTATTTCCTTTGCTTCAATCCAAGTGATGGGAAAACTCTTCTTCAGCCCTTTGCTGTTAACATGATGCTTTTCATGAAATTCTGTGGCCTTTAGCACGCTTCCTATTAGCAACCGATCTATTTCCTCATTACCCTGCGCTAGAGGGCCTGGGAGGCCCGTGTGTGCCCTGATATGTGTTATGTACATAGGATGTATCCTACCTCTGATGATATCTTGTAGTTGTATGAATAGTAAGGTCAAGTCCGTATCATCAGGAATGAAGTCAGCAGTTTCAATATGTGAAACAACTCTTTCTGCATATTGAGAGTCAGTAATTAAGTTAAGAGGCTCTGTGAAATCCAACAACACCATAATGATCGCGTATAGTTCTGACTTTTGAACAGAGTTATAAGGGCTCTGAGCCACTTTAGTTAGGTTTTCAGACTTGTAGCCAGCCTTCCCTAAATTGTTTGCATCTGTATAAAATATAGGAGCTCCAGAAATTGGTTCATCTTGTACTACACGAGGAAAGATCCAATTAGTTTCCTTTATAAATTGAATTCTCTTGTTTTGGGGATATTTATTATTAATTTCTCCTAAAAAGTCACTGCAAGCCTTTTGCCAAGGTTCACTGTCTGCCCATAATCGTTCAATTTCTTCATTAGTCAGAGGCACAACAATTTCTGCAGGGTCCTTTCCAGTCAATTGGCGGAGTCTCAATTTACCTTTAAAAATCAGATCAGCAATTTTTTCGATATATGTCTTCATCTTTTTGCTTGGCCTATGTGGCAGAAATATCCATTCTAATATGATGCTTTCTCTTTGCATTAAGATTCCTGTTGGAGATTGTCTTGAGGGTAAAATAACAAGTATGCATTCCAAGTCTGGATCCACACGATCCACATGTGTTTCCTGAAGTTTTCTTTCTACCAACTCTAATTCTTTCTCAGCTTCATCAGATAGTTTTCTTGGACTATTTAAACCCTTGTCACCTTCTAAAGTCTTGAATAAATTAACTAGTTCATAGTTTTTTATACCAATCATGGGCCGTATATGAGCAATATCTCCTAGTAGCTTTTGAAAATCGTTAAGAGTCTTCAATTTATCTCTATTTAATTTTACCTTTTGTGGTCTAATTTTTTGTAAACCTATCTTATATCCTAAATAATTGATAGAATCTCCCCTCTGTACTTTTTCTGGAGCAATTTGCAGTCCCCAATTAGGCAATACTTTCTGTAGTTCTTCAAATAATGTTTCTAATGTCTGTGGGTTTGGGTCTGCCAACAAAATATCATCCATATAATGGTAAATGATAGATTGTGGGAAGCGCTTGCGTAGTATTTCTAGTGGTTGTTGTACAAAATATTGGCATAAAGTGGGACTATTTAACATTCCTTGGGGCAGGACTCTCCATTGGTACCTCTTAGCTGGCCCTGAATTATTAAGAGTAGGCACTGTAAAAGCAAATTTCTCTTTGTCCTGTTCCTGTAAAGGTATGGTAAAAAAGCAATCTTTCAAGTCAATAACTGTAATAGGCCATCCTTTAGGTAGCAGAGAAGGCAGGGGAATACCAGATTGTAAGGAGCCCATAGGTTGAATCACCTTATTAATTGCTCTTAAATCTGTCACCATCCTCCATTTTCCAGATTTCTTCTTGACAACAAAAACAGGAGAATTCCACGGACTGGTTGATTCTTCAATATGCTGAGCCTGTAACTGCTCCTGTACCAACTGTTCTAACGCCTGAAGTTTTTCCTTTGTCAAAGGCCATTGTTGAACCCAAATAGGCTTTTCCGTTAACCATTTCAAAGGCAGTGCTGTGAGTGTCTTATTAAGAGGGCGATTCTTTTGTACAACTTGAATGGCTGGTGAATTTTTGTCATTTTTGGAAACATAGTTGATCCTTTGGCTGACATCATAACCAGGAGGGATTTTAATCTGGGTATTCCATTGCATTAGGAGGTCGCGACCCCACAGATTCACTGCTATATCAGCCATATATGGCTTTAACCGTCCTTTCTGAATCCCACAACACCCAATGTCTTGGTTGAAGCCTAAAAATGACCTTTGCTCAACCATTGGGAAAGAATCCCCATAAAACTCTGTTCTGTTGGAAAAGGATTTTCCCTATCTCCTCTGTTCTTATGGGATCTACTGCACTGTGTTTTATCGGAAGCTTATAAACCCATTTCAAATAGAATTTGAGCTTATGATTTGACCTCAGAATCAGCTTACATGGTTCTAATCCTTGTAGAGAAAACTTATCAACAGGCTTCTGTGTCTCTTTTCATATATATGACTATGTATGTATCTATGTATGTATTCATTCTAGTTTCAATCTGTACATTATTTTTTTAGCAAAAAAAAAAATGGTTGCTTCTACTTTCTTTTGCCACTTTAACCTTTTCTATTGTGTGTACTTGAATTTCCTATTAGTCTATTTCTGTAGTGTAACTGTAGCACAACTCTTAAAACAGAGTGAGGCCAAAATGAATTGCTGCTTTATAGATCAAAAGGGTCAAATATTCATGATATGATGCGGCTTTTTTGTAGTTTAATACCCACTTACTCAGCAAAGTCGCAAGTGCCTGAAGTGAGTATTAAGCCAATTTCCATGGGAGATTAAAAAATGAGAATGACGTAGATTCACTTTGGCATGTGGAGTTTATGACACAGCGTGGGCACAGATAGAAAGTGATGTAGCCTTCAGGAGCAGAAAGCAGCTATCTGGATGGAAGGTGGGACCATGTTTTAAAATGGCAACTCACATTTCTGCAGTCTTCTGACATCCAGAAGCTCACTACAAGGCTCTAAGATACTTTGGTTTCTCACTGCCTGTTCAGGGCAAGGTCAGTCTAATGTTATTCATAGTTCCTTGTGCCTATAATGCTTTCCTATCTATTTCTTCCTCCAGGTATGTTCCCCTTCAGAAACAGCTGAATGTTGTGGTTAAGAGCGAGCGCTGAGCCATATTTTCCGGCTTTAAATCCAACTGTGTAGCTCCTGGCAAATTGATAAATTGCTAAGAGTGCCTCAGCTTACCTGTCTGTAAAAGAGAAATGATATGTGTGCACTGCCATAGAACTGTTGCTATGGTTTGGATGTTGTATGAGCCTTGAAAGCCTCCGTCTTGTCAGATTGTGTTCCAGAGTGGTAATTCTGGGAGAGGGTGGGACCCTTGGGAGGCGAGGCCTAGTGAGCAGACATTGGCCTATTGTAAGCATGCACTCAAAAAGGACTTAGGGATCCTGGCTCCTTCCTATCTGTGCTTCTGCTTCGTAATCACTATTGGAGCGATCTGTGCCCCCTGTGCTCCCTGACGTTGCCATCTAGCACTCTTATCAGAGTCAAACCATGAGTTCACCCAGCCATGGGCTAGAACCACTGCAACCAGGTGCTTGCCCAAATCTTTACTCTCTATAAGTCAAACATCTTACTTTATGACTAACACACGTGTGTTATTTATTACTCAAAAATGTCATATTTTACTACAACTTCTGTGTGTTCAATCTCATTCATCTTCAAAGACTCCAGATAAGGTTCCTGTGCTTCCTCCAGAGTGACTGGGGTAAGAACTCCTTCCTTCCTCTGGTGTATGTTACTTTCCTATTGCTGTGACATGACAGTATGACCAAGGCAACGTATAAAGCAGAGCCTTTATATTTTGGGCTTCTGATTTCAGAGTGTTATGATTTCAGAGAGTCTATGGTCATCATATTGAGGAGCGTGGTAGTGGACAGGCAAGATAGTGCTGGGGTGGCAGTTGAGAGCGCACATCTTGGGACACAACTGTGAGGCAGAGAGAGCCAGATGGAGTGGTGGAGGTCTCCAGTCTCAGACCCCAGCCCACAGGCTAGTACCTCCCTCACTGAGGGGTGGGTCTTCCCACTTTAATTAACCCAGACATGCCCAGAGCTTCCTTTCCATGGTGATTCTACATCTTGCTATATTGAAAAATCAAGATTAATCCTCACAGCATTTCAATATAGAGGCACGATTGGGTTAAACACCGATGACATGACTCCTTCCATATGGTGACCAGTCTCCTCCATTCGAATACAGCTCATTAGCTTCTCCGGTGTGGTCAAGTAGCCCACAGTAGATAACAACCAACTTCTTGACTATGGAACAGAGGCTATATCTGGTCTATTTTTGAGTCTTCTTCAGAAATTAATACAATGCTTTGTATACAACATACACTCATCATTCTACTTTGTGTCTGATGTGGTGCTAACACACTAACCAAAAATAACTTGGAAGGAAAGACTTTATTTCTAACTTAGTCCATCACCAAGGGATGCAAAGGCTGGGATTCAAATAAGAGGACTGAAGCAGAAGCTGTGGAGCAGCCATTCACTGGCATGCTCCCTGTGGCTTGCTCAGCTTATTTTCTAATAGCACCCAGGACCACTTGCCCGGGAATGGTACCACCCACAGTGGGCTGGCTGCTCCCACATTAATTAGGAAAATTTCCCATAGGTATGTCTACAGGTCAATCTGCTGATGCAATTCTTTAATTGATGTTCCTTTCTCCTAGGTGTCTCTAGTGTGTGTGAAGCTGACACATTGTAACCAGCAGACTCCTGTCTGTGGAAACAGTTAGGCTTTGGAAAGTTAGTACCAACACAACTTACATCGGAGAGATTGTAAACGCAGCAGGTCTAATGCCATTATATAAACTCTCAATATCCCACTGATAATGATTAGATTGAAGAGCAGAGACTTTAAAAAGTTCAGGTCCCTTCCTCCCAGCATCGGCTTCCCTTGTGCCGAATTTGAGGAAAGCCCCTCTGAGAAGTTAGTGGAAGTTTCATGTATGAACAACTGGAATATTCTCATACATTTTTGATTAAAATAGCTTTTGAGTCCTCTGGGAAGTGGTGGCACACGTCTTTAATCCAAGCACTTGAGAGGCAGAGGCAGGCAGATCTCAGTGAGACTGAAGTCAGCTTGGTCTATAAAGTGGGTTCCCGAGCAGCCAGGACGGTTACACAGAGAAACCCTATCTCGACCCCACCCCACCTCCAACAGCTTTTGATAATATCTTAGAAGTGCCCCCAGTGTGGCTGATAATACTTGCCGGGAAGCACATCCTCACAGCCTGATGTGCGGGTTGGGGAGGTAACTGGATCAGTGATGCATTTCTTTGCAGTCCTGTGCTGGATAGTTTTACTTCAACTTGACATAGGCTAGAGTCATCCGAGAGAAGGGAATCTCAGTCTGGCTTGTAGGCAAACCTTCTGGCATTTTCTTAATTAGTGATTAACATGAATGTTCCAGCCCAATGTGGGCAATGCCATCCCTAGGCTGGTGGTCCTGGATGCTATAACAGGCTGGACGAGCCATAGAAAACAATCGAGTAAGCAGCACCCCTCCATGGCCCTTGCATCAGTTCCTACCTCCAGGTTCTTCTCTACTTGAGTTCCTGTCCTGACTTTGCTCTGTGATGAACTGTGATGAGGAAGTGTAAATTAAAATAATCCATTTCCTCCCCAAGTTCCTTACTGTCCTTACTCCAAGCCCTACTACCTCTGAGGACCTCCAACCTCCAGGCTCTGCCCACAGAACACCCTAGTGAACTCAGCCTCATCAGACACAGGTCGCAGAGCTCCACTCCACAGAGTAAAAAAATCCAACCTCAGGACCCACCAGTCCCCACCTTGGAAATCTCCACTCTATAAAGATAATTCCCCAAGAACCTTTACAAACCCTATCTTTTTCTCAGGTCTTGGCTGCTAAAGCAGAGGCAGCCACTCTCCTGGGTTTTCCCCTCCCAACCAAAGCATCTGTCACATTCCATCTCCATGGATAAATGCTAATAGCTGGATGCCAATTACCACTGATACCCTAAGACAGCCCTCCTCCTTCTCCTTTCCTCCCAGAAATGTACTTTTGAAGCACAATACAGTGAACACTTAGGTGCATCAGTGTTCCACCCAGATATAGAATTAAAGCGTAACTAAACAGTTGCATCTGCCTTTGGGCTCCTTCCTCAACCTCTTCTCTCCACATCCTACCACTAACCACTTTCCTAGATGTCCTCATTACCACTTTCCTGCTTTGCCTTCACTTTCTAAATACCTCCTCAAATGCACGTTTAGTTTTGCTCGTGGTTGAGCCCTATAAAGATGACAAAGAACCTGTGGTCTCTGGGGACTTGCTCCCCGCCATCCCCCATGGTGTTTCCAAGCTCTAATCATGGTGTGAGGAGCTACCATTCATGCCTACTGCTACGTAATGACCTGCCGTGTGAAGAACCCGTCAGCAGCCATAGTCCAGCACCGTCCGCCTTGGTTTTGGTTGCTAGACTCCTACTTTTTGGCCAACCTGGTGAGAATAAAATATTTGAATTAAGTCTTTTTTCCTTTTCTTTGAGGCAGGATCGCAGTATGTCCAGCCTCCCGAGTGTTTGGATCACATGTATAAACTATCACTGTAGCTTCACCGAGTTCTAACTTGCATTTCCTTGTCACTAACAAGGGTTAATGGTTTTTTGTTGTTGTTTTTTTTTGTTTTGTTTTGTTTTTTTGCTTGTGTGCCATATTTTTTTCCTTGCAGTGTTTATTTATGCCTTCTGGCATTTTTGGTCTTTATAGGACTATCTTTTTCATATGGGATTTCTTTTTGTAACAATGCAGTTTTCACTATTTATTAAAAATGTTAGAAATATTGCATTTAGAACTGTAAAGATCTTCTCAAACCCGTCATTCCTACTCCTCACATTACCCACGAAGACAGTGAGTGTGGAGAGAACTTGTCTGATGCCATGGCTCATTTTTTCCGCTATGCTGAGGCTAACACCTGGGGTTTTTAGATCCCACTTAAACTATTTTTTACTATTTACAGTAATAACTTTTTATTTATTTGTCTCATTTCATTAATTTTTTGTTTTGTTTTTTAGAGACAGCATTTCTCTGTGTAGCTCTGGTTGTCCTGGAACTCTCGCTATAGACCAAGCTGGCCTCTCTTCAGAGATCTCTTGTCTCTGCCTCCTGAGTGCTGGGATTAAAAGTGTGTACCACCGCCACCACCACCTGGCAAATTTCATTAAATTTTTTAATATTCAAGTCATGCATGTTTCTGGTAGAAAACAGAAAAACATTTGCAAAACAAGAAAAATTTAAGCCAGCTTTAATTCCATCTATCAGATGTAGATGTAACTGGTACAGTCTATGTTTCCTTTCCAGGTAAAACTAGACAGTCACTGTGGATGCTTGCTTTGGGAGAATTACTATGCAGTGTTTATGATATGTGAGGCAATATGCTAAGGGTTTTATGTATTTTATTTTATTTGTTCTCACAATTCTCTGGCAGGGATTAACACCATTATCTTGAGTGCAGCAGGCAATCCTAAAATATTTACATCCTTCCTTCCTCTCGTCTTTTTTAGACAGGATTTTGTTATATAGCCCTGGCTGGTTTCAAACTCAAAAAGATCCTCCAGCCTCGACCATCCAGAAACTCAGTCTGTGGATCAAGTTCACCTCAAACTCACCGAAATCTGCTTCTGCTTCCTCAGTGCTCAGTTAAATGTGTGTGGCACCACAACCTGGATTGTTTTTTAAAAGGAGAGTGCTTCCACACCCAACCGTGTTTGTATCCTTATTCCAGAACATGTGATTATATCATGTTATTTGACACATAAAATACAAGGTTGCAAATAAAAATAAGTTTGATATTTAGTTGACCTTAAAATAAGGAGATTATCCTCAATGTCCTAGCTGGACCCAACATAATCAGAAGGGAAGAGGAACTGAGGCAGGAGAGTTGGTGTCTGAGGACTGGGATGGAAGACTCAGCCCCATTGCCAGACTCTAATCGACCAGGATTCCCCTCCAGGACTTCTCAGAAAGGAATATAATCCTGCAGATCTCTCCCTGTTAGTTCAACAATGGCTGCAAAGCCCCAATAATGGCTAACGTGGAGATATCAAGAGAATTTTGGGTTGGGGACATGGCTCTTGATTATCCATGTGATCCATCCCTGGATAATCCCAACAGAACCACAAAGCTCTTCTTGTGAGGAGGCTGGAGGATCATGGGTAGGAGAAATGACAGGAACAGAGGTCAGAGCTCTACACTTCCCACTAGGCAAAGGGTCCAAGAAGCCTCCAAGAAAGACAAAGAAGCAGGTTGTCCTTGGAGTCACTGGAGGGAGTGAGGCCCCACCCTTCTCACCCAAGGAAACCCACTTTGGGCTTCTAAGCACCAGAGCTTGTTAGTGCTACTCAAGCCTGTGAGTTCCTGCACAGCTTTCCACAGGCAAAAGGACACCAGCACACTTAGAGCTGATACAGAGTTAGCTACTGATGAAGATGGATTTCAACCCAAGCCAGAGAGCTACAGAGCCCATATCCTTGGCCACGGGGACACTCCTGGACAGATATGAGATTCAAGTAGCACATCAGTGACCACAAATATCTCCTTAGGTAGCACCACTATGAAATAGCTGTACCCCACTATACATGTTTTATGTAATATATCCCATGTTTAAATTGTTTCCAGCGTTTCAGTGGTACAAAATTGCAAATGATGAGCTTTTTTTTTAAAGTAATATTATTTCTTTAAGAAAACCTCTTAGAAAAACTGGGTCAAAAATCATATATTTTAGAAAGTGGCCAAATTACCTTCCAAAAGAGTGGCAATTAAATATAATTTAAATCAAAGACAACTAGAGTTGAACCGACTTTCTGCTTTGAAAATATTCTTGGTATTAATCCATTTTCTTATCTAAGGTCCACACTTAACATAATCATGCTTTTGTCTTTAGCTATACCATCCTTTCTTTGTAGAATCAGCTGTTAGAGGGGGTATTCGGAAGTCACCGAATCTCATCCTCTTAAGTTACAGATAAAAACAGGGTCTTAGCTAGTGGAGAGCATAGAGGAGCCACATCCCTCACTCAATACCAGCAGCCTTTTCTCAGCAACTGCTGAGGTCATGATGATAGCCCCCAGGCAACAACAGTTATTGATCTGTTTCCCCCTTTGAAATCATGGGAGAAATCTGTTGTCTTTTTAAACAGAGGCACATAATGGGGCAGAAAGCTAATAAGCTTCCAGATAGCCAATACTAAAAGACAAACTCAAGGATTGTCCTGGAGCAAACCTATTTTTTCTTTTGCTCATAGTGAAATTTGGTAAACTGATGGCTGAGAATAACTCCACATTGCCTAATGCTTTATGTAAGAGTTCTCACATAAGTGGATAATAGAACATTTGCAGTCATCACCTCTTATCCCCCCCCCCTTTTTTTTCTAACTTGGCTTCTTTGCTACCCAGGTGCTTGGCATCTGATGTACACAGACATTGGCCAACCCTCTCCCTGTCCGTGAAGCAAACAATGAAATAGAGAAGCACACTGCTGGTCTCTGACTAACCTCAACCGCTGAGGGTGGACCCCGCACATTACATCAGCAAGCTCGCTCCGTTACACTGCACTAGGCTTTGCTTGAGCTACTGAAATATTGATTTTTTTTTTTTTTTTTTTTTTTACAGAGTGGCGCGCACACACTGAAAAATCAATATTCCAGTGCACACACAGAACCTGCGGCAGAGCCTGGGACCAACTGCGAGGCCCAGCGCACTGCTGGCAGGCCTTGACAGAGCAAGGGGTGGGGGGCTTGAGGAGACAATGCCAGGGAGAGCCCCCAGCCCGCCCCCCCCCCCCCCGCAAACCCGGAAGGGTCAGATAAATACGCAAGTATGCAAGTGGAAAGACCCCTGAGGATAAACAGTTGGAAGGAGCAAGGATTTATCTTTCCATAGGGGGAAAGGGAGAGAAGGGACGGATAAATTAAGAAGAGAGGAAGGGAAGAATTTCCCAGGTAAGAATCTTCCCATGAAAATGTATTTCTCATTTTCTGTATCATTCAGACAGACGTAAGATGGGGAAAAGAGATGATATAGACGCTTAATTACAAAGAGAAACCAGGCCTGTTCTGAGAAATATCTATATTTTAAAAGCCGCAGCTCCTTTACTTGGGCGGCCAGAGGCTGTGGGTTTCACAATACCCTGGGCTCTACCTTCGCATTGACATTGTCTTCTTCTTGGGGAGGGGGAGGGAAGGAAGACTCTAGTCATGTGGTCAATCCCCTTTCTTCTACAAAAGCCTTTCTCCAGGCGTGCTTGGGGAACCGCGTACAGATTTGATTCCTTTTCCCCTCCAGGACACGGACACCTTGATTTATGTCTCCTTTGGAATGCAGGAGGAGACCTTGACTCTAGGTTCCACTCCCTATGCCTAAGGTCCAGTAGGAGTCAGAGTGCAGACAGATCGACCTTTGAATTAGTCTCGGTAGAATTAAAAAAAACAAAAAAACGAACAAAACCAAACTGGATTTTTTTTTGAGACTTTTGGGTATCTCCTGGCCTCCTTTTACTTAGAGTTGGACAGTGGGCAGCTAATTAAAAGGGATGGCTTTTTAACTTTGATGAATACTTGATTAAGCTTTGTCCTAGAATTCTCTTACCGAGAATCTCGCTGTCAGTTCTTGTAACACTCAGCCTCAGAGGAGGTCTACTCGAGGTTTCCATTTCCCACTCAACCTAGCAGAGACCCAGCAGAGACCCGGGTCCAATCTGGGTTTGAGCTCCGCCTGGAAGGGGTTGCGTCCAGCGCCTTCTTGCACGCGGGCCGGGTGGAGACTACGTCTAGCCAGACTACCCCCAAGGGTTGAACCCAGAGACTGGGCGGGGCCGGATTTAGAGCCAGGTGGCCACCTGGAGCGCCGCGCCCCGCCCCGCCCGGCTTTAGGCCCGCCTCCGCCCCGCCCCTCTGGCTGCAGACCCCGCCCCCTCCCTCCTGAAGCCGGGGTCGCAGCTTTATTTGCATAAGGAGGCGGCTCCCCGCCCCGCCCGGCGTGCACGTGACTCCGGGGAGGCGGGGGGAACCTGCTGACTTGACACGAGCTGTTTTGCGGCTCCCCTTGGCGCGGAATAGCAAGAGCAGCCGTGACCTCCGACCCCGCCCGCCGGCAGCCAATAAGAGAGCAGGTCGTCTCCAAACCCAAAATTTCCACGTCGGCAAAAGTCAAGATGGAAGGGAGCAGAGCGGAGCGCCCATAGGGAGCTGGCTGCGGCGGCCCGGGACGCGGAGGGCAGGGCTGCGGCGCGCGGGGGCGCCTTGGGAGGGCAGCCAGGCCAGACAGGCCGAGACAACCCCCGGCCGCAGCTCTAGAGCTCTGAATCCCGCTCTGTGGCCGCGCTCACCGGCTGGGCAGGATGGGGACTGACTGCGCTCTGAGGACCTGTTGCACGCGCGCAACAGCTGCTTGCGCGCAGTGCGTGGGGAGGTGTGCGGGATTCCACACGCTGGTCCGGGGTGGGCAGGCTAGGGGCACCGGGCCTGTGTCGTGGGCTGCGTGCAGATCTGCTGCCGAGGCGCTGCCTAAGCGGGCAGAGGGAAACCGGGAGAATGGGTGGGTGGCACTGCAGGGCCAGGGCTGCGTGGACGTGGGTTCCCCGGACTGTGCGCGGGTCGCTGGATAACCGGAGTAGCGTGGTGAGAATGGCTGGGGGAAGGGGAGTTCTCGAAGAGCCTGGCTTTCCTGGGACGTCCCATCTGCGGAGCAGTGCTTGGGGCTTTGACTCCCAACTTCAGGAATGCGTCCTCATGCAGTCCTCCCCGCCCCCACTAACTTTCCAGATGGGAAGGTAAAACTTGGAGTTAGCTTCTTGCCAAAGTTTAGTAACAGGCCGGGAGGAGGTGGATGCTGGACTGGGTATAGGTTCTGGGGTGGGGTGGGTAGGAAGGAGGGGGCACTGTATGATTCCAGCAGTCCTTTGCCGTGACATTGATATTGTCTATTAGGGCACCGTTTTTTTTTTTTTTTTTTTTAAACTGGGCTTTTTTTACTCCTGCTGACTGCGGCAGTAATTTTCCATAATTAATGATCCGTTCCACTATTGGTCTCATCCTGAGCTAAATTGCCTCTAATGAGTTATTCTTCTTTGCCTTCGCTGGGGGTGGGGTGGTGGGTGGCGGGGAACACACCTGCAGGACGAAACTTCTAGAGGAAGACAGCCGGTTTGGTCTTTTGAGGCAAAGTTCTGAGACACTTCGACTCTGAGTATGATAGAAGTCAGTGCACTACAGAACTTTGTCTCTAGAGGCTGTGGTCGACGCCAAGCATGCTGGCTCTGTTGGCCACGTCGTTGCACCTTTCCTTTGGGGGAGGAGCAGGCCATAGGGGGCATGAGTGCCTGTGAAGAACTTGACAAACCGCTTTGAAGCCAATGGGATAGATCACATAAACGGAGCCCATTTTCTTCTTACCCTGGTGCATTTCTGATTGCCCCCGCCTCCCAAGGTTATTTTAAAAATACTAAAACAGTCTGGTTTCACTTATTGAGGGGGGAGGAGGACCGCAAGTTTATTGATGGGTGTGTTGGTGTGTTCAAACTGTACTCTTAAAGAAGGAAATGCATTTGTGCCAAAACCACAGATAATGCTCCTTTTACTCAAATGTCCTGTTAGATAAATGAGCCTACAAGGACCCGGTTTGGAGATTTAGTTTCAGTTCTGAGTATGATTTAGGCCCAGTTCACTTTTCTTTCTTTCTTTCTTTCTTTTTTTAAATGTGGGTTTTGTTAATGGAAAGGAAGTACCTTTTCTAAGAAAGCATTTTGACAATCATTTATGAGACTAGTGTTTATACTTCAGGGCTGTGAGATACTTTATTTACATGGAGAAACTGCTCTCCTGGACCCTAATGGAATGTGGGTTGTGGTTGGCAAGTTGCAGTCAGTTGTCTGCTCTGTGCAGTGGCAGTGACTGGCATTGAACTGGATCTTGTTCCATGGCCATTGCCCTATTTTGATTTTATGAGCTTTTGGCTGGAGAGCTGATGGGTTCAAGGAATTACAAAACCTTTATTAACAAAGGCACTTATCTGACACACGACTGCTGGGTGCCAGGATGTGATACCTGATGATGAGCAAAAAAGCATGAAGCTTCCTGTGGTGCCCACAGACAAGTAAATACTGAAAGGACCTAGTGGCACAATTTGTAACATACTTCAGAAGTCCTGGGGTCACTTGTTTCCTGTCTCTGAGAAGTCTTGATTTAAAAAACATCCCCACCACCTCTACTACTGAGTTTAGCGCTGAGCTAATGGAAAACTATTAGAGCCTGATGGAAGGATTCTCCAGTTGGTTTTCACTTGTCAGGATCCCGGAGCCCAGGTGCTCTTCTGAGACATTAGCCATTCTCTTTCCCTCCACCACTCGACTGTTGAGCTTCATCTCTTCACCTTTCTATCCGAAAGGTGTCTAGTTATAATTTTGCAGTTAAATGAAGTGTTCCAAACTCAGGTTCTTTTTTTGTTTTCATTTAAGATATAAGGAATGCTTCCTGGTAAGGAGGATTTTCTGTCCTGGCTTTGTGAATGAAAGTGTCCATAAGATACTATCTAACCAACTTTGTAAGACAATGCAGGTGGCCTTTGGAGGGTATAGAGTGAGTCAGTTGACTGAAAGAGTGGTCATCCATTCAAAGGATTAAGTTAGGGCTTCATCTTCAAGTAGGAGCAAGGATTGAACCCCTCATATGACTCCATCTGGTTTAACTTCATTATAAAAATGATTTGGTTAAAAGTCTTACTTTGTCTCCTGCCTGTGCCCATGAATGAATTAAAAGACCAGACAGACAGGAAGACTGTGGCTTATGCTGGTGTTGTGCACGCCAGGAGTATGGTCATGGGAAACCAGCAGGTTGGATGGATTGTCCAGTTTGCATTCGCCCGCAGACCTTAGTCAGTGAGTGATTAGAACCTTGTTAGAAACTGAGCACCAAGTATTAGATGCTAGGGTACAGCTGGGAGCAAAATCAGTTCAAATCCCATTCTGGAGTTCACTCTCTTGTTAGAGATGGACAGTACTACCAGCATCCAGAAGGCATAGCAGGGAAGGGTCAACAGGCCGTGCTGGGAAGGCCATGTGTTATTTTAACCTAGTTTGCTGAACCAAAGGGTACTGCCACCAGCAACCTAATTTACATAGCCCAGGCCCTCAATTTCCAGAAAATGAACTAAATGAAAGATAGAGCTCAATTATGTCACTTGAACAGCAGTATCCTTTCATTATTTAAAAAACATTTTTTTTGTCCTTGAATGCAAAGGTTAGGTGATATCTGGACCACGGTTCTTGGTTGATTTGTTCTAGAATTCTAGGTACTCTTGAATTTCGAGATTGATTTTAAAAGCTCCTCCATGTACTCAGATAGTCCTTAGAGACTTTTAAACTTATTTTAATTACCTGTCTGTAGGTATACGCACATGATTATCAGTGCTCTGGGAGATCAGAGGCAGGAGTTCCCTGGAGTTGGAATTACAAGCAGCAATGAACTGCCCAACATGGGTGATGGGACCTGAACTTGAGTCTTCTGCAAGTGCAGTATATACACTTTTAGCCTCGAACTCTCTAGGCCCTCAGAAAGTCTCTAAGTCACTGAGAGCAGAATGGACACTTTTGTCTTGGGCTTTCCAGGAGTCACAGGTGTGCTACCACTAAGTCCACGTGAGGTTCAGGAAGCGCCTGCTTAGCTCCTCAGATGACTTAAGGTGTCCTCAGTGGACAGTACAACAGGGGCTTTCTTGGGATAATTGCTACAGACACAGGTTGAAGTCCTAAAAATGCAAAAGCTGTAAGTAGGGGAAATGGCAGAGCATTGGCCACATTGCTGGAAGTGACAGGTAAGGACTAAGAACCCATATGTAGCCTGATGTAGGGAAGACAGTATCCCTTCAGCAGACTTCTGGTGAAGCTGGTGAGGATTCTCATTATGAACTACAAGTTCATTAACTGGATGCTAGGGAAATTAGCTGAGGCTTCGCCTGAGGAAAAAGCCAAGACCAAGATGGCCTCTATGCTCTTTAGCTATATTTTCTTCTTGCTAGTTCATAGGAAAAGCCAATGTAGTTACACAGCACTTGATTTGAGCCCAGCATAGTTAAACAGTACTTAATTTGTGGTGAGTGCCATTTAGGAGCATTCATATGTTAATGCTTCTAATCCTTCTAATGCTGTAGTTGCTTATTCCCGTGTGACAGGTGGGGAAACTGAGGCGGAGACAGACTAAATAATATAACCCAGGCTCAAAGCTAGTCTGGCTGAAGTTAGGTACAAACCATGTGTTAGTTTAAATGTTTGCTACAAATTGGAGTCACATGAGTGGGGGAGCCTCACCTGAGGAATTGTCCTGGTTGCCCTAATTTGGAAAGCAAAGCTTCACTTTTATTAGTTTCTCTGTTGCTGTGATAAAACATTGATCACAAGCAGCTTGAGAGATGAAAGGGTTTGTTTGGCTCACAAGTCACAGTCCGTGATCAAGGGAAGCCAACTGAAGCGGGAACTGAAGCAGAGATCATGGAGGCTTGCCCCTCCTGGCTTGCTTAGTTGCTTATACATCCCAGATTCACCTGCCTACGGATGGCATTACCCACAGTGGTCTGGGCCCTCTGACACCAGTCAGCAATCGAGAAAACACCTGCCCCCCTCCAACATGCCCTCAGACCAATCTGATGGAGGCAATTCCTCAGCTGAGGTTCCGTCCCAGGTGTGTCAAATTGACAACCAAGATCAGCCATCACATTCAGCATTCAGGGTCCTAGTCTGTTCTGAAGAGCAGCGGTTCTCAACCTTTCACAGGGGTTATATGTCAGATATCCTGCATATCAGATATTTACATTCTGATTCATAACAGCAGCAAAATTGCACTTATGAAATAGCAACAAATGTAATTTTATGATTGGGGGTCCCCACAACATGAGGAGCTGTATTGAAGGGTTGCAGCATTAGGAAAATTGAGAAGCACTGCTTGCACTGGGTATCATTTCTGTGTCAGTGCTGTAAAGCCTGGGAGTCCAGGTACAAAGTTAACAGTGCTGAGTACCAGATATTTGCTCGGTGCAAATTTGGGTCTGTCTTTAGTGTGGGAGCTTTTTTCCAAGGTTGTGCTAGCACTGCTCTGGAGATTGTGGCGCTATTTTGGGTGTACTGCCACATTGCAACTGGGCAGAACTGAATATTGAGAAAAAGAATAGCAATTTCTTCAACAGGTATCCTGGTTAAAACAATATGGAATAATAATGGAAATAGGAAATAAACCTCATTAATGCATTCATTCAACAGCCCTTGAGCTCTTAACAGGCACGGAACACCCTGGATGTGAGTCATTTCAGGGGAGATACGTACACGGAGTGCTGCTCCATCAATTCAAAGTGTCCAGTGAGGCATCCCAAAGGAGATGATAATGGAGAGGAATACAATACTAACTACATGGGGAGAGGGAAGGAAGGGCATCTTGGTTACTGGAAGAGTGAGTACAGACTCATGAAGCTATACATCAGTATGTTGTGCTTGGGAATTGGCAAGTCTTTACATGTGGAAGGCATAAAGGGTTATGTGTAAGCAACAAGAAGCAAAGCCCAGGAGATTGGTAGGAAAAAACTATGAGTACCTTGTATGTTACATTGAAAAGTTTGAACTGGTTCTAAAAGCCACAAAGCAATGAAAGAACTTAAACACAGAAAATGCCCTCTCAGCCATGCTTTTGTGGAAAACATTCTGGCATAAAGAGAGGGAGCTCTATTTGGAAGCAAAATCCCAGTTATGAAGCTGTTAGAGAAGCGTAGGACAATGTTGTAGAATATGATCTTAAGGTATGTTGCATGTATTAACTCTGAAGCTGTGTTACTTGCTTGTCTAAAACACCTGATGGATCTAATAAAGAACTGAACATCCAATAGCAACGCAGGAGAAAGGAAAGGTGGGGCTGGCAGGCAGAGAGAATATATAGAAGGAAAAATCTGGAAGGAAGAAAGAGAAGGAGGAGGTCCCAGGAGCCAGCCATCCAGCTACACAGCAAGTCATGGAGTAAGAAACAAAGGTATACAGGAATAGAAAAGGAAAAACCTGGAAGCAAAAGGTAGAAGGGATAATTTAAAGTTAAGGAAAGCTGGCAAGAAACAAGCCAAGCTAGGGCTCGGAATAAGCCTCCACGTGTGATTTGTTCAGGAGCTGCATAGTGGGCCCCTTCAAAAAGCCAAAGAGAAAAGACGATAGACATGGTGGCAGCCAGAAGTGTGCCCCAAAGGGGCATGAATGTGCTCAGGAGATCAGGAAGACCTACCTCACAGGGCCACATAGAACAGCCAACGCAACCTTGTATGGAAGATTCTGACCCATCCAGCCCGAAGTCCAGACCAGCAGTCTTGCAACTGTCTAGCCCCAAATAATAACAGAAAGGCTTATATTAATTACAAGCTGTTAGATTTGTGGATTAGGCTCATTACTTGCTCTTTCAGCTTAACTCATTTCTATTAATCTGTGTATTGCCACGTGGTTAGTGGCTTTACCTGAGTTCCATTACATCTTGCTTTCCTGGGCAGCAGCTTGCAGCAGCTCTCTTGACTCTGCCCTCCTTCCCCTGTATCTATGCTTGGAATTCCCACCTGCCTCTAAGCTGCTTTGCCATAGGCCAAAATAGTTCCTTTATTATCCAATGGCAATTCACAATGTACAGAAAGACATCCCGCATCAAAACTTGTTTGTGAGGCCCCTTCGTGTGTGTTCCTGGTAGTACTAGCACTAAAGAGACAACAGCACTCAAGCACAGTATGGATAATATGTCTAAATGTTAAACTTTGCTTGGCTGTAATAGTTAATTCTGGAAGTGTGATATTAGAACTATTTCTATACCCCTTGATTATCATATTGGAGATATTACTTCATTGATGAAATCTAAAGAAAACTGCCTATTGCCAAAGTATATGGAAGATACCAGATATAGAGTATTTGAGCTGCAGATGGAGGCTGGGGTAGGTGGAGGCTGAGGAAGGTTTTTGAAAGGAATAGTCTAAAGCAGTGGTTTTTGACCTTCCTATGCTTTGACCCTATAATTCAGTTCCTCATGTTGTAGAGACCCTCCAACCATGAAATTATTTTTGTTGCTACTTTGTAACTGTAATTTTGCTACTGTTATGAATTGTAATGTAAATATACATGTTTTCAGATGGTCTTAGGCAAGCCCTGTGAAAGGGTCATTGGACCTGCAGGTTGAGAACTGTTGGTCTAAAGTATGAAGGTGGCCTCACAGACCAGGGTAAGGCTGAATCAAGGAGGAAGCATGGGCAGCTGTGCCATTCAACCCTCCAGTGGGGAGAGGAGGTCCCAGGGGAGTGGAGGCTGTAGGCAGTTGGCTGTATACATCCTCTGGGTGGAAATGATGGCCTTTGATGGGGAATGCAATCAAAACCAGCTGACAGGGAGGGAGGGAGGGAGCTGGGGAGTACATACTCGGACTTCCCCAGGCTCCACCCGCTAGCCCCTCCAGCACAGCTGCAGACTAGGGACATTTAGCACGCCTGAACAGCCCATGGTGGCCTGTGTGAACAGTGATCTTAGGGCCAGAGGGGGAATTGACAGGTCAGTTTTACTGTCTTGATATTCTGCCCAACAAGTAAACATAAAGAGGATTATAAGATGAAGCAACTATTTTAGGTATTATTAAAAGCTCAGGTGCCTACATCTAGTTTTGTAAGAACTTTTTTTAGATTTATATATATGAGTGTTTTGTTTGCATGTATGTATATGCACCACTTACACGCCTGGTGCTCCTGGAGTTTGGAAGACGGTTCAGTTCCCCTGGAACTGGAGTTATGGATGTTTGTGAGCCACCATATGGGTTCTGGGAATGAAATCTTGGTCCTTTGCAAGAGCAGCAAGTGCTCTTAGCCGCTGAGCCATCTCTCCAGACCTGGGTGCAATCCATTCTTGTCTCTGCTGGCAAGCTACTGACACTTATATAGGTTTGATGTCAAGATGTTTTTCTCCCTTCCCTCATGGTAATTTTACATAAAACATGCCGTTTTCTGGGGGAGGGTTCAGTTGAATGAAGAATGCCTTCACATTACTGACCATGCAATTAGCACTATCACCCACCTCCAGAAATTTTTTCTTAGTACATCAAGGTCTGTCCATGTTTAGCAGTAACACCCAGAGACAATGAGATTCCCTTGCCCTCACCACAAGGGGCCAACGAGGGTAAGAAGTGGTAGTGATGTCATTGATGGCGACTCTTTAACAGACAGTGGTTTTTAAGAGGCATCTGAATTTCAGAGATGTTAAAATGTGAGAGGGATATGCTTAGGAGCAGTTAAACACAGAGAATCATTTTAAAGGAGCATTCAAAGCCAGTGGTCCTGAATGAGCTTCTGATGGGTACCAAACTTTCTCTCTTCCTTTCTCAGAGAAACCACACAGGACCTAAGGCAACCAGAACCCTTAGGCTGAAAGTGATTGGCTTTAAGTAAATTGCCCTCTTACCTCAGAGTGCCCTAAAATGTGACCATTTCCTTCCTGCAGTGTGGTATGAGGAAGGCTGAGAAACATGCTCTGGCAGGTCTCTGTTTTCAGCCTGGTTGGACTTTGAAGTTTATCTTTAATATTGTCTGTGTGCATCAGGAGCAGGGGTACCTGATGAAGAGCTGCACCACTAGGCCTCACCTTCCATGGCAGGAAAGCTCCCATTCCAGAGGATGGGAGGCCTAGCCAGGACTTTGAAACTCCTCTGCATCATGCTAGAAGGAGAAACAGAAGCTAGTTGGGAGTTCTTTGCACAATAAAGTCTATCCATTGCCTTTGAACCCACAATTCACCTTGTGTTTGTTAGGGTGCTCTTGGCTCTAATATAAGCTTAATTTACCTCAATTACTTGAACAAAAACCACTTCTAAGAAGTTCAGAGGTAGCAAGGCTCCAGGGTTAGTTAGGTAGGCCTCTCAGCAATGCTTTGCAGTTCTCTGCCTAACTCTCTTACTAGGTTCTCTGGTGGCTGAACTCTGCATGATGGCCTTGCAGGATGTCCCCGTGTGCCCCCCCCTCCCAAGATCATCAGCCACTTTCTGCTATTTCCCACAGAGCAGAATTACATCAGATGCCCAGACATTAACCAACTCATTATGGTGGGAATGGAATCATCTGGTTGACTTAAACCTATCCAAACTCGTCTCTGAGGCCTGGGGCTTTGGGTGAACAAAAACTGAGTGTGTTCTATTATTCCTAGCAAAGAAGAGTTGGGGAGATGTCTCTTGGGAGGTTAACATCAGGAAGGTCCACTAAGAGAGCAGTCTCTCAAAACTGCTGTTCTGTCCTGACTGACACTTTTGGCTAGGTCATCTTTAAAGGCAAAACTTTATAATTAAAAATGTCCACTATAGAGGAAGAGTTAAATATGACCCAGCCCCTCAGTAAAAAACTAAAGAGATACATGTACAATCAACATAGAGGCTGAAGGAAGTGGTGTTTCCAATTAAGGAGAATGTTCTAGAAAAACAAACATGTCTGATCCATTGGCATCCTTGATATGCAGTCAGGTACATGTGTACTTCAAATAGACACGGACCTTTCTAGCTAGTCTGAGGGGAGTAAGGTTGAGGGTTGTAGAAGAGCTTTGACTCTTGTGGTGGTTTGAATGAGAAATTGTCCCGTAGATTCCTATATTTGATGACTTGGTCCCAGTTGGAACTGTTTAGGAAGAATTGAGACATGTAGATATGTTAGGATTCAAAAGATTTAGATAAATCCTAGTATGTCTTTCTGTCCCCCCCCCCTTCCCTCTGCTACGTGGTTGTGAATCAAGATGTGCGTTCTCAACTGTCCTTCACTATGGCATCTGGACTCTCACCCTCTGAAATTTTAAGCCAAATTAAATGCTTTCTAATATGTTGCCTTGATCATTTTTTTTTTTATCACAGCAATAGAGAAGAGATCAAGACAACTTAAAGTGTTGTGTATTTTTATTGAGCTTTAAAAAATGATACATTACTCTTGGGGACTGGAGAGATGGTTCTGTAGTTGAGAGAGCTTCATATTCTTTCAGAGGACCCTCGTTTGGTTCCCAACACTTACGTGGAGCAGCACACAGCCTTCTGTAACTTCAGCTCTACAGATCTCATGCCTTCTGTCTCCATAACATTGGCACATTTTTGATATACTTTTTAAAAAAATGCTTTTATTTTCTAACCCCAAGAGTGATTTTTAAGTTTGCCACATGGGTAACTGTCAAACAGAAAATAGCACAGTGATATTATACTAGCAATAGCTCGATGGAACACCTCTCCCATGTTATATGTATAAAGAAGCTTGCCCCAACTTTATTAACTTTACCCACATCAGGCACAGTAATCTTTAGTGTTAACAGTTTGGCTCCTTGAGCTGGGCTCCCTGAAGTGATAACTAACTACATGTGATATTTAAATTTAAATTAATTAAAAATTGAATAAAATTTTAAAAATCAGTTCCTTGGTCACATTTTAACATTCAACAAATCTGGTGCAGTAGCAAACACCTATAATCCCAGCTTCTTTGGAGGTTGAAACAGGAGGATCACTTGAGTGTAGGAGTTTGAAGTCAGCTTGGGTTACATAGAAATATATCCTTTAAGAAAAATGACTGCATGGATGGATAAGTAAACAAAATGCCCAACAGACACAAATGGCTTAAGGTTCCCTTCTTGGAAAGCCTGGATTCCATTGCAAAAAGCCCAGTGGACAGCTTGTCCGGGCACAGGCTTGGTCTTTTCACAACTTTGTGTCTTGTGCAGATATTGTACCTCTTTGTACTTTCCAGGTCTTTAAATCGGTTGGAATATTAGATGTAGCTCACAGAATTGTCTGACAGATTAAATTTGCTTAGTGCCTTGCGATGGGTGAATTGGCAGTAAAGTTACTCATTATTACATTGCCTTAGGAACTGCTATGCTCTGTATATGGTTTCTCCCCTAAAGCTTATGTGCTGAGCCTGGTCTCTGATGGTGACAGAGATGGACTAGGAGACAGTGATTAAGTCGCGTGTCACTACCCCCAGAGTGGGTTAATGTCTTTGTCAAGAGACTGCATTTTCTCCAAAGTGGAGTCGATAGGGAGAGAGTTAAGTCCCTTCAGCAAGAGTGGGCTGCTAGAAGTAGGCTGGCCTCTGTCTTTTCTTGCGCACATGCCCCTGATACAAGCCTGTGTCCTTCTCCTATGCTGCTATGTGATCATGTCACCAGAAGCTGAGCAGGTGCTAACTCTATGCTCTGAAACTTTCTTACCTTGAGAACTGTAAGACAAAACAAACTTCTCTTATCTATATAACTTATCCAGTCTTCTCATTTTGGTATAGTAATGGGGGAACGTGAGCTAATGCAGAAACATTTTCCTCAATATCGATTTAGCACTTGTTAAGTGCAGGATGTGGACACTGGGCCATCACTTTTAGTTACAAATGAAGGACAAGGGAAATAGTTTCCCTGTCACGTGAGAAAGGCAGGGAGTCGCTGCCAGTCACCTTCCCTGATGCCCTTGCTGGCCCTTCTCTGTGCTTTTGAACAGAACCACTGCTTTGCAAAGGCCTGTAAGCTTCCAAATGTTCATCCCCATGTACCCCACCTTCTCTTCTCCCTGATCCCCTCTCTTTGCCCACACCTCTTTAGTGGCAAGGAGCCTGGAGAAAAGACAACAGTGGAATTCACTAACAGCCATGCGCCACATTTTCTGTGGTGTTTGAGCCCTTCTGGTTTCTACTTGGGGACTTTCTCAAAGTTGAATAGTACCTCTGAGGAAGCTGCTTGTGACCCAGTTAAGGAAGGGAACCCTTGCCAGAGGACTGAACAGGAGGAGACAGCTATCTATAGAAGCTTCTAATCAAAGGTAAATGTCACCCTGTGTCTCCCTGGAAGGTTGGGTTGCACAGGCCGGGCACTTGGGTCTGGGAGACCTCATAAGAAAGTAAGAGGGACCTGGGGACACTGAGGGCTGACAAGCTCAGAAAAAGTGAGTGCCCTGTTACACTCAGGTTGAGAGGGGCTGGTGTCTGTCATAGACTTCCAAGGGGACCTGGTCTTCAGCTGTGGAAATGATTAGAAGGTCCCAGACTCTCTTCCCTGACTATGTCACAGGCCATCAGATAGATGTGCTCAATCCTCCAGGCGAGGGGGAACACCGACAGCACCAGGGAAAGGACTTGGTCTGCTGCTTGCTTCGTGCTTCTTTCTGAACCCCACTTTCAGTTGGCTGCTGTTTTCCAGTGTGTTAACATCTGTACTATTTTCATGAGAAATGCTGTGGAAAACTTTCAGTCTTCCAAAGTCAGTCCTGTCCAGTGTCACGCCTGTCCTCCCCCACCCCCACCCCACCATGTCTCTGGGGAGTGGAGTATGAAGGAAAGACAACTCATACTGCCTTTGAAAGGCCACTGAGAACTAGTTTGTTAGGGTGCTGCACTGCTGTGGCCTGGGATCAGAGAGAAAAGCGAGCCCGACTCTGCCTTAAGCCTCCAGACATGAACAGCTGATAAGGATTTATCTGGAGAGCTGGAAACTAGAAGCCAGTCAGGCTGTTTTGTAGAGGAGATGAAATCATCTGAGGCACTAAAGGGGGGTGGGATGAGAGGGAGATGCCTCACAACGCCTAGAACATTTCCCACACAACTTCCAGGTTAACCTTCTCCTTGGCAGATCTATTTTGTGTGATTTGATGATATATTGCAGTACTCAGCACTGCTTCAGGCATATAGTGGCCATTCCATGATCACAGATATTTGAATGTCTTGAGTGAGTTTGTGGGTCTCTCTCTCTCAGTGTCTTGACTTTGAGAGTTAATATCATCTCAGTGTTTCTCACTGCTGTTGGCTTGAAGCTCAGATAACCATGCCTTTCCATGTATCTGCTTCCCAAGTTCTTCTGTGGAGTGAGTTAAGCATGTGTGTCTCACCCAGCCCCCCTCCGCCCCTTTTTAGGCTGAGTCTGGTTTGGGAAGTATCCAGACCAGAATAACGACAGACACTGAAAGAATCTCCTCTTCCTGAAGCCAACAGCGTCTTCCCAGAATTGCAGCATAGTCAGACTACTCAGACCAAGTGTTAAAGCTAAGTCTTGAGGGCCATCTCCCCCTCCCCCCAAGCTAGTCTGAGGCACAGAAAATCTTTATTAAAAAATCCATTGTTTGTCCTCAACTTTACTGTAAACAAACTCCTACAGATAAGAATATTCTGAAATTGTTTTTGTTTGTTTGTTTCCTAAATGATTTATCTTTATTGTATGTGCATTGATGTTTTTTCCCTGAACTGTGTGAGGGTGTCTGATCCCTGGAAGTGGAGTTACAGACAGTTGTGAGGTGCCATGTGAGTGTGGTAGTTGAACCAGGGTCCTCTGGAGAGCGTAGCCAGTGCTCTTAATTGCTGAGCCATTGGATTTTTAATTGTCTTCTTTCTGCCCTCTATCTACTCCTTCTTTCTGTCTTACAGAAGAATCAATGCCCTCTGCCATCCCATGGCATTCGAAAATGCTTTATCCAAGGATTAAAAACCTCAATGAGATCATAGGGACAATTCTCCTGAACACACACACACACACACACACACACACACACACACACACACACACACACACACTTACTGAATGGCAACTTGTGCCAGGCACAGTTCTAAGTGATAAAACTTTCTAAGTGATAAAAATTAGTCTCTTCTCTCTGGGCTTTTATCCATTCAGACACTCTTGCTTTAAGGCCAAGTAGCAAAGAGGTGTTAGACAAGATACTTCTTTTAATTAAGACCCTGTAATTTGATGGGCAGTGGTGGTACACACCTTTAATCTCAGTACTCAGGACATAGAAGCAATTAGATTTCTGAGTTCTAGGCTGGTCTGATCTACAGAACAAGTTCCAGGATGGTCAGAACTGTTATATAGAGAAACCTTGTCTCAGAAAACAAAATAAAAACAAAAAAAGACCCTAAATTTTTCACATTAGCCTCATTTGGAATTTCTTTCTTTCTTGGACCTAGGTTCTCATCATATAGCCCAGGCTAGCCTCAAACTTGCATTCTCTTGTCTCTGCTTCCAGAGTGTTGAGAGAACAGGCATGTGTCACTGTGCCTGGCTAAAATTTTCCTTTGCTATATATTTTATATTCAGACCATCACAGGGTTTATTTGGGGATCATAATGGTCCTCCCTGTCTGATCCTATTGGACATTTGCTGAGCTATTTCAATTGGCCTGTGTTGATCCATGTCTTTCCACAAGTGGTCAGTGGCTTGGCCATGTATAGGATCCTGGATATTTGAACCATGTCTCAACCCAGGAATTACATCTGGCTGAAATGATGGAGCCATCTGCTCATTTTGGTACCATGGGTTTTTGACCCAGGAAGGGAGAGAGGAATATAAAGTTTTCTTCTGTGTTTTAATAACTATTTAACAAATAAATATTTACTAAAATTTATATTTGGATCTGTCTGTCCAACTGTACACTTATAAAAATTTAGTAAGAACTCAACCTACAGGAAAATGCTTAATGTTTAGTGAGTCGTGGTAATGGGAAATGAAAACAAATTTAAATCATGATTCACATTTACATTTTGGCTGTAGAAAAAGATAATAGGGTAATGTTTTAAAAGCCTCAATATACATGTTACATCATCAAATAATTTCAAGAAGAAAAGGAAAAAGTATAAATCCTGTTGATTAACTAAAAGTTATTTTCATTTTTAAATGGCTAATTGTTGGTATCAAATCACTGAAACATTTAGATTTTGTTTGGCTCATATTTTAATGACTGTCACTATTTTAAAATTTCAGTATTTTCAGTTTCCAGAAATTATATCCTTGCAACTAAGGAAAAATGTTGCGTATCTACTTAAGTATGTGCTGGGGAAATAATTTCTCAAGGTTTCTGTGGTGAAGGGGGGGGCAGCTGTGCAAACATTTACTAGGGCGGTGGCAGGTGGGGTGGCAGAATAAATCATGACAGTATCGCCATGACTAACTGGCCTTTGTCCGGGAACGTCCAGAGATTCTTCTAGACAGAAGGTAAGGAAGTGTGAAGATTCTTCAGAATATTGACTCATTCACAGGTGTTCTGTGTGATCAGGCAGTCCACTCCCAGGGGTGTCATCAAAGGAGATAAAGCCAGTTTCAAAGAGATGTGTAAACTTCCTAGTTTTTTGTGGCTCAGTTCGCAAACATCAAGCTGTGTGGTCAAAACTCAAAAGTGAGTAGCTGAAGAAAGTGTAGCCTATGTACAGGGAATAGTATTCATCCATAATGCATCTTATCATGTGCACCAACATGAATGGAGCTGGAGGCTGCTGCATAGAATCACACAAGCTGGAGGCAGGAAGAGAAGTAATGTGGGATCTTGATGCTAATATGTGAAATCTAAAACATTTGGCTTCACAGCAGTTGACAGTAGAAGGATGCTGGCCAGATGTGGAGAAGAGCAATGGGAGGGATGAGTCATTGAGCTAGGAGCAGGCAGCTCTGGTGTGCCATGGTACAGCTTAACACTATTTATTAAACATCCCTAGAAAGGTAAAATGGATTTTAAATGTTTTTTACCACAAAGAAATAATAAATGATGAGATAGACATATTTAATTGGATCTCAGTGTTCCACAATGTCTGTGTACCAAAACATTAGTTTTAAGATAGATTTTTAAGTTACTAGCTATAGGTGGCCAACACACAAGTACAAATAACCGAGGACATTTTCTTGGGATGGTAGTTCTAGAGGCCAAAGTGTGCTGATAACATAATTCAGACACAGTTACAGAATTGTGAGTGGCTCTGCTGCAGTAATTCCAAACAACTTCAGGCCCTCCTCATCAGAGAGTTGTAGAGCCCATGAAGGGACTTTGCCTGAACACAGCACAGGTTTAAGAAACTAGCTCTAGCAATGACTTATTGTAGACAGCCCTGTGGTTTGTACAACACAGCAGCTTTGTTGTATGTAGTTCATGAAGCTGAAACTTACTGAGTGCAGACTGTGTGTCAGCAATGTCATAGACATCAGCACAGAGTAAGCCTGCAGAGTGTGTATTCTGCTATCAGTTATAGAAGTGAAATGCTGCTGCAGCTTACCAACCTTTCTGGTATCAGTCCCCACCCTAGTTACCCATACCCTGTGTATTCTATTCAAAGGAACCATTGGAAAGATTAACACTCTAGAAGATTAAAAGAAAATGTTTAGTATGTCATATACCTAATTTCATTTACTCTCACAATACTGTAATATTACATTTACTTATATATTTTTTATTTAGAGTAGATAACTGAGACACAGTGAAGTTAAACAGCTTTGTCAGTGACACATAACTATTGTGGGATATTTGAGCAAACTGTGTAAAGATGTGTCCCTGTTTTACTTCGCCTGCCTGAGATACCTGATTGGTTTATTAAAGAGATGAATGGCCAATAGCTAGCCAGGAGTGTTTAGGCTGGACTTCCAGGAAGAGAGAGGGACTTGGGATGAATCTAAGCTTGTGAGGGAAATCTGCTCCTGTGTCTACCAGACTTTCAATGACAACATTATTTATTTGTATTTTTATTTTTTGCCTTTGTTCATTTATAGAAGTTGCCAAAATATTTGCTTCATGGTTTTTCCTGATTTTTTTTTTGTTCTCTTTTCAACAGCTGTTCTATTGTCCAGAGCAGTTTGGATTTTATAGCAGGCTTTAGGTTCTTTCATTGCTCTGGGAAGGGGTTCCCTCCACAATTGCAGGATAAGACTGAACTGGATTTAATACAGGAGTCTGTTAAAGCCTCCTCAGGGCATTTTCATGAAAGCAAAATGTTACCTTCTCTGTCCTTTGTTGACCTAAACTTATTGGTACAATACCTGCCTTTGCCACACCTGCATACTCCAGAATGGAGTAGCTTTCTGTTAGACATATGTCTGTGGGGTTAATTCTTAGCAAAGACATTGTTTCTGGGAATGCCTTGTTTACAGTCTCTTTTTATGTGATCTTGTGTTCTACAGTTGTAACATTTGGTATTTTGATTTTTCCTTAAGCTTCTGGAAATAACCTCTTTTACCCAACTATCATCAAAGTTTTAAGACTTCATATTAATTTTATTATGAATCCAGTCCTCCGAGGGTTGACTTTGCCTTTAATGACCAAATTATCTTTTTGCATTGCGAGTTTGAATTTTAAAAAGCCTGAGATTCAATTATTATTCCCCTAGCATCTGAACCTGGTACCATTCTATTTACTGCTGCATTTACTCTTGGTAAAAAAAAATCTGAAAAGGTTTCTTTTGGCTCTTGAATCATTTTTGCAAAGGATTCAATTTTCTTTCCTAGTTTTTCAATTCTATCCTAAGCATTGAGGACTGCCATTTGGCATAAATCCAGGGTATGCTCATTGTATAGTGATTGCTTTTCTATATTAGCATAGTCTTCCTCCCCAAGAAGTTGGTCTTGGGAAATTTCAATACCCATAGTCCTACTTTGTTGTTCAATGGTCTTAGTCTTTCCACCGGGTCTTCCACTATAACTGAGGCCCAGTAACCAAGACAGCCATAACCAAATCTGACCAGTCTTTATGGATAATTCTATTACAGGTTGACCAACAATTTAACATTTGTTTTTACAAATGGTGACTGCCTACCATAAGTGACTATTACTTCCTTGAATCTCCTTAAATCTAACATTTGTACCAGAGTTCACTCAGCTTATGCATGGTTTCTATCATTTGCCAATTCTTGCAAAGTTACTGGATATATTAAGGTTGACTGTTTGAAAGCCTTAGGCTGTTTCTCTGTAACCTTATAAGGCAATGTTGAAATTGGTTTTTCTTTAAATTCCTCTGTTTGGGCCTGAATATTTCTGTGATCTATTTTATCAAAGTTTTATAAACTTGTATCTTGACACTTATATCAGCCAACTTATCAGTCATAGAAACTAATTTTTTATGATCAAATAATATAATAGATGTTACATTAATTTCATTTATATTAATTATCCTCTCCTTTAATGATTCCATTTTATACCATCTATTGTATTATCAGAGACCAAATACCTTCCATAAAAATGCTATGTCATGTTTTTAATGTAGAAAAAGAACCTCTCTCTGTGTGTCTTAGAAGAACTTCCCTTTTTATGAAATCCTAATCATGTTCCACATTGGGCACCAGACTATTTGTTGCTCTGCACAAACTGACAGTAAAGCCCATTGCTGAAGACAACACCTACACAATTCATTGAACACATAGGAGTTGAGCTAATGGCTATTTAGAGCCTTCATCTCTGTGTACTAGTATTCACGGTACTGAAAGCTGTTCTGCACACTAACAAAGGAAAACATGAAAACAACAACTCAGTTGCAAACCCTTAGATCTCCAATGGCAGTATTCCTGGAGGATATGCTGGTCTGAGAATAGTGGCACAAAGCATATATGAGTAACCAATCAATATCTGATTTTGAACTAAGGCCCAAAATAATTTGGAACCCATCTTCAACACTGCTCAAGGAGCCAAGAACCTGAGACTAGATAGACTAGAGACATGGGGAAAGCCAATTACTGTGGTCTGCTAAAGGAATATAGCAGTAAAATGACTCCTAATGACATGCTACTATACTTATAGACCAGTGTCATGGCCAACCATCATCAGAGAAGCTTCTCCTACAGCAGATGGGAACAAATACAGAGACCCACAGCTAGACAATATTCAGAGAGTGAGAAATCTTATAATACTCAGCCCTAAATGGGATGTCTCCATCAAATCCTTCCCCTTGGGGCTCAGGAAACTCTGGAAGAGAAGGCAGAAAGAGTTTAAAAGAATCAAGGTCTTTTCAACCTAACAGGCTTAGCACACACCATCTCAATGAGACTGGCAGCACACACCAGGCTGAGTCCTAGGGCTGTAAAGTGGGTAGGCTCCCATCCCAAAGCCAGAAACCATCTCCTTTGATAGCCACTTGTAAATGAAAAATTAGTCTTCTCCAGTGGAGTCTCACAGGAAAAAAAAAAAACACTCTTAATGGTAGGTCCTATGTCAGGCAGTAGATGGCAAACACAATGCAATACTCAATGGCATTTTTGGAGGCTCTTTGTCTATAATTATGTCAGGGCACCTATCTTTTTAGCCTTACAAGTTCTTTGAGTATATACTGTGACTTTCAGTTTTGTGTTTTTATGGGATTCCTGTGTGCAAATGTATGTCTCTGCCTCTATATGAGTTTCCTATGCTTTTTCTTGGGCTCTTTTCATGTTTGGTTGTTTTGTCTATCCCAATTTGCTTGTTTTTGCTTTATTATTCTTTAGATGGATGGTTTTTTTATGAGATAAAAATGGTGTATATCCAGATATGAAGAAATGTTGGGAGGAACTGGGAAGGAAAATTGTAATCATAATATATTTTCCAAAACAAAAATCTATTTTTAATACAAGAGAAAAAAGATTGGTCTATAAGCAAGCCTGTGGGGGTACTATCTTTATTATGATTGATGTGAATGGATGGGTGGTCCTAAGATGTATAAAAAAAATCAGGCTGAGAGTCATGAAAATCAAGCCACTAAGCAGTGTTCCTTCATGACATTTTCCATGCCTTTACTTCCCACCTCCAGGTTTCTGCCTTGAATTCCTGGCCTGACTCCCCCAGTAATGAGTGTTCACATTAGAGGCAAAAGATGAAATAGACCCTGTCCTTCTCAGGTTGCTTTTGGTCATGGTGTTTATCACAATGGACCCTAATTGAGACGTGTGTTGTTGCTTCCTTTCTCTGAAAATTTGTTCTAGCAAATCATGTTTGTGTAGCATTTATAGCACATGTACTTTTACACAGGTAAATTATATACTTAATGGGAAATTAAATTTTTGTCCCTATATACTTGCAGTTAAGAAAACTATTAGAATTAATATAGTACCCTGGGCGGTTGTGACTAAGAGTCTTTTAGTTGAAGGAGATATATTTTGAGTGTTTGAACCCTGAAGGTCCCCATTGCTGTATGTTGTTCCACCTGGGGAATAGGGCCTGGTCCATTGCCTCCTAGTTATCAGTTGTCCATTGAGAAAATACGTGACTCTGGGGGCCCACTCAGCTCAAGTATGTTTAGAGTTCAGGTAGATGAAGGGTACAGAGGTCAGCATTGCACAAAAGGGAAGGATGAGGGTTCATTTTCCATGACTGACCATTGTGTGCCCCTTTAAAGTGAACTAGCCCTCTATGGTAGTTTGCATGAGAAATGTTCTCCATAGGCTCATGTGTTTGAACACTTAGTTCCCAGGTGGTGGTGATGGTTGAGGGTTATGGAACTTTTAGGACTCAGAGCCTTGCTGGATGAAGCACCACTGAGGGAGGGCTTTGAGAGTCTGTAGCCTCACCCACTTCCAGTTCATCCTCTCTATTTATTGTGTGTAGGAGCCATATGATTTCTCAGCTTTCTACTCCAGCTCCCTGTTGCCATGTGTCCCCATCACTATGGATTCTCCCTTCAGAATTATGAGACAAAACAAACTTCTGTCTATATGTTGCTTTGGTTATGGTGGTTTCTCCCAGCAACAAAAAAAATGAATTAGTACACACTATATTTATATTTAAAATATGGTTTGCGGATGACCAGATGTTTCAGTACTGCAAGCCTGATAACCTGGACCTGAGTTCAATACCTAGAATTCATGGTAGAAGGAATTAACAATTCCTAAAAGTTGCCCTTTGACCTTCATAGATTCTGCGGTATGCATTTGCATGCACACACAAATAAAATACGGTTTGAGTTTTAAAGCACACGTTTCATAGGCAGCTTGGAATGGGAAGGTTTAGTTTTCAATTTATTTGTGATGTTACTTCCATAGTCTCTCAAAGCCTGAGTTGAGACATTCTATAGAATGTCATGTCAGTTAGAAAGAGTGGTCTGATAGCAAGCTATCAGAGGATTAACTGAATGGACAAATTCTAGCATTTCTTAATGCAGAGTAAATGCTAGTAGCCTTTGCAAGGCTATCTCTGCCTTTGACAGGGCAATGCATTGTTTTCTGGGCCTATAATATGCAATATCTCATCTTCATCATTTCAAAACAATTCACTGAAGTGGGAGGCAAGGATGCTGTCCTTTCAGTTTTACTGATCGGAATCCAAGACCACACAGACCAGAAGAGGTTGAGCTGGGCCCAGAACTGAGCCTTCCTGCCTCAGTCCCTGGTCCCTCCTGTGATCATGAGAGAATCCATCCTACAGGCAGCTGGGTTTAGCGTGAACTTGCAAAACCCATTTGTCATTTTGACTTTTCTCTTTTGTATAACATTCACATGTCTGCAACAGAATCAGTTTTCCTTCCTTCATTGGTGTGTTGTAATCATCTTTGAAATGATGATTTACTGATTCCTGGATTTCATTTGTAACGGCAGATCTTGGTAGTGGAAAATATTCAGTCTTGAAGCTCTAAGGGAAAATAATGAGAACTGTGTTGCAATCTTGACAAATCTGCATTAACTAATTCATACCAAATAGGAAAAGATATTGTGGTGGTAAATACGTGGAATAGGAATTTTAAGACCCTTTGTAAATCACTTGAAGTTTTATATTAATCAAGTTCTCTTTAGTAGTACATGGCAAATATTTTGAGAATTATAACAGGAGCTAGAGAGATGACTATGTCAGTAAAGCCATCTTTGGAACATGAGTTTATACCCCCCAAATGGGCATGGTGGCACATTCATAATCTGAAATGGAAGGTAGAGACAGGTGGATCCATAGAGCATGCTGTCCAGCTAACCTGGCCTACATCACATAGTTCCAAGAAGATAAGCTATAACTGGTTCTGGCTCAAACACAAAGGTCAAAGGCATCTGAGGTCACTTGAGTTTGTCCTCTGACCTCCATAGGCCAATATACATGCTTGTATATACATACATACACATGTTCAGCCCCATCTCCAAACACACACATGCATGAACATGGCTAGTATATGCTACAGCAATGTGATGTAGTAGGAAGGTCATGCCGGGTTCTCACTACTTCCTTCTCACCTTGTGAACTCAGATTAATTACTTGGATATTTGAGGCATATTTTCCTCATCTTAAACAGGAATAAACGTGCCTACTTTGCTAGGTTGTTGAATGGTTCATGAGGTAAAATATGTATGTGTGTACTGGGTTCTTGGCACACAGAAGGCACTGTTGATGAAAGCATTGGAAGTTTCAACATGAGCTATTCATTCTTGACATAAATACGTGTTTTTTGTCTTAGAGCTGACAAATGATAGCTGCCATATTTGTTGCATATTTAATGTGATTTGGCCAGAACTTTCAAAATTCTGCTTCATAGAGTAGGAGTATATGCTGGCTAGATCTATGCCAACGACACAGACTATAGTCATCTGAGAGGAGCAAGTCTTAATTAAGAAAATACCTCTAGCAATTAACCTGTAGGCAATTATGTAGGGGTATTTTCTTAATTAATGATTGATGTGAGAGGGCTTCAGCCCACTGTAAGTAGGAGCCCCCTGGGGGGGGGAAGGGAGGGCAGGTGGACTTGAGTTGTTTAAGAAAGGAGTTGGAGCAAGCTGTGGGGAACAAGTTAATAAGTCGCATCCCTTCATGGTCTCTTGATGTGGGAATGTCTTTCTGTATACTGTGAACATCAACCTTTAAATAAAAGAGCTGTTTTGACCCTTGCTGAACACCGTAGCCGTAGATAGAAGGAGGGCAGAGTCAGAGAGAGACTGTGTCAGGCACCCAAAGAAGCAACATGTAAGCAACACAGGTGAGCCACGTGGCAGCAGATTAATGAAAATGAGTTACAATGAAATACCTACCTAGCAATGTGCCTGAGCCATGGGCCGAACAGCATGAAGTTAATATAAGCAGCTGTATGTTTCTTTGGGACTTTGGGATTGGTGGTCCAGATAAGTGGCAGCAGGTGGGTCCAAACTGTAGGGCCAAGGCAGGCCAGAAACCTCAATGTTACAACCCCTGCCTCATATCTTGCCTCCAGGTTCCTTCCTGGCCTGAGTTCCTGTCCTGGCTTCCTTCAATGATAGACTATGATGCAGAGGTGTAAGCCAAATAAACCCTTTCCTTCCCAACTTGGTTTTGGTCATGACACCATGAAGTTAAAGTAACTGTAGCTAAGACATGGTGTTAAAGAGCTTAGCTCCTGTGTTATCTTCATTTACTAACCGTCCTGCCTCAGAGTTGGTGAGGATACAGACTACATTTAGTCTTTACCATTAAACATGCAAGTATTCATTAGTCATGCCTTCTTTGGAATTGGGTTATGTTAGTGTTGCTAAATGTGTAAACATTTTCCTTGCTTGGCTTAAGATGCTTATCTTTGTCTCTTTAACACCTGAGAGACTTAAAGATACTGGATTCTTCCACCATGGAACTGCATGCAACTTCTCCAGAGGTCATGCCACTTGGAAAGGCCACATGCTTAAGTGAGAATAAAGGAGGACAGAGAGTTGCAGATCTGTTCTTCCTAGCTTCATGCCTCTGCTACTCCACACCACTCTCTTTTTCCTCACTGAGGTGCCCCTTGTTTCTTAGGATGGGTCTTGCCCGTTCACTAGTACCTGCCTTGGCACATGCTCTACTTACTGCTATGAATTCTAGTTCCCATCTTTGCTCACCTGGCAGACTCTACTCAGCCTTCAAGGTCTAGGTCAAGTGTACATTCTTAATATAAAGAGGCCCCAAGAAAAAGTTCTTGGATACAAGCAGAGAGATACTGATAGGTTTTAGTGTGTAAATTTTCTTGGTTCAAGTATTCCATTCTCAGCTCTCATGTTGATAGAACCATCACGTTTTAGTTTCTTCAGGCTTTAAATGGGTGCAGTCCTCATTAACTATTAAAACAAGAAGAAAGTTTTGATATTTAAACAAAGTATTTTTAATTATGGTGATTAAGTGTGGGGCTGTTAAAAATGTGGTAAAATAAACATAAAAATCATCAGCATTTTATCACTAAGTGTATAATTCAGTGTCATTAAGTACATCCACAGTGCTCCACACATCTCGCACAGATGGTGGCTTCGCCCCATCCAAAGTCCTCAAAGACCTCAAAGCCTTGCCTCTGAGTCACCCTCAATAACGCCTTAACCCACCACAGCACAGCCAACCTCTGGAACTCTTTTCATCATGAAGAATTCAAACTATACAACTGTGAGACAATCGTTTTCAGTTGACTCCATTCTACTTTCTTTCTATGAACTTGGGTCCTCAGGACACCTCATCATATGGGATTCCACAGTGTTTCTTTGTGTGTGACTTGCTGAATTTATCCAAGAGGAAGCAGATCAGAATGGCCTTTCTTTTTAAGGCCAAAACCTATAATGTTCTCTGTCTTCACCAAGTTTGGCTTATCTGTTGACAGACATGAGTTGCTTCTACCCTATGAGGTGAATCTTTATTTTCAATGTATTATATTTTAGAATCACCTGAGAGGCACACCTCTGGATGTCTTCAGGGGGTATCTCCAAGGAGGTTTCATGTAAGGGGTTAGAGCCACCTCTACATGGGCTAAACCAGTGATGAAAAGTGAACAAGGAAGCTGATGGATTGTAGCGTTGCCCCTGTTGAGAATGTAAACACATTCCTGCCACCCAAAACCACTCTACCCTGAGACAGGATAAAAGGTAGATTATTAAATCTATTCTGAAAAGTGGAGGAATATAAATATGAGAAGATAAAAAGGTAGTTATTGAACCTATTTTTAAAAATCAAATTACTAGTTTTAAATATTTTACATTGGATTGGATTTTTGTATTATTGTATATAAATTGCATATATCAATACAAGTTGAGATTAATTTTGTGAGAACATACTGTACATATATTTCTACTCTTGTCCAAGGTATTGTACCTATATTGTTGTAGTGGGTTTCTCGGGTCCCATGCGCCAGAGATCCGGGACCCACAGACCTGCCGCCCGGGACTGCTTATCCGCGCACCGCCGCCCAGGCCCCCAGAAACGACTCAGACGCTTCTATTAACTTCATGCTGTTTGGCCTATGGCTCAGGCACATTGCTAGCTAGCTCTTATATCTTAAATCAACCCATTTCTATTAATCTGTGGGCCACGTGGCCCGTAGCTCACCCATGCTCCTTACATGTTGCTCCTTGGGCGGCTGGCTCGATCTGCCCCTGACTCCGCCCCTGCTTCTCCTACCTATGCTTTGATTTCTTCTACTTCTTCTATGGTGCCCGCCATGGCCCAAAACAGCTCCTTTATTTAAAGATTGAGATTCACAGCATAAAGAAGGGCCATTCCCACATCACTATATAGCTCATCTAACAATGTAATGCAAATTGCTAGTCCTTGAAAGTTATTGCCAACTAATTAGGATATAAAGAAATGCAGGTTAGTAGTTAGTTATTACAATCAAACTTTTAGGCATATTAAGTATGTTTTCAAGGTCAAACAGAGATATTTTAGATGAACAGATAGTCTTCAAACACTTCAGAGATCTACAGAATGTGGTTTTTAAAGATGTTTTAACAACACAGGCTCTTTTCTTTGACAATGAGACATGTCTGCTCCTGGCAGCACCAATCTACTTCAGAAAAGATGATGGGCTTTGAAGAAACTCCATATAGAGTTGCCTTTTGTGGCAAAAGTTAGGCACTGGACAAGAAAGTGTTCTTGCCTCAACTGCTGACAGTATGATGTCAAAAATGGACAAGCAGGAGACGAAAGAACTGCCCAACTTTGCCAAGACAAAGTAGAAAAACTTTTCAGAAAACGCTGTTTCACAGATATGCTAGTCCTGTAGGCTGAAGATGGATGCCTCAACATTGCAGAGAAAGTTTGGATGACTGTCCAAACAGCCAGCTCTTTCTGTCATTTCTAATATTATTTTTTGGAAGTTGCTTGCTTGCACTGCCTGCTTATTCAGTTAATATAATTTACTTCTTGGGCTTTTGATGAAGTTGAAGATTAGATTATAGTTACAGATTCAGAAAAGAAACAAGATGTAAAGTGTTTAAGTTTGAAAGACATCAAAAGAGTTTTTGGCTGGTAATAAAAGTTAGGATAGAAAGTGAATTAAATACAGTCATTTGGACTGAACTCACCAATATAGGATAAATAATAGAATATTTTCTCTAAATCTGTCAATTGCTAATGGAGTAGACATTATTGATGCAATTCTTGCCTGCACATATTGTATATAGCTGTTGTACTTATTGTATATAGTTTTCTTTTATTATAACTTTTTATCTTGACACAAAATGAGGAAATGTGGTTTTATTTTGTGTATCCTCTAAGAAATAAAGCTTGCCTGAATATCAGAGGACAGAGCCAGCCACAGAGTTAGCCATAGAGTCAGGTGGTGGTGACACACACCTTTAATCTTAACACTCAGGAGGCAGAGATCCATCTGGATCTCTGTGAGTACAAGGCCAGCCTGGACTATAGGAGATTAATGTAATCCAAAAGAGAAACAGAGCCAGGCAGTGGTGGCACTCACCTTTAATCTTAGCATTTGGTATCCCATGCCTCTGCTCCCAGTACTTGGGAAACACACAGGCCTTTAATCCCAGCTCTAGGAAGGTTGAGGCATGAAGTGATATGGCTGGTCAGGAAAAGGAATATGAGGTGGGAGGAGACAGGAGTTTGCCCTCCCCTCCCCCCGTGCTGTTCTCTTCCCTTTCGGCTTGAGGATTCAGTAGTGGTAAGAAGTAGCTATGGCTTGTTTCTCTCAAATCTTTTAGCATCTACCCCAACATCTGGCTCCAGGTTTTTGTTATAAGACCAATTAGGATTTGAGTGACAGTCATACCCTCCCCACCGTCAAACTGGAGCCAATACAAATCCTCTTTCTTTAACCTTCTTTTGTCAGATTTTGTAGCAACAGGAAAAGCAAATACACAGCCCTTGGCTTCTTTTAATCATGTGGTGATATTGTGAATCTGTTATTGGTTGTTTTTTACTCTTTACTCTTTGGGGGACTTACCTGTAGGGGGATTATGTTGTTCCTTTGTAAATAATTGTCCCCGCCTATGAGTTTAATAAAAAGCACTGTAGTAGTGTTGTCTCTCGGTCCCGGCAGTTACACTACTAAAGATGGCACCCAACATGGGGCAAATATTACTTAATGCCTGACAAAGTTTAAAAAGGGTTTAGCAAAAATTGAGCAAAAGCAGCTTCCAAATTGTGTATCTGAAGCGGGTCATTATACAAAGAAAGTGTGGCATCTGGGTCACATTCAAAATGGTGCCGACAGACTGGCGGCAGGCAGTATAAGCTGCAACTAGGCTGGTTCCTGAAATCTCACAGAAGACTTGGTAGCATGTAATTGATTTAAGGTTTATGTTTACTTTTAATAAAGAGGAAACAGAGTCAAATGGTTTCTTAGTAGCAGCATTTTCTTGAGTTTGCTCTGTTTGCTGGCCACGAACAGAGATGCGGTCCCTTTAAGAGAACTTACTGATTCAGCTTTATCTGCAAAAACTATGCAGCTCTTTTAAGAGAGTGTATTTTAAAAGCTCTTCTGGTTGAAAGATGATTAAGGATTCACAATAAAACAGATTCAGATGAAAAACAAACCCTGTAAACAGGTTACAATGTGTGTGAAAGGTACATAGTCGTCAGAGAGAAAAGAGAGAAGGTAGAGAAAGTCTTTAAAAAGAGAAATAGAATAAAAAATATAATAAGCCATGTAAAGATGGAAAATAAACACAAACTCTGGATTTTGGTTGTTATTGTGTTTTCATTTAATATTTTGACTGTTAATGAGCTAACTGCAGAAAGACAATGAATTGCAAATGCAAAGGCTACCAAGGTAAACAGAATTTATATTTTAAAGGTATTTTGATTTTGAAATTTGTGTCTAAGGATTTATTGCTTTGGAAGAGTTCTGCTTTTGTTTCCACAGAAGATGAGAACCTTTGGATTGCTTCCAGGCTCTTATGGTTTCATCAACCAAGACCCCCTGAAAAAAACCTCTGATGGGAAGAGATGGCCATATCAACTTTAGGGCTGCAGACTATAATCCAGTCTCAAGAACTCATGAGATTTTCAACGCCCATTAATCATCAGGAAGTAGTAATGGAAAATTACACCCAAATTCCCCAAATATTGTTTCTAAATGTTTGTTTTCATTATAAATGATTAATGCTCATAGTTAATCCCTTTCTAAGAAGAAAAGGGGGATATGGTATATGAATGATTTTTTAAAAATTAGATTATTAAATTTACTTAGATCAGGAAATCAGCTGTTAATCTTGAAATTTTTTACATTGGTATGGATTTTGGTTTATTAATACAAACTTAAGGTCAATTCTCTTATGCTGTATGTATTTTTCTACATGATGTTTATGTAACTGATTTAAAATTGTAATGTATAATTAAGAAATGCATGTTAGTTAGAATTTTAGGTATACAAAGATATAATTCAATTAGGTAGGTAATCTTCAAACACTTCTAAGACCTACAGAATATGACATTTAAAATGTTTTAAGAGCTTAGACTTTTCTGGACAGTGAGACAGGTCTGCTCCTGGCAACACTAATTTACTTCAAGAGAAAAATGGGCATCGAAGAAACTCCAAATGGAGTCTATTTGTGGCATTGGTTAGCCAATGGACATGAACCTGTTCTTATATTAACTGCTTGACAGTATGCTGTTAGAAGTGGACATGCAGGTTCCATAGGAAGATGACCTCTGAACTTTGGCAGAACAAGCTGAGATGGTCCTTCAGTTTCCTGCTTTGCAGAGAAAACTGTCAGACATTCTTCATGACTCGAGACGAAGCGACTGATGAACTGTACCAGAAGAGACAGAAAAGATTTCCTGCTTCACTGAAATGAAAAGAGACTTTGGGCCTGTAGGCTGAAGATGAATGCCCCAACTTTATAAAGGAACTTTTGGTGACTGTCCAGGCAGATAGGTGTTATTTCTGTCAAATCTAGATTTTGGAAGTTGCTTGCACTTCTGGTTTACTTGGGTAAATATATCCTTCTGTAGTCTTTGATGTAGCTGAAGATTGGATAGTTGTAGGCATAGTTTGTCTTAGTCATTTGAAAGGTATATTAGATATAAAACTTTAGATTCATAAGGATAAAATAGATGATAAGAGTATTTTCTTTAAGTTTGCTAAATACAAATAGACTATATGTTATAACTGTAATTCTTGCTTGATAGCTGTTTTGTTATATGTAATTTTGCTTTGTTAAAATTAAAACCTTCCTTTTTGATTAGACAGGAAGGGGGAGGTGATGTGGGAATGTTTTTCTGTATGCTGTGAATCTCAATCTTTAAATAAAGGAGCTGTTTTGGCCCTTGACAGACATAGAAAAAGTAAGCAGAGGAATCAGAATAGGTAGGAAAGGAAGGGCGGAGTCAGGGGCAGACCAAGCCAGAAGCCCAAAGGAGCAACATGTAAGGAACACAGGTGAGCTACAGGCCATGTGGCAGACAGATTAATGGAAATGGGTTGAGTTAAGATGAAAGAGCTAGCTAGCAATGTGCCTGAGTCATAGGCCAAACAGCATGAACTTAATATAAGCGTCTAAGTCATTTCTGGGGGCCTGAGCAGCAGCAGCAGACAGCTAAAGGGTCTGGCACAGCAGAGTATGGGCCTCTGGCCGCCCAGGACCAAGAAACCGTATTGCAACAAAGCACTAATTGGCCAAAGGCAGACAGGAAGTGTGGGCAGGGCTACCAGACTAAGAAGACTCTAGGAACAGGCGGAACAGAGCAGAATGCCAGAGAGAAGCCGGAAGAAGCAGAGGACAACTATGCTAAAGGTACCGAGCCACATGGCTGAACAGGATAAGAGTCATGGGTTAGTTTAAGGGTAAAGAGTTAGCAAGTTATATGCCTGGGCCTTAGGCCAATCATCTTAAAACTATTGTAAGCATCTGTCTGTCTCTGCAGGTCTGTGGGTCTGCGGGCCTAAACCTTGAGGCTAGGCCTGAAAACCGGGGCCAGAAACCTCATACTACACTTACCACCCAGTTCCCAAACAAATCATGGAGGCTTATTCTTACTTATAAATGTTCAACCTTAGCTTGGCTTGTTTCTAGCTAGCTTTTCTTAAATTAGCCTGTCTATCTTTTGCATCTGGGCTTTTACCTTTTTGTATTTCTGTATATCTTTCTTACTCCATTGCTAGTTGTATATCTGGGTGGCTGGCACCTGAGTCCTCCTTCCTCTCTGGTTACTTCTTCCTCTCCTCCCAGATCTCTCCTATTTATTCTCTCTGCATACCAGCCCCACCTTTCCTTTATCCTGACTTGCTATTGGCTATTCAGCTCTTCATTAGACCATCAGGTGTTTAAGATGGGTACAATAACACAGGTTCACCGAGTTAAGCTAATGCAGCATCAACAAAAGTAACACATCTTCATATCATTGTGCAAATATGTTCCACAGCATAAACAAAAGTAACAGACCTTAAAAATAAGATTCTACCACATGGGACTGTGGTAGAATATCATAATATTCCTTGTTAATTTCTTTTAATTATTTTAAATGTATCCTCAAAAATGGAATTATGACTTGCATAATGATTCTGTTGTAATTTTTTTATGAAACTCCTAATATTGCATAGTGGCTGCACAATTGTAAACCCAGTAACAGTGCACAAAGGTTCCAGTTTCTTGTTAATCTTTGTTACTTTCTGTTTGTTTATAATAGTGGCCAGCTTCTGTTGTGTGAGCCGATGTCTTAATATATTTTAAATTTACATTTTCATAATGATTAATTCTTAATCCATTAGGACTACTGTGACAGAAGTTGGTAGCTTAAGAGCATCATAAGTTGTTTTCCAGTTATGGGGGTTGCGAACCATAATAGCAAGCTACCTAGGTGTGTATCTTTCAGAGAGCACTTTCTTACAGACGGTGGCCTCATACATTCCTGTGGGTCAGTCTTTTCCTGTGGCTGTAATAAGACACTCTGACGAAAGTGACTTAAGGGAGAAAGGGTTTGTTTTAGTTCACAGTTCAGTGTTCTGACTGTCATGGCAGGGAAGTCAGGCAGCAGGACCTTGAAGCAGCTGGCCACATCTGTTGTACAGGACTGTCTTCTCAGCTGAACTGCCACCATTTTCAGAGATTGTCACAGCTGTGCTTGTTGACTATTGACTCTTGGAGGGGCTTGAGAAAGTCATAGGACCCTCCCCTGAGTATCCAGCAGCCCTACAGTTGTAGTCAATTGTGTCCTAATTGGTTTATGTGGAGGGCTAGAAGATGCAGGTGGGTAATGGGATATTTTCTTATAATAAAAACTGTCTGAGGTATCAGAGGGATCTACCCACAGTCAGTCTAGGAGGATCAGACAGTGGTAACTCTCATCTTTAATCCCAGCGCAGGGAATATCCCAGGAGTGGTGGCAAAGAGAGTATTTAAGGCAGGTATAGAAAGACAGAAAGGTAGAAGAAACCATGGCTCACACTGTTAGTCTCAGCACTAGGGAAGCAGAGGCAAGAGAATCTCTTGTGAGTTCAAAGCCAGCCTAGTCTTCAAAGCAAGTTCCATGACAGCCAGGACTGTTATACAGAAAACTCTGTCTGGAAGACAGGAGGAGGTGGATCTGTCCTCTGATATCTCTGACTGTTTTTATTATATTTGAAAATATCCCCACAGATGAGGAAAGATTAGGAGAGGGGATGCCGTATGCACAATGGGAGAGGGGTCATCATACATTCTGGGTACAGACCTTGCAGGGTGGCTGCTTAAAGGTCATCCACTGTTCTGTAAAGAAGTCTAATAAATTCACTGGTTTCTCAGAGTAAACTCCGGTGGAATTATACCTTAGTTTGTCTGTAAGTCTATAGGAGGGGTTAGATGTTATTTATATTATTATGTTATATGGATGTTTTAGATTGTACCAAACTTCTAACTATATTAGTATATTAATATATCAGTATTTTAGTCTATAAATATGGAAGGTTTTCCACTTGTGTCTTTAATCTCTTTCAGAAATGTCTATTTTTCCTGTGTTGTGTGTGTGTTTGTATGTGTGTGAATGGATGTGTAGTATATGCATGTGGTGTAGGCACCTGTGCATGCACAAAGGGAGGACATCACGTGTCATTGTCCGGCTTCTTGCTTTGAGACAGGGGTGGAGCCAACCCTGGTGGTTTTTCTGTCTCTGCATTCCCACCCCAGCACTGTAGTTATAGATGTGAATACAACTGTGGCTTTTTAAGTGGATGCAGGAGGAATGAACTCAGGACCTAAGCTTGCCTTCTGAACCATCTCCTTAGCCCCTCAATAATGTTTTATAGTTTTCAGCAGAGGAATCTTTGGTCTGTTTGACTAAGTTTAAGTATTTTACTCTTTTTGATTCTTTGTTTTCTCCATTTTTTGAGGCGCGATTTCTCTGTGTAGCCCAGGCTATCCTGGAAGTCACTGCAGACCAGGCTGGCCTCAGAGATCTGCCTGCCTCTGCCTCCCAAGGGCTGGGACTAAAGGCGTGTAACAGTCCCTTGTCTCTTTGATTCTTTGTCTTTCTCAGACTCTTGCTGTGTACAGAAGGACAACTGACTTTTGTGGCTGATTCTGTTGACAGCTGAGTTTGTTCACTGGTGCTAACAGGTAGAGTTGTTTTGGGGGGCATCTTTAGAATTTCCTGTGGGTCAACTTTTATTATCTGTGATTCAAGATAACTTTACCCCGTCCTTTCCAGTTCTTATTCCTCTTATTTAGTTTCCTCAACTCACTTTCCTGGCCAAGACTTTTAACAATGTGTCCAGTAGATGTGGCAATGGAGGGAAGCCCTGGCTTTTTTTTTTTTTCTTTAAGGAAAAGTTTCAATCTTTCCATATTGAGCATGATCTTTGCCTTAAATATTTCATAGTTATCTTCTATTTGTATTGTATTGGATACTTTTGCTATGACAATGTTAAATTTTGTTAAATGTTTTTTCATGTTAATTGAGAAATGAATTATTTTTTGCTTTCCTCTGTTTATATGATGTACGAGTTGAATTTAATACGTTGAATCACCTGTGCCTCAAGGGAATAAACACTACTTAGTTGTATTAGCATGGTCTTTAAGACACCGTTTAAGTGGTTTCCAGCACTGCTGTCAGGATTTGTGTCTCATCTTCAAGGGCACTGGCCTACAGACTTGTTTCTCTAGTCTTTGTTATTTTTTTCTGCCACTGTAGCAGTTGGCTGGTTTTCACATGTGTCTGTCTGGCTTGTGCATCATAGTGAAGCAGCCTCGTGGACTGTCATGGAAGTGATCTCTCTCACCCAAATTTGGAACCTGAGAAACTGGTGTCAGTTCTTTTCCTGATGTCTCATAGAATTCACCAGTAAAGCCATACGGCGGTGGGCTTTTCTTTATCGGGTGGCTTTTAATTATTCAGTGACTGTCCTTCACAGTTCCAAGTCTGGTGAAGGCATATCTTCGTAGCCCTGTGTCCGAAGGTCATGTGATCCTACAGAGATTTATTCACTCCATCTGGCTCTCCTGTTGTTACGGCATGCTGTTCACAGCACTCTCTTCAATCCTTCATTTCCATGGCAAATCAGTTACGCTGTGCCTTCATGTATATTCCATTTATTTGGACAAATTTCATCTGTTTCCAAATCGAGCTGAAATTTCATTAGTTTTGTTGACCTTGTCATTTTAGTTCCACTGATTTTTTTTTATAGGTTTTCTAGTCATGATTTTGTTCTTTTGTTATGATCTTTATTCTTTCTGATGCTGTTTTAATATCCCCCCCCCATTGTCTTGTCCCTACAAGTACCAGCTACTTTTATACATGATATTCTTTACTATGACTTTACCCAAACACACTGTAACTTCTTCATTATATGAAACTCACCATGTTACTCATCATTGTGTGGTCTCTTCCCACTTTTTAAAGAGTGTCATCCAAACCATCTGCCTCAGGATTACTCTAGGGGTTTGTTTCAAAGCAACCTCTCATCAAAGCTGTTGATTCAGCATCTCTGCAGCAGAACTAGGGGTTGGTATTTCTCTGTTATGTATACGTGCATGTACATGTTGGGTACACGGATATGTGCACCTTGATTTTCTGCATGTGTTTTGGGGATCACACTCAGGCCTTCATGCACTGCAAGCACTTTTCAACTGAGCCATTTCCCAGCCCCTGGACCTGAACTAGCCCCATAGACCAGGCTGGCCTGGAACTTACAGAGAGCTGCTTGCCTGCTGGTATTCAAGGGCCCAGAGACTCACTGAGAATGATGAGCCTTGTGCCAGTCCTTACATGCTGGCATCTGCACATCTGGAACCACTTCTGCCTGTTCGTCATAGGGACAGATGTCTTACTGTTTTGCTAGCTCTGTACTATCTGTGTGTCTCTAAATCACACACATTCTTTTCCATTTACGTGCTGGATGGAACTCTTTCAAGTTGGAAGAGTGGTTGGGAGGCCCCTGGTATTTGCTGCCACTCAGTCAGTACTGGGATGTGGAGGGGGCATCTGAGGCAACACCCTGTCCCACAGCAAGCATAGGCACCAATCCTCCATTTCTCTGTTGTGGCTTAAGAAAATGGAAAGTATGGATATGGGGGTGATGGAGAAGGATTGATGAGCCATTGGCCATAGTGTAAAGTTTCTAGAATTTCCAGAGAATACATGTATATGTCCTTGGGGTAGAGTAGAAGGAGAAAAGACCGAATTGACAGCATCCTTTGATTGTATGGAAAGAGAGCATCACTCCATCAGGATTCAGCCTTCATCTGCAACTGAAGAAGGTGCTGAAATCAGCAACTGAGTGTCAAAAATTGATGCATCTATCTAGACACTAGAGGCTCTTGGAAGATCAAGTCCTCAGATGTGTGCGTGTGCGTGTGTGCGTGTGCTTGTGTGTGTGTGTGTGCGTGTGTGCGTGTGTGTGTGCGTGTGCGTGTGCGTGTGCTTGTGTGTGTGTGTGTGTGTGTGTGTGTGTGTGTGTGTGTGTGTGTAGAAGATGACTGTGGGGCTCTGGACCTCTGGATGACCCAGAACAGTTTCCCACTTTAAGAAGCATTTCTTTCTCATCTGGATGCTTGCTTTCTCTGGATACACACATTTACTCTGGCTTTTGACAACATGAATTATTACATAAATTCCTTATGATTTTTTTAATCTTACCAATGAGTAACATTATTTTCTATCACATTAAAATTCAATTGTTAGAGAATACCTCTATGTCTTTTAAACATAAATGCAGGAGTAATATCTGTTAGGGCATTGAGGCAATTCTGGGAGCCCTGTAATGTGCAGGCTGGGTCTGATAGAAGATGGAGAATTTATTCTGCAACTGAACTGTCTGAGGGTTGCTATTTTTCCCACAGAGCATATTTATTTCCTTTTGACAGCATTTGGGGTTATGGACTCTATTTCTGTCTGAAAAAAGAAAACAGTGCACCATAAAATCTGTGACATTAGATTGGGGGAAACCGAATGCATTCATTTTCTCTGAGATGAGGCCACCTATTTCAATAACTGAAAGCACGAGAAGGGCAGACACTCTGAGGGAAAGCTTAATTTTAGCAAAAAATGATCTCTGGTTCCTTCATTGTCCCTTTAAAAATAAACTACATAATTAAATGGCTCTAGATACTTCTTTTGTACAGAGGAAAATGACAGATTCTCTGCAAACATGCCAACAGCGAGGGAGGTTTCCTCACCTTTTGGCAAAATAGGGAATCAGTATTTATCAGGGAAAGAAAAAAGAAAAGCCCAGAAGACTTCATAGGAACCATAGAAGATAAAATATTTAAAATGTGAATAAAATATCACAGACCAGTATTAAAGCAGATGATGTCATAATCCACCAAGGCAAAGCATCTGATCAGATGGGCAAACCAGAGCAGGGAGTGAATGGAGACAGGGCAGGGCCACTATCTCACTAGGTCTGTAGAGGAACTTTCTTCCCCAGGGAGATGTTTGCTCCAGGAGCAGTGTTGGGAACCAGGGACTTCCTCTTGCTTGACAATAGCCAGAGCTGTAAACATAACCAAGCCTAACCTGCATTGTTTCTTAGAAGCACAGGATGAACTTGAAGTCTGAGGACAAGGTTGTTTTCAGACATGGAATGATGAATCTGTTGGTTCTGTTCATAGAAAGACCCTTTAAAATACAACCCGAAGAAGTGATGGAATCCTGCCTGAATGGTTGTGGAAGCCATCCCTAGTTGAAAATATTTTATGGATACAGTGGAGAAGAATTGTTGGGGGTTGATAATTATTGAGTTTTTGGTAAGCAGACACTTATCTTGGGGATTTCCATATTCTAAAGCCAAATTCTTATTTTTAAAAATTCAGGAAGTAATATTGTAGCATGCACTGTGTGTTGGATAATTTTGAGTCTCTCTGATTAAAATCTCAGACCGACTTCCATTTTGACTCATGGCTTTGGAGGGGTCAGTCCTTCATTGTGGACAGAGCTCAGAGGAGAAGAACCAGTTTCCTCAGGGAGAGAAAGGGGGTGCTGTGACTGAGCTGGCTTCTCCTTGATTGTCTTAGGTTCTTCCTGGGTTCCTGCTGCATGGAATGGCCCCATCAGTGTTCAGGGCAGGGCTTTGCTCAGTTAATCTTCTCCTGAAGGGAAGAACCTGCTGAAACCGTGAGGCGGGATGAATCTTTCCTTATGAAAAATGTTCTTATAGGCAGGATGCTAAAATATTGCTTGTCAGGCTTGGTGCCAAGAGCCTTTACTCACTGCTGTAGTTAGCTTTCTTTCTGTTGCTATGGTAAACACCATGACCAAAGTGACTTGGTAAGGAAGGGGTTTATTTCGACTTATTGCTTGTAGTCCATCATCCAGGGAAGTCAGGGCAGGGACCTGGAGCTAGGAGCTGATGGAGCCACGGCACAGCTCTGTTTATTGGCTGGCTTACTTCTCATAGCTTACTGAGCCTGCCTTCTTATAGGCCCCAGGACCACCAGCCTAGGGGTGGCACCACCCACCATGAGTTGGACCCCCCTCCCCATCAATCACTAATTGAGAAAATACCCTACAGGCTTGCCCACAGCCCCATATTATAGAGGCATTTTCTCAATTGAGGTTCCCTTTCCTCAGATGATTCTTGTAAAGTTGACAAAAATCTAGCCAGCACACTCACTGAGACTTATTGCTAGCCCAAGTTAAACTTTTGTTTATATTGGTTTTTACACTTAATTTTTAAAGCATCCCAATGAGGTAGAAGTTTATTGAGATTACGTTATATCATCTATATGTGTGTGTGTGTGTGTGTGTGTGTGTGTGTGTACATATGTCCAAGATATATCTTCCCAGATAAGCCAAATTGATCTAAGATTAGCTAACACACATATATGGTATATACCACATAAATATATATTTGTACATCACATAAATATATATTTGCACATATTGTACCATATATGTGTGTTAGCTAATCTTGGGCCAATTTGGCTTACCTGGGAAGAGGGAACCTCAGTTGAAGAATTGCTTCTATTAAATTGCCCTGTGGGCATTTTCTTGGTTGTTAATGTACAAAGGGCAAGTCCACTGTGGGTGGTACCATCCCTAGGCAGGTAGATCTTGCCTGAATATAAAAGGTAGCTGAACATAAACCTCAGGACAAGTCAGTAAAGAACATTCCCCTATGGTTTCTGTTTCAAGCCCTGCCTTCTCTCAGGAAAGAACTGCATTACTCAGTGAAGAACCAGAGAAGCTCCTCCATTTTTGAGCAAAAATCCCTGAATCTCAGTTTGTAGCAGGCCTGCCTGAGTTCTACTACAATACAAAGTACAAAAAGGAGATAGCTTAGGGACTATTTGATAGCAGTAATTAACCATGGAATGTCCCAACCCAGCAGATAGTCTAGGGAAGAGGGTTTGACAAACAGCTGGCTAAGATAACAGAGGATATCTGAAAGTTCCCTAATCACAATTGTATCCATACTAAGACCCCCTAATTGATGTATAACCTTTATTTATTTATTTATTTATTTAGCCTTTAAAAACCCAGCTTGCAGTACCTCCTCCGCCACTGCTGCACAGGTGCACAAGATGGAGCCTTGTCACAACTTGCATTTTAAAATAAACCTTGCTTTTGCATTTCAGAGAGTTCACATCTCTGGTGGTCTCTTTGGGAGTCTGGCGACCAGGGCACAACACTCTAATTCATCTGCAAGATGAAATAAACTTTCCTTCCAAAGTTGCATTTGGTCATGGTGTTTACCATGTTCTAGTTAGCAACAGAATGCTAACTAGAACATATTGTATGTAACAGCCCATCGTGTTGTATTCAGCTTAAAAGTGAGCAAATTAGGGTAAGAAGACTTGCATAAGCCCACTCAGCTCTACCACCTTGCTCCAGGGAAGGCAGGTTGATGCCAGGCTTGGCTCCTATCACTTCGTTATGTCAGAGGCCAGTCCTCAGGCAGATCTTTATTAGTGTCCACAGCATCTCATTTACTCAGCTAACATCCCTGAGCTGAGATTGCTAGTATTTTTGGTCCCGATACACAGCACCCCATTTTCTTCCTTTTGGGTCTTGCCTCGCTCATCCACTCTCTGTATAGCACTGTTTGTGTTGCATGATGCGTTGTCGTCTGGAAACACTTGTTTTCTCGTGTTAAACTTATGTTATTACTTGGTGTGCTGTCTTGTTTCTCTAGCTTTCTGGCTCTCCATAAACAGCGTGTACTTCAGAGGTGACCTGCTATGGCATCCACGTGTGAGACCTAGACTGGCACCGGTCGGGTTCGATAATGCCGTGGGAGGGGGAGCAGCGCAGACACTGTGCTTTTGAAAGGGTGACACAAACAGACTGATATTTCTAGAAAGATCCAAATCCAGCATCTCCCATCTCCCCCCTCCCTTTTTAAATGACTATTCAGATGGTATGTACAACTGGGCTCCAACTTGCAACATTCTAATTAAGAAACGAAAGTCCCAGCGCTGCACACAAAGCAAAGGCATCTGAAGATTGGTGACTGAGTGCTTGCCTGGGCTCAAGTCCCAGCCCTGTAACAGACGGAGGGAAGGAAAGAAAGGAAAAGTTAAGGGAGGGGGGAAGGACTTATGAATAAAATATATTTGTGAGCACTTAACTAGAAATGTTAATGCTATGTCCATTGTAGAATTTGCATAATAAAAAATCAAGAAATCTGCAAAGGTGCCAAAAATGATTACTTCCATTTTTAAATGATTTTATTTAATTTCTAATTGGCATGTAAAGTAACAGGTTTATGTCATTGTTATACATACCTAGTTTGGGGTGCTCTCCGTTCCCAGCTCCCTTGGTTTCATCCCTACTGTACCCTCTGTCTCTAGTGTTTCCCTTTCTACCTCATATCACATTGTTCTATGGACTTCTGTAGCCCTCTCCCTAAAAGCTCCTTTACTGTCTCTGTAGGGGAATTATGTTGTTCCCTTATAAATAATTGTCCCACCCACTGGTTTAATAAAAAACACTGATTGGCCAAAAGCAGACAGGAAATGTAGGTGGGGCTACCAGACTAAGAAAACTTTGGGAACAGGAAGGTCAGAGCAGAATGCCAGAAAGAAGCCAGAAGAAGCAGAGGATAACTATGCTGCTCTGAGAAAAGGTACCGAGTCCCATGGCTGAACAGCATTAGAATCACAGGTTAGTTCAAGGGTAAAGAGTTAGCAAGTTATATGCCTGGGCTTTAGGCCGATCAGCCTAAAATTAATGTAAGCGTCTGTGTGTCTCTGCGGGTCTGTGGGTCTGCAGGTCTAAACCTTGAGGCTAGGCCGGAAAGTCCGGGCCAGAAATCTCCTACACCTCTCTCTATGGCTCCTTCCCAATTTCCTGGCCTCTGTCCACTCTTAATTCACACACGCACGCCATATGAGAGCATGCAAAAATTTTCAGTAAGAGCCTGGATTACTTTACTTAGTGTGTTATTTCCTAGCTTGATCCATTTTCCTGCAAGTTTTGTTTCTTCACAAATGAATAAAATTCCATTGTGTATATGTACCACACCTTCATTGCCATTCATCAGTCGATAGAGGTCTACATCAATACCATTTCCTGGCTACCATGAAAATGGCAGTAACAAGCATGGACATGTAAGTGTCTTACTAACCCAAGAGTCTTTGGGTAGATGCCCAGGAGTTCTACAGCTGGTGATATAAAGAAAGAAGTAAAACTGCCAGTCAATAAATTGACCAATGAATTGAGCAGATAGTTCTCAATAAATACTTTTTAAAGTTGTAGGTAGCCAGTCAAGTCTTGAGCAACTGTAGTCTTGAATGAGTGAGGTCCTGAGTGAATGTGTATTGTTGACATAGACACAGCCATGCCAAGGACCCCAAAGCCTCAGCCATGGCAACCACAAAGCCTTCTCCAAGTGAAGCCAAGAGGGATGGTGAGGCCTTCTTCATGTCTGAGTGCAAATGATAGACCAGTATGTAAAAAAAAAAAAAAAAAAAAAAAAAAAAAAAAATCAAACAATTGTCACTTCCTCCCCCTGAATGTTTACAACCTGAACAGCTTGCCCATGAACACCCATGAACACCTACTACCAAGACCAGCCCCCTCCCCCGCTACATATAACAAACACAATGAGGTCCCAGGTTGCTACTATAGCTGGCACTACTCCAGCCCACCCCAGCTTTTCTGTGAGTGTGTAGGACCTAAACCATGTGGGTTACAGTATAACGTGTTGCGCATGTCTAGCCATCAAGGAAATGCAAATTAAAACAACTTTGAGCAGCCATCTCACCCCTATCAGCTTACTGCTCATGAGGATGCAGAGAAAGAACCATCCTAACGACTGAGGGCTGCATCTGGCTTAGCTACTATGGAAATCAGTGGGAGGCTTTTCAAAAAAAATTAAACATAGGACTGTGTTTAAAGATATAGGAAACCCAGGAGGCAGAGGCAGGTGGATCACTGAGTTCGAGGCCGGCCTCAATAGAACAAGTTCCAACACAGCCAGAGCTACAGAGAGAACCCAGTCTCTAAATAACTAAGAGACATGGGAGAGAGGCTGGTGATAGGTTATAAAAGCGTCAAAAGAAGTTAATATGATACTGTTACATATTCTTTTCTTTCTATTTGCTCCCATTTTGTTTTACTGTTGAATAATTTTTATGTTGTGGACAAAGAACATATTCTGTATGATATCAGTTCTTTGGAATTTCCTCTGTCTTTGGTACAGGTTCAAAGTTTCCTTGTGAGAGAAATATGTGCTTTCTATTTATTTGGTACTAGATGATGTGCATTTAAGCATACATATAACAGTACTGAAATATAATATGCATATGTGTACACATGTATAACATCTCTATATTATCATTTCTATGTGGGCTCACGTATTTGTGTGTACATATAGTATATTGTGGAATGGATGATGTCCTGAGTGCATGTATTATTGTCATGATCATGGCCATGTCAAGAACATAAGTGCTTCAGACCCATGGAAATGACCAAGCTCTCCGGAGATCAGCCTCCAGAAACTGGTAAAGCGTTCCTCTTCTCTAGGTGAGAGTGTTTAATAGATTAATGTGTGGGATGCTAGCAGCTGTGACCCCTTTTCTGGATGACTACAGCCTGAGACCGCTCACCTACCTATACAATCCAGCTCTTCTCCTATGCTACATAGCAAATGCTCTGGATTCGGTAATGTACAGAACTCTCCAGGTTCCTTGGCAGTTCTCCCCGCATCTGAAAAAGCAGGGCCAACCTGACCCAGCTTTTCTGTATGTGTGTCTGTGTGTCTGTCCTCTCTATGTTCCTTCTTTGCCTCGGGTCCTTGGATCTGAGTTATGCTGCATATTTAGGCCATAGGATCTCTTTCTTGGCATGTGACAGCCTCATGTGGACCCATGTGAGATGGCATCTCACGTAAGCATCAGCTCCTGTAGGGTCATGTATGCTCTGTGCTCTGGGAAATTATGGAGAAATTATGGGATGTCTCTATCCCCACCTGAAGGGAGAACTGATTGTCATTTCATATGATATCACAAAATGACTCATGCATTTGATTGAGCTTGGCAGTCCAGGTTTTCTCAGGTCTAATTCCAGGCATCTGGGTTAATTCTAATACTAGATTCATGTCTGGATTCAGGATATACAAAACATATCTCTGGCAGTTCTAGTATGCAATCTACTACCAGATCCTGCAAGATTAGCCATTTTCTTTTATAAGATCACATATTTTTAAACAAATGTCAATCAACAAGCAATGTTCTACCGATTGGCCTCGACTAAGTGGAAACCAAATTTCTCAGTCTTACATAGTTACCATTTTGAGATGAATGCTATTTTCTTGAAGCCAAGCTGCTGCCTTGTAGGAGCTTTAGCTGAACCTTTGGCCCCTGCCCATTAGATGCAAGCCAGAAGCACACACTTACTTCCTGAATGATGATAATTAAAAATGTCTCCAGGGTGCGCAAAATATGTCTAGAGGACAGGGAGGGGGGATTTGTCAGAGGGGGGCCACCTCCAGTTGTACATCCCACTTTAAGGAAATGACACACTCCCCTTAAAGCTGATGACTGTGCATTGGTTCACTGAGTCAATAATCACATTTATTTAATCTTTACTGCATAAATGACACTGGCTTTTACAGGAGTAGCTTCACTTAGACATAGAGAAAGGCATGCACACCACACTGAAGTGTAGGGACATCCTAACAGTGGGCCCTGCAATCCCTCTTCCTTTAGAGTTCTTAGAAGAATATGTGCAAAATGGCCACGGCCTACTGAAACAAGTGTCACTTGGTACCTTTATTATTATCCGAAGTTCACTTGTACATATAAAGCAGGGCTCATCCACCAACTTGACTGGTCCTCCCTGGCTTCACGATATGTTGGTCACATTCACACATCTTTCTGAAATATGATTATGAGAACAAGCCAGGTGACATAGAGTTAAAGGAAATCATGTGGAACAGAGCAGACTCGACCAGTAAGGAGTTAAAGCTGTGTTCCCTAGTTTCACCAGTGAGGCAGACTAAAGCTTCAGTCAGCACCATGCAGGTCCAAGGTATCCCTGTCACAGGAGCAGTGAGTGACCTATTGCACCTGGGTCGGTCCATATATGCTGCTAGGTGCTAAATGCTGGAGAAATGGAGGGTTACCAGGGCTTCCTTGAGCCTGACTCCTCATTATCTGGTAGACACTATCAGGGCTGCATCAGAGCAGGCCACCAGGAAGCCTGCTTTTGATTTAACAGGGCTCTGAGCAAGCTCTTCTAGGGCTTTCCAAGAATTAATTACTGAGCTTTGTGAAGGCGCCTGCTGCACTGTCCTGTGGATGGCTTTGTGAGTAGTCACAGCAGCTGCAAGAATGCCAGCAGCAGTAGAATTTCCTTGGAGGACTGGTAAAAATGATGGCGTGCAGGCACATGGGTCTGTTGTCTCTACCCGTAAGAGAATTTAAAGTGAGGGGCAATTGGCTCACCATTACACAGCATCTGTGACTGGAGGGACGTGCATGCCTGCGTGCATGCGTGTGTGTGTGTGTGTGTGTGTGTGTGTGTGAGAGAGAGAGAGAGAGAGAGAGAGAGAGAGAGAGAGAGAGAGAGAGAGAGAGAGTATTTTCCCCATAAGGAAGAAAGGACCCCAGTGCAAGCTGGAGATGGTAGGTCTCTAGCCAGGAGGCCCATGGTGCTGACTGAAGCTTTAATCTGCCTCACTGGTGAACCTAGGGAACACAGCTAATGTGGCCAGTAGCTGGGGCTGCTGACCAAGGCAGCAACAGAGCAAATTCCTTTGTGAGTACTTACTTTCTGAAGGCAAACTGAATACTGCTGAATTCTTCACCAAAGTCTTCCTAGTGGTTAGGGCTGCAGAGGAAAGAGGCTCCACTGTGGAGCAGAGATGTTGGAGTTTACCAGAAGCTTCCAACCTGCTTCCTCTTGCAGGACAGCTGCCTTCCTACTTAAATATGCCATAAGGACATTCCATAGCCTTGGGGGAGAATGCAGCCAGGCTTGAATCCACTCACCTGCAATTCAAACACCTTTGTTGTTGTGAGGTAGGAGCAGTAGCAGTAAGACCTCAGCCTCCTCTTTGTACAGGGAATGGCTAGACAATGCAACACAACGGTCTGCTAGTGCCCCCAAGGTACACAAGATTAACAAGGGCTCATCTCAGCAGAGGGTTATATTCCTTTTCTTCTGTTATTGGAGACTGGGCCAGCTCTGTGGGTCCAAAATCTGGTCCAGAGGCAGTCCTAAAGAACTCAGCCAGTCTTTCTAGATTTTTCCTTTGTTTGGTTTGGATTTTGGTTTGTTTTGAATGTGTTTATACCCATTCACACAAGAAATTCTATGCTTGCTGCTCACCTAGGCATTTGTGAGTTCTTTGTACAAAGGCATGCAGCTCCTGAGCAAAAGTGCATATCATCATTGTGAAAAATAAAATTTAAAAGTGTAACTTGATTCCCTAAATTAACAACAAAAAAACCCCAACTTTTGAGGCCATTTAAAAAATAATCATCTAACAAGCCTTTTACTTTTAGTAACTTTATCTTCTTTATGTGTCTTAGAGAAAATGAGATTATCTTGATAAGTGAATCATTTTCACCAACTTTTGTTAGCCAGTGGAGCCCTAGAATGGTCTCTACCAGTCCTGTGGCTTCCAAGAAGGCAGACTCCCGGTTTCCATCACTGGGCCTGACCTTCCTTTGAACCTTCAAGCCCACATCTCTATCCACATGCTCATGACCTCCTCTTAACATGGCTCCTTGGGCATCACATACATGAGGTACCCAACCAGCTCGGCTACTACCAAGTTCTGAGTTCCTGCTGTCCTACACCTGCATTACTTTATGTAGAGACTTCAGCATTTCCTGGTTAATCTTTTGCCTCCTCCCTAGACATCCAAGGTGTGATCACAACTCAAAAGTTGGAATGTTTTCTTATAACCTAAATCCCATGTCCTCTACCCGAAACCATTTGGAGTCTCTCCATTTCACTTGGAAGAAAGGCAGAGCTCTTATCTCTGTACAAGGATGTACAAGGCTCCATATTAAGGTCCTAATGATGTATCCCCTTCTGCTGCCATCACTGATTCCTATTCTCACTCTAGCTCCCTCTGCATCAGTGATACTGTCCCTTTGAATGTTCCTCCTGAAGGTCCTTGAACTGGCCATACACTGTGCTCGGATTGTCTGACTTGTGTTTATCAATTGTCTGGATATGATGCCTTTAATCCCAGCAGCAGCAGGTGGATCTTTGTAAATTCAAGACCAGCCTGGTTTGGGACAGCCAGGGCTACACAGTGAGACCCTGTCTCAATAAATAACAACAAGAATAAATAAAACAAAAGAAAAATGCTAAAAAAAAACCAAAACAACCAAAAGACTTGGCATGTGCATGGAGCTGGAGAGGTGCCCAATGGTTAGAGTGAGCACAGTTCTTGCAGAGGATCAGGGTTCGGTTCTCAACACCTATTCAGTGGCTCACAACTGTAACTCCAGTTCCTGGGGATCTGATAACCTCTCTGGCTTCTGTGGGCACGAGGCACATGTGTGATGCCCAGCACACATGCAGGCAACACATAAACATACAATAAATACATCTTCTTAAAAGATCTTTAAAGCCTAAGAAGGCTGTGATGAAGATAACAGTCTGAGAACTGGAGATCCTGGCAGCTGGGTCCAGCCTGGGCACACTCTGAGTGCTGTGCATGTCAGTGGAAGCATTTCATTTGTCTGACCAACCTGTTTGTTGGAAAGTGTGGGTGTGGATGGTCCTGCAGTGCAGCTTAGGGTGAATGACGACTCCACCGAGCACCATTTCCTCCTCTGGCAAATGGAGCAATGACTCCAACTCAAGCAGTGTTACCTGGATGGCATATGCATCCATGGCATCCCACAGATGTGGGGATGTGAGCGCCGGGGGAAGAGAGTGGGAAGAACTCCCGAGAGGACCATCTCTGTGAAAGAAGTAGAGAGACTGGCACCGACTAGCAGAGTAGACCTCAAATGCACGTACGGATTTTAGGATGCATTTAGAAAGCCACGGTCACGTTAGCAGCAAAATAAGCGGAAGACATTTCCTCTAAAGGCTGCCCTGTTGACTTCTTCTTGTTGTTAATAACCTTAGCCTTGGTTATTCCGAAACACAGGCCTCCTCACAGGGATGAGTACATTTGACCAGATCTCTCATCTGCTCTGGAGAACAGAATTCCTGCCTCGAGAAGGTGAATCCACCCTCCTGCCCCCTGACAGACACTCTGGTCAGGACTTGCAATAATGGAAAGCTATAATTTGTCCAGGTTAAATTGAACTAGATAAATAGCAGTGGAGCTGGATGTTTTTCCTCCAAAGCAAAATTCCTGGACAAAGCTGAGGGCGGCCTTATGACAAGATTATACACCTATCTGAAGGAGACCCTTCTCTTTAGGGGCGTCATTGGCCTCTTCTGTGAGTTTTGGATATATTTAAGTGGATGAAGTTTTTGGAAGTGAAGGAATGGTGGTTAAATTATCTGGTCCAGGAAAACAAAAAGATCCTTATTTCAGCCACCCATCAAGATTTGACATCTAGAGTATTGCATGCTGTAACTCAAATGAGAAAATTTCACTTAAAAGTACAATGTCCCAGTCCACACCATCATTAAAGGAAATCGTTAAGCATTCACACAGCACTGTGTGTTGGAAATGTGCTTTACAGTTATTTTTATTGCCCAGCAAAGCCCTCTGAGGCAGGCCCTTCTCTACATCTTAAACCAAAGCAGGGAGAGGAGATTAAATTACTTAGGTTTTAGGGAGAATAAATGATTGGATCAGAGTGAGACCTTGGGTATAAAGTCAGCTGTTTTAATCTACTCAGCCACTGTGCTAGAATTTATTCGCTATATAAAATGTTACTTAATGTGGGTGCAGACCTTATATGTGAATCAGTGCTGTGGGTTGACTATGGTTTGCTCCTCTGAAAGGAAACTTGTGTTGAAATTTAATTCCCATTAATAGATTCTAAGAGACAGGAACTATAAGAGACCAGGAAGGCTCTGCCCCCATGGGGCTCTATCTCTATGATTAAGAGAGTAAATGGTTATCTTGAAGTGTGTCTCCTGTGAGCAAGTTTGACCAGGTCTCACTCACTCTCTTGCCATGAAATACCTTGCCACATCACAGGATTCAGTCAGGAAGAAGGCCATTACCAGATGCAGCCCCACAATCCTGGGCTAGAACTATGAACCAAAGTATTGTGCTCTTGGTGGGAGCCCACAATGACTCCAGCTTGTGGATTGTCTCCATCTTGACTCAAGGTCAGAAAGTCTGAGCCTGTTTTGCTCCTCAAGGGTCTATTACAGGATGTTTGGCCAAAGGCATGGCTATTAGATGTTTTGAGAATTAAGAAGGTGCTTACACTTGTCTGTATCTTGAGCCAAGGTGTGCTTGAGAGGGGAAGGTCTTCTTGTCTCCTTGCTTCTGTATAAAAAAGGGCCTGAGAAATAAACCCAGGCTGCTTTGGTATTGACTGAGAGCCCCACCAACTCTATTTTTCTGTCTCTGATTTTTCTCAATCTTCACTTCCCTATATCAGGACAGTTCAAAGGTCAGGCAGGACCCGTCAGCTATCTGCAACAGAAAACAGACTAAGAAAATTGTACAATTAGGTAACTTAAAACAAAGCAAAACACAAAAAAACTCTGGAGAATACTGAATTTCTGATGAAATTTAATTAAAAGGCTATGCCACTGTGTTTTAAAAAGATGAGCCTCACTATGCTATATTGTTGAGAAAAGCTATTCTGACTGTTTCTCAATGCACAGACCAAGGGCATTTCATACTGGAATCCTCAGCTTATAATAGATTTACCGTTGCAGAGCTTTGTTTCAGGAAAGGACTGTTTGGTGCCAGAGGCAGGGCCCAGGTCTGAGAAGAGTCTAAGAAGGTCTCGGGAATGCACCTGACAGCCAATGGATTCAAAAGTTGGTTTTGCGCCGAAAGTTTAGCCAGGAGATTCAAAGCTTGGGTTTGCACCAAAGGTTTAGCCAATAATTTCCAAGAATTACTGACCTATACCCCTTTATCCAGTCCTGAAATGCCAAGCTGTGAAACACCCCACTTATATATCTTTTCTTTAAAACCCCTCTCACACCTGAGCTTGGGGCCAAATCCCTCCACTGTACAGGAACAAAGTGTTTCAGCCTGGGTTTGAACCTGTCTAAAAGAATAAGTTGACCCTCATGTGTTTGCATTGGAATCCAGCTCCCTCATGGTCTTTGGGGGGGGGGGTCCTTCAACATGGGTACAGCAGGTTCCAGACCCCTGAAGTAGAGTTGAGCAGATGTGGGGTCCCGACTATCTTCCTGAGCTCTGGTCCAAGTTACTCGTCTGTTCTTCAACCCTTCTCTCCACGGCCATTATCCCATGGGGTCTATGGCCTAAGCAAGACTCATAGGTGATCCTGGCTCATTTGCAGAACACACTTGATGTGGGAATGCCTTTATGTATGCTGTGAATATCAATCTTTAAATAAAGGAGCTGTTTTGGGTCATGACAGGCATCATAGGAAAAGGAGGAGGAGAAATCAGAGCATAGGTAGGAGAAGCAGGGGTGGAGTCAGACAGACCAAGCTGAGGCCCAAAGGAGCAACATATAAGGAACACAGGTGAGCCATGGGCCATGTGGTAGACAGATTAATAGAAATGGGTTGAGTTAAGATGTAAGAGCTAGCTAGCAATGTGCCTGAGCCATAGGCCAAACAGCATGAAGTTAATATAAGCATCTGAGTCATTTCTGGGGGCCTGAGCAGCAGCAGCGGGCGGCTAAGGGGTCTGGAGCGGCAGGGTCTGGGCCTCTGGCTGCCCAGGACCAAGAAACCCCACTACTATGCACACTCACTATTCTGTAGACTGCCTTCAGTTTGAATGTAAGCCTTTTGAATTTTGAATTAAAATGTTAGTGATAGTTTTGTTCAACATTTGCTTGGAATGGATGATGTGTCACCCCTTAAGTATGTCGTGGTCTGACATTTTTCTTACTGTTGTGCCCTGAGTTCAGATCCCCAAAGACCACCAATAAACTGGTCCAATGCAACAGCAAAAGTCTCTTTAATGACAAAGTAACTTGGGTCTCTGCCCTTCCTATGTGGCAGTGGAGTAGGAGAGACCCTGAGCAGCATGAGGCAAAGGATTTTTATTGTGTGTGTGTGGGTGGGTGGGTGGGGCTCCAGGGATTCAGAGCTTCGGAGTTACAGTCCTGGGATTGATCCAAGCTAGGGGCTTGGAATACCTGTTACAAATTCGTTGGCTGCTTTAAATTCTAGGGATGTTTCAATATTTAGCAGTGGTTGTTAAGATTTACCTGTACCTGGAGACTCTCTGTCCTATAGTTAATGTCCCTTTTTCAGGAAGGGAATTTTGGAATGTCAGATAGGGATCCTCATGGATCCTTTCTGGAACTACCAGGTGCCAGCAAGAGCCTGCTGTCTGTCTGGCAAACTGCTCCGAGCCCCATACTTAACAAATTTATTATTTCCCAAATCTTTTCATACTGTTCATCTCATTTGCTTCTGGCAGCAAAGGAACCCCTGATAGTCAGGGGGACCAACTCCTTCCCTTTCATTTGCTTGGTTCAACAACTGGGAAGCAATGTCTCCTGCCAGGGGAGGGTGCACCCTGCCAGCTCAGCCCCTGAATCTGGCCTATCACAAAGGACTGGAGTTAGAAGATGGTGTTTATCTCACAATTGGCACTCTCTTGGTAGAATGTTACCATCACCCCCCCCCTTGTGAATCAATGATGGTCTTGATTTGTGTAGCTGAGAGGGCAAAATGGAGGGATGGAGTGGCAGGGTGGAATGGAGCCACCATGCCCGAGTCTGAGTGCAGGGTGACCACAGCTCATTCCTCGAGTGCAGACAGCCTGGCGCTGGGAGCTCTTCACATCCTAAATTAGCACTTTTGGTTTTTCCACAGCTATGAGACAATTCTAAAACCGAAGGAAAGCAAGATGAAAGTGAATGCAAAGTGGCAGTAAAGAAAGTTTGTCATTGAAAATTCTGGACTACTGAGTGGCTTCTTTTGGCGGTGCTGGGCATAAGCATAGAGTCCCACGGTGTCTCTCCTACATATTCCTAAAACACGATCTCCAGTGAAACAGATAAGCCTGTGGTTGGCTCCGGAGGAGGCCAACAATGGCTTTACTTACTGATTGGTCAGAACTCCGACTCTTCACTTTACATCCTTGGCTACTGAAAACAACTTTGACCTCATTCTGGAAGGAGGTCATATCTTGCTGGTTGCTGAGTGCCTTCTCAGAACCTCCCTCAGGCCCGTTGCCAATAACTCTGCAACTGTGTTGTAAGTCTGAGGAAAGTTGTCTTGGGTCATCGCCCAGGGCCTAATGCCCCAATTGTAGACACATATGTCACAATCTTTATGTTCCTTCATAGAGTTGAAATTAGGCATTATGAGGGGCAGAGAATTTAACCCCTCACGTGTTAGTAATTTTATAGACTGGAACCTTTAAAGCAATGTTCCCCGTTATAAAGCAAACTTTAAACCCCTCATGTCTACTAGGTTGGAAAGGCTGGTATGGCCAACCCCTTAAGTTCTATCCTCTGTCTCTGGCTTATGTTAGGTTCTGTTCCTGCAAACACATGCCCTCATTAAACCTCTCGGCCTTTGGATACAGCTAGAATGCCAATATATGTAAAACAAAATTGAGTGTCACCTGTCCAAAATGTGAAGCTGACATTGTTCTCCTAACTTTAAAATCTCCTCCTTAGAGATTTTAACGCTTATGCCTAAGGCGGCCTCTTGCACAGTTCTGTTTTGAAAAGTGTGACACCCGATCAGAAAGGAGATATATATTTAGTAAGGAGGATGGAAGGTGATTCAAGAGGGACAGAGTGAGGGAAAAAAAGGGACCATGAATCCGGCCCGGTTAGCCTTTGCCGCGGGTTGCTAGCTATTCTTAATCTTGACAGCAGGATTAATGAGGGGAAAACAGTCCCCAGAAGAAATGTGGCCCGAAGCACTGACCTACCCTCCATCCCCCCTCTCGCCAAGAGGGACAAAGTCTAGAGAAAATTTTCCCAGTGAGGGTTTCTGGGAAAACAACTCTTTTGGCTCTTGATAAACACACATCAACCTCAGGGGCAAGTAGCTTCTGGTCAAAAGTATCTGCTGAGCTTCATGGTAGAAGAAGAACCTTTTGGAAGGTTTCACAGTTTAGATGGGGAAGATCACCTACACTTGGAGATGATGGGGGGGAGGGGGGTCTGTCAGTGGAAAGCAGTGCTGGTCAGAGCAAGCCTTGGAACTTGGCAGGCAGAGTTCTTTGCTGGTGGAGCTTTCAGCTGGGTAACTGGGAAAGACTCAGGAGAAAGTAGAGCCCGGGAAAGCCTTGGAAGAGTTGGATACAGTAGGCAGAGGAAGCAGGGAATAGGTATGACAGGTGTCGTAAGTCTTTGTAGTGAGTTGTAGTTGCTAAAAATGAAAAGATTCTCTCCCTTTTATCACCTAAATTGTACCAGAACCTACCCTTCACAAAAGTGGAGAGTCTTAACCGAGACTGTAGTGTCAGAAAACAGCCATTTCCTAGGCTAAAGTGGGGCAGGCTCTCCTGCTTAAAACAAGTGCACAGATAATGGCATGGCTTATTTTTGTGACGTTAGAGATGTGGTAAAATATGCTGTTAAGAAAATAACCCTTCTCTTAGTTTTTAAAAGGTGATTCAAATCAGTACCTCCATAAAAGTTTATTGTTTGCAGTTCACATACCCTGTTTCATGCCTACAGCAATGGGTGTCAGATGCCTCGTAGTGATATGAAGCTCTCACCTTATGTGGGGACTGGTTTTATGTGGGGTTGACACAATCTAGAGTCATCAAGGAGGAGAAAGCCCCAGTTGAGAAAATGCCTCCAGAAGATAGGGCAGGGGCATGTTCTTAATTAGTGATGGATAGGGGAGGTCCAGCCCATTGTGGGTAGGGCCACCCAAGGCCGGTGCTGGGGTGCTCAAAGAAAGCTGGCTGGGCAAGCTCTGAGCAGCAAGCCGGTAAACAGAATTCCTCCATGGCCTCTCCATCAGCTCCTGCCTCTACATTCCTGCCCTGTGCAAGTCTGTCTTGACTTTCTTTGATGATAAACTGTGATGTGGAAGTGTAAGCCAAATGAACCCTTTCCTTTCTTCCCAGCTCACATTGCGCATAGTGTTTGATCACAGCATCAATAACCCTAACTTGGACACATTAAAAGCTTCCCCCCACACGCATTTATCCTATTTGGGTAGTCAAAATGTTTCCAGTTTTTATTCTTGCTAATAAGGTTTTTCTGAGAAGTCACAGAGCTATGTAAGAAGAGACTGAATTCAAGCCCAGGTCTCCTGATTGGCAGTCTAAAGCCCTCCTGCCTCTGACCACTCATTTACCAGCAGAGGTGTCCATAGTGTTGGCAAGATAGCAAAACTGGAAGCCTCTACTGGAATTACAGGCAGCCTATCATGCCTGCTGAGATGAAGCCCACACAGAGCCAGGCCCCTCCCTCCACTGCAGGCCCCCCCTCTCTGATGACAGGCCCCTCCCTCTAAAGGCAGGCCCTTCCCTCCCTGTGCAGAAAGACTACAGAGGCCTCTGTTTTTCCTCCGCTTTGACCCAGCAATTCCACTCCCAGGAAGCCAGACTAGGTAGCAGACAAAGACAAGTTTATGAGAAACGCTACTCATGACGTTCAACCAGGACATTAGTGAGGGTATGTTCCAGGGTGGCCTACCAGCAAAGTAATGTTTACAGCTCTTTGAGGTTGTATTAATGATGACCCAATGTTGGGAAAATACTTCTGCTTCAAGGTGAAGGACAAAGGCCTGCTTCCACAGAGTATGACCAGCAAAGAAAAGAAAATATACCCAGACTTAAAATGATGAGAGTATAAATTTTAAAAATTATACTTTTTTCCATAAAAGGGATTTGATAATTAGAACAAATAATTCCATTTGAAAATTTTTAAATGCCCAAAGCAGTCAGCTACAGAAAACTATGGTAAGGGCTTTAAATAGTTGTTTTTACCTAGATTGGCCTATGAATTAATTGTATAACTATATGTTAAGGAAAAACTAATTAACGCAGTGTAAAGCTGCCACAAGCCCAAGGAGACGATTAAGATTAAGATCCTGGATTTAAAGATGAGACCACAATAGCGAGAGTATTTGGCAAATATTTAAAGCAGCATGAATTTGGCTGGGAGCCTCCCATGGCCTTTGCCAGAGTGTCTAACCCCGCTGGGGTGCTCCGGGAAGTCACCCACAAGAAGTGCAGAAGGTCTCTAGACTTCCCATCATTGGATCGCTCTGTCTAGGGCTCGGCTTGTCCTGTGCAGTAAAAGACACTCATCACACAGCCAGACTCTCCACAAGCAGAAGTTCAAAGAAGGTTTAGAATACTCTAGCGCAGAAGGGATGCAGCTGTGAGCTCTGAGGTTGCTTTGCCCTTCTCAAGGTTGCTACAACTGAGAAGGCCCAGGAGCCCAAGAGGACCTCGGGGGCCCCCTTTCCCGTTCAAAGTGTCCTTCCATCCCAGGGAATCATGGAACTAGTGCCCAGGGCGCTACAAGGCGGTGACAGTGACCACAGCGTCTGATTCTCCCAAGGCAGGCTGGGAAAGCCAGGGCTGGAAGCTGCAGACCTGCTTTGGGGAGAAGCTCCCTTATGGCCTAGGGAGGAAGTCTCACTGAGCCACGCAAGATACCCAGGGGTGTCCGAATTACAACATAGCCCCCTGGCCTGTATAGACAACCTTCCTGCCACATAGTCACTGTGTATGTGTGCTCTCGGTCTCAGCATTTGCAAGTAGCAGAGCCGTCACGGCTGCAGAGGAGCACATAACCCAGAAAACCACTCATCGGCACACTATAAAAATTGAGTATATGCTACAGTAGATTTAGATTCCTCAGGTTAATATTATTTTTGCAATTAGGTAATGAACTGACATTAATTTACTCGTGCTGTGTGATTAGGTTAATTTACTCCAGAAAAAGCTTACATTTTCAAAATTAAAAATGGTAGCCGTTTCTTCTCACGATCCATCAAAGTCACAGCTGCACCGCAGAAACATGGGCATTTTGTACGCGATCGTGCGCTTATAGGCAATAGCGGCTGAAAATGGCAAAGTGCCGGGCCCCATAGATCTTCATGCTTAAGTACCTACAAATGGCTGTTCATTTGTGAATGGCTAACCTTAATCAGTTGCTTTTTTGTAGTGTGATAGAAATCAGCAAATAATACTTAGGGCATTGGATTTTATATGTTAGTGCCGCTGTGGGTAGAAATCAAAATAGGCTTGCAAAAGTAAAGTTAACTAGTTTTTGACCTTTCGAGTGTAACTGCCCTCCCCTACAACCCTTCTGCCTGGATCAGTTAAGTCCCTTAATGATGCATCATGCTGCCCATGCTCACACTTCCCTAAAACGCTGGTCCTGCTAATATTTTGAAAATTACTTTAATTAACTTTATTTCATCTTATTAACTATGGATTCATTTGTCTCATCATTAACCTTGGCTTTTGCCCTGGAAGTGATAGTAATCTATATTGTGAATCAGGTGTTAATCCCCGAGACCAGGCCAACTGTGGTGCCCTTCGGGCCTTAGTGATTAGGGTTCTGTAGATTATAGGCATCAGAAATACAAGTAGGAGGGCTGAGGGAGAGGGCTGGAGAACCAGCTCCCATCTCCCATTCTAGTTGGGAGATGGATGTTACGGTGTTTGAAACAGCCAAGCCTGGGGCGGTTCTCGAGCCACTTCCCAGCTCCTCCTGAGGTCAGAGGAGCGGGATGACATATTGAAGGGGAGGAACAGTGGCCAGTCCCAGATAGTTTTGTTAGTTACCCAAATTTACTACGTTATTAAGAATAGTGTAAACCTACTCTGGATATCCATATCCCTCTCTCTTGCTCACTGTCCACAACCAAATACCTCTACTGTATTTAACCAAATCCTTAGTTTTGTCTTGTCAAAACTCCTATTTGGTTGGGGTTTTTTTCTCCCTAGAAGTGCTTGTGTGATTCACAAGCCCCTGCCAGGACACTGGGAAGCCATAGACTGGGAGGCACTGAGCTCCGATTCTATCCTAAGGGCATGGCACTTGGGATCTGGCAGCCATGGCTTTTCCCTGCAGTACTTTGGCAAGCCAGAAGGGGGCAGAGGCTACTCAGCTGGAATCAGAAAAATGACAGTCAGGGACTTTTCTTTGGAGTGCTTTGGGTCTGTGTCATTGTGTCTCATCATCTCATCACTTTTTTTTTTTTTTTTTTACGTTAGCATCCTCTCCACTTTGTAACTTAACACATGACCACAAAAGATGAATTTAATATCTGAGTATCTTAAATATAAAGACGTGTAGGTATCTAGGGGCATCCCTCAGAAAGCCAATACTTTCCAAAGAACCAAGCCTTTCTGTTTTTCTCTTCCTCCTTCTATTTTTCTTTTATTTCTTTTTAAATTCTTATTTATTTGTTTGTTTGTTTATATTGAGATAGGGTTTCTCTGTAACAGCCCTGCCTGTTTTATAGACCAGGCTGGCCTCAAACTCATAGAGATCCACCTGACTCGGCCTCTATTTTTTCTTAATACAAATTTCAAGATCCAAATCTACCCCCTCTCTTGATGGAAAAAGTTTATGGGTCTAAATTCCCATGAAGACCACTAACGGAGAGAGGCAGGGCTGAGAGACCATGGGCAGGCCAAGCACAGCCCTCAGAAGCTTCCCATGCCTTTCACATATCTCACAGTGCTGCTGAGGTGAAGGCAGTGTGTGTCTGTTTATAGATGTCCAGAACACAGGGGAGGGGGTGTCTTGGGTGTGTAAGCCTGTGGGCACAGAGCCTTTAGCAGGGCGGCTTGACCCTACCTGTAAACATGAGTGGTGAGGGTCGGACCTGCACAGCTTAGAAGGAAAAGCCACAGGATTCCAGGATGTGCTCTAGTGAGAAGGACATTCTCAGCTTTGACAACTCCTGGGACAGTGAGTGTTACTACTATACAGAACTGGGTGAGACTCCGGATGCCAATGGCCAAGTTTCCATCTTTACTAGTATATTACTCGTGAGACTAGTATATTACTCATGAGTGCTGATTAACACATTGCCTAATCCATCACAGTGGCTTAGCATGCACACATAAGTCATACCTTGCTTATGGACTTCCCTGTGGAATTTGTCAGTGTTGGAAGGGCACCTGTCACACAGCAACTAAGGGAGACCTGGTACCATTGACCCTAGGGCTGCAAAGCTTGCTGTTAGGTCTGCATCCTGGTGACACACAGAGGATCTTGCAGGCGACAGGCAAGCCTGCTCTATTCCACTGGCTGGAAGCCTTTGAGTCCAAGCCTTACCTGGAGGGATGCCAGGCTCTGCAATCCAGCCCTGCCATGGGAAGAAGTTGGAATGGGCTTGCCCACACATATAGACGGATCAGCTACATGTATCGCTGATCCAAATGGGGAACTGAGTCAGCTGACAGCCATCCAACCAGTGTTATCAGTGATTCAGGACTTTTGATCTTTGGGTTTGGCTGCTGTTTTGAGACCAAGGGCAAGAAATCAAGCCTTAGGTTGTCCTGTGGGAAATGGGAATATCTTGTGAGGTCACTATGTCTATGAAATAAAAGAATACACTAGAATGTCCATGTGACCATACATGCTTATTTGTGGAAACCCCTGGGACTAGACTGGGGGGGGGGTGACTAGACACTCCTTTTGCCCTGTTTTGATCAGCTGTGGGTGCCAGTGTTGCCCAGCTGGGTCCAGAGCACATCTTCTGTGAGACAGCAAAGATGGCATTAGTTCCTCATTGTCTTGCTAAATTTCAGTCATTCATTTCAATGACTACGGGATTTGCGAAAGGAAAGCAAAACCCCCCAACCCTGAGCATCCATTTTCTGTGACCAATAAATTTGGTCACTAAGCATGTGGTTCCAGCTACCCTGCTTTGTTTAGTACCAGGCAGCCACATACAGTAGAGGGTAAAGAGAATTGTCTCCTCGGTTTGGGTGAGAGCCCGGGCAAAGACTGTGGCTCAGGTGCACGGTGCAACCAGAACCTGGCATAAGGGCAGGGCATGAAAGGCTTCCACAAATATTTACTGATTGGATTAGGAGATGAATAAAAGCTGTTACCCTGGTAATAACAATTAAGATAATGCCTGAAACATTGAGGCTGTGAGGGGAAACACGGCAGTTTAAATGATGATATTCCCTAAGAGGCTTCTTCTCTTGTAAATAAAACACACACACACGCACACGCACACGCACACGCACACGCACACGCACACGCACACGCACACGCACACACACATTCTTCTTGATCTTACACAAAGCAACATGAAGAGGAAACCAAGCAATCTCTCTTCTCTCTCTCTGCGCATTGTTCTTTAAAATAACATGGTAAGCCTTCCTAATTAAGCTTTGTGGTGATAACAATTACAACAAACAAAATATTGTCTGGTGCTCAAAAGGTTAACAGTTTTTCTGTTTTTTAAGAAATGATTGTTCAATTTGAGGTGGGGAGGAAAATGGCTCCTGAAATTGCAAAATGTGGTCCTGTAGTGCCCCCTGGTGTCTACTCTGTGGAATTGTCAAAACCTGAATTGTGTTCTTCCCTAGTCATTAACATAATCTTGATTTATTTATGAACCTGGACTAGGTTCGTATGGAGGAGAGAGGAAAGCGTCCTGGCTTCCTGCATCGACTTCTTTCTCTCAGGCCCTTTTCAAATGGCGAACTACTGAAATGTGAAAATACATCACCGCTAGCGTAAGATTTAAAAACTGAAAGTGAGTATTGGAGCAAAGAAGTCTTTTCACCTTCAAAAATATTAACGGCTTTAAAAATTATTTTTCAGAAGGCAGATTATTAAACAGTTTCTTTTGTCCATAATGATATTCTTTGTAAATCGGTTGAACAGAGGACAGTTCTAATTTTAGAGATTTATTATCACATGTAATAATTAAGCAATTCTTTATCTTTTTTTTTTTTTCCTGAGACCCATTCATTTAAATAAAAGATATACAGATCCTGCTGAGTGGTAATGGCACTCGCCTTTGATCCCAGCGCTTAGGAGGCAGAGGTAGGTGGATCTCTATGAGTTCAAGGCCAGCCTGGTCTACAGATCTAGTTCCAGGACAGCCAAGGCTACACAGAGAAACCCTGTCTCAAAAAACAAAAACAAAAAAAGATGTACAGATACAATCTATTTTGTGAGAATAAATAGGTCAGATAAATCCACAATACCCCAAAGGGCAGCACACTGATTTCTAAATACTGCCACTAATTTAATATTTAATTGCAAAATACCATTTTTTTAAGAGAACATTTCTTTCTTCTACATGCTCCTATGGTGATAACAGTCAATTTAGTTCAGCTGACAGGTGAACTCTAGGTCTAGGAGGGATGCACATGGGCAGTACTCGCTATATGGAGCAGATGCTGTGTAGAGAGGAAGCATCGAGCCTTCAAGGAAGGAGGGGAGACTTCTCCAGAGGCCAGCATGACTTTGGAAAGCTGCAGAGACAGAGAGGGGAAATGGGGGGGGGGAATTACAAGAACAGAGCCAAGCCAAGCCCAGCCAAGCCCAGGGAGTGGAAAAGGGAGGGGTAAGACTCTCAAGGGTCCCCAGGGGACTGCACTGGGCCTTGAAGATTTATGCAAAGTGCCCAGGAAGGTTCCAAGGAGTTAGGCAGGAGAGGCATGGGTACCCAGCAACGGGTATCTGTCCCACGAGGGTGCCAGCTGTAGCAGGCCGATTGTCAATGAGATGAAAAGGCTTTCCAAGAACAGGCAGGCATTGAGGCAATTGGGGAACTTGGATTTCAAGGAAGAGGCATGTGGTGAAAAGACAGAACTTTGGAGTCTGTCCTGTCCTCGGGTGAGGCTCTGGTTGGGCAGTACTAACCTCGGGCAGGCTTCCTGAATTCTCTTGACCTCAGTCTTTCCTCCTGTAAGGTGGGCATGATAATCTCTTTAGGGGATTGGAGACCGCATGATGGATATGCCTGGCAAAGGAGCTGGGGCTTCAGGTGCCTTGTGAATGGCAGTTGGTTTTCCTAAGACAGGTTCTTGCATGGGATTTCATTCCAAAAGCATCCCTCTTGTTTGGCCGTGTTCTAATGTGGTCCTAGCACCAACACCTGCTGCTTATCTAGACTGGAAGTGCCTTGAAGGTCGGTGCCCTATCCACTTTGTCACCACTGTTCACCATCACTTAGGGTGCAGGGCAATCGTCACTGCAAAGTGAAGGACAAAACTGTAGTGCCGGCTGCATCTCGGCTCAGTGATGAAAACTAAAAGCAACAGAAGGGGCTTTTCTACAGCCCCATATTTAGGGGTGATCACTGTTCAGGAGAGCACACTTGAATTGGGGTGTCAGCCACGTTAGAGAAAGAGGTGGTTGACAGGACAGGTGGCGGGGCTGGAAAGTCCTAGGTCAGAACTCCGATTTCACTGACGCCACGTTTGCTTGCTCCCCTGGAAGACTGGTACAGCACCTTCTCTGATACACAAGACTGGCCCTCCACAGTGCTTACCCTCTGCCTCATGGAGCTGCTGTTGTTGATTCTTGCATTTAAATTTTAAAAAGAATTTTTTAGAAGTGAGGGTGTGACTCAGAATGCCTACCTAGCACGTAAGAATTCTCGAGCATCGAATAAACTGAGCGTTGTGGCACACCCCGGAATCCCGGTACTGAGGAGACAGAGGCAGAAGGATCAGAAGTTCAAGGTCATTCTTGGCCGCATGGTGAATTTGAGGTCAGTCTCAAAAAACAAAAGCAGGGCTGGAAGGATGGCTCAGTGGTTAAGAGCACTGGCTGCTCTTCCAGAGGACTCAGGTTTGATTCCCAGCACAAACAGCAGTTCACAACCATCTGTAGTCCCAGTTCCAGGGGATCCCATGCCCTCTTGGGGTCTCCATGAGATTTGATGCCCTCTGATGCCCTCTGATGGCCTCCATGGGCATTGCATGCACTTGGAACAGCTCTGCATGCAACACACATAAAATAAAAAAACAAATACATCTTTTTTTTTTTCTTTTTAGAGATTAAAAACAAAACTCCAAGTCCCCAATAACCCTCACTTAATTCACATAATGTTTTTCAGGGCACAGAAGAAGCTGCAGGTAGCTTGGGGCCACAGTGGAGCTGGCAAGGCCCAGGTGGCATGTTCTGAATTCTCTGACTTTATGCTGGGTATGTAGGCCCTGCCTGCATGACTTAACTAATGAAGGGGTTAAAATCCTGTATCTTCAAGAGGGCAGCAAGTGTGCAAGGAGTGAGAGGCTTTACCAAGAAAGAGCAAGCTCTGTGAGGACACCACCACCCTTCCACAGAGGCCAGCACTTGTCCCTGAGAGGGGGGCGTCTGCTCACACTCCTCTGTGTATGTGACACGCACACCGTGTAGAATGATGTCTCTATCTGCCCATCACTGTGAGCCTGACCCTCACACTACTGGATATCTAGGATGGCATTCTCTCCTACCTAGATCCACATGCCCCCACCCACTGCTCTGGAGTCGAAATGGTGGGTGATCGACTAACTCTAGCCAGGAGAGGACTGGAGTTAATCTGCACTTAAACCTTACACCTCAACAAATTACATCGTGCATTTGTTTTATTGCAGACTGGTGGTTATAATAAAATTAGTTCTAGTCCACATTATTGGTTCCTAATTAGGACTATATGAACAAAACCGAGGCAGTCTCCCTGAACCTTGGGCGGCTGAGCAAATGAATGGGCTGCACAGTCCTTTCTGCCTCTTCTTCCCCCCTCCCGATTTTTAGGTTGTTTCAAACCCCTTAAAATAATAAAACCTATTTCAACTAGATTCTTTTTTATAGCTCCTAGGTAGGGTGATTACATAATTCAACACCCAAACTGGGACAAATGTGAGGGCAAAAGACAGGCTATTAATAATTAAGCTGGGACAAGAGCATACGCCAGAGGCTGCTGCAAACCCCTACTGGTGTTAATCCTACTTTTAGGGACAGACTAACCCTCTCCTGCAGTCCTGCTAAGCAATACTTCTTTCTTAATTCCTTTTATTGCTCCTCCCCCTTTTAAACTATTCATTTGGGACAATCATCTTTTAAGTAAGTTTAAAGTTTCTTCTTGTTACATAGCTGGCTATTCTGCAACTTCGGGACAAACCTGAGAAATGAAAATGCTGAGGAGCAGGGATATTTATATCCAGACATAGATCGTCAGGGGCATCTTTTGTGTGACAACCAATGTTCAAAGGAAAATCTGGACTGATAATTCTTCCAGGCAAATTTGTGATCTGAACCTAAGGGTCCCAACTCTCCCATAAGGAGATGGAAACATAGGATGGTGACACTAGAGTGTCTCTGCACTGCACAACCTATACACTGTACAGGAGCTGGTGGCCTCAAGTTAAAACATGTACAGAGACTTGATGGAGTAAAAGGTTATCAAGAGGGGAAGGGTGCGAAGTGGGAAAGAAAGGAAAGAGAAAGTATAAGAAAGAAAGCAGAGGGAGGGGAGAGAAACAGGAGGAGGCAGGGAGGGGTGAAAAGATGGGGGGTGGGGGAGAGGAGCATAGGCTCTCAGCAGAATGCTTTGCTCTTCATCACCCCCCCCCCCAGGAAGGTGGCCACCATGCCACTGTTTCAAGGACACTGGGGGAGGGTGGACTCAGATTGTCCCTTGAAACAGGACAGAAAGTGGCAAGTGAGTTGGAATCACGCCTCTATCTTGCCCTATGTGGAAGTGATTTGATTTGTCTCTTCCACATGTATGGCAGCCTCAGGCACCCAAGGCTGGACCCATGCTGATGTTCACACCTACAAGGCCTGAGGGCCACAGGGTATTGCCAGCTGGGGTGGGGGGGAACTACCTAAAGCACATCTTCACCAGACTGCAAAGGATCGTCCTTTATGGGGCTGGTTATCTCTCCTGGCTTCTAACAATCCAGTCTGTGTTGTCTGCACGCATGTGCATGCGGAGGGGTGTGTGTGTGTGTGAGTGCTTGATGTTTTGTTGGGTGTGATTAAGAGAGAAAAAGGAGGCTTTCCTTTGTGTGTTTTGCAGATAAATCTCACCTCTAATCCAATGCACAGCAACATCTTGTGCAAAGGCAAGGAAGCCCGGATATCACTGATGACATTCAAATAAATCACGGGCTTTATTCCTGGACTGTGAGGGGCTTTGCAGATTGGAGCGACGTTACACACTCTCATTGGGTGATGCTTCATTACCTGACAGAAAATCCCCAGGGCTGAAACGTTATTTAAATGTGCTATGAAAATAAATGTGATTTATACATGTGTCGCCTGTGGAGGTGTTCCTCTCTGCCTCTGCCTGTGCTGTTGAGCCTCCGGATTAGTGCTTCAATTTATTGCCAATTCAAGCTACACACATGCTCAATGACAGGGCATTGTCCACAGCCCTAGAAGTTCCAGAAAGGAGACAGTGTCTACTGCGTGGTGACTTTTGGTTTTTGCAGTGGTGTGTTTAACTTTATGGAGAGAGAGAGAGAGAGAGAGAGAGAGAGAGAGAGAGAGAGAGAGAGAGAGAGAGAGAGAGAGAGAGAAGACATGTGTGTGTGTAGACGTGTGTCTGCATGTGTGAATGAATGTGCTGAAATGGGCCCATTTCCTTTGATGGTCTCGGTGAACAGCCGCTTTGAACTCAAATATATCAGTTTCCAGCATCAGGGTGACTCTTCTAGTCGAAAGAAAATGTATGATGTGTATTTGGGCAGGGCTGGGATCCACATGTTTAGCTCAAAGTGAGTGGAAACCTCTTGAAACACAGGTTTAGGGTAATGAATGTCAGCAGGATTTCAGCCCAAATGAGATGTGATTCACAGGAAGGTGTGTGCGTGGGATGTTTCCATTACTGAAGGGAAGGGCTTGGCTGAAGGGGTGAAGATGTTTCCTCCAAGGGCTCGAGAGAGCCTTTCCCAAAGCTTTCCGTAACTAATCCGGAGTCAGCTCATTTTGTCTCTTCTCTCTTCCCCACAGCGAAGGTTCTCAGTGCAGTCTTGTGTTTTACTGTCCGAGGATTTCATACATGCATATAACGGGTTTTGGTCAAATCTCTCTCATTGCATCCCTGTCACTCCTCCGCTATGCCTTTAGAGCTTCAGATTTTGGTTTTTTTGTTTGTTTGTTTTTGTTTTTAAGCCTAAGGAATCTACTCTATGCTGCCTGTAGGTGTATGGATTTAGGACTATCCTTGGAGCGTGGAGAGCCTTTTGGCAACCACATCCGTGATAAGAACTCTCCCTCCCCTAGCCGCCTCCAGTTGCCATAGCTATTCAGATAGGGGCGTGGCTTCACGAGGCTCTCTCCCTGCAGGGATTTTGGCTGGCTTGACCTTAATCTTGTCTTCTGCCTGATGTCACAGCCACCGTGAATTCGCGTGTGCATCAGCACTGCCATGTCTGCCAGATGTTCGCTACCTCTGGCTCTTACAGTCTTCCCGCCCCTTCCTTCTTCTGTAAAGTTCCCTGAGTCTTGCAGTGAGACAGTGTGAGCTAGAGCCTGTGTCCCCCCCCCCCCCCCCACACACACACATACAGTTGCTTATTCTCTGCACTCTGACCAGCTGAAGGTCTCTGTACCAGTGGTCATGTACTGTAAATAGGAGCTTCTCTGGTGAGGGTTGAGAGATCCACTAACTTAGTGGTGGAGTAGTAAGACCTGGGCTGGGGAGGTGATGGCTCAAAGGTTAAGAGCGCTTGTTCTTATAGAGGATCCTGGTTCAGTTCCCATCATCAACAGAGTGGCTCAGAAACATCTCTAACTATAGTTCTAGGACCCAATGGTCTCTTCTGACCTCTGCAGGCACCACAGACATGTATGGTATACATGCATACATGTAGGTAAAATGTTCATATGCATAAAATAAATAAATTGAAAGCTGTCTTTTTTTAAAAGTTAAGAATGTGGGGACAGTTTATTACTAATTGCAGAATAATATTAGGTTCTCCCTTAGAGCCCATGACTTAGTCAGCTATGAATTTTTAACCCAGTCAATGGAACCCGGCGTGGGCTCTATCTTCTAATCAGAAGGTGGTTGGTTAAAACCATAACATTTGCACCACTATTGCATCAATGGGATTAGCTTTCCAGGCCGGCTTTTAACGTAGTTTTCAGGGTTTACAGGTGGGTAAGATCATTGGTTAGTTTTTCTTCCCTGGTAGTGGGAGTTGAGCTTTCCAGTCTCATGGAAGATAACCATATCTTCCAATCATATCAGGATGAATTTTCAATGTACTATGACTCAAGTGTGTGGTGTCTTCAGCAGTAGGGTCTTACTGTCAAGTCCTGGAGGTAACCAAGAGCAAGGGCAAGAATCTGTGATGTTGGAGGGTCTCTGATACTCTATTGACAACAACACCAAGAAAGATAATTTATGCCTGGTTCTGGGCCTTTTATCTGAAAGCCTCGGGAGTCTGGGTGAGGCATTGTCGCCCTGTTATAGGGCAACTCAATGTGAATTCTTTTATACATGTTTTTGTAGATGTTTTAGAAAGTTTCTACAGTCATAGGCTCCCTTTGGCATTTTGAAAGGTCTTCCAGTTCCGTGTTAGTTTTCCTTCCTTATACTTATCCATCTGCCTCGCCCTCCTCCTACCCCATTTAGCCGTCCTTTATAGTATCTTTTTCCCTTGTACAACACTGGTGTCCTCTATCCCTTCCCTTGGACACCCTCTCATCCCCACATCTTACTAGCTTCTGGGCATCTGTGATTACTCCAGTTCATCTGTTACTCCGGGTATCTAAAGATTTTACTTAGTGATATCATAAATGGAACCGACTTCAGGTTCATTTCAGATCAATATTGGCAAGCACTCCAAAAAATGAACAAGTACCACCTGTTAGAGTTTTGTGCACGTATTGGCATGGTTTGCATATACTCTGTTATCTGGCAGCAGATTTCTATGGATGCATGTGGGAACGCAACAGGAGGCCACTGCAGATAGCAGGAGACTCTTAACACTGTTTCTATGTAGGAAAGAGCTTTATTGTCAGATGAATATGGTTATAATTAACAGAAAAGTTATGATTATAATAGCAGAGAAGGCGGGGGGGGGGAGAGTGAGATGGAGGAACTCCCAGGAAAAGACAAAGGAAGACAGAGGGAGATGCACCTTGCTTGACGTGAGGGCCTGAAGTCAGAGCCCACGGGAGGGTGTGGCTCTTAGAGACAAATACAGCCTGTTAGGATTTCATTTTGAGTAAGAAACAATGTAACCGCAGCTACTTCAGAGGCTGAGGCAAGAGGTTCACAAGTAAGGTCCTGCTTAGGCAACCTAATGAGATCTTGTCTCAAAAAAGTAAAAAGAGGGCTGGAAATATAGCTCAGTGGTCAACACTTGCCTAGTATTTGCAAGGCCCTATGTTGAATCCTCCAAAACACAAAATAAATAAAAATAGATAAGTAAATACATACATAAGCAAGCAAAGAGGGATAACTTTGAATGCCTTAAAAAACAACTGTTTTGGTTTGAATTAATTTCAGATTTATACAAAATTTTCAGGAAGAGTAGCAAAATTGTAGTGTACCTCTTTACTAGGTTCCTCATGTTGTAACACTTTAGATATTTGCTTTATCATATTCTCTCTCTCTCTCTCTCTCTCTCTCTCTCTCTCTCTCTCTCTCTCTCTCTCTCTGTGTGTGTGTGTGTGTGTGTGTGTGTGTGTGTGTGTGTGTGTGTGTGTGTGTGTTTTCTTTTCTGGACGGTTTGGAAATAGATGGTAGATGTGCTATTTCTGTGTATATTCCCTAAATCCATTTCCATAGCTACAGTGCAGCAACTACCTACCAATCCAGGAAACTAAAGCTTTGAGGTACGATGTACAGGCAACTTTCAGGCATCTCCTTTCACTTCCTTTTCTAGGAAAAATAAAACAAAACTTGTTTTCACTTATTTGGGAGGGATTCTGCCCTATTTGTGAGGACCTATTTGAAAAGGTGGATTCTGTTAAAGTTTTAATATATTAAATTGAAAAATCAACATTACTCTTAAAATATACCTGTACTGTACCTACGTATGTATTGTAGCTACATATGTACTGAATCTGTGTATACACTGTATTCATGTTAGTTCTGTATTTGTGTTCAACTTTACTTAATATTCCCTATATAGTTATAATAAAATGTCTATAATCAGAAAATTAAAAACCTCTATATATTCTTGGGCCAAAATAACCCCTCAAGCTAACCAAAATAACTCCACCACGTTGTGGGGTCCATCTGATCTAAGTGGGGCCCATCTGATCTAAGTTTAGCAAGTCTCTTAAATAGCCCCACGGTCTGAAGCTATACTTTCCTCTTTGCCACTCACAGGTTCTGAAAGCCTTGGCCATGACTTTGCCTCTGAGCCTGGAGAGAGTAAAAACGGAAATTCAAGGGTGTGTTTGCAAAGTGTTATGGACCCTGGTGATTTGGTTTGAAAATGTGTCTCAGTGAAGTGTGGTGTCTGTTGAACTGTGACACCGGGGTGCCACTCGGTAGAGCCCGCTCCCATGAGCACACAGTATGTCACGAGAGCCAGGCACTGAGCAGTCATGAGAGGAAAAGACGGCTGACCATGGGAAGGGTTAGTGGGTTACCTTTATAACGTTGGTGTTGACAGACAGGACTCATGTCTGTTTTATAGGCTACTGCATGAGTCTTTCCCAGACAGCAGGTACGTTTCCGTGACACGATCCGACCTGTGGTTTTATCCACCTCGCTGTAGTAATAAGGTAGGTTGTAAGGGCATTTGCTTAACTGTGTGTACTCTGGTACAGTAAACTTGTTATAAAACGCAATAAGGGCTCCTGTTGTTCCCGCTAGTTCCCGGTAACGGTAGGAGAGCAGTCAATGAGTTCCAGCCAAGCTGTATCCATCCAGGTTTGCAAAGGCTCTTTATTCCTCTCGGGGAAATGATTTTAGTCTTGGGGAGGAAACACATGGCTTTCTTCTTACAGCTCAGCCTCCTTCTTGCCAGCTGCTTGTATTTCCCTTGGCGTGTCTCTAATGAAAGGAGACTTAGATGAGCTGTGAGCAGTCATCCAGTGCAGCGAAGACCGAGAGACCCAAATGTTCATTCCAAGGTACTTCTACCTTATCTTTAAACACAGGTCTGAGAGAGTCATCACTGCCCCTGGGTGCGAGAGAAGACCCGTGGGGCCTGGGTTACCTGCCAGAATGGTTTTCTGCATTGGACTCCTCAGGCAAGCAATATTGGGAAGGTAAAACCAGCCCCGCCTCCAGCCCACTTAGGTCTCTTCCAGTTCCTGTTAGGCTCAGCATACTTTAAAGCAAATTCTTGCTTTTTTGTTTAAATGTGTTGTTGTTGGTTTATTTTTTCTTTCCTTTCCTATAAGGTGTTAGCAATCTGTCTTATGTTCTTCCACCCGTGCTGAGATTTATGATGCAGGTTCGTATTTTACTACACCGTCTTGGCAGGTTACCCTACTTGAAATTCAAACCCAAGCAACTTGATGGGGGAATAGACATAAAAATATTAATTTGGTGGATATTAAAAAAAATCACTCTGGCTATAAATCAGGGGCTGTCCACTGATTCCTTTCATCATCTAAATGGTCCTTCTAACCAGACCACAAATCTTCCTGGGGAGGAGGGGGTGCTTAGAAGGTGGGAGTTCCCTTTCTGAAGTTTTGGAGACAGCTTACATCCAACACTTCCTCAAACCTGGCTTTGTTTTCTAAAGGTAATAAAAAGTCAGTACTTCTAGTATAGGAAGCTAATTAGCCAGCCTCACAGAACAAGCTCCCAGCTTAGAAGTTGGCTTGGTCTGAAAGAATTCAAGTTGTAGACATTCAAAATGGTGATTAAAGTGGGGGTCAGGAAACTTTGGATGAGTGTCATTCCTTTTGGAGGCATGGTGGCAGGTAGGGGTGGGGAGATGGAGGTGGGGGAGGATCCTTTGCTATGATGGTGGTGGATTTGGATGAATCTGGATTAGGCTAGCAAGGACCAGAAGCAGTATGCTACAGCAAGTGTGTGCCTGTGGCAGAGCTGGGCTGGGAGGCATGCTTGCACCTCCTGGCAGCCTTTGGATATTTGGTAGGGGCCATGACTATGCGTAACCAGCAGAGGGAGGGCAGGGGAAGCTCCAATCCTGTTAAGCAGAATTTAAAAGTGGCCAAGAATTCTGCCTCCCATATACTATTTTAATAGATTCTTTGATTTTCATGTCATAACTCACTGATCTTTACAGTTAAAAAGCTCCTCATAGGCATTTGAAAATTTTATGAAAACTCTGTGAGTTGGGAGTCTCAATACTTCTGCAAGAAGGTACAATCAAATAAATGGAAAGCTGTTTTTAACACACACACACACACACACACACACACACACAGAGTGATTGTAAATTCACTGGCCCCTAGGAGTCTCAGGTTCAATTTATCGGCACAAAATCCAAACAAACAGGCTTAAGGTGAGCACCCCTGTAATAATGGAGGTCCAAACTAGCTGGATATTGAAGATAAAGAGAAAATCCAGTAGTTGGGAAGTGGCAACCAGTTTTATATAAAAACCAAAGGAGGCTGCTGATTTGGAATGCTGACTTGTCAGAAGAAAGGAGACAGTAGCCAGTGCTATTTTTTGTTTTTTGATTTTGTTAAGGAAAAATATTACTAATAATTGGCTCATATTACTTTTTTCCATCTTCAGAGGCAGCATCGAAGAGGGGCTTCATTTCTGTCTGAAGAACATAATGATGAAAATGATTTCATCTTTAACAGATTGTTCTACTCGGTTACTGTGCAATCTCATCCTGACAATTCTTTGGACTTGAAAAATGATACTCTCATCTCTAAGAAATGGAAGGTGGGAGAGGATGAGGGTATTCGGAGCTTCACTCTGAAGCAATTATGGGCTCTTCACAAGGCTCAGACAAGAATTGATTTTTAATTTTAGATGATTAAGCTGTGGGTGCAAGGAAGTTAGGATATGTGACCTTCTTTTGACCTTAAAGATTGAATTCTTCTCGAATGGATTCAGTAAGAAAAAGGAAAGCCTTCATAAGCAAATCTCTACCTTATTATTTCCAAATGCACTTTTCCTTTTTCCTACCCTTACCAAAGCCCTCATATTTATAAAGTTGGACAAATAAACAGGATCATATATGGGGTGTTGGATGCGAACATAAATATATTTGAAGCAATTGCAATGTGGTCAAGAAATGTAGAAGTGGAGGAAACCTTTACACAGTACTGAGTGATGCAACTTCAGGTATGCTGACTCCACCATTGCTGGGCTCCCTCTCTTGTATCCATAGAGTGGAGTGTCAAGCTATTCCCATAACACTTAATGACTTCCAGAAATAGTGTTTGCATATCTATTTAGTGCTGCTTATGTATCAATATTTTGTTTGCACATATATCTGTGAACCATGTACCTGATGATGTCCATTGGAGGCCAGCAAAGGACCCCTGATCCCCTAGAACTGGAGTTAGAATGAACTGCTGTCTGCGTGCTAGAAAATGATGCCCAGGGCCTCAGTGAGAACAATCAGCACTGTTAACCCTGAGCCCTCTCTCCAGACCCTGAGTACTGATCAGAATGGCCTCAGGTGATCCTTGAGTGGTCCTCTGGTGAGAGGCAGAGGAAACCTGCCATTGCTCCCAGTGTGGGGCCACAGGCCTCCTCTCAGACCCATGCAATAGGCCAGCCCTCTATCCAGATAGAGTCTCCTTCCAATATCATCAAATGCACGTACAGCCTAGAGTGTGGGCTTTGGACCCTCCTGGATTCTTCTCATCTTACCCTGGGCATTTCTTGAGACTATCCTTTTCTGGTTTATTCCTATATTCTTCCACCAGGGTCTTTTCTTTTTCTCTTTCTTTTTTTCTATGACTGAACACACTTGAACCCAGGGCCTTGTGCAAGCTAGGGAGGCACTCTACCACGAGCCACATCTCCAGCTTCCTTTTTACTTTTTGAAATTTTGAGGCAAGCTCTCGCCAAATTACCCAAGTTAGCCTTGAACCTATTCTATATTTGGGGGGGGGGGAGGCTTAAACTTCCCATCTTCCTGCCTCAGTCTCCCAAGTGGCTGGGATTACTGGTCTGTGCCATTGGTTCTGGCTACTCCGAGTCTTTTCTGGAAAGTTTCCCCCTGCATGTCAGATACTCAGCTCCTGTCAGAGTTTTCTGTACACTTCCCTGACCATGTACTCCAGCCACTTCTCACCCTGCTCTCTGCAGCCTCTGGTGTTTCAGGCAGCTTGAAACTTAGTGGGGATACGTCCCCCTCACTTGGGTTTTTTCCATAGCTTAGCAGTGATGTGTTCCTATCTGGAGCTATATTTACTGTCCCAGACTTGCTCTTTTGCAGAATGGTAGTACATCCAGGATTATTGTGATGATAACACAAGACAGAGCCACAAAGGCTGACCCACAACATGTGCCTCACAAATATCCAAAGAGTCTTCCCAGGGCCCTTTGTCATGATCCTGCAACATCCTCCTCTCCATCCAGTGAGGGAAGATTTTAGAGTGTGTTTGCTAATTACTGAAATCTTAAGTCACTAGTGTGTTCTGCTATCTCATCAGCAGGTCACGTTTTTTCTTGATCTTTCAAGGAAGGAAAGAGTAAAACCCCTGGGCAAGGATGACTTGATTTGAAGTGGATTCACCTTGAGAAGCAATGCCTGAAAGAGAAGTGAGCCCTCCAAAATCCCGAATGCTAGCGTGAGAAGGAGCTTGGGAATGGGACATTATGAACCTCTCAGATGCCCAAATTCCTACAAGCCTTTAGAATGAGATGTAGCAGTGCTCGGATCAAAACAACTCAGAGCAATGTGACCAAGCAGGGAGGGTCACAATGACACAGTTAACTCTTCTTTAAGACCAAGACAAAGGGATTCGGAACAGCCTGATCTTGTAACAAGAATTGCGATCTTACCATCAGGACCACAGAGTGATGTTGCCCTGATGAAAGCATAAATCCCTCCCTGATTGAGATCGGACCTGAAGAGTGTTCTGGAAAGCCATCCCTGTTGAGTGAGGGAACCGTGGCCACTGAATGTTTGCTGTTACAGAACAGTGCATATGCATACATAAATGCTATAAAATTTGTGTAGACAGCTGGCAAATCATTAAGTAAAGGCAGCAATGGTCCTCAGATAGCATTCCAGGGAGAGGGAAGAAGAAGTCCTGGACCTGCGTTCACTTTTGCCCATGGTCTGAATTCATCTTCATAAGGAAAAAGGAGAGGTGGAGAAGAATACGCCGTGTAGACATCACCACACCTTCCCTCCTCTTTGGCTCCAAAGGGATCAAACAAGAGAGTCATAACATTACCCATCTGTCTGCTAAGCATATCCCCAAACCAGACGCCAAATGAGCACTGGGCATACAAAGGCTGTGCCCAGCACTGGATAATTGTGCCATAAATATAATTAAAGTCAGCAGGAAGACCATTAAGGAGAAAACCAAACTTTAAAAAAAAATTAGTACTAGTGAGGAAAATATCATACATTCTTTTTATTTCCGTCTAATTTTGTTTACATGATTCATACAGTTTCCAAGCGCGTCCCCGGAGAACATTAGACCAGCATCACATGCATAAACATTCATATATAACATGCAAATTAGAAACAATCTCGGGATTTATATAGAAATTACAGCCACTTCTAGCAAATTAATTCAATGACAGAAAAAGGGTTACTGTCTCTGTTCAAATCAAGGGGGAGAAATATTGGGCAAAACAAATTTATTTATTTAGGAGGTTTGTTCCCTTCCATGGGCTGATGTTCCATAGCCTGGAGATTTCCATTTTTTTTTTTATTGGATATGTATTGGTGATTGAATTTACTTTGAATTCGAGAGCAGTCAATGAGGACCATAATGGGGCTCTTTTAAGTGATAGCCTTGCAGATATCGTCATGAACCTGATTAGGCTGGAGAGCTTTCCATGGAGACACAGCAGAAAGAAAGAGGTTTCTGGAGTTAAAATATTCAAGAATATTGAGTCAGTGAGCAGCAAGGCCCCATGGGTGAGAGCTTACCAGTTTATACACAAGAAACTATGCTCCAGTGATGTGACCTGACCAAGAAAATAAAGAAAATGATTTACAAAACCAGAGCAGAGCCGGGGTCTGCTCTGCCAAGCACTCCTGTATTTGAATAGAAGGGGCAGGAGACATTCCAGGACATTTTTTTGTGGAAAAATTTCTTGACATCATTTGGTGATTATGCTGCTAGAGGGAGACTCAGGTAGACTGGCTTTCAGGATAAAACATTTACCCTCAGCTTCTTGTGTCTTTCTTAATGTGATTTTCTAGTCCTCAAATTGGGAGAGAGCAGTAGGATTTCCGTTACCTTGCACAACACAGTGATGGAGTCAGAGCCCAGACCTGGCAGGCATCACTGAGCCTGCTCTGCCATGCTTTCTCTTGCTAGCTATGGGAATAAGCCCAAGCCGGCCTGTGGGAGAGATTGGAGAGTCACATAGGAGATCAAATATTTGGAACATATTTATACCAGAAATTAATTTCATCTGTAATTCAACACATTGAAGAGATCCCAGATGTCACCACTCAGTATTAGCTGGTCAGCCACAAAACCATGGCAAGGTCTAGCCAAGAGCAATAGATCTATGCCTTGACTGTGACTGACAGGCACATGAATGAGCTCAAGGAAAGCTGGAGGGGAGGGGGTAGATAATATAGAGTTCTTGCCTAGCACACGTGAGGCTCTGGAGTTGAGGTCCATCTCCCCCCCACACACACACAGGGTTGTACTTATATTGTGGCAAATGTTCGTAACGTTTGTATCCAGGAAGCTGAGACAGGAGGATTATGCATTTGTTTTTGCCTGCCTAAACGACATAGTGAGACCCTGTCTCAAACAAAACAAAACAAAAATTTTAAAAAGGAACTCAATTGAGGCCATCATACATGCTCTTAGATTCATGAGCAAAAAGAGGCATTTTCTGGCATGGGACACATTGTTTTGGGACACGTGGTTTGTGTGTTTCTTTGTTACATGTTGTGCGTTTCTTTGTTACATTGTGTTTCTTGGTTTTGTTTCTCTCTTGTTACAGATGGCTGAACTCTCCCTGTAGACCAGGCTGGCCTCCAACTCAGAGACCTGCCTGCCTCTGCCTGCTAAGTGATAGGAATAAAGGTGTGCACCACCACAGACCGGGTCATTAAATGATGTTTTGACCATGGTTAGCATGAAGATTTGTCAACTTAAAAAGAGCCCATGCCTCCCGTAGGAGAGCTGGGGCTTGTTCACACACCTAGCAAGAGAAAGTACAGTGTGAAGCAGGCTCAGACACCATCACTGAGTTGTACTGGCCAAGTCAGTCATACTGCCCTGCCTCAATTTGGGGTCTAGAAAGAAATCCCATTGGGTTGTGGAGGACTGTTGTTATGTGGTCTGTGTACTCTATGCAGATGAGAAGTATTTCCAGCCAAATCTATAAAAAAAATACACTTAGCAGAATGTAAGCCTCGTATGTGTCACTCTCTTAAGTGCCTGATTAATGTTCTGAGGTTACATCAGAGACAAAAGCAATGGATCTCCAGGTTTCCTTTGGCCCTGTGGTGTAGTCTGTGATTTTGATACAGGTCGCTTTCACTGGATTTATTTTTCATCTGTCATACACTTATGTGTTTAGGTGACGGTCATTTCAGGGACCAGCAAATGTGCATAATCCCCACTTGTGGTCATGCATTGCAGAACCCAGCTTCTTGCATCTGAAGCCCTTCACTGAACACCTTGGCTCTGTGTGACACCTGGCAGCTTTCAGGCACTTCTACATTTGTCCCTTCTCAGACTCCAAAATTTCCCTTGAGGACTGTCACCTTTTGAGGATGAAGAAACCACAGCTCAGAGAAGCCAAGTGAGTTTCCTAAAGTAACAGCCTAGCTAACTGCACGGTTAAAACTGGAGTCCAGACCCCTGCTTCCTCACCTTGAACTTCTGGTATGCTCTGCTGTCTCGGGTAGTGAGGTTTTGCAGACAGGTGTTCAAAGGTTACCTGAATAACGTCTCTGTCTAGGGTGAGCCAAGTGGAAACGAGGTATTCTTAAAGAGGCCATTAGAAAGTTCCAGACCTCCACTTAAGGTGGCTTTGGTGCAGAACTCTGAGGACTGTATAAATGCTGGGCCTTGTAACAGTCTGCCTTGGAATCCAGAACACAGTCATACATTGTGATTAATCACTCCATATCTATGTTTAAAACCATGTTATGAGTCTTTTAAGACATGTTTTAAGATGTAATGCTTCAGCAGGAGGCATGGTCCATTTCAAAGCAGGGCTGTGTAAGTACAGGGGAGGGGGGGCGAATCCCTGAATGCTACTTCAGGTAACTTGTTTTTCTCTGATCTATGAAGTGGAGGCATTAGCTGTTCACTCGGAGGGTGGTATCTGCCTTATCCTTCACTTCATCTGGGTTCTGGAGGACCAGGCAGTGATGCCGTTATTGGTCCCAGTGTGAACATTATCCTGATTCAACTTGGACAGTGATGTTTCCTGGAACACGCCTGACCACCCCACCTCATCTTCTGTATAGAACCTTCAAGGAGGAAGATGGGCAAGTCACTCCCCACCTAAAGGCAGCTAGTGTCTCTCACGTCATCTGCTCTCCATGCAAGAACTCTGGTGTAGAGAAGAGCTGATATGGGGGTGGGGGGTGGGAGGTGGGGATGGGAGGGTGGAGTTAAATGATGATGAAAGAGGGGCTTGCCTTGGCTTCCAGAACTGGGCTTCGTGCAGCCATGGATGAAGATGCCTGGGGATTAGGAAAACTTGCTCAGCTAGTGACTTGCGCTGGTTCATTAACTCACTGCACTTCTGTTTTCTCCTCTGTGGAGAGGGAAACCCACAAAGGTTGTCAAAGTTCCCGTCTCTATTATATATTCTAAAGTCTCCTTATGAAGGGACCAACATGCCCCCTTCCCACACTCATTTTAGTTCCCCCTCTAGGAATGTCTCACCAAGACACTTTGGAAGCCCCCCCACCCCCACCCCCAGTCTAAATATAAGAAAGGCCAATGGCCGGTTGTGGAGTGAAGTATCAGATTCCTGTTTTCTCCGAACACTGGAAATATTTCTATTTGCCTTTCTAATGTAGTTACCACTAGCTACAATGGCTACTTAAATTTAGTAAGATTTAAATTTTAGTTCCTGAGTAACCAGAGGCTGTTGAGTCTGGAGACAGGAATTATTTAGTCGGTTCACTGCAATTGGAGCAGAGACAGCGATGTTTCAAAGGTCATCTAAAAGCATGCTAACAGCTCCTTCCCTGTTGCTTTCCTTACACCCTGCAGAGACTGGGTTCTATCTTTGGTAAACAATAGAAAGAACCTGCAAGCAAACACTATTTTGCTGAATGGACAGCTGTGGGAAAGCATTTTGTAGGATAAAATAATAAAGGGGGGCTGTTTTGCTTATCATTGACTTAAGGTAAAATTCAAAATACATGTATGAAAGCAACAATGCTGAGCCTGTTTAGGAAGTAAGTGACTGTTCTTATGCAATTAAAACCTCAGTAGGGATGTTAGCACCAAGAGCAGATTACGGAACATCCCTGGAAGTTGTGAGTTCTAGGGTAATTTCCCTCCTTAGTCCGAGAAATGGAGTTGGTTAGATCCCTAGCATATACATTATGGGATCGCTGCTGTGACGTGACCATACTCCGGCTTTATTGTCATACTAACATAATGTCCTTGATCATAGCCCCAAATATTGCTTCTTTAACACTCACTGAGTGCGTCACCAGTTACTTCCTTAAAGCTTTCACAGTCTAAACTCCAAGCATCTCCTGACTGACAAGGCTTTCTGGAACCCACACATCATCTGCATGCCTTGGAAATGATTTCCATTCTGTAAACCGAGGCTTCTGGACTTTTCACAGGCATGGACCCTTTGAAAGACCTCATGTGATGCCTTGACCCAGACAGTTTGGGTCCTGGAATCCTCACTAGGGGTGGAGAGGGGCTGAAGAAAGGCCAGACACAAGTATAACATCTGAGCTCAGGTGGGCTGTGTGCGCTCTGACAGAATGACCAACTATGTCAATTTCCCTTGGGCCTGGGGCCTTGGTCGTTGTCATGGCTGTGCCCATGTCAACAATATACATCCACTTGGGGCCTTTTTCTTCCCTATCATGCATGGGCTGTGCTAGCCTGTGTTTAAGGAAGCCCTTCAGTCACCAGCATTATCCTGGCACCCCAATGAATGTTTTTAGATGCCATATACTTATGAAACCCAGGATTCAAAAAGGCCTCTGGGGCCTTTCCCTTCACAATAAATGTTCTTTTTTCTTCTTTTTTTCTCCTTCCCCCCTTCTTCCCTCCCTTCCTTTCAGATATCATGTAATCCAAGCTGACCTTGAACTCCTAATCTCCCTGCCTCTACCTCCCCAGTGCTAGAATTAGAGATGTATTTCCCCTAGGCTTGGTTTATGCAGTGCTCAGGATCAAACCTATGGCTTGGACACCCCAAGTTCTTTCCTTGCTTTTCTTTCAAATGTTCCCCTTTTAGAGAATTCACCATCTCCTCTAGAAGCCTGCTCAGTTTTTACAATGTCATCCTGCCCAGGACCGTCTAACTGAGCATATCCCTAGTTGGGATATGATATTGCCTTTGTCATTCTTGTTCATATTATTTTATGCAGACTCTGGTGCATTCATGCTTGCCCATTTGCTTTCCAAAACTTGCTGAAATACATTCTCCTTTTCCAAAGAAAGACTGAGGTTCAAGGTGGTACTGACTCTGTTCTTTAGAGCCGGGCAAGAAAGTATTAATTCCATTGTCTCCAGATCTGAAGGCATCACAGAGCTTGTGAGAGAGCCAGAGTTTAGAAGAAGCATGCATGCCTCTGGGGTGAGGCTTCTGTTATGGAATGACTATGTCCACTCCTGGAGGCTGTCTCTAGCCCTTCTATTAGAACCACCCCATGGGCCACGAGCCTCAGAATTTAGTTTTTGTCCTCAAAATGAAGTGAATCAGTTTTTCCTGCAGTGACAATTACCAGTGACAATAACAACTCAAAATATTTGTTTGAGGTTCAGAGATTTGAGTTCATGGCCTGCCAGTGCTGTGCTTCTGGGTCTTTGACAGAACAGTGGAGCAGAGTTGTTGTCTTTATAGTAGCCAGAGAAACAGAAGAAGGGACCATGGTCTTTAAATGGTGTCCCAGTGGGATTCCAAGAAGGCATCACCTGGCACAGTTCCACCCCTGTTTCACTAATAAAGGAAACTCAGGGCCAAATCTCTGGGAAAGGCAGAGATATCCGAGAGAGTAAACACTACAGTCAGATCTCACCCAGCTGTCTTCCAGCTTCCTCAGCCTCACTCCTTCTGGCTTCTTCTGCCTGCTCTGTCTTTCTATGCCTGCCTTAAAATGCTTTCTCTGCTCAGGTAAGGCGTGGCCCCACCACTGCCTGCCTGGAACCTGGAACTCCTTCTGTAAACCAAGATGACCTCAAACTCAGATTTGATTGGATTAAAGGCGTAGGTCACCACTCCAGGGATACTCCCTGTGCTGGGATTAAAGGTGTGAGTTACCACTGTCTGATCCCCCTAGACTGACTGTGGGTAGATGCCTCTAATATCTCCAACTGTTTTTATTATATTTGAAAATATCCCCACATATCCCCTTTTGTGTCAATTTAAAAAAAAAAAAAGAAGGGTATAGCTAACATAAAAAACCATATACAATAGGTACAATAATTATATACAATATATACAAACAATAAATGAGTAATGTCCAATCCATTAACAATTGACAATTCAAAGAAAATATTTCATTAATTATCCTATTTTTATGAGTCCAAAGGATCATGCCTAATTCACTTTTTTTCTAACTTGTATTACTAACTAAAACTATTATTTTGATGTCTCTTAAACTTATATACTTCAACTTCAAAGTTTCTTTTCTAAAACTGTCACTAGAAAACTATAACTGTAACTATTTCATCTTCAACTATCTCAGAGACCCAAGAAGGAAATAATATTTAACCAAGTAAGCAGGAAGTGCAAGCAACTTCCAAAAACTAGAAATGATAGAAATGACCCCTATCTGCCTGGACAGTCAGCCAAAGTTCCTTTATAAAGTTGGGGCATCCATCTTCAGCCTACAGGCCCAGAATCTCTTTTCATTTCAGTGAAACAGGAAATCTGCTCTGCCCATTCTGGTACAGTTCATCAGTCGCTTCTCCTTGTGTCCTGAAGAATATCTGATAGTTTTCTCTGAAAAGCAGGAACCTGAAGGACCATCTCAGCTTTGTTCTGTCAAAGTTCAGAGGTCACTTTTCTAGGGAACCTGCATGTCAAGTTTAAAAGCATATTGTTCTTGTCCAGTGGCTAACTATTGCCACATAGAAAGTAGACTCCATATGAAGTTTCTTCATTGCCCATTTTTCTCTTGAAGTAGATTGGGGCTGCCAGGAGCAGACCTGTCTCACTGTCCAGAGACAAAAGTCTAAGTTCTTAAAATAATTTAAATGCCGTATTCTATGGATTTCTGGAGTGTTTGAAGAAGACCTGTTCATCTAAAATATATTTGTTTGATCTTGAAAACATATCTAATATGATTATGTATGAATGTAATGTCTAACTACTAACTTGGATTACTTTATATTCTAATTCATTGGTAATAAAAACTTTCATGGTCTAGCAACTTGTATTACATTGTTAGATGAACTGAATAAGTATAATACCTTGAACAAGCATAGAGATATTTGTACAGTAACACAATTAATCTCAATATACACAATTTGTATACAATATACAAAAATCCAATCCAATGTAAAATATTTAAAGCTAGTAAATCCTTTTAATAGAAGATTCCATAATCTATCCTTATATCCTATATATCTGTAGCCCCTTTTATATATATTTTTAAACACAAATCTTGAATCTAATTGTTCTTGTTTAACTTTTTTCTAACCATAACCATTAACAATTTTTAACCAATTAACCTAAACAATGACAATCATCCATAACACATTGAAGGATCAAAAACCACCCACCCTACCTCTTGGGAATGTGGGTGCCGTGTTCTTAAATTTACTTCCTGCTGTCTGGTGGTGATGGCATCTTTTGGGGATCCTGAAAAGAAAAGTTTTGTTAATTGTCAAGTCCTGAAATAAGTAGCTGTGTCATTTGTTGTCCAGTCTCTGCATAACAGGAAAGTGCACGGCTTGTCTCAAGTCTTGGCTATAGTAGTCTGTGAAGCTGGTTCATCTCAGTGAGCTGCCTCGAAATTGTCCTGAGCAGTTTTTAGTCCAAATCTGATCTTTGGTTGGTGTTTGTCAGCCTAGTGGCTTTTGTCAGAGTCCATGTGCAATCATCGTTGTGGGGCCCCATCTTCCTTTTGGATACTTCAAGTTCACAACTAGGCATTGTCATGGGTCACTGCAGAAAACTGATAAGAGACTAAAACCTAGCACAATGTATAGGAAGCTAAATATAAAAGTATTTTTTCAGTATAGGATTGGTAACAATAGAATATTCCCTTATTTTTTGTTACCCTTCTGTCCCATATCAGGTGGCTCTTCTGATATGATACAGAGATTTGTATTTTCCTTTAACAAGTATGCTTGAGTTTAGAGAAGGAGTGAGCCACACTCCAACTCTAAAGGCAGCTTTAAATTATAATTAAATTGGGACTTCAACTTACAAAAAATATTTGTAGAGGTTAAGCAATGAGATTTTACCCTATGAAGTATACTGGTACCAATAGTTACGATATTCCAAAAGCAAAACTTGTAAATTTTTCTGGATAGCCTCCCTTTTGCTTTAGATGTCTAGATGTTCAAGATCTTTTCACTTCTTAAAGATGGGTATTTCCAGTTTTCTGTAAAGACAAAAACCAGAAACCTGCCCACACCCTTTGTTTTTTCTTACAGCTTAAAGAATTGTGATATGGGTGGATGAGCTATCAATTGTTATTTTCATGAAATTTCTCTGGTGCAAATCGAGTCTTTATTAATTTTAATGGTATCCATAACTTTTCTTCATCTGTGGAAACAAAGGTAAAATCCCTTCCCTAACGTAGCACATACCCTGGCTTCCATTCAGAGGTTAGTACATCTTTGGAGTAAACAGGCTGATTTAGTTCAGCTGTTTTTTCTGTGGTCCAATGCCTTTCAGCAGCTGTTGTTCCTTTGTTATTAGCACTGAGAAAATTCAAAGTTAACAAAGCACTATGTACTCTATCTCTGGGGGGTCTTTGTTATTCCTTTCTGTTTATTTAACATATCCTTTAAAGTTCGATTTGATCTCTCTATGACTGCTTGCCCTGTAGGATTGTGTGATATTCCTGTAATATGCTTTATATTATGATAAGCAAAAAAATGTTTCATTTTACTAGAGACATATGCTGGAGCATTGTCAGCCTAATTTGTACAGGTATTCCCATGATGGTCATAACTTCTAACAAATGTGTGATTACAGAATCAGCCTTTTCTGAACTCAAAGCAGTTGCCCACTGAAATCCTGAAAATATATCTATTGTTTGATGGACATATCTTAAATTTCCAAATTCTGTAAAATGAAATACATCCATCTGCCAGATTTCATTTCTACATATGCCTTTAGGATTACTTCCTGCTGGCAATGGAGTTTGGTTATAGAAAGAACAGACGGGACACCATTTTACAATTTCTTTGGCTTGTTGCCAAGTGATAGAGAAATCTTTTTTTAATGGTTTGCTATTGACGTGATGCTTTGTGTGAAATTCTGAGGCCTTTAGTCCATTTTCTATTACAATTTATTAATTTCGTCATTACCTGTGCTAAAGGTAATGCAGACCCATGTGGGATCGAATGTGTATTATATAGAAGGGATGATTTCTAGTCTTGATTATTTCTTGTAACTGAATAAATAATGAGGTTAATTCTGATTCATTATTAGTAAAATCAGCCATTTCAATGTATAGAACAACTTTTTCTGCATACTGAGAGTCAGTGACTATGTTAAGAGGTTTGGTAAAATCCATTAATACTCTCACAATAGCATATAATTCTGACTTTTGAACAGAATTATAAGGGCTTTGTGCCACTTTACTTATATGTTCTGATTTGTAACCTGCCTTTCCTGATTTGTTTGCATTGGTATAAAATGTAGGGGCTCCAGAGATTGGTTTATCTCATACAATATAAGGAAGTATTCAATTAATTTTCTTAGAAATTCAATTCTTTTGCTTTGAGGATATTTGTTGTTAATATCTCCCAAAAAATTACTGCAGGCTCTTTACCAAGGTTCACTTTCTACCCATAATTGGTCAATTTCTTCACTAGTTAAGGTATAACAATTTCTGCTGGGTCCATACCTGTCAGTTGAAGAAGTCTTAATTTCCCTTTAAAAATAAGTTCAGAAATCTTTCCACATATGTCTTTAATTTCTCATTCATTTTATGTGGAAGAAATATCCATTCCAATATAACATTTTCCCTTTGCATTAAAATTACTGTAGGAGAATGCTTAGCAGGAAAGATAATTAGAATGCAATTAAGGTCTGGATCCACATGATCCACATGTGCATCCTGTAGTTTCTTTTCCACCAAAGCCAATTCTTTCTCAGCTTCACGTGACAATTCTCTCAGACTATTTAAGTCTTTGTCACCATTTAAGATTTTGAAAAATTATCCAGTTCATCATTTTTAATTCTAATAGTGGGTTATAAGTTGGCAATGTCTCCTAGTAGTCTTTGAAAATCATTGTCTTCAATCTATCTCTCCTGATTTGTATATACCTTTTGGGGTCTAATTTTTTGTTGGCCTATTTTGTAGCCTAAATAATTAATGGAATCCCCTCTTTGTATTTTTTTTCTGGGGCAATCTGTAACCCCCAAGCAGGCAAAATTCTTTTTACTTCTTCAAAAATATTTTCTAAGGTATCAATATTTGAATCAGCCAACAAGATGTCATCCATGTAATGATAAATTATGTATTGTGGGAATTTGTTATGTATTTGTTCTACTGGCTTTTGTACAAAACACTGGCACAGAGTGGGGCTATTCAGCATTCCTTGAAAGAGGACCCCCCACTGGTATCTCTTTACAGGCTGAGAATTATTATAAATGGGCACTGTAAAGGCGAATTTTTCTTTGTCTTGTTCTTGTAAAGGTATTGTAAAAAAACAGTCTTTTAAATCAATAGCTATAACAGGCCATTCTTTAGGTAACAGAGAAGGCAAAGGAATCCCAGAGTGTAGAGAGCCCATTGGCTGGATCACTTTGTTTATCACCCTTAGATCTGTTACCATTCTCCACTTTCTAGATTTCTTTTTAATAACAAATACAGGAGAATTCCAAGGGCTGGTTGATTCTTCTATATGCTGAGCATCTAACTGTTCCTGTAGCAGCTGCTCTAAGGCCTGTAATTTCTCCTTTGTTAGAGGCCATTGATGAACCATTTAGGCTTCTCTGTTAGCCATTTTAGAGGTAGTGATGTAGATGTTTTTGAAAGATCAGCAGCTGTTTTGCCTTGTTTCTCTATAGCCTGAGTGGTCTGTGACTGTTTCTGATAATACCTTATAATGTTTTTTTCTGTAACCATGTGCTAGTTTATTGTTTATTTCTGTGTTTGGATGATATTAATCTGTGTGTTCCACTGTTGTAGTAAATCTCTTCCCCATAATTTTATAGCAATGTTAGCCACATATGGCTTTAATATTCCTCTCTGTCCTTCTGGTCCTATACACATAAGCCATCTTGCACTCTGTTTTACCTGGGATATCAACCCAATACCCAAAAACTGAACATTTACCTCCTGAAGGGGCCAACTTGAATGCCATGACTCTGGTGAAATTATTGATACATCTGCCCCTGTATTCAATAAGCCTTCAATAATAACATCATTTATTTGTACTTTTAATTTCGGCCTTTGTTCTTTGATAGAAGCTGCCAAAATATTTGCTTTGTATTTTTTCTTAATATTTTTCTTTTTCTATATATTTTCTATCATTCCATGTAGTATGTCTTTTTAAAATAGGTTTTAATTTTTTTAATTGTTCTGGGAAGGTGTTTCCTCCACAATGTCAGGGTAAGGTTGGATTGGATTTGATATATGGGCTTTTGAAAGTCCCCTTGGGGCATTTCCCGAGGGCAGAAAGTTACCTTGTCTGTCCCTTGTTGATCTGTACTCATTAGTCCAATGTCTTCCTTTTCCACACCTTCTGTATACTCCAGAAGGGAGGGATTGTTCTCTTGGGATTATTCCTATCTAAAGCATTGTTTCTGGGAAAGCCTTGTTTACATTCTCTTTTTATGTGACCTTGCCTTCCACAGTTGTAACATTTAACATTTTGAATTTTTCATATACCTCTAGCAATAAGCTCTCCTACCCAGTTATCATCACTGTCATAAAACTCTAAATTAATTGTCTCATGAATCCAATCCTCCAAAGGTGCTGACCTTGCTTTTAATGGTCTAAATATTTTTCTACATTGTGCTTAACATTCTTAAAAGCCAGTGATTCAATTATTATTCTCCTGGTCTCTGAGTCTGGTACCATTCTGTTTACTGCTGCAGTTAATCTGTGCAAAAAGTCTGTAAAAGTTTCTTTTGGACTTTGAATTACTTTCATGAATGATTCCGTTTTCTTCCTATTTCTTCAATCCAGTCCCAGGCATTTAAAGCTGCCATGTGACATAAATCCAGAGTATGTTCATTGTATAAAGACTGCCTTTCAATATCAGCATAATCTCCCTCCCCAAGAAGTTGGTCTTGGGAGACTTCTATGCCTCTGGCCCTGCTTCTTTGTTCTATTGTTTTAGCCTCCTCCCTCCACCATGATTTCCATTGTATAAGCAGTTCTGCCTCTAACACAGCTGTAACCATATCTAACCAATCTTTAAGGGTAACCCAGTTACAGCATAACTGGCTGTTCAATATTTGTTTTACAGTTGGTGAATGCATCCCATATGTTACAATTGCTTCCTTTACTCTCCTTAATTCTAGCATTTCTACTGGAGCCCAACTAGCTTCTCTATCATCTTTATCATTCTTCATTTTTAAATTATATTAATGTTGCCTGTTTTTGTCTAATTTTAGATGACCTTGCTGAAATTGGTTCTTCATATTCCTCTGTTTGAATTTGAACATCTTTTTGTTCTCTCTTGACAGGCTTTTCAAAGACCTGTTTCTTTGGATTTATATTAATTGACTTTATAAGTGATAAAATAGAAATCAAACAAAAATATTCATAGTAAACAGTATGATAGACATTATGACCATCCCAACTACCTTATTTATGTTTTCCTTCACTGGTTTTAATACCAAATTGTTTAGCGAAAGATCACAGAAGGACCAAGCACCCTCCATTGCTTTAAACAAATTCCTTCTTTTAAAAAATTGATCTACTCACCAATTGTTGTCTGTTGATGATTCAATTGATTGTGAAGTGGGGCAGCTACCGAGTGTGATAGCAGCCCAAGGAGGGGTCTAAAAAAAAAAAAAAAAAAAAAAGAAACAACCCATCAGGCGAAAGAGGCCACTGTCTGGAAAACTTACCCAGATAAAAATGAAATGGAAACACGTGCTGCCTGTCTGCTTAAGATTGGAGGCTAACTCGGAACAGAAAGCCTAGCCAGTAGGTAATTACTCTTCTGGCCATGTGCTGCTCTGGCCAGCAGTGCCTTTTTTTTTTGGGTAGGGAGGGGAGGAATTCGTGCCCCAAAGTGGGACGCCAAGTGTTGCACGAATAAAGGAAACTCAGGGCCAAATCTCTGGGAAAGGCAGAGATAGCAGAAAAGAAACACCACAGTATGATCTCACCCAGCTATCTTCCAACTTCCTTAGCCTCACTCTTCCTGGCTTCTTCCTGCTCTTTCTATGCCTGCCTTAAATACTTTCTCTGCTCAGGTAAGGAGTGGCACCACCACTGCCTGTCTGGGAGCCTGGAACTCCTTCTGTAAACTAAGAGGACCTTAAACTCAGATTGGATTAAGGGCATAGGTCACCATTCCCGGGATATTCCCTGTGCTGGGATTAAAGGTGTGAGTTACCACTGTTTGATCCTCCTAGACTGACTGTGGGTAGATCCCTCTGATATCTCTGAATGTTTCTATTATATTTGAAAATATCTCCCTACATCCCTCCCAATAGTTACTAGAATTTTGAATGCATCAGTGGATTGACATTGATTTGGTAAGAGCCCTCAGGATTCAGTGGTCTCAGTGGTCTCTGGAAGTTCTCTCACAGACACACTCAGGTACAGATTTCTTGGAGTCTCTCAATCCAGTGAAGTCCACAATCAGGATCACCTTGGGCTTCTTGTACCTCAGCTCTTCACAGGCATTACACATGGTACCCTCTCCTGCCCTGTTCACTGTTCCCATCTATTATTTTAAAGTGAAGTCACAGATTTCCTCTGTTTTTATTCATTCTAAAAGTTCCTATTAATTGCTCATTATGGGCACAGCTCTCATTCTATGGACAAATGGCAACTAAATTCTGAAAGAAGATGATTTCAGCAAAATGCCAGAGTAGGAAGCCGCAGGTCCACAGATCCTCTGGCAGATGCCAATTCACCAGTAATATATTTACCAAATTACCTCTGTGAGATATCCTAAATAGGCCTGAAATGTTCTGTATCCCAGACAAAGAGATTTTCTGCTTAGTCAAATAGGCCATCTATCACTAATATATGTACTATAAAAGTAAAAATAAGCCAATGAAGCTCCTGGGGATAGGTGAGTTGGCTCAGTGTGTAAAGGTGACCTGAATTCAATCCCTGGTTCCACCTGGAGGTGGAAGGAGAGAACCAACTCCACAAAGTTGACCTCTGACCTCTACATGTATGTCACAGATTGTGAGCCCTACCCCCATCTCATACACACACTACTAAAATAAATAAATGAATAAAATCAGAAGTAAGAAAACCAACCAACAAAGCCATTTGGTAGCCTGCATCGTGGTGCACATTTTTAATCCTAATGCTTAGGAGGCAGAGGCTGGTGGATCTCTGAATTCAAGGCCAGCCTGGTCTACAAAACAAGTTTTAGTATAGCCAGGGCTACACAGAGAAGCCCTGTCTCAAACAAAACAAAACACCCTCCACAGCCCCTCCCCCCAAAAGTTTTGGTATCAGACACTAGGAGCCCATTGAATGGTAATAATTTTCTTCACAGTCCTATGAAGTTATAAATACTGTAATTGTTCTATTCATACTGATGAGGATGAGGAAAATAGAGCCACAGAAAGTCTAGTCACTGTGCTTAGAGTTGTACAGGTGGTCAGTGGCCGAACCAGCCCAGCAGGTAGCCTGCTTCGCTGCCCCACTTTCCAGAACACATTTAAAATTGGAAGTTGGCACAACCTGGGTGTGTTCTCAAGCTGTCCGGAGGAATGGCTTATGCTGCTCAGCTTGGGATCTGCCTTTCAAAGACTCACTGTTCTGAAGAGGAGTGATTGAACTCGCCGGGCCTGCCTCTTGATTTAATACACATAAGATGTGGAGAATAAGCTGGTTTAAGTTTGGGGTTTCCTTCTTTGATCCTATGGCTGGGTTTTCCCAAACAGAAAAAGAAAATGACCCTTTAGGCAGGACGCTGAGCCATGATTAGGTGAGATAATTAAGAGGGAGTATTTGTTACAATCTTAACCTTCCAGGTCGATAATTTCACTGCATTTGTAACAGATGATTCGGAGCTACTTTTCATCCATGCATTTCCGCCTCAGGAACTCACACCGTGACACCCTGATAATCATTCAGAGAGCTAGACATAGGCGTGGTTTCATGTCCTTGGGTTTCTCTACGGCCCAGAAAGAAGTGGCCATTTGAAAAAAAATCTTATTAATATCTAAGATTGGGCACACATCAGAAACTCTTTAGTAGATGTTTTGAGAGAGCGGTTAGGAACAGTATTGCTCATGCCAATCAGAAAGATGATAAATCTCTTCCTTCTGTGCTCTAGAGATGGTACCCACAGCAGGGACACACATGCAGAGAGCTGACTTGCTTGTAAGCAAGGGGCATCACCACTTGGGCAGGAAGCTAGATGGTATTTTTGGCTTGGTTTGGTATTTTTATGGAATATTCTTTTGGTTTTCCCCAAAAGGCTTCGTGTCTTTGTAAGAAAAACTTCATAAAGAAGAGGCAGTGATTGTAATTCTCTAAAGCAATATACCATGTAATTAGAATAGATCAGTATTAGTTCTCAGATGTGGAATGAGTGAATAAAATGAGTTTATCTCTCTCTAGTATCTTTCTTTATTTTCGGAGATTGTATAGAACACAAAGAGGAAGTGAGCCCATCTGTTTCTGATACTTCCAGACTTGAAATATCTGCGCGTTTTGAAGCGTTATTTGATGTCTAGAGTGCCTCTAAAGTATTTTCCATAAGGTTGAAGCCTGTTTCTTTACTGACAAGAAGTTTGTTTTCACCGATTTAAAGGTTAACTTGACACTTAGAAGTGAGAAAGGTCAGCTTTGGATTTGCTTTATGTCTTAAGTCGGTTCCTTTCTTTACCTATATGTTGGGAGAAAATTCCCAAAGAGACAGAAATAAACGCACTCACAGAAGATTTTCTCAGTGTTTCCCAGTGTTTCATCTCCTAATTCTCCTTCGCTCCCCCCTAATCTCAAAGGTAGTTTTTGTGTTAGGAAAGAGCTGCCCTAGGGCAGACTTCCCAATGGAAGGGAGGGAGTTGCTGGCTTGTTTCTGTGGCGGGATGAGGGGGAAGGAGAACCAACCAACTCAGGGATGTTTACGCCACAGCTTTCCGACTTGATGGCATTAGACATTTGCACTTGGGTTGGGACTGCGCAGAGAAGGTGTCCTTTGGGATTTTGTTTAGCCTACCTCGACAAGCTCGAGGGGCTGAAGGCAACTCGATGCTAAACTCCTGTTGGAGCCCAGTTCTGGGTTGGAGACCCCAGCACCCAGGCCGAAGAGAGTGGAAAATCCCCACCTCTATTTTCTGAGCCCTTTGCCACTTAGAAAGGCAACTCAATTTAGCCCCATATTGCTTATCAAAGTCTGAGTTTGAGCTTCATTTTCTAAAAATCCTTTGGACATTGCCCAGCACGCAAAGCAGGGAGAGCTCTGCCTCCGCGGGTAGTTAAGACTGCTTGGCCAGTGCAGGAGGCCTCAGGTCACCAGCAGCTGTGCGAACAGAATGTTTGGATTGCGGTTTTTGTTTTTAATTCAAGAGAGAGAGAGAGAGAGAGAGAGAGAGAGAGAGAGAGAGAGAGAGAGAGAGAGAGAGAGAGAGAGGGGGGGGGGGGGGGGGGGATAATAGGGGCTATGACTTTACCGAATACCCAGCCTCGCCCCTCTTGCATTTCTCCCCGAGGTCGGCTTCGCTTGCTCGCTCCCTCGCTCCCTCTCCCCTGCTTCCCTTTAGCTCATTTGTAGGAACGTCATTAAGAATGTGCACTGCTTGAATTGTTTTATTAGTATCTAAGATTATATACCACAGCACCGTACATTTTCGACGTATGCATATATATGTCACTTGTACATTTGCACCAGGGAAAGGTAAAAAAAAAAAAAAAATTAAAATCAACAACTATCACAACAACCCTCGCCCTCCCCCCCAACTTCATGCTGAACTGACAAAGAAGAAATTGGTCTACGGGAAACCTTGGCGTGTTTTAGTTTTGAATACTTTCATTCTTAAAAACTCATAAGTGTATGTGTTACTTTTCTGGTAACACATTTGAAGAAAAACGAGCAGTATATGCATACAAAAATAATAAATAGAAAGGAAGAGAACGGGAGAGGAAAGGAAAATGGGTTAAAAATCAGAAAGGAAAATATTTAACAGAACGCTTTAAAAATGTACAACGACTTTCACAAGAACTCAGTCCGCAGAGACAGTCTCCCCGACCCCGGGAAGGCATTGTGTATCCCCCAGTCAGCATTGCTTACAAAGCCATGACATCAGGAGTCTGATGAAGGGGAACTTGCTGAATAAATCCAGTTATGTTATTAAAGGTGGATCTGACAGCCGATCCCCCAAACGTATAAGAACTCCGAGGAGACAAAAAGAATTCCATATTTTACCAAGACTATTTTAAAATAGCCCCATGGTTTACAATTACAAGGTATAATATTTATAAAAAAGTGGATTTTTGAAATGCAAAATGATACTCAGAAAATTCCAAAAATATATTTACATATTATTTGTGTATATAATAATTCAAGACATATAACATATATGTACTTGCTTTCTTCAGTTAAGGATGAATTTTTGTTTCCTTTTACTCTCTTTTAAATTATATTATGACCATATATATAATAAATATGGGGTGTTGAAAATATACCCACACAGTTTTGAAAGCTGAACAATAAATACATGGAAACCTTTAATGATCAATGACTTTTAAGAATCAGGACAAGTTGGTTCCACATGTATCAGATTATCCTGCCAACATCATGCTTGAATTTAAGTAGGGTATTATCCACACGCATTAATAGTCACTCAAATATGCTCATGAATAACACCAATATTTTATATCTGCTATGGAAGACTAAAAAGAGAGAGTAAAAACTGCAGTCATTTCCTCTTCTCCACTAGGATTCATTTGTCACCTCAAAAATAGGCACCATACCACCTCTGGAAGTCAGAAAACTATTCTGAATTCACAGTTTAGGAAAAACATTTTTACTAACTTAGTGTTTTCTTCCCATCATGGAAATAGGCAAAGTGTTTTCTTCCCATCATGGAAATATGCAAAGAACTCTGTCCTAAGATGAATGGAGATAGTATGGATATCTAATAAATGCCCCTTCCTATCCAAAACTCATTTTACAGTCAAGTTCAAGTGAATATAACTTGAATATAACTTCGAATTGTCCTTTCTACCTCACTTTCCCTGTTCTGTTGGGAATAGAAATGAAGCCGTTTCCTGTGTATCCTAAGTTTGAAGTGATGCAAAAACGTTCTTACTTTAGAGACAGACTTATCTATTTTCTTCAGATATTATTTTTAACTTCCTCATAAAAGCCACTATTCTTGCACCGTTTTTATTTTTATTCATTTATTTCATGTTTATGCCAATGAAAGTGTTTCTCAACCCTGTTAGAAACAGCTATAGAATTAGGATCCTTAAACACTAAAGGCAGTCATGTTTTCAATCTGCTTTCATTATGGCTCCCTGGGAACTAAATGTTACTTGTTTCAAAGGAAAAAAAAAATGATGCATCAACATATGATCATATACATATGAAATTTTACTGCTAATTTTAAAAGCACTCATGATGAAAGAAAGAAACTTGAAATAAACAAACCCAGCACCTCCCACTGTGCTCTTAATTTCCTTTCTTGGGGATGGTATTTGTCCACAAAGGCAAATGAAGTCTTTAAAATGTATATGAACAAGCACCTTCCAGCTGTGAGCATGTAATTGGCCAATCAGTTTTTATTCAGAGAGATTTGTAAAATGCCACTGTAACATTCCTGCTTAATTCCTGGACCCTTCCATCTGGCCCAGACTGCTGCTTTTTTGGAGCCTGGCAGTTTTCCATGCCTTTTGCTTATACAGATACAAGAAAAAAGTGGATAAAATTACTCACTTTACATATTCAGAAGCTGAAGAAAAGTGAAATATAAATTTATTTTCTCACAGTTGGCAACGTACTGTATATGTTTAGGAACTGCTTCAAGTCTGTTATTTGAGCTTTGTTTAGATAGATCAGAGTTAACCATCACAGCAAGCTAAAGGAAGCCAACACGCAAAACAAAACAAAACAAAAAAACCCAAAACAAACAAACAAACAAAAAGAACCAAAAAAAAAAAAAAAACCAGTTCTGTTCACAATAATCTCCCACTACAATACAAGAGTTTGGCTCCGAAGATTACAGGATGCAAGCTCTGTTATAAATTGTGCATTGCTGTGAGTTTATGATTTAATGATAGACATGGTTATCCTAGCTTTGTTGCATATTATAAAGAAAGGGGAGAAGCAAATAGTACTAGAGACTGTAAAACAAATCGTGAACGAGGCACATTGCTCAGTTGAGTGGCCTGAACCTAGCCAATCATGCATTCTGTTAAACGGTTGTTCGGTGATATTCTTAATCACACGTTCTTTGGTTTGCTGGTGTTTTCAGGTGCTATTAATAAAAACCAGTATTCCTAAAAGCACATGTAGATTGGAAGCAGATGCTGTTAGTAAAACAGAATTGGGCTAAAGGAAAAATGTTTGCAATTTAAAAATGGACTAATGTCTTTAATGTGTTAGTTTTCTGGGATTATACATTCCTGCAGGATGTGAAGTCCAGGGAAAGAGCTCAGAAAAAAATGCCATAAGAGCAGTGTTGAAATTGCTGGTAAAAGTTTCGGGAGATAAACTAAACACGAAGAATATCTTCAAATCAGCCTTTGCTAAATTACAACACTGAAATACAACTCTAAACAAATACTAAAAATAAAAAAAAGTAAATTAATCTGGACATTTAACATCTTTTAAGCTAAATTCTTTTAATTATATCTATAAATGCATTTCCTTTTCTACATGTCATTAATATATAATGATAAGTTTCACAATTCTGTGTTTAACACATGCAAGAAATGTGTTTAACAGATTAGAAATTATACATCGCCTGATTATCATTATATTTTACTTAATTTTGTTTTTTTAAATGGTTATTTTGTGAGCATTTATTTCTTTATAATAAAATGAAGCTTTACAAGCAGAGATGTAATAACATTGAATTTCAGGCAATTTATAGTGAAAAACAGAAAAAAGGAGCAGAATAAATGTGAGCTTGGGAAAGTGAGTTCTTACGATGTCCGATGTCGGTTTGCAATTTTGTAGCGAACTGAAGCAAACAGATTTTCTCTGAGAAATGTACGAATGAGCATATCCAGTTTTTGGCTGTGAGAATATTCACACTTTCGCTTTCCCCTTCTATCCCACTTAATATTTCTTGGCTTTTTTTTTTTAAATGGAAATACATATCACATCATCACCAGAGCAACTTTGTTCACAAAAGTAAAACCCTCCCTTAAACAAAACAAAAACGCTCACTCTTGAATTAAATGAATTTTCAGTTTGGTTTCTAAAATTCGTAGTTCCTGGAACCAGCACTGACATGGCCATCTACAGCCAGCCTCTAAACCCGACGAACATAAATATAAATATAAGTTTTTGTCATGAGGTCATAAAATTAACTGTAACTACTAAGACTCAAATGTACAAAGGTGCCAGTGTTTTATTACTCTGCCTTACCTCGAGTTCAGTTTCAAACAACAATTTTGACAAATTATCAACTGACATCATGTTTCTTGGATGGAGGCGGATGTACATGAGTAATTGCCTGGAATATCTTAGACATTAATGTGTATTTCAACATTTAATCACTGGAATATTTCTGGGTCTAATTTCATAGAGGAAGCATGAAGGAATGCTGTAAGCACATATTCTCAAGACCGAAATATACGACTTGAGTGAACTGATGTAAATCCAAGGGTAGTTATTAAGCAGTTTTTCCTAATTTTATTACACGTCAGAAAATGTTTTTGGGAAAAAATATTAGCTCACACTAGCCCAACACAACTTGTTTCTCTTTTCCTAACTCCCCTAGACCCATTTTTTCCAGAGCTGGCCGGGCTTTGCAATCTCTGCTCTGAATAATCAGCAACCAGTCCCGATGGAAAGATGCCTGCCAAGCTGGAATAAAGAGATTTTTTAAAAAAGAGGGCAGAAAGATGGGATGCTGTATTTTAGTTTTTGTTGTGAGTTTTACTTTTGTTAAGAGAAATATATTTTATTCCATTTTACTTTTTTTTTTTTAAATCAAAGGGCTTCATTGAACCCATAGTCCTTAAAATGTGGTTGACGTTAAGCAATGAAAACTCCCAAATTTGAATCTGAGTAGAGGAGGCTACAGTAATTACGTTTCTGAGAGCTGAAGAAATGTTACCTAAATCATAGACAGTATTTAAAACTTAGGGTCCCTGATTACCTCCCCATCCAATGATTCCCCAAGTATTTGTCACCAGGTACAGTTCTTCAACAATATTGAAAAGGTTAAGTCTTATGAGCAGTTGGAAACAGAACAGAAGAAATTTCTTAAGGAAAAAAAGGAAACATATTTCTCAAAAATAACTTTCATTTTATAATGCCAGTTGAATATTCTGAGGGCCTTTTCCTGTTGGAAAGAATCTTAACACTTGCCTAATTCACAAGCAATCCACAGACTGTTTAGCCTGAAAGAATTTTCCGTCTTTCTCTGGATTTTATACTCTACTTCTCAATTCAGATCGTTGAAAATTGGCGGAGCAGGCAATCTATAGTAAAGCAAACATGAATTTTAATGAAAGAGAAATTGCTTACAAAGTTAACCTTCACACAGGAAACAGGAATAGCTGTAGTAGAGTTTATTAAGATCGAAAGGAAATTAAATTGGAGGGTGTATGGGTCTATGTATTTCATAGTACAACTTAGAACGATTTGTTAAAGTAAACGAAAATCTGGGTTTAGGAATATATAATTCCCTTAAGAGGGCGCATTAAAAAGAATCTTTTTTCCAGAAAACTGTGGGTTTTCTTTAAAATCCCTGCGCAGGTTGGTCAAGATTGCCAGGACCCACCCCTACCTACTCCCCCCCCTTCCAGATGACGACACCAGTTCTCCAGTTACAAAGAGGACTCTGAGAAAGTCCACCCATTTTTTATGCTAAATAGCATATTAACCTAGCCAATGAGCATATGGCACCCCACCACGCAGGAGGTGGAGCCCGGGGGAGGCCCAAGCCCTGCAGCGCCAGGGTGAGCCACGCCCCCGCTCCGCCCTCTATGCCTCCCGCCTGGGTAGAGGCGGGTGGTGGGAGGAGAGAGAAACGCCCAGGCTCTTCATTTACATGCAGCTAAACTATTGGTTGAGGATGGCGGAGGCGCGGGGGGGGGGGGGAGGGGGGCGGGAGCTCAAGGATTGGTTAAACGAAGGATGACGCAACGAAGGCTCAATTAGCAAACGAGAGCGCTGAAGTTAACGCACCTCCCTCTTGCTCCACCCTGTAATGAACAACCCTAGGAAAGACGAGCCCGGGTTGGATTCCTTGGATATTTAAATAACAAATCTGGACCTCTATCTATTTAAATATTTATGAAGAGGAGGGGAGGTGTAGGGTGTTTCTAGAAAGCGCTTCTGATTGGTTAGTTTGCTCAAACTCCTGTTAGTACAGAGTGAGCAAGCACTCCCAGATCAGCTACATTATTAATTATTGCGTTTCTGGCTTTATTTTCTTTCCAGACCACTATACCATATACACACATCTATTTTTTTTCTCAGTAACTGGTTGCATATGTAGTCCGAGTGGTTCAGCTTTGTCACGATCTCGCTGTTGATATATTTTCTTTTTTATAACTCAATCTCTATTTTCACCAGTTTTTAAAATGCAAAGATCTGGGACAGATGGAAACAATTAGAACCTCCGCTCTGTCGACGTGCATAATCTTATTAGTTTAATGGGTCACAGGGCGCGGGACCTACTTCCTACGGATCAAAGTGAAAACAAACACGCTTAAGATCCCATTTTGTTTTAGAACCAAATCGGATCGGGTTCCCTCTGTTGGTCGTGGTAATGACAATATTAAGAGCTTAGATTGCCTTGAAGTTTAGGAGGAAATGAAACCATTAAAATATTCTGTCTTAAGAACTCATTAATATTACCACCAGGTAGTCAGGGCTGCAAGCTCTCTTGAGTTCTCTTGAATTTACCACAGTAGCATGGCTATTAAGGATTTCTGCATTGCTGGTTTTGATCTATTGCCTTAATGAAGTGAAAAATCCTGCACAGCTCCCTGCTCATTATACCAACTTTTCTATTTCGGCTCAGTGCAAATACTGGAGAGCTTGGTATAATTTTCAAATACAGTTTAACAATTTATTTTTTTTATCTGGGGATGGTAAGCATAGACATTTTTATTTTTTTCGGAATTTACTTGATTATTATTTGGAGACAGGGTTTTGTCGTATAGTTAAACCTAATGTCCAATTCTTGATCCCCATGTTTCAGCCTCCCCCAAACTAGAACTACAGGCATGCACCATGCCTGGCCAGAATTGCACTGTTATCGGTTTAGCTAGTTCTTGACCACTTAAGACCAGCGTTCAGATTCCTGAGCATCAATGGACCCCAGTTAAAAATCAAACTGTATGAAAATGCTTTTCACATTTTGAGTTGTATGTGGTTGTGCTATTCTGAGGTGAAAAATATAATCTAAGCAGCTACAGGGTGGGCCAAGACCTCTCTCTTAGAAAAGCCCTTCTCTTTAAGATCCTTCCCCTGCAGTAACTTCTCACCCTAATAAATTAAATGTGAGCACAGTGTGGTCCATTAGCCTGGAGTGTGAGGTGATGGGGCCTGCCAAAGGTGGCTGGCCCACTACAAACCCTTAAATATTCCTACAGATAATAAATATCTGTGTAAGGAACCATTGTAAAGAGTAGGTTCTTATTCGTTTACAAAACCCTCTATACCACAGCAATGAATAAAGACATCTCAGAGCTGGTGAGTGCTTCTAACTTCCCACAAAACCAGTAGGAGGAGGACCAGATCTTGAGAGCCTTGGCTCAACAGGAAATAGCCAACATGTGTAACTCACCGAAATCTTTAGGAATACAAACATCATGAGTTTGGACAGGCCAGAATCCCCCTTCCCCCCCAAAGAAAGGAGTAAGCCCTGGTTGTTAGCCCATCATTTAATTCCAAAGCTACTGAGAATATTTGCTAGCAATTGGCTAAGAAGGGCTGGGATTGATTGAGGAAAAGATGTTCTCTGCACTCCTTCACAGTGGGCTCAGGGTTTTTGGGTCCTGAGTTTCTGAACTTCCCAGCAGCCTTCAAACCTGAGTCAGAGGCTGAGACAGTGTTTGCAGAGTTCTGGTGGTTCATCTCAGAAACCAAAACTATCACGCCTGCAGGGGCAACTGACCTCAGAGAACTGACGTCTGGGACAGATGTGGCTGATAATCTTTTCAAAGCTGTCCTTGTCTTTTGTTGTTGTTTTGTTTTTGTTTTTGTCCTTGACCTTGATGTTTCAATAGACCAGGCAGTGGTAGGTCTTCTCCACCAAGTCTCCTGTCCTCTGTCCTCTGTTGGTAGAACAATAATATTTTATTTTGGAAAAGGGACTACTTTTCATTTCTGGGGGAAGGAAAGGAAGAAAAACCAATTTGGAAGACCCCATGTTCCAGAATTAACTACTGGCTGCTCATACAATATTGACAACTGTTGACATTTCATTTACTGCTGCTCAACTTTAGAATTACTTTGTTTTCTAAGGCAGAAACATAGGGTTTTTTTGCTTTGTTTTGTTTTTTTTTTTTGTGCCAGAGCATCATATCATAATCACATCACTTTCTCTTCTGGGGACAAAAGAGCATTTACGTGTGTGGCTGTAAATAATTATTCACCTAAGAAACAAATGCTTTGACCTTTCTTTTTCCTTCCTTCCTTCCTTCCTTCCTTCCTTCCTTCCTTCCTTCCTTCCTTCCTTCCTTCCTTCCTTCCTTCCTTCCTTCCTTCCTTCCTTCCTTCCTCCCTCTCTCTCTTCTCCCACCCCCCATTTTCCAGGGCAAAGGTGAGACCTCATTAAGGTTCAATAATGGACTTCCCCCCTCATTTTCAGTTTTTTAAAAATTTTCTTGAGTCTTTAGATATTTATTTTAGGCTGGTGGGCCCATCTTTGTTAAGCAGAGAGATTCTCTGGGGCTTGCCATAAATGTCTGTAAAACCAGCTGATATGCAGACCTGAGGTGTGCCTAGGAACAGTCATTCATAGAGGGAAGGACTTAGATCTGTGTTCTTTCTTGGAAAAATGTAAGAATCCCAAACATCCCACAAACTACAGCTCTTTATGCATCTCCAAACACGCCCACTCAATCTTTTTTAGCTCTCTCTCTCCTTTTAATTTCCTCTAAATATTTATTTATTTTTGAGGTGAGGTTTCACAAGATACCCCTGGCTGGCCTGGAATTTGTTATGTAGACCAGGCTGGCTCTGCATTTGTCAAATGTACTTCAGCTTCTGTCTCCAGAGTGTTAGGGCTGAAGGCGTGAGCAGCCACGGCCAACCCCCCTCCATTGCTGTCTAAGACTTTTGACATGTTTTGCTTTATTTTAACATTTTGTTTAATCAACGTGCCTGCTGTGAACATAAGCGCTTAGGACGAAGACATGTCTAGCTTTCCTTAGACAGTACAGGCCCTGACTTCCTCCTCAACCAAGGACCGCCAGACTGGGAATTCCAGGGACAGTACTCCTGGCATCTATCAATTTCAAGGCATTTGGTTCACGTGTGCGCGTCGGGGGGTGGGGGGAGCGCTGCGCAGAAAGGGCGATTGAAAGGCTTTGACTTGACACTGCTAAGATATGGCCGTAAAGTAAGCCCCTTGGGAATCCTTTCCTGGTGCATCGCTTCCTCTCGCGCGCCTGGCCAGCCCAGTCTTGCACAGTGGTCCAGGAGAGAGAACTCGCCTGTCCGCCTGGGTTTTAAACCTTGCTCTGTTACCGGAAGTCATTTAACAAATCTCAGGCTGGCCTTTCTAATCTTTGTTGCTCCGCAGAATTTGGCAAATCTCTAAACACTGTGTAACCTTCTTCAAACAACACACCAGACAGTCCCCAGGGTCGTACTGAATGCATCTGCATCCCTTTGCACTCCACTTCTTTTAGGGTCAGGTCCGCTCCCTCCCCAGCATCTCCCTGTGTATAGATTTCCATGCATCCATCCGTCTGCGGTCCAAATCTAGGAACGTCGCCACCTTGGAGGCCCAGGCCTGAGTACTGGAGAGTCACCAAGCCCCCTTGGGACAGACCAGAGGGAGAGTCACCCCCCCCACTCAAGATCAGCAGGGGGGCGGTTTGGGACGGGTGATTTATGATGCTTATCAACGTTTTAGGAAGCAGAAATTAACCAGAGGAAGATTAGGTCCCGAAGCTTTGAAGTGTACCATTTTTTGTTTTCCTTCTGTCCACTCCCACGATCAAACAGTTCCTGGTTCTTTCCAGCCCTCTTCTCCTCTGGTACCTCTTCACCCCTCTCCTACACCCTAGCAAGCTCTTTACTGTGTTTTTCTTAATTTCAAATAGAAGTATTTTGGCATAAACTATCAAGTTCCAGACACTGATCTAGAAACAGGAGGAAAGAACTCCCCCGCCCCCATCCTTGTTTGCTGTGAATAGTGTTTACTGTTTGAACATTCACTTTCTGTTTGGGAGATGAGAGGTAGCAAATCTGTAACTCTTCTTTGGCATTTTCTTCCAATCTAAAGCCCTCTGTCTATTTCTCGCTTAGAGGTTGGCCTTCCCAGGAAGCAGGCTAGGTTGAGGTGGTCAGCATTTGTTCTATGGGTAAGCTCTTAACTTCATTAACACACCTCCAGCTATGAGAATTCCTGGATGAGCTAGCCAGTCTTCCAGGGCCGTGCAGCCCCCCCCCCCCCCCCAACTGCAAGACTCCAAGCAGAATCTGTCTCCCGCAGCTCTTTCCCGAAGAAAGGCAATTTCCTTGGAGGTGTGGTCCAGTCGAGAGAAAAACAGAAACCAGGTTTGTTTGGAGTTCTGCAACCATCCACATTTTATTGCATCCGCCACAGAGTCAACTAACTCTTAATGAGCATCCAGAGAAAAAACACCAAGTTTGCTCGGTGGTGCTCGGGAGGGGAACTGAGTGAAGGGAGTCTGTCTACTTTTGCAACCACAGGTTGATGGCTACTTTCAGTGCGGAGAGTATAGACAGGAAAGTCAGAAGGCATCAGGTTTCAGCTCCCTGAGTGATCCAAGATCATTCAGCCAAGAGGACCTTCGAAGTTGGCCCTGTCTACAGCTTGTAATGAAAAGGGTAATCTGTCGTGTAATGAAAAACAGTACTCATACAAACAAACCAGCATCCGACGGCCTTGCACCGCGCACCACTCTTCCCTAATACCGGTCAGTAACAAATATTACTATCCAGTTCCACCTCCCAAAAGAGGAAGCAGTAGATCTTCCTCTTAATAACTTCCCAAAGTGTTACAAATAATAAAAGGGGAGCATAAATCATCGCCCGGGCGACTGAATGCGGACCACGAAGGATTTACTCCCCCTGAGCCCTAGCTTCCAATCGCTCTCTCATTGGCTTCTTTCTTGAAGTCCGCCCCCAGATCTGCGCTCTTATTGGTCAATATGGCGGTGACGCATTGAAAGGGCGTGGGGTTGATGGGGGTTGGATTTCTCCAGTGCGCAGGCGTCCAGAGGGTGTGTGGCTGTGATTGACAGCAAGGGAAAACGTGTGCGCGTGCGTGGTTAAGAGTGCAGAGCCAGAAGCAGAGACAAGAGACAGAGACCCAGAGACGCTGAAAGAAAAGATAGAGGGAGAGGAGGAGGGAGGAAAGGTGGAGAAGATGAGAAAGAGAGAGAGAGGGAGGCGAGGATGAGAGGAGAGAAAGAGAGAAAGGAGAGGAGGTATTGGGAGAGAGAAGGGAGAGGGTGAGAGGTTGAGAAAGATGGAGTAGAGTGAGGTGGGAAGGGTGAGGTGGTGAGTGCTGGCACTCAGGCGGCTTCAGCAGGTTAGTGGGGTGCAGTCCTGGCTGCAGACGTTTCCAGCTGAGTCAGGTCGTTGGTCACTCGTCGGCACTCATCCACCACTCATCCCCCCCGGAGGGCCTGAGGAGGGTCTCCACCAGGCTAACTGTGGGAGGGAGCAAAGAGAACCAGGAGGCCTATTTTCCCATAGGAATCCACTTGAGATCGCTAGGAAGTTTACTTTTAGCGCCCTGTCATTCGTGCATTCCCGGTAAAGCACACAATACTAGCCCGCTGTGTCCCTGTTAATGTCTCCCTAAGCACCCCAGTTCCCCCCAGCACCACTCCACCCCTTTGTGGCTTCTCACAGCCACAGCCGCCACAGCTTTCTAGGGGTCTTGCAAGGGAAGAGGCCACACTGTAATAATGCTTGGGTGGAAAGAGAAAAACAGGGAAGGAAAAATATGTAAAGGAAGAAAAGTAGAAAGAATAAAACTAAAAAAAAATGCAGCCACTAAATAGTAGCAGAAAAAAGAAATGCCAAGGGACAAATCCTTTGGTTGTTGAGTGGAAAGTTTGGAAACTATTCCTTGCCGGGTTCGCACGGGAGGAGCAAACCCGGTTTGTGTGGATGCCTGTTAACGCTTGCTACAAAATTCTTGAGAGGCGAGGCCCTGCGGCTGCAGCTGCAGCTCTGGGCTTGCTGCCCGCGTGCATCCAAATTCCAGAGTCTTGGGAGCCAGAGGCCTCAGAATGTTTCCCCCGCTTAGGATGCCGATTCCTTCTTAAACATATTTTAGGGCAATGATAAACCTCTTATGGCTCTGCACATAGCTTAAATTACAATAGCCTCAGAAGATCTATTTGAGAAATCAAGGAAGGCTTCGGTTTTACGAATTTCTAAATTTAAAAACTGGTCATGACTTCTTTCCTGCAAATTTCTGTTTTCATTTTTAAAAAACTGTGCTGTGAGAGAGGACTAATGTGCAAACGCAAATATTCCAGGCTGTGAATGCACGGTAAATAAATAAAGAGGGTAGGATGATCGAAGCGTGTTATTATTGATAATATAAAAAATGTTATTTTATATTTTCTTCTCTGGTTTTTATGAAGCCACGCTTTTAGCTTGCCTATGTACTGAGAGCAGTGTTTTATTAAGTGAAAGTTATTTATAAATGCCATGTTCCCTCTTAGTTTGACAGTGATCATTTATGACAAGAACTTGTTAGCTTAATTTTAGGTGTTTTAATAATTTTTGACTACTGACTGATGTTTTAAGCAGCAAACTTAAAATTAGGAGCCAAGGCTTTGATAGCTGGTTATTTTTGTCTAGTTGAACGTCTTTATTTTATTAGGTAAATAGGTAGTCAAATTAATTTTGAAACAATGAGTAAAACAACACTTTTCTTTCGCTTTGCTACAGTAAAAAAAGAATTTTCATTCTCCGTCCGATTCTTTCTCTTCTAGCTGCCACAGCAAACTGACAAGCTCCAGCCTTCTTGCTGCCTAGTATGCAAATTTCTGGATGATTGACAACTCTAGTAGAAACCAATCACGCTGTAGTAGGCTGCTGATTGGCTGACTACTTTTTGACGTACAGTTGACGTTTTAAAAGCCTATCATCCAATCACAACGATTCATGCAAATAATGAAGGAGTCATATTACCAGAGAACGGCGAGACTTGAGTACGCCCCCACGTGTTCAGTAGCGGGCATTGCAGAGACTACTTCCAAACGCTTTCAAAAGTTAAATTTTACAGCTTGCTTTAGCCTTTCTTAAACTTCGTCAATGCAATATAAATGAGCATTAACAAACTCCCCAAGAGGTATGATGGCCCATTAAAAAGTATATGTCGCTACGGACTTTCAGAATTTTCCATTTATCTTTGCCAACATTTTTGTTTCCAAATTTAGTTCTCTGACAGAAGATAGTTGTCCTTCATCTCATAAGAACGAGCTTTGCAGAGTGTTTTGGTAAAGAAATCCCTGTAGATTCAGATGGTCATTGATTTTGGCGGTTGACATGAAGTTCCACATGTGACCACCAGATGGCAAAAGGCTCATCTTTCCTCTCCACCTCAGCACTCTCTCATCCTGCAAGTAATTTAGAAAAATTGATAACCAAACATCTTTATATTATATTTTATAATCGAGTGAAGTGGCGCACACTTGTACTATTAGGAAGCTACACATTACGAAAATCAGTTTATTGGCTGTGGTTAATGTGAAACTTCCTCTTGAGACTTTTGCCTACTGAATTTAAAAATAAAACACATCCAAAGAAAGCGTTTGCAAAAACTTTTCCTTAAAGCGAACGTAAGCAGCAGCGCGTCAGAGACTGTCATTTTCAAGGCCTTTTAGGAATTAAAGTGGAGGGGGAAGCTTAACTTCCCAGTGACCAGTGCTTTCTGAAGCCCAGCCCGGCCGCAGCCCAGGGGCTCATCGCTGCTTTCGGACCCAGTCGAAGTTAACTCAGCTCGGCTCTTTTAGGGATTCCTGTCGGGTCCTCTTCACGGAAGGACTTTTTATATTAATCGCGTTATACTAGGGCAGCGCTTTTGCTAGCTCCAGAGGGAGACACCGGGGCGAGACACCCGAAAAGCTTTGTCTCTGGCCCCCCCAGTGTTTACGTTTTTCTATCTGGACTTATCAGTAAGGGTTCGGGCCCCCCAAGACCAGGCTAATAGCTAAATGGTTTTTACAGAGGGGAAAAAGGAGGAAGGTAACAGGCGAGCTTTGCGGTTTCCATGCGTATCTTACGGGTTGACCACGCATTTCTTCATTCATTCACACAAAACCCGCACGCCGCTTTTGATTAGGGTAGTTTATAATCATGAAACTTAAAAGTGCACCAGGCTTTCAAAATTAGCTCCGAAAGAAGCGTATTTATTACTTAAAAAAATCTTTCAGAATCGAACTAATAGGCCCCTCATCCTACAAAAAATGCGCGATTCATTATTAGGCTTCTTGCTCTGGGCTCTCCTTTGTTGAATTTTATTTAGAAGCCAACTGAAGTCCTAGGTGAACCTTCGTCTACCCTCTCCTGATACTGTAACTATGAGTTTATTTTTCTCTGAGGACTCTCTGGATCCCCAGTGTCGGTAGAGAAGGAATCTGCATTATCTCTGCTCCGGTGGCTACTAGTCTTCTGAATAAACGGCGGGGACACTTACACTTACTTTGAGTTTAAAATTATTTCTTATCACTTTAGTACTACTTCTTCAGATTCGCTAGTTCATTCAAATCTTAGTTTCTCACCTCCCGTAAGTTTGTTGGACCTTCCAAAACAAAGCACACTCAGAACGAAGAGTAAGAATCTGAGGCTACGCATATTTCACTTCGATTGCAAGGGGGAGAGCTTTGGATTTTTCGGTGCTTTAAGAAACAAAACAAAACAAAACCCCCAAAAATCCTCTTTAAACTGATGGAACTTCGGGAGGAGGACTGGGGGGCTCCTGCTCTCTGCCTAACTTTTGAGTCTGATGCTTTGGCATCTTCCTGAAGATCGTGTCCCCAAAATCACGACCTGGGAGCTCTGGCTAGCTTTGTGGGTCAGCGTTGCGGGCAGGATACACGCAGTCCCTCAAAGCCAGGCTGGGTATAAAGTGGCTGTGGCCGGGCGGGCCGCGGGGTAGGTTTCACTGCCGCAGGGACTTTGCCCGAGTCCAGCCCAGCGCTGTAAATCAGCCTTCCCTCCCCAGACGCGCAGGGATGAGGGTCCGCGCTCACAGCAGGCCTGCGGCTGCAGCTGGGCCGCCACCCCCCGGGGTCCATCAATCAGGCTCGACCGCCCGGGCCTGTACGCCGCCCGCAGGGGCTTGCTTTGTGTCTGCCTGTTGCCCTCCTGGGAAGCCGGGTGGACTGCCCTGGGGTCCACCGGATCGGTATCGGGTTCCCACGTGTGGCCAAGGCGTCTTGGAATATCCACCCCCCCCCCCCCCCCCAGCCGTCCCCAACCCAGAACGTGGTGATTGGGACCCGGGACGTTTATCTGCAGATCTAGTTCCCTAGTTGGCCAAAGCCCCAATTCTTCCCACTTTGTGGGTCCCCCAACACAGCGACTGGAGATTAGTCACTACTAGCAAGTCGATCTCCCCGGCAAGTCACTCCTGGTTTCTGGGTCTGACTTTCTTGGCTGTAAATCGAGAGTTCTGCTTTTGCTTTTTATTTACTTATTTATGTCTACTTCCAGCATTCTTTTGTTTGGGGTGGAGAAGCCTGAGCCTTTTGTCCTATACAATTAAAAAAACATTCCCTTTGTTCCCCTAGATCTTCTTCCGCTCACGATCCCCCGTCGTCCGTTCCTCCCCCCACCCCTGCTAAGCAACGCACTAGGCACAAGAGCGCCACAGAAAGCAACTCCATCCCCCCAGCACCCGAACCTTAGGGAAACTGAGCCCCAACCTGCCCTATTCCTTCGGGTGAGGCCAGCAGGGGGCGATGCAGACCAAGGATAGAAGAACTAGGCACCACATGTTTTTCCTCCTCAAAACGTTTTCAGGCTGGGCCTAGATGCCTTTTGCTAGCTTCTGTGATTCATAAATAGCCTAATGATTTCTTTTACCATTTCCATGATCCTCGGCGTTCAGACTGGTGGATGTAGCAAGGAGAGAGCAACAAAAACCTAGCTAAGAACAGCAGATGTCCAAACGGAGGAACAAAGGAAATGAACAAAAAGGGGCTAATCTTAGGTAGCAAACTTAGATTCTTAGATTATGTAACTTCAAACTCTAAGGCCATACAATTTAGTGGGCTCTGGGCTGGAGCCGTCAGCAAACAAAAAAGAGACGTTGATACCTTGGAAAGCTCACTCATGGATCCCTCCCTATCTTTTGCTAATATGGAGCTCTTTTTGGAATGGCGAAGGTACAGGCAAACAGGAGCTCAGAGGTAGTGAGACATGCCTCATTTCTCAGTGAGCAGTGGTCATCATCTGTGTTGTGGACATCTGCATGAGAATAATCGAGAAGGTGTCCCCCCCTCCCCCTCTCCTCCACCCCCCCAAGGCACTGTCCAGATTTCACTTTTGCATGTTTACAGGTGGATTAGCTGGGCCCAGAGAACACTGGGACTTGTTCACTGTCACCAACCAAAGGATCTTCAGGAGAAAATGTGTAAGGTTGAAATATCTTTTCCCACATGTGCAAAGGCTCTTGGATTGTGTTTGCTTTCAAAATCCATAAATGTTTTTATTAAGCTATCTCTTTCTTGTGGCCCAGGCACGCATAAAGTATTTGCCACGTGTGTAAACGCTTCCATTTTGTCTTCCTTGAGGGAAACTTTGTAACTCTGGAGTAAATATTTGCTCTGGGGTAAACCTTGGCAGACACTCACTGAACTCCTAAACTTGGTTTCACTGTATGCCTTTGTGTGCACATGTGTATGTTTTAATAGTGCACACACAGAGGAAAAATTGCAGGAGAGCTTGGGGGTTCTATTTTATTTTATTTATTTATCTTACCATGGGTAGAGAGGTGTGTAATGACTATAATTATTTGAGTGACATTAGAAAAATGAACCCACGTTTTTCAAATTTGATTCTTCCCAGTCAGGCATGGTGGCTCACGCCTGTGATGAGAGGCTTGGGAGGCTGAAGCAGATGGATTACCACAAATTTGAGGCCAGTGTGAACTATAACTCCCCAAACAAAAACCCAAAAGATTTTTGTCTTTTTCTTTTGACAAAAAGATTTTTGGTTCCTCGTTTTGTACGGCCAGCCTCCCCATCTCCCATACCATGTCAATCAAATGCTCATCCACAGCCACCTTTTATAACGTTTTTTAATGTAGTAGTGCTTTGGGGAGTGAGTGTAATTTAAAGTAATAAAGTATAGGTTTTGATATCTAAATTCTGCTTTTATTTGTGAAATTTGTGAAAGATTCCACAAAAGCAAACAATTAGGAACTTTTTTTTTTTTAAAAAAAAAAAAATGCGACATGCTTTTAATTTCCCCGCAGTGTTTTAATCTGTAAGCCATGTTTAAAAAAATTCAGAGAAAAATAAAAACAGCTCATTGGGATGGCAGACAGTCAGGATTTGGGATTCTCATACCTGAAGGAAATTACGGATTAAGTAACTCTTCTGTCACAAGAGGTTTCTTATAAAGGGAATTTAGTCAACTGAGATGTAAGGAATTAAAAGAAACAATGTGGAAGATTACTGAAATTTGAAAACTGCTTAGATAGGACTGTGTGACTTGGCTTTGAGGGAATAAATGGGAATTAAAAGTTCTGCTTGGCCTCATGAGCTTTGACAGAGTGACTGCAGAGCTGATGAGTCCCTGATCTTTAAAAAAAAAATCACCCCACCCTCCCCTCCCTGTACCGCAGAAATATGTCTGAGAAAACCCAACTCCTCCACATTGATTATAAAGATTTTATTTATTCTGGTGGCTGCAGAGAAAGAGTTTAGCTATGCTCAGGAGAAAGGGGAATTTTATACACAGACTGGCTGTGGGGTGGCCTACTCACTAAAGTTGGAGTAGGCTCAGTCAGAACCAAATGCAACCTTTGACATCTCCTGTGCAAACATCATCTCTGACAAATATCATGTGGATCTGAGTCTCTCTCTGGAGCATCTGCCTGTCATGTGTAGTCTGGCAGTTTCATCTAGATGGTCCCTCCTTAAATATCTTCCAGCCGTTTCAAAGAGCCTTTCACCTGAGGCACTTTGAGAAATGGTCTGGCCACCCATAGAGGAAGTCCCTTTGGCACGACCTGAGACTGTATCAAGCTCTCCCCAGTGGGGACTGCATCTTTTGAATTAAGGGTTACACAGACTGAGAGTTAATCCCTGATAACAGAGGCAGCCACATTTGAATCGGAGGACTCCAATCTGGCTGGCTATGGGCAGGGTGACCTTTAGGTGCTGCTGGTGAGTCCTGGCATCTTGAAAGATCCTGGATTCACCCATTCTTTGAGAGAGTGGAAATTACCTACCCACAGACAGTGTGTCATAGCTTGAAACAGAGGTAACACAATTTTATTAGAGATCATAGACAGGTATTGGTCAAGCATTGTATATGTGAATCCTACTTTTGTCTAAAAAAATGGGAAATGGATACTTGAATTGTAGTTCTGTAGGTTTTCCACCCTAGAAAATTTTGTTCTGAAAAATATAATATTTACTACATAGGTAACATCACGTTTCCTGGAGTCCATATTTAATAAAGCAAAAATATCCAGTTGGAAGCACTTTAATAATTTTTATTAAATGCAGTATCTATTAGATATCAGTTTCATGCATAATTGACATAAATTTATTAATGAGACATTTACAATCTTATTCTTCTACTGCCGACATTCGATGTTCATTTTACAATCAAAGAATATCTCATTTCTAAGTGCTTGGTAGTCACATCAGAACTTGCTTTCGTCCTGGATGGCAGATGAACAGTATCAGGTTTAGGTAGTGTAGGGACACATTAAAAGTCAAAACTTCCCACACATTCACACTGGGGTCAACAGAAAACTTAAGGGTCTGGGAAAAGACAGGCAGGAAATTCTGCATACTATGTATGGATTTGTGGGTGCAGGACTGTCTTTCCTTTTTGATTTCGCTTTACAGTTCAAACTGGCTTAGAATGCTTGTCCCCCAGCTTTCCTAGTGCTAGGATTATAGGCAAGCACCCCCATACCTGGCCATTTTAACTGAAAAAGGAGTCCTTGGCTCTATGCCTTGAGTGAAGAGGAGCCTGGTGTTTGAACCATGTGGGTAATGTTGGCTTGTAGAGATCTTTTTTTTTTTCTGTTTTAAAGTGTTTATTTATGTTGCTAAAAAATTCTTTCCTTGTTACAGAACAAGGACAAGCCAGAGTATAGAAAAATGGATCCCTAGAGAGGGTGTCTGAAGACCTGATTTTGGATCCTCAGATTTTCCCAAAAATCTAGGTGAAATCACAATAGTAGCATCTGTAATCTGCTCTACCCTATCAGGAGAGGCAAGGCAGAGGCAGCCAAAGACCACAAGGCAGTATCAAAGGTTGTTCTCTGTCACTAGGGTGCCATAGCATGGACACACACACACACACACACACACACACACACACACACACACACACTCATACACACATATACACACACTCTCACACATACTCACACACACACATATATAAACACACAGACTCACACACACTCACACATACACTCATACACACACATACACACACACACACACACATATACTCACACACACATACACACACACTGGGTGGGGACAAGGGAAGAAGTGAGGAAGGGAGGGAGGGTGATAGATCATAGAGAATAGTAAGACCCATCTGTAATTCCATAGCTGCAGACACTTCCCAAATTGTTGTGGCATTACTGTCCGGTGTAGATTCACGTCTAACTTGTCTCTATTTTGTCCTTATTCATTGAATTATAATCAGAAATATCTCTGTACATAACCTCTTCATAAGAATAGTCTTTAGTGTCCGGATGGTATGCCATCCTGGGAGTGAACCAAGTTTCTGAGGTTAATGACTTTGGTGGGTCAGAGATCTGATGAGTTGCCCTCTAACCTGGCCCATATGAGCTCTCCTCATTGGCTTTCATGGCTGTGCTCACTCAGACCCCTTCCTATATCTAGGCTCCATCTTCAGAGAAAATGCTTGTGAAAAGGCTCACCCCAACTTCCTTCACAACCCCCTCCCCTCAACCCAACCAAGCCAATGTGCGTTTCCATTCCGGCACGTTTGGAGTGTGACTTAAGAGTAAAAAGTCAACTTTTCTAAAGGGACTTTGAATTGAAAAATGAGAACACTGGAAGCACCTCACATGCTTTATTTATTTTTCTCTCGCTCAATCCATGGCCCTGAAACTACCACATCACCCTCTTGGTTCGGGGACTGGGCCACCCTTGGTTAAACCACAGTTGGATTATTTTTACTTCCCTCCTTGGCCCCCCTTTCCATCTGTCATTTTCACAGGCTTTTGTGACATAAATCTTATGGAATGTAGGCTGTGTGCATAGCAGGAAGGATCCTGACGCTCCCATTTCAGGCTGGTTGGCCGGTATATGCAATTGAGAGTGCTGGAGTTTGGGGACAGACACCACAGGGAGAAGCAGGGGTAGGGGACTCTGCAGAAACACCGGATGAATGAAAATGATGAGGGTTGAGGGTTCCAGTGACTCCTAAAGTAACAGAGCCCCTGAGAGGATGTATAGGTTGACCTGTGGTTACAGGCTCTATGGTGAGGTCTGCAGGCTGTGGGGTCTGGCCGTTGTGGTCCTCTTCCCTGGGACCCCAGAAGCCAGGACTTGAAGGAAAAGCCGAGGACAGAGTATTTCAACCCCCTCTAACCAAGTTCATCTTTTCAAGTATCCAGATGTTGGCTCTGAGGGATCTTTGAAAATCTTTTTTGGGGGACTGATTCCATCTCTTACAGAAGGGGGAGGGCGTTATATTGGTTACTGTGAGGACAAGTACATCTTAGGCCAGCTCTGCCCCCGCCCCCGGCTTACACTTTCCCCTTCCAGCTATTTGGCCAGAGCAATGGAGGATGTGGAGTTTGAAGGATATTTTGTTTCTGATGAGGGCAGTCTGTAACATAGTGGACCTTTTAACATTGCCCTGACAGACATTCTCAGTTTTAATATAATTGATGCATTCATCAGTGCAGGAGCAACGTGGCTTTCCAAAAGGGAGAAAAACTTGAATTTTCACCTAAGCTCTGACCAGCTTGTGGGCTGGATGCTTCCCCAAGATGTTAACCAGACTGGATGGAAAAGGTTTGTTCGCCTCAAGTTTGACTTTCCCCCATTTTGTAATTTTTGGACCTGAGTCAATTTTTGGTCCATTTCTCTGCACTCGTTGGGCAGAGGCCAGTGCCTCGGGCGTGCTCTCTCTGTGGTGTTGACAGAGTGTTTTCAGTTATACCAAAGGCCACAGATTTTATGTCAGACTTCAAGATACTCAGCTTGATAAACATGTCTGCCTCTGGCGATTGGCAACATTCTTCCTGGAAAAGAAAACAGAAATAGTTTTACATCAGTAAGGGAAGGAGCAGGAATAGCATAGAAAAACAGAGTTTTGAAGGTACATCTGAGCCACCCACCCCCATCTCATGTTCTTTAGCTTGATTTATCCCTGAATTTTGGTGTAAACCCGGCACCATCTGATGGTTTTCGTCAACCGTATGTGTCTGGCTTTGTTAACAAGCAAATCAACAACCAATCTGTTTGGGAAGATGGGTCGTGGTAAGTAACTTCAGGTGTGTGCTTGAACAAACACTCTGGCTTTTTTGTATATGCATATACGCGTATATGTATATTTATATATATACACACACATATATATATATTCTATGTGAGATGGTGGATTATTGTTAGCTATTCACCTCTATGCACAGAAATACCAAGATGAGATATCTGAAGGAATTTCTTTTTGGTTCCTAGAGACAGGATATAGCTCAGGCTGGCTTAGAACATGTCATCCTCCTGCCTCAGCCTCTCAAGCGATAATATTATAGATGTACCACTTTGAAATTAAGTTTTCTTTTCTGTCACCTTTTCTCCCCTTTCCATAGTGGCAAGTCCTCTAATTTCGGTAGGGAACCAGCCTAGGGCAGACAGAACACAGATCTCTGCTAGCTGGGCTAATCTTTACAGTCAGAGGACTGGAAAATTGCTGACAATTTCTTGTAACAGGAAAAGGTCTTGGTTTACAGCCTAGATTTCAAAGGCTGCTATTGAGAAGCAAGAAGGGAAACTCTTTGAGGACCATTGCCTTTTTCTCTAAAAGTAACTCTCCACTGAGCTCACGGGCTAGAAGTCAGGAGCAGGAGACAACATCAGCTTCTCTGCATTGAATGTCTTTTGGAAAATTGCTGTGTGTGCACCAGACAGCCCAGAAAGCCTGTGGGTACCAGACAGCTCAGGTCCAGCAGAAGCTTCTCCAGGGTGACCTGTTGGATGGATCAGTGTTATTTCACCTAGATACAGGCTACTGAAAGGCTGTTGGAACTCTGGGCCTCTGCTTCCCAGATTCCCCCATGGCACTTAGCTTAGTCACTCTCCCATGCTCTTCTGCAAGACTCAGCGCCAGACCTCTGATGTCACTACAGGCCTCAGATTAAACACCAGCAGGAGCTCAGCCCAGGGACAGGGAGGGTCATCAGTAATGGGTCTGAGAGTGATTTAAAGGCCTGGGGTAATATATTATCCATTACTGATGTCAAATGAGAAACTCTGAACCTGTCAGTTGGGTGGTAGCTCTCTAGACGACACCCTTTCAGGGCCACAGCAGAAGCTCATGGCTTTTACACAGGAAGTTAGTCACCTTATCAGGTATTAGAGCTAGACAGGAGCAAAACAGTTCATCAGTATTCACAGCTGTTGAGAGCTGCACCTAAACACAGAAGGTTGCTTGTTAAACATCTGGTGATTCCTGCAGCCATTGTGCAGAAGCATATATGTGTGTATAGTCATACCAGAATATGAATATTGAAGGTTGACATTTTAGAATTAGTGGATTTAGGATGTCTTGAAGATACTTGTGTACTTTTTTCTATGTGCAGAAGCCAAGGTGCATACCTGATGGTCTTCTGGGGGCCTCCAATAGATCCGAAAACCTCCATAACCATAAATAAACATTGCACGAAGGCTAAGTTACTTAACCTCCACAAACACTTTTAGTTATTGATGAGATAGGCAATGCTTGGCCATTGGTTAGTGTAAAGGTTTAGTGAAAGAATGTACAGAAACTACACTATGCTGCTCAGTCCCAAGGCACTCAGTCAATACTAGATGTTTTTATAATTATTACTGTTATAGTATGCCTATTAAAACTATTTATTTATTTATTTATTTATTTATTTATTTATTTATTTGTGTGTGAGAGAGAGAAAGAGAAGAGTATTAAGAGGAGAGAGAGTGGAAGAGAGGGGGAAAAGGGGAGAGAGAGGGAGAAAGAATACACATGCATATGTAGACATCACAGGGCAATATTTTTCAGTTTATTAAATATATCACTACAGAACTCCATGTTCCCCTTTACTTGTTCCTGACTATCATCAGACTTACAGAGCAAGAACTTTTACCCACTGAGTTTTCTTTGTGAATTTTAAATGGATGTGGGAGATAGACTCAACCCAACTGAGTAGGTAGCAAGCACTGCCCCTAATGGGGCTGCTGGAAATATATATATATATATATATATATATATATATATATATATATATATATTTTTTTTTTTCCCAGAGTCTGGCTCGCTTTGTCTGAGGTGGAAGGAAGATTGAGCAATCAAGGAGGATTCCTGTTGTCCTCAGGAAGCAGGGAGATGCTGTCAGGGTTTTCTTCTGCCTTCTCTTAGTGAAACATATTTTGATGTTGCAGGAATCCTAATTGGTCTTAATACAAACCTGGAGCTGGATATCTGGGCAAATGCTAAAGGATCAGAGGGAAACAAACCACAGTCACTTCTTTCTCACTACACTGACTTTTCCTGTGATGTGGTAAATGTGCCACATCCCCTTTTGATAGACCTGCAGAGTGAGTCGGAGGAGAAATAAACTACCCCTTCAAGCCATGCAAGGCCCACACACCTAGGTAAAACCGTAGGGGACCGTCCTATAGTCCAGAGGCTTCTGGGATCTCTTTACTACAAATTCTCCTTGGGAGGGTGGCTCTTCCTGCCTTCATAAAGCCTTAGGCTCTGTGGAGGGACAAAACTGCCCCCTCATAGTCTTTCCTGATTATCAAAATAAAACTCAACAGCAGAGAAAGCTACAGAATACCAAATTATACATATTAAAAATAGATGATTGGACCCTTTATCTAAAATTCAATTACTTAAGGAAATATATGGCTAGAAAGTTAAATGGTATAATGTTACATATGGAAAGGCTGTCCTTTCTTATTTTTAAAATTTACCTTAGGACATAACTACCTGCCTGCAAGTTTTAAATAGGAAACATCCTCTTGCCTGGAAATGTTTTCCAATTTTCAGGGACCCCATGGGCTGGTGCCACTAAATGATGTCAAAGGAACATGTTCCTTACCAGAAGCATGCTTCCTTAGTGAAAATGGAACCAGGAACCGACTTACCTATCATTATCTATTCCCACCAAGAGTTTGCTTTATATTCCCACCAGCTTTATATTCAATGGAATATTCTAGGGAGCTGAGACACTGATGTGTATATAAAGCAGCCTAGTAATTGCCAAGAAGAGGCCTAGGGGAACCCCTGTTTGGTGAGTCACTTTGACTCCCCGTATGTCTTCTATCTAACTTCAGAGCTCTTTACTTTTCTGAATACAGGACTTGATTGCATACAGGCAAAGTGATGGTTCATGACCATTTTCCAAATGGCACTCTGTTTTTCTATCTGCAACAATTTTCTGGAGTTAGCTTATTAGTCTCATTCCGCCATTCTGGTCTTTACTGGCTGCCATTAACTGCCAGGAAAATCCAGTATGAACTGCTGTTTGGATTTTCTTTTCTTACTAAGGAACAAAGGACTTTGGGATTTTTTCAGTTTTTTTGATTTTTAAGTTTGTTTGTTTGTTTTGAGACAAGGGTCTCTCTACATAGCCCTGGCTGTTCTGGAACTCACCATGTGAACCATTTCTCAGAAACCCATGTTTCAGGCCAGCTTTGAAATCAAAAAGATACACCTGCCTCTGCCTCCTGCTGGGATTGAAGATGTGCACCACCATTTCCTAGTCTTAATGAGAAGCAAAGAAAATCCCAAGAGATGAATACAATGACGTCATTACTACAGTATCAACCACTGTACTTGTGATGGTCTCCTGAGCCCAGAGATAGAAGCAGGGACTTCTGTTCATTCTTGGAGCTTTTCTTGAGTTTATAATTCACTCGCTGGGCTGGCCTGGGTGGTCTGAGGGCTGTTAACATGATTGTGGCCTGAGTTTACTCTCAGAGCAGAGAAGACTTGGGGAGAACGGAGCATGCGTGTGGAGCGCAAAGGCATGCTGGGATGCAAAGAGATTCCCATGGAGGGTCATGGACAAGAGAGAACGTTTCCAGTTTATGGATAGGGGAGGCTTCTCAGAAGGGGCACTGAACTAGGTGAACAGAATGGGCAAATCTCGAAAGGGGGAAACATCAACTGTGAATAGAGTTTTTGAGGCTGTTTTCTTGAAAGAATAACTCTGTTCTGTGTATATTTCTTTTCATGTAAATTAGGGCCTCTGTGAGGTATGTAATTTTAAGACAAGAGCATGTCAAGATACAATGATTCAAGGCAAAGAGGAAGTCCACATGATGTGTGTCTCACAAATGGCACCTCTTAGGAACTGGGGGCAATCTGTCAGGTTATGGTGTCAGATAAATCTCTGGACCTGAAAGCATGGTGAAGGTTCCCAGTGGCTGTGCATGGCCTGTACCTGTTTACAGAAGGAGTCCCTGTGGGCTTAGGCAATCATGCTTTCCGGAAAGTCAGGAGGCTGCATTTCCTGGCGCCTTCCACAGGAGCTCCATGAGTCTTTCTGGCTGCCCTGCTCCTCTGCAGAAGGCAACAAGCCTTGTCCTTGGGGCAGGAATAATTAATGGGGTGAGTGTAGGTTTGTGGCTTTGGAGCAACGAGGGTGAAACTGCTTGTCCATTTCAGCCTTCTCATAAACCATTGGGAGCCTTGCTTCCCGACTCAATGCAATCCAGCAAGGATAACAAAAGAGGCCCATTGATCATTGCCCTCTGAAATTGCTGGCAGGGCGAGGCTGTCCTTCACGACTTGCTGACATCTCTTGACAATTTAAGTATGGTCCAAGCAAGAGGCCTAAAGCCAGGACAGCGTAGGGCTGGGAATGAAAGGCAATTGTGAGCTTTTTCAGTACACCATAGTCCAGGGTGCAAAGCAGTGTGTCCGGGGTGACATTTTGACTGCCTATTAGGAAGCCTTTCAGAGTCTCCAGGCTCTGCTTGTGAGAACTGCAGGTAAGAGATCCCGGTCGTCCCTGAACACTCTGAAAACAAGAAACCAGGAAGCAGGGATGTGTCTTAAAGCACATGGGCATGTCTTTGGGTTGCAAAGCTGTGTCAGAAAGCAATGGAGCTGTGGGAGCAGGGTAGGGTTAGCACGTGCAGTTGAAAGTGACTTTTCAATTTGTCTGTGCTTGATGCTCAGAAATCTGTGACTGAGATCAAACACTGGCCATGGCCCAGATCTACTTTTGTGTCTGTTGTTACAAATAAAGCTTTATTGGAACTCAGCGAAATACGTACTGTTGATGGCCCTCTGTATCAGAACTGAGGAGTTTTGATAGAGACTGAATGGCTCACAAAGCTGAAGGTGTCATTATTAGGTCCTTTACAGAAAAAGTTTGTTAATCTCCGCTCTACTCTAGATTAATGAGGGCCAGTGGTGATTTACATGAAAGTGTGTGTGTATGTGTGTATGTGTGTGTATTCATGACTGTGTGCATACACATAAGGGCATATGTGTGGATGTCAGAGGTCAATCTTTGGTGCTGTTCAGGTATCGCCTGCCTTATTCGAGTGTGTACATGTGTACATGGGTTCATGTATGTATTTGCAAGTGCGTGGATGAACATGCTTATGGAGGCTAGCTTCCAGTACCGTTCTCCCAAGGTGATTAGTCTCTTTTTTTTATGAGGTAGGGTCTTTCACTAGGAAGTAGGGGTCACCAGTTCAGCTAGGCTTGATCCTGTCAAGCCCCAGGCATTCTCCTGCCTCTGCCTCCCCAGAAGCAGACTTAAAAACTGTTTAACCACACCCAGATTTTTATGTGTCTTCTGGGAACCAGTGTCAGGTCCTCATGTTTCTGTAGCTAGCATTTTTCAGACTGACTGAGATATCTCTTCAGGTCCTTTTGTTTCTTACTCTGTAGCTCAGACTAGTCTGGAACTCATTATGTTGTCCAAACTGGCCTTAATTTTACAGCAATTCTCCAGCCTCCACCTCCCAGCTGCTGGGATTGCAGGTGTGAGCCACCATACCAGACTAGGAAAGGCTTTTATAGAGAGAATGTCTCAGAGTGGCCATGACCTCAGAAGCAGGCTTGAGAGAGCTGGGACGATAGTCTGGCCTTTTTATGGAGCTCTAACTCTTGCACCATATTCTCATTTTACTTCGATATTAGTGTTTATGACAAACAGTTCCAGCCTCCTTTGACTTTAGGGATCATGGAAAAACATGAGTGCTCCTTTGACTTTAGAGATCATGGGAAAACATGGGTGGAATTTAATTCTTCTTTAATTCATTTCGAGCTCTCTCATCTCACAATCCAAATGGCTGCTTTTTCCCCCCTTCAGATGTGTGCAAGGAGAAGACATGATTTTGGCTGTGGATCAATTGGTGTAGACATGACTATGAAAATTCCCAGGCCCACAGGTAGGTTAAGGAAGAGCCCAGCACACTAATTCTGGCATTTATAGTTTATGTATTCAAGCTTTTCGTACAGAAATAAAGTTCTTTATTGTTGAGAAGGCGTAGCTTTCAAATTATGCACCGAAGGGATGGAGAGATGGCCCAGTGTTTAAGAGCAGGTACCACTCTGCAGGGATGGAGAGAGGATCCAGCATTGAAGGGTGGGTACCACACTGTAGGACAGAAGCATGCACTCTTCTAGAGGATGGGAATTTGGTCCTTAGCAAGTGGGTCAGGTGGCTTACATCCACCTCTAACTCCAGCTCCAGGGATCCAACACTTTTAGCCTCCCCCTTCATCTCATGTATACCACTACATCACACTTAAAAATAAAAACTAAACAATTAAAAGTACCACATTGCTATATTTATTTAAAAAATTCATAGTCATTTTGGTGGAAATTTCGACAACTTTTTTTTTTTTTTTTTTTTTTTTTTTTTTTTTTTTTTTTTTTTTTTTTTTTACTACAGCTGACCCAAATTTAGGTCTGCCACCAACACAAGTGCTGAATGAGACTCATAGACAGAGACCCTTCTTCCTGATTGGCTCAGTTTCTATTCTCATACTGACAACTCTCACAGAGACGTTGTTTGCCTTGGGTGAAGAGACCAGTGGGCTGTGCTGGGAAAGATTCCAAGGATGCATTCAGGATGGGAACAAAGCTCCAAGACAGATGACTGACGTGATTTGAAGTGGATGTGAGCCTGCACCAACCACAGTGTAATCATTTTCTCTGGCATGGGGGCTGTGGGGCTGAAGGGCAGTGTTTCACTTCTGTTCTCTCTCTCCTTCTGTGGGCCTGAGAGGCACATTCCTCTCACTGGCCTCGTCTCACTTCCTTACCTCTGTTCACTTCATTGCTGCTTATTTCTGTCAGCTCCTCTTGTTGCAAAGAGGCCATCTTGAGAAGTCTGCTGTCTCAGGCATTTGTAGGGAACAATCGACCTTTCTGCTCTCTACAGTTTGCCACACAAGTGCGTGGGTCGTATTGATTTCTTCTCTTTTTTTTTTATCTTTTACACACACATGACTATTTCAGTAGGTAGATTTTATTTATATTCAGTTTTACATTAAAAAGATTTTTGTGTGTATGTGTGCATGTGCTTGTGTATACATACATGTGTGTGCTCATACATATTGAAGTCGGTGGATGACCTCAGGTATCATTTCTTAGACAAAGATTCTAACTGGTCTGGAAATCACTGATTAGGCTAAACTGGATGGCCAGAAAGCCCCAGGAGTCTGCCTGTATCAGTCTCCCCAGAGCCAGGATTGCAACATGGGGGCCCTGTTTTTTTTTTTTTTTCTTTTCTTTCTTTTTTAAAGCATGTTCTGGAAACTGAAGCCCTTGTAAGGCAAAAGCTTTGTGGAGTAATCTATCTCCGTGGTCCTTTCTTTAAGTAGATTTTAAATAATTTATTCTGATGCTCACATTGCCTTGGATTTCCAGTTTGAACCTTTTCTTGAGACATATCTCCTTAATTTTTGTGAGCACTCCTTTACTTTCTGCATAGTAAATTAAGGCTCTGGATTATTCTTACCTCCTCTGCCCTAGCCCAGAGTCATCCTGTTCCCAAGGCACCCTGGGTTCTGCTGGGAAAGGCCATCACTAGAGTGACTGGAGTGTCCAATAACAATTTCTTAAACAATATCAGATATTTATAATGATATACTTCCAATTTTAATCCAACCTCATAATCTTTGTTTTTCTTATTTCATTTTTGTATTTCTTTTCTTTATGATTAGAACCTTGGCGCCTCAGGGGAGCCCTGTAGAAGAGGAGAAGGAAGAATTTAAGAACCCAGAGGGGTCAAGGACACCAGGAGAGCACAGCCACAGAATTAACTAGTTAACTAGACAAGGTTTAAAGAGGCTCACAGAGACTGAAGCCACAATCGTGGGCCCTGTATGGGTCTGTTCTAAGTCCTCTGCCTACACCTTATGGTTGTGAAACTTGGGTGTTCTTGTGGGACCCCCAACAGTAGGATCAGGGGTGTCTCTGACTCTTTTGCCTGTATTTGGGATCTTTTTCCTCCAACTGGGTCGCCTTGTCCAGCCTTGATATAGCGATTTGTTCTTAGCCTAATTGTAATTGTTATGCTGTGTTTAACTGATATCCTGGGGAGGCTCTCTCTCTCTCTCTCTCTCTCTCTCTGGAGGAGTGGATCTTGGGGGGAAAGGGGGATACGGGAGAGTGGAAGAAAAGAGAAACTGCAGTCAGGATGTAATGTATGTAAAGAATTTAAAAACATGGTGCACACTTGATCCCAGTGCTTGAGAAGCAGAGGTAGGCAGATCTCAGTGAGCTAGCCTGATCTACAAAGCAAGTTCCAGGACACCCAGGACTGTTACACAGAGAAACCCCGTCTTGAAAAACTGAAAAAAAAATTCCCTGATCCCTAACATTAATCTATTTGCTATGTCAAAATTATGACATTCACATAAAATCAATGTGCTCATGCTCATTATTTCTACCTCTCCTAATATCAATCCTTTGGCCGGAGTTTCCCTTGGATCTCTTGGTTGGATTAATCTTATCTTCTAGAAGTTTCCTGAAGCACGGCATGTGTTTCCTTATCCATCAGAGCCTTTGCCAATGTTATTTTCTGCTTCCAAATCTATAGGTTGGTTCTGATTTGCTTTGGTTCTGCAGGACTCCACATTTTTTCCAAGCCAGGACCAATGTTGAAGAAGAGCTTCATTTAGGGGCACTCTTTCCAGGGTATCAGGAAGCTAGAGGCTGAACCAGACTACTCAACTGCATTTAGAGCTTCTTCATGGATGTGCTATATACTATTCTTGCTCACGTGCTATTGGTCCAAGTCAGTTCCCTGGCCACACCTTCTCACATGGAAGCAGAGGTGAGGTGTGGCTGGTATTCTGGGAAGGAAAAAGGTTAAGATGATCAATTGCAAGGTTAAAACTTCAACTGGGGCTGAGTGGTGGAGGTACATGCCCTTAATGCCTGCACTCAGGAGGCAGAAGCAGGGTAGAGCTTCTGGCATGTTGTATAGAGTGAGTTCTAGGACAGCTAGGGCTGCACAGAGAAACTGTCTCAACCAACCAACCAACCAACCAACCAACCAACCAACCAACCACTTGAACTGGGGTATTTCATTCAGCCCAAATTAACTGACTGAAGACCCCTTTCCCTTTCCTTGTGGAAAACACTGAACTCACCTAGCCTGCACCATTAGAAATTGACATTTCCTTGAAAGTCCTGCTATACATGAGCCTGTAATACCCTAAGAGAAACACAAACAGTCAAACTTTCCTATGGCAGTGAGTTCAGTACCTAGTAGGGCTGAAAAGAGATTTGGAAAAGAATCCCTAAGTTCACACTCTCCTCTTTATATTATGCCGGCTTAAGATGATCTCTATAGGAGCCACCCTGTTCCTTACCATCTCCCTCAAATAAATGGTACATACACACACACACACACACACACACACACACACACACACACACACACACACACACACATCAGTCTGATCAAGACTCCACCGGACTGCGTGTCTGTCTTGGTCGGATGACTACCTTTCTTGGAATCAACTGTAGGATAAAGAGCTACCTGACATGGAGATGGCAGTGAGCATGTCGTGTTCATGGCAGGAAGCCTTGCTTCTGGAGGCTTTGACTATGGAAAGCAGAAAAATAAAACAGAAATTAGAAACAACACATATTCTTCCATGATAGCAGATAGTAAATGGCTCATAATCTTGAAGTCATGAGATGTAGGTCTATGGACTATCACACTCTTTTTACACAGTATCATGGGCAATGTGTTTGTGTTCAGCTGATGATTCTAGTCTCTAGTCTTGCCCTTGTTAGTACTCTTGCCTGCCAAGAGGAGATTCTACATGAAGCCCAGACCTTCTCAAAGGTGAGAGAAGTGTTGTCTGCGTACGGAAAGCCGGCATATGACACCAATTAAATCGCTTTTGTTTTTGCTTTTTAATCCCAAGCATGTGCTCTTTCAAGCCCCTCTTTCTAATTTGTTGCTGTTGAAAATATACAATTAGCCACTTAACCATTTTTAAGTGTCTTATGTAGGGTTTAGTCTACTCACCATGGGAACAACCATAAACACTATAGCTTCTAGAAACTGTGCATCCTCCTGAATGAGCCACACCTATTAATAATAACAGGGTGTTCTTTCCCTGAACTGTGCCCATTAATAAAATCTCTGTCCGAGGCCTTTTGCTCCCTGTCTGTGAGGAGACTCATACCTTTCTTTACTCTTGTGCTTTGACTGTTTCTCTTAACGCAGTGTCTCAATGTCCGTCTGTATTGTCACACCTCAAAGGGTGGACACTCCCTGTTTGTCTTTGTACTTAACACAGAATTGATGCAAACTGTGTTCAGAGGCTTCAGCAAGTTTTAATTTAGTGGGCCTAGGCTCGTCTTTTAAGATGTCTTGAATTAGATTTAAGCAAAATGATAGCAGGCTATGAGTAACACACAAACAAAACAGACTCTCGCTATTCCTTTAGCAGCCAAATCATCTCCCGTTGTTATATGTGCCATATTTTATGTATCTACCCATCTGCTCATGGATGCATGTTGTTCCATTTTTTGGCTGTTGCGAATAACATTGCTACAAAAGTGGGGTAAGCCATGCCTTGTTTGGAAGGTTCCAGTCCGGTTTTTAAGATACAGTGTTTGGTGAGTTTAAGAAGACAGGCAGCAATTGGCTAAAGTTCTGGCTTGAAATCTAATCATCTTGGTGTCTTTTTCTTTGTCTTCAAGTCTGATTTCCTCCTGGAATCTAATTCAGCTCTTAGACCCACCTTGGTGTGGGTGGTAGCAGATGGATGATGGAAAGCCTTGGGAGGGAAAAAGCTACAAAGCCAGCTGAGTACTGCTCCTTTCTATATTAAAGGGGCCATTTGCTGTTGTGGGATTGAAAGCAACACAATTCAGTGACAGTTGTTTAATATTCAAATTACATGAACTTTCTGTGTTATGGTTTTGCCATTTGATGCATTAGACCCCGTGATGTGACTGAATTTGTAAGTTGGAGCTGTGTTTACTAACAGAGGCTGACACGATTCAGCTAAGTGTTTATATTAGACCCACTGCAGTGATGTGGGATCCAGAAAGATAGTTTGGGGTAGCTGGAACCCACACTGGCCAAAGTTTAAATTTCACAAGAAACTTCTTGGAGATGGAATCCATGTTTCTCTCATTTGGGCTTATTATGTGATGATGGATGTGAGACAAGAGGAGACGGGGTCCAAAGAAGGGGATTATTGGAGCCAAAAGTCAAAGGGATCGCTGGTTTTCAAGAAATGGTCCAAGGGGGACCAGAAAAGCACTTAATGGTCTGATTTTATTATTGTTTTCTCTCACAAGGCTTTCTTGGCCGTGGGTATAAATATACACTCATTAGCAGAAGTTTCCAGCTTGTATTTCCTCTGGAGAATAACTAGGGTGTGCTCATTCCAAAATGGGTAAGTGGGTCTGGAGCCAGTTTTTGGGGTTGTTATGGCCCAGAAGTATGTGACATCATTCCCTGTTCTGCACTCAGCCTAGATCTGAACCAACTGGCCGCACCCAAGAACCGTCAACACATTTTAATTTAATATAGTTAGTATTGTTCTGGTCTCATAGGGTAGTTTTAAACAGATTTATGCAAAACCTCCAATGTAATATTAATAAGATCCAAGTAAGTTAGAAAACTATAGAAATTTTCAGCATCTTAGAAATTATGGTTTTAAATTCCTAGAGGGAGTCTATATGGTTAGAAATGATAAGCAATCAGATTTGTTCTGTTCCTAAACAAGCTTCAGTTTTAAAAAATTATTGCATATTAATTTTTTAAATATATGAATATAATAACTTATGAAGATGCTCATAAAAATATGCAAGAGAAGAACTGTCCACAATCTAGCACCCTAAAAGCTATCATGGTATTTTTGTAAATTTTTTTATAGTATATCCCTTAGTTACTTTTCTTTGCATATTTAATCGTAATTTAGGAACAACTTTGCATCTTTTTATTTTCACTTAATGCTGTGTGAAAATATTTCCTGTGTTTTCACATTGTCTTCAAAGCTAAACTAGACTGTGGGCATTACCAGATTTGTGATTTAAAATTTGGCCATTCCAAAGATCCATGGCATAGGACAATTGGTAATTTTTTTTGAGTCATCTGGGGTATCTGAATCACAAGATTGGAGACCAGGAGCTAGCCCTCTGATTCTCATCTTACTGGTTAGATTTAGGGGTCTTAGCCTAATTTACTGATTATCCCAATCTTAAGTACCCGGTTTATTTATTCATCTTTGAGAAGGTTTTAAAGCAAGGTTGCATAAAAGGCCTAAACACTTGCATTGAAAAGAAGGTTCTAAGAAAGGAGACTGAGCAGTACCAACTAGCTTCCCTTTCAAAAACTTTGATGGCTCAGTCCTGTCTTGGAGGAAGGGCTTGATTGACAGATCTTAGAGATAGTCTGTTCCCTTGGGAACATGTTTTACCAGTGACACATTTCTGCTATGACGCCTTCTTTTAAAGATATTAGATCTAGGGGCCTGAAAAGGACTGGGGACTGGTGGGAAGGAGATGCTCAAAGGCACAGACAGGGATAAGGCTATGAAGTGATGAACACAAGTGAACAAGACAGAGATTCTTATGGGTGGTGGTTGACCACGCCTACTCATTTCATGGATGGGGCAAGAGGTTGGGGAGTAGATTCGGTGGTGGGTTAGATAGGAGACAGAGAGAATGTAATGACTGGTGTAGAGAGGAGAGTGAGCAAGGACCATATCCTAATGAAATGATATGTTTAAGGTGAACAGAGAAAAGGCAATTCCTCTTGTAAACCATTGGAGATAATCTCACAGCTTCGGAAACGAAGTTACTGTGAAATTCTGAGCCCTAGAAGACAGCCAGTGAGTTTCCTAGAGCTTGACTGAGTTTTCAGATCATATACAAAAATATTAGCATTCCCTGTTCAAGCAAATAGTATCCAGTTTGGGGGCACATGGTTGTCTAGTTTTACTTTGAAAAAAGATTGGAGTGTAAACAGTTAAAGAAGGTTATGTTGTGACCTACACAACCACACTGAGTTCACCCTCTAGAACAAGAAGAATGTCTCAAGGAAGAGAAGGAAACAGGCTTTGCTTCTCCAAGTTCCTTTTCAACAAAGTTCCTGCTCAGACTCAAAAGATGTGTTTTCTTTTCCTTCTTCGCCTCTTTCCTTCTTGAAATTTTTACCCCCCTCCTTTGAGCTGTCTAAGTGGATGCTGAGACAGCCAGCATGTTAAGAGTACATTTCCTATGCAAACAAACACAGCTCAGACCCAAGAGAGAAAGAGCAGTCCTGTCAATCCAAAAGGACCCAGCGCATGGTAATTTCTGTAATTGAAGTATTCAAGGGATTCCAGGGTACAGGAGTGACCCATAAAACAGGTCTGGGACCACACAAAAACACTGCTGGTTCCAGGCGGGCACTGAAGATAAGCAGGCCCTTAAGAGTAGGAAGCAGCCAACTCACAACAGATGATCTTTAGAAATCTCCCCCTTTAAAATTAGAAATCCCCCCCTTTAAAATTAAAATCCTTTTTAAGCCTTCTCCGGAGCTGGAGGCTGTGAAACCCACACAGTGCCTGGGGAAGAGAAAGAGAGAAAAGCCACTGAGATCACACCACTCCTGAGTGTCTTTCTCAAGATCTTTGAGTCATTTATAAACTTTCCTGGATCCAGATCTCACGCCAGGGATTCCCACTGACTTAGTGTCTCAAAATCCACCCTGCTGAGAACATATACACGGGAGACCGAGAGCCAGGAGGTAGTATACATGTCCTGCTTTTTCTGTTTTCTTTTTGAGATTATGATATTATTTCTCCTTCTCTTTCCCTTCCCTAAACCCTCTCATATGCTCTTCTTTGCTCTCTTTTAAATTCACGGTCTCTTTTTCTATGAAGTATACATATAATATATAGAACATATTCATAAATACAACCTGCTCAGTCTGTGTAATACTATTTGTATATATATGTTTTTGGTGCTGACCACTTTATAGTGGATGACCAGTTAGTGTGCTCTTCCCTCGAATTTTCAAAGACATCTAATTTCCCCCAGGGAAGTCGTAGGCTGGATGGTGAGAGAGATCCTAAGTCCAACTGACTTTGGGAATTCTACAGAAAAAAAAAATTCTTTTTCTGTCCACATGTTATATAATACTAAACTGTCCAAATTCTCCAAAGTGGTCATAAATGTTTTCTTTTTTATAAAGGTGAGAGAGCTCTTAATATTCTAAATACGGGTCTCAAACACGGTGTGTAGATGCGCACCTTTAATCCCAGTGCTTGGGATGCAGAAGCAAAAGAATCTCTGTGAGTTGGAGGCCAGCCAAAGTCACATAAAGAGTCTCTCTCTCTCCTATCATCTATCTATCTATCTATCTATCTATCTATCTATCTATCTATCTGTCTGTCTGTCTGTCTGTCTGTCTGTCTGTCTGAATGTCTGTCTATCTATCTATCTATCTATCTATCTATCTATCTATCTATCTGTCTATTATCTATCTACCTATCTGTCTGTCTGTCTATCTATCTGTCTATCATCTATCTATCTATCTATCTATCTGTCTGTCTGTCTATTATCTTTCTTTCTTTCTTTCTTTCTTTCTTTCTTTCTTTCTTTCTTTCTTTCTTTCTTTCTATCATCTGTCATCTATTTAGCTGTCTTTCTGGGATTCTGGCAGTTTCCATTATAATCGCAGATGAAGTGTCTTGGGGACCAGAGTCCAGCCTCTACAAGTTGGCAAGAGGAAGGGTCCTCTCTCAGCAGGGTGGTCATTCAGCTTCTCAAGTGATGGAAGCCTGATTTCCTCAGTGTGAGTGGCAGCTTTGACTGCAAGGAGAGATCCTCAGTTTGTTTAATTTGGAATAATGTTTTATGAGTCAATCTCTAGTGGGAGAAAGCAGCAGTAAACACAGAACATATTGGTCATTATTCTAAGTATTTCTACATTCTTTCTCATGCATGGAAGGAAAGAAAATAATAATAAAAAAAACCTACAAAACTCCCCAAGGAAGCATGATCCTTAAACATGTGTGAGTGTGTATGCGAGTGTCCAAGTGCACATGTGTGATTTTGTTTTGACCAGACCACCTTGTGTACAACACACCCAAAGGATGAAGGTAAACATTTACCAGGAGATCCACATGGTTTCTGTTGTATATACACATATCTTGGAAGATTCTTCTGTCTCTAGAAAGAAGGGATAAACACAGGCCTCTCTATGCATTTACTAACACAGCTCTGTTCTTTGCAGACAGACTGTTATTTATTTTAGGAGGCTTTCCAAACTCAGGTGGGCTGAGATGCCAGGGAGACACGCACAATCTGGAAATGATCAATACCACCCCTGAAGAAATGCTGCCTTTCCCCTCAAGTTTAATAACATGGGAGGAAAATGCAGGGAGATGGTGAGACAATGGTGTGCTGAAAAGCAGATTAAATCTCTATTACATCACAGCATAAATAACACGATATCTAAACATGTTAAAGGTGAGCTTGAAGTGGTCTTAAAAACAAAGAAGGCAATTTACCTGATTTATTAAGGGAAGAGAAATGGAGCTTGGTGTGTGTTCTGTGGGTTTTATGTTTAATGGGACAGACTTTGAGGGAAACTGCTGGAGGATTTGAAGACACTAAACCCACAGCTCCTAGGATGCTGGCTGGAGTTCTGAGCCTAGAGGAAGGGAGAAACCACCCATCAACCAGGTATGCCAGCCAACCAACCACAGACCCGAATGGAACACTCGGAGCCTAGACGCTGGAAACTTGGCTATTGTTTCTGAGGGGATCCAAGTTATCAGGCCACATTGTAAGGTATCACTTGAACTCAAAACAGAAACGGAGATTTATTAGGAGTTATGGGATGCCCTTGATAACCTGGATCCCTGCTATTCTCCTTTCGTTTTCTCTGAAAACTCTGATGAGCAAGTGAGACTGAAATCTAACTGTGGGTTTTCACGTGCTCATTGCAGTCTGGAGCATGTGGCTCACATCTTCTGAGAAGCTCAGGCCCAACTCCCTCTCAGTTTTCATAAATAGTAGACAGGGTGTTTTTGAAGGCTGGGTCAGGCTAGAAATGGGGTGGAGACTCTGGCAGGCACGTTTCCAGCGTATCTCTGAGCAGAAAGGGCCTGTGAGTCCTGGGTTACCTTGTCAGTCTGTAAGATCTGCCTTAGTCTAAGGTAATGATTTTCAGAGGGCTGGAAAACCTGATTTGAAGAAACAAGTCTCAGCAGGATTGGGAAAAGGCTTTCCTAAAGTCCCCATGAGCTGATGAGGTTTGTGAGGAACTTGAGGATGTCTCTCTGTCCTGACGTATGTGACAAGGCTATAGGCTTCCAGAGGACGATGACCAGGCCTGTTTGCTCACTGACTGACCCCAAAGCATGAGAATGAGAAACGAAAAACTACTGACGAATCAGTAACTCAGTCTGATGGAATGCAACTGCATGCCATCCATAGCGTGACTTTCACGAAGGGGTGGGCATCTCAACAGCGTGGGAACAGTGTAGGAGAGGAACACAGCACAATGATTGCTTGGGAGATCAAACATTTCTGCCTGTCATTAATAGTGATGACAGTCACCGCCTGTTACACGCCAAGTGTGCTGCTTCTGGAGGCAAAACAAAGAGAAACAGATGACATCTTTGACCCTGGACATGGATGGGTACATCGGCAAATCTCAGACTCTCTAGAGTTGTGCAACAGGGTCTTCAGGCCGAGTAGGCATACGGAGAGTCTGCTTGTTTGGAGATTCTTCATGAAAACACCAGTCGCAGATCTTTTGCCTTAGCACACTGGGATGTTGTAGCTGGCAACTGAAGCTTTGTGAAATAATGGACATGTTTATTCTTTTAAAAAGTACTCCAATATTTTATCCTCTATTATGCTTCTTTTTCATAAACTTTCTCATAAAACTGTGCTGAGGTGATTTCATGGCTGCTGCTTGGAAGCAAAACCTGTGGATGTATTTTAAGGAAGCTGGTGATGGCAGGTTTTGCCTTCCTGTTTTAACTTTATTGAAATGTAGTTCATGTACCACAGAATTTACCTGTTTAAGGTGTGAATTTCAATGATTTTTTTGGTATATCTACAGAGTCAAAATTTAGGCAATTTTCTAATCCTTTAAACAAAATAAAAATTGTATTCTAGAGGCTTCTCAGCCCATAGAATCCTTAGTGGTTGATCATAGCAAGGGGAGGGTAGTTATTTTCTTAATGGGATAGCCGCTGTCAAGCTGCCCGTGTTCCAGCGAATAACCCCTCCACCATGCTCATGCATGCAACCCTAATTAAACTCAGGAGGTCAGAAAGAGCCAAATCAAACAAACAAAAGGCACAAAAACAGAACAGTTCTTTTCAAAAAGAAAAGGGACTTGGTGGGAAAGAGGGGGATGAGAAAGTGATAGGGTCTGTGTGTGTGTGAAAATGACCCAAAGCACATTATATGCATATATGAAATTGCCAAAGAATAAAAAGGAAACCTGTATCTATCAGCCATCTCTCCCAATCTCCTCAGTTCACACAGCTCTACAGAGCCAGGAATCTACCTTCAGTCGATGGAGACTTGTCTGTTCCGGGCTGACTGGCATCAAATGACATGGGGACTGTGTGACCTTTTTCTCTTATTTTTTTCCCCCCAATATTTTCCATGGTGCGTTTTTATAATGAATGCTTCAGTACTTTATTTCTACAGCTTAAAAATACTCCATGGCTTGAAATATGCCACTTCCTGTTTGTCTACTCATCTCGATGTTTCATCCTCGTTTAAAATGTAGGCTACCCCGACCAAATTTGGACACCCGAGAGATGTGTTCTTAGCAGGTGCTCTGACACTGCTGTTGGTGAGAGCATTTCCTGGTTCCATCTGTAGCCACAGGGTCCAACTTTGAAACTCTTCCCGGTTTTGTTTTTGTTTTTTTTTGTTCACATATTTGCTGGGATCCTGGTATAAGAGCAGGAAAACTGACTTTGAAGGACACAGGACCAGAGTCCTCTGCTCCCACTGTCTGGTGGACCACGGACAAGGACCACCTGTCAGGGCCATGGGAGGTGCTCTCTGGAAGGCTCTGCTCTGTGCCCTCAGCGTGGAGACTCTGGCCTGAGGCTCATGTTGGTCTGCCTCAAGGCCATTTCTAATAGAGTCTTTCTACTGAGGAAGGGTCCATTCCCCTCCCAGCTTGCTCTCTTAAGGCTTTTCCTAGTCTCCAAAATCACCAACTGCAGAGCTCAATTGGAAGGGTCGGTGTAACTCTTTCATTAAAACCTCACTTCACACCTCTGAAGAAAACATTAGCACATGTACCAACCCCAGCTTTTGGTGCCTTCGTCCTTCAAAGGGCCTTACAGCACTCATGGGATGATTTGATTTAATGTTCACTGAAGAGCCACCTGCGGCATAGACCAGTATCTGGAATGTTCTGGGCTATTAAAACACTGTCATCTTTCATTTTCTTGGCCTTGTCTTTGACATTTCATGCTGACATGGCTGTCTGAAGTGTACTTGGCATCTCCCTAGGTGTTTGTTAATCCCATATGCTTTGTGACAGATTCCAAGAGGGAAAACAGAAGCCAAGCCAGGGCATGAGACAGTGCCACTCAGGAGAATCCTGGGCTTCCCAAGTGGTGTCTGGTGACCAGGCTAGAATGCCAGTGACTGTACAAGGTCAGCTGATGTTGTTTGGCCTCATCTGGACATGGTAGGTACTCTGCATACGGACTCCGCATGTATGTGCTTTAGGCAGCTGGAGGAACAGGGCTGTCTACTGTCACAGCGGCAGGCCCTCAGAATGTGCCCTCCAGATGGCTCCAGGAAAACAGCATAGAACAGGACATTTAAAACCTCAGCTGCTTGTTAGCAAGACCCTCCTTAATAGGTTTATTCAGCTGATACTCCATGCACATCGTGTGTCAGTCACTACTCCAGACTCTGAGGACTTACTGGAGAATGTTCTCAGCCTTACAGAGCTCCCTTATTTTAGAGGGACCTGTGTGATAGAGGCTTTTGAAGAACAATGACTCAGATAGTCATGGCGTGGGTGCTCTGTTAGGAGGAGTGGCTGGGATATGGAGGGCTTATTCTAGGAGGTGATGCTTAAACAGAGGGACCAAGCAAACAAATCAGTGAGCACCAGGGATCTGGAATGTGTATTCCAGGCTGAAGAAACTGTGCATGCAGGTCTTAAGGACACAGACAGTCTCAGTGAGAGGACAGAGTCATGGCACCAAGTGACTAGAGTGACCAATGAGGAAGAGCACAAACCTCTTAGCATCCTCTCCTACTCCACCCCCCCCCCCCCACACAGCTGAGGTCAGAGCTCTTAAGAGAGCAAATAATGATGTGACTGGAGTGAGTGTGACGGTGCTGGACACTTAGCAGAAAGACTGTGAGAACACTGCGCATAACTAGACAACAACTGTAAAGTGTAAACTTACTGTTGTTGAAGGTCCCAACTCGCCCCAAGGACATGGGCTCTGGGATTAATTGTGGCATCTGTAGGCCTTGGATTCCCCCATAGGAAGGATTTCTGCTGGCTTCTAGATGAGGAACAATGAGGGAACTGGGATGGACATGCTGTGAGTGTGAAGACAATACAGGGGCTAGAAAAAGAGAGCCATCTTTTAATACATCTCATCCGGGGGGCTGAAGAGATGGCCCAGTGGTTAAGAGCACTTACTACTCTAACGGAGGACTTGGGTTCGGTTCCTAGCACCCATATGGTGGCCCACAACCATCTGTAACACCAGTTCCATGAGATCCAACAACCTTCTGACCTCTGTAGGTGCTGTACAAACATACATATACATACACACAGGGACATGCACATACAATTGAAAATGTTGTCTTTTGATGTCCGTACATCAAAAGGTGTCTGGTGTCTCCCTCATCCTCCCTCCACTTTATTGTTTTGTGAGAAGGTCTCTTATTAAGTCCAGAATTGACTGATTGGGACTGACTGGGTTACACTGACTCATCAGCAACTCCCAGAGGCCCTTTTATTTCCACCTCCCCTAGGCTGGAACTATAGGCCATAGGATTATACATTAAATAATATGTTATATATTCATCAATAACTTTAATTATATTATTCAATCTTAATATCCCCGAAAAAACATTTGGCTGGATTTCATGTTGTCTTTGACAGTGTCACACATGTGCACAGCGTATGGCAAGTGCGCTCACACCATTACCTTCTTTTATCCCCAATCCTATTCATTCTTGTTACTTTTCTCCTACTCATTTCATGGTTTTTTTGATGCACTGTGTTGAATTAGGGTTGCTTGTACGAGTAGAGTTGGGGTTACCTTCCAGAGCACAGGCAGCATACCAGTGGCTATAGAAGTGAAGAAAATTACACCCTTCTCCTCAGCAATAATTTAAGGCCACGATGGAGCACTGAAGGACCCAGTCTTTTATGGTCTTGCTCAGGTAACCACAGCTGCTGTGAGTTCATGAGTGCAAGGGCCATGTTGTGTCCAGAAGACTGTTTCACGGCTCTCCTGTCCATGTTTTGGCTCTTCCATTCCATTCTACCCTCTTCTACAATATTCTCTGGACCTTGGAGAGGTGACACAGATATCCTGTTTATGGCTGAGCACTCAGCAGTCACTCATTCTCAACATTCTGACCAGTTAGTTGTGAGTCTCCGAATCAACAGTTGGCTATGGAAAAAGAAACTCCTTTGCTGAGAAGGCCGAGAGCGGCATTAGTCTATGGGTATAACCATGAATATTTATGTTCATTTAGCAAAGCAACAGCAGTAAGACTCCCCGCTGCATTGACTTCTCCAGCTATGAGAGTTTAACTAGGTTTACAGTACTAGGTATGCATTCTGTCCCATGGAGCAGAGCTTAATAAGATCAGAAAGTGGTTGGTTGCTTCCAAAGTAGTCATGCCACTATTACACCAGTGGTGCATCTTTCCTAGAAGGTTCCCACTGTAGTGTGAAGGGCCCCCAGCAACCTGCATAGCACCTCATATCATAATAAAAGCTAAGCAGCAGAAAGAGAACTTCTAGCTGAGTTCCGTGTTGATGTCCCTGGGTCCTGTATCCAAAGTGTGTGATGTTCTTTGGCAATTGGTTCTTACCATGTAGTTCACATTGGTGCAAGGGACTGAACCCAGGCCCTTATGCTTGCACAATGAGCACTTTACTGACCAAGTCACCTCCTTGGTCTCTTACTTGTACACACTTCAGTAAGGCTACTTATGATACCAAATCACACGGCGAACAATGAGAAACAGAAGAAAACTAACACAGCACAGCTGATAGGCTTAGGAGCCCATGAGAAAGGCTGAATGAAGAAACTGTAACCTTCTCCTGAGTCTCCAGATGCTGACATAGGGTGTCTTTAGCTCAGTTGTGGTGTCGGTGGGCTGGAAAGTTTGCTTTAGTGTTGACAGCTCTCTAATACTAGCACAAGCCTGACAATGCACCCAGTCACAGAAGAGGAGGGGATCAGGCTCTGCTGGGAGGGAGTCAGCATAGTGTCAACTCTTAGAATGGCAGGATTGGTTATTGAGATAGACCATCTATGGATTTAGAGTCAGGAATAATGAGGGGATGGTATTAGAGAAAAGCAACCAACAAAACCCCAAAGAGGTCTAATGCAGCTTCCCAAAGGGAATCAGGGGAAGTTTGGAGTGCCCTTTAGGCTTTCAATTATCACCATGCTTTGTCCCCTTCTTAGTGATGCCAGATGCATTGTGGGGAACCTTCCACTTGGACAGCTTTGGAAATGTCTGCCGTTCCTAGTGGAGATTATGCCCAAATAAGGGATGCTAACCAATTAGGGATGCTAACCAATTAGCAATTGCTTTGTTTTACTTTTGTTCTAATGTCGAATCCAGAAACTTTACTCTGAGTGTCTGCACATTTTTCTTCCTGGGGATCCCTAATATTTCCTCCCTTTTTCCATTTTCACAAACAGTTACACTATCCTTGATGACCCTTGATAAAACACTGAGTTCAACTGCTTTCTGTACTTTGTCCTAATAATTTCTATTTGGTGATTTTCACCTTAGGAAAAGATGTAATTTTTTAGCATTAAAGTGATTTTTCTTCCACCTAAGCAAACCATTCAAGATGATGGAAAGGAGAAGAAATGCGTTTTTCAAAAGCCAGGATTTCCCTCCCCGCCAGCTCTTTGCAGACAGTGTGTGCACAATTCACTTTGACCGAATCATAATAAATATAAGACAATAGGACATAAAGTACTTTTTTGTAATGCAATACTCACCAATAAATTCCACTTAAAGCCTTAAATCAAATTGGTACAGATGCAAAAATTATGTAAATCTGGTGGTACCTTCTCCTGACCTTGTGGGGACCTGCCCAGATTCTGGCTCAATAAACTTTGTCTTCCCTAATGATCTGGCAGTTATTCCTAGCAGGAGAACATGGTGGAGGTGCAGGGAGGTAGGGGAGTGAAGCCATGATTCAGGGACCACCAGAGCCCTTAAGAAGATTAATTTGTACGAGGTACCTGAAAAGTTGGAAAAATCTCAATGTGTTTCTGAATGCACATATTCATTTTGAGCTGACTTCTGCTCCTCTTGTGCCCTGTAAAATTTCAAGGAATGTGGTTGAGGTTTGGAGATTTCCACAAAGATTAAGAGGGGCTATAAAGTGAAGAAATGGTGGGTTTGTGTAACGGTTGGGCATGAAATATTTTCAGTACAAAGATGTTCTGATTTTCAGTGTTGAAATCAGATGAAAAATTTGTCAACATCTGGGAAGATCTCTGCTAATGTTCTTAAAAACAGACTGTGTGAGTTGAAGTCTAAAAAGGACCTATATCTCTTATTTTTACCTAGAACAGTGTACAAGCGGGTTTTTATATTTATTTTACAAGCTGGTTGGTGAAATGGCTTTATTTTCTGCAGATAGCTAGGTCCAGTTTTATGTTTGGCTCAAGAGCCAACCCACTTCAGGTTCTTAGCAAACATTTGTTGGGTGGTGGGTCCCTGTAGCCTGTATGAAATCTGAAATGTTCTGTTGTAGTGAGTTCTCCATTTCAAAGTGGGAATACAAACTGCCTTGTTCTTGAAGTCTACACATTAGGCTGGTTTGAATTTGCTTGCAGAGGGGTAGAGAGGATGTAAGGTGATTTCTAACACTGAGCCTCTTCAGAGGGAGCAGGGATCAGAGAGTGAAGGGAGAAAGTTCAGTTGGGTGGCTGGCCGGGCTGCAGCCCTGTTCTGCTTTGCAGGCTGTGTGTGTGCAGGCAGATGTGTCCTCCTGGAACGCTGCTCTTCACTGCAAAATATGGATAATACTGTTTAACCCTGGACAAGAGGGGAGGATGAACAAAAGTCTTTGTAAAGTGAAATACAAACCATGGTCAGGTATTTCATCACACTGTCTAGTACAGAGTGGTCCGATATCCTTGAGAGGCAAATGACAGCCTTGAATGACAGCAAACTTAACCGCTTTGATAAATTTTGGTACTTTTATCACAAGGCATCTTTTTCTCAAAATACATTAAGTGCCCTTTATATACAATATATAAATACATACCAAGGGATACTTTATCAGTTCTCCTTCTTACTTCTAAAAAATTACTTATTTTTTTATTTATATGTATGTGTGTGAACCTGCCTGAATATATGTGTACCACTTGTGTGCTGGAGCCCATGGAGGTCACAAAGGGCATCAGCTCCTCTGGAACTGGAGTTACAGGCAGTTGTGGGTACTGGAAATCAAACTTGGGTCCTCTGGAAGGACAACATGTGCTCTTAACCACTGGGCCATCTCTCTAGCCCTCTTCTTTGTTAACACAGTATCTCATGACGTTGCTCACCCTGGCTTTGAATGTAGCATATAACCCAGGCTAATCTCAAATCTGTGGCTTGTAAGTGCGGAGATTATAGGCATGTGTCACTGCTTCTAGTAGATTTGCTTCTTAGACAGTGGAACCTTACATTTTCCCAGTTGTGTGTGTGTGAGTATTTTGTCTGTGTACCATGTAAGTATACTTACTACCCACAGAGCCCAGTAGAGGATCTTACACCCCTAGGACTGGAGTTGTAAGCCTCCATGTGGGTGCTGGGAATTGAACCCTGGTCCTTTTGAAGAACAGCCAATGCTCTTAGCTGCTGAGCCTTCTCTATAGCCTTACTAGCAGTCTTGCTCCTAATCTATATAAATCATGTTGCCAGTGATATGAGATGTCTTTCTGTACTCTGTGAATATACCTTATTACCATTTGCTAATAAAGGAGCAGTTTTGGCCTATGGCAAGGCAGCTTAGAGGCAGGTGGGAAATCCCAGCAGAGATAAAGATGGAGAAGGGCGGAGTCAGGGAAACACTGCAGGCTGCCACCCAGAAAGCAAGATGTAATGGGATACAGGTAAATCCACAGAGCCACGTGGCAATACAATAGATTAATAGACCTGGGTTAAGTTGTAAGAGCTAGTTGGTAATGAGAGTGAGCCATAGGCCAAACAGTTTATCATTACTATAAGCCTCTGAGTAATTATTTTTACAAATGGCTGTGGGACTGTGGGTGGGAGAGATTCCTCCTGACCCTGGATCTGGACTGGTCAGAAAAAGCTGTGGCTACACCAGTGATAACCCAAGTCCATCTGTTGTGGAAATTGCAGCAGTACCATTGAAGTAAAAGTCATATTCTAAGCTGCATATCTGAAGTGCACACCTTGACCCATTTTGACAGCTATCATTATTCTCAAATCATGGATACACTCAGAAATCCCCCACATTCCCTTGGGGTTCCTCTTGCTGCTGCTCTTTGCTGTCTCCCCGGTGTTACTACCTCCTCCCCAAGCCACCTCTCTCATGCTTTCTGTCTACATTGCTTCCTATGCAACATTCCTATATGAATGGCTCACCTCAGGCAGTTTGGACTAACACAATGCCACCAACTGATGGACAACAAAAATGGGTTCCGACTGGTCTAGAGGCAGAGACATGCCAGGTCACTCTTGTGTGTGCACATTCAGGAAGAAGGCCCTATGTTGTCTGTTCCTTTGAGGGTATCAATCCCACCATGAGTGCTCCACTCTCCTGCTCCTTCTAATCTCACAGTCACATCTTCTACTCACAAAGCCACATCTCCAAATACCATCGTGTTGGTGACTAGGCTCTGGCTTGTGAACTGTGGGGGTGACACTGTTCAGTCAACAGAAGCCATGTACCTTTTTTTTTTTTTTTTTTTTTTTTTTTTAAAGAAAATATGCCTCCCTGGAACATCAAATCAATTTGAGATTGAGATTCTTTTATGCTTTTTATATACATTAGTAGTCAATGCTTTTCTAGGGTTGAGGATGACTCCATTGTGGAAGCTTGTGCACCCATTTAGGTATTGAAGGATATGTGTGTTGTTTCTGACATTTGGCTTTTAAAGTTTATTCATTTATTTATTTTGCACATGGATTTGTGTGTGTACAGTATGTATGTGTGTGGCTGCATATGCATGTTGCATGTGTGTATGTGTATAGTGTGTGTGCGTGCATATGCATGGTGCATGTGTGTGTATATAGTGTGTGTTGGTGCATATACATACTGTATGTGTGTATGTGCATAGTGTGTGTGTATAGTGAGTGTGTGGGTGCATATGCATGCTGTGTGTGTATATAGTGTGTGGTGCATATGCATGCTGTGTGTGTTTATAGTGAGTGCGTGGGTGCATATGCATGCTGCACATGTGTATGTGTATAGTTTGTGGGTGCATATGCATGCTGCGTGTGTGAATGTGTATAGTGTGTGGGTACATATGCATGCTGCGTGTGTGAATGTGTATAGTGTGTGGGTGCATATGCATGCTGCATGTGTGGAGTTCAGAGGACAACTTGCTAAAGTCATCTCTCTTCTCCCACTGTCAGGCTGGACCCAGGACTGAGACGGGTCATCAGGCTCAGCAGCAAGGAACTTTGTCCTCTGAACCCACCTTGTCAGTCCTTTTACTTGGCTTCTATAAATAAAACTGCCACGAACATTTGTGGGAAAGCCTGTTTGCAGGTTTTTTTGCTCTTGGCAAAATAACTAAGACTGGAATTCTTTAGTAGCCAGAACTTATAGTCTCTGTATATTTAATTTTTAAAAGACCTGCCAGACTGAAAGTATTTCTGTTGTTTACTTTCATTTGCTGTGTGCAAGAATTTTCAGTTGCTCCAGATCCAGCACCTTTATTTTTAACTATTCTAATAGGTGTATGGTGGCATCTCCTAGAGCTTAAATTTTGCCTTTCCACAACCAGAGATACTTAGCATTTGTTCATGTGCTTACTTTTCAAATACATGCGCGCGTGCACACACACACACACACACACACACACACACACACACACACACACACCCATACTACAAATTTAGGTTGAAAATACTTCACATCTCTTTATTGGGGGTTATTTTCTTGTGTTATACTTCAGTCTGGACACAAAGCCTTTGTCAAGTACGTAATTTCTGTTATTTATGTGTCTGCAATGTAATAGTGCCTTGTCTTTCGAAAGGAAAAACATTGAATTTAGATAAAATCCAATTTATTGATTTTTTTGTGAATTACATTTTCATTGTAATATTTAAGCTATTTATGTCTAGTGCAAAGTTACAAGTTTGCTTTCTAAAAAAAGAAATTTATCAGCTTACACTGTACATATGTCGTCTGAATTATGGGTTGAACCTCCGCGTTTTTATTTTACATATAAATGCCCAGGCCGTTTGTTAAAAAGACCCTCGCTTTCTCATTAAGTTATCTTTGCATCTTTCTCAAAATAAAGAGTCCACATGTGTGAGGATCAATTCTGAACTTGTCTCTTCTCCAGTGGCCCTACTTGTCCAGTGTGACAGGACTGTGCTGGCCTGGGATACTCCGGCTTTGGAAAAAGCCTTCAAATAAGATAGCACCCTTATCCAGCTTTGTTCTTTTTCAGAACTTCTTTAAAGATTCAGGGTCATTTGCATTTTCAAATAAAATTTATCCTCAGCTCGTCAGCGTCTCTCTGCCTCCTTTTTTAGATTTCATTTTTGGTCACAGGAATCACTATGCAATCCAGGCTGGCCTGGAATTTTTGATCCCCTTACCTCAGCTTCTTGAGGTGTATGCTATCACACTCAGCTTTCAGTGTGTCATTTTCTAAAACTGAAAAAAAAAAAAAAACTGGCTGGCGTCTCAAGAGGAACTGTGTTCAATCTGTATCTTGGGATGAAATGACATCATTATGATGCTGAGATACTGGCTTTCTGAACAAGTCATGACATCATATGATTCTGAGTTACTGGATCTATGAACAAGTACCACCTTATGGTTTTCCATGTCTGGAAAGTTTCCCTCAGCAGTATTTTATGGCCTTTAGACCTTATAGGCATGACATGTTTATTTATATTTCTGATTGTTTTAATGATGTTGTAAATAGTATTATTTTAACATTTTATCTTTCAATTAGTATCGGTTCACAATGATAGAAAGGCAATATAAATAGTTTTACATGTTCATCTTGATCCTAAAGCATAAATACACTATGCCTTAGCTCTGGCAGCTTTTCTCATAGATTCCACGAGTTTTAAAACAGATTTTCATCTATGAGCAAAGAAAGCAAAACATTTTCGTCTTCTTGCCCTTTTTGTGTACCTCTTATTTAGTCTTCTTGCCTTGCTGCATTTAGAGCCTCTCACACAATGCTGACTAGAAATAAGACACTTTGTACTGCTCACAGTCTTGGGGAGAGTCTGTCTGGCATTGCTAAGCCAGATGTAAGCTTTTCACAGACGCCCTTTGTTAGTTGGGGGAGCTCTTCTTGTATTCCTAGATACCAGAGGGGCTTTTATGTAAGCCAGGAATGGATGCTGGACTGTATCAGGTACTTTCTTGGCCTTGTGATGCCCATTTTATTTTTCTTCCTTTGTTACTACGGTAACGGTCATTAATTTTCAAATGTTAAACCAATATTATTTTCACTGTGAGGATAGATATCATTGGTCATGTGTATTTATATAATTTTATTTAGATATATAAATCATGTTAGACTTCACGTCCAATGGATTAGTTAACATTTTAATACCTGCGCTTATGAGAGAAAATAGTAGTTTCTTGTAATACTTTTGGCTTTGGTGTCGTTATGGTAAAAACTTCTTCCGATTATTTGAAAGAATTCTGTCTTTTTGAATTTCTGGTAGACCAAGGTTTGTTTGGATGGATATTATTTCTTACTTAAATATTTAGTAGAATCTATCAGTGAAGCCATATGCCCTGAAGTTTCCCTTGTGATAAGGATTTAAGTACAGATTCAAATTCTTTAGGTAAAGGCATGTTACCATGCCATTCATTTCTTCTCAGATAATTCAGATAATCTGTGGTATTCCATGAAATCTTAAACTCATTGCAATCCTTTGATCTCGGTCTCCTGAGTGCCAGAATTAGAGGCCTATGCTACCACCCTAGGCTCTAATTTTTGGTAATATCTTTCAAGAAATTTTCCAGGTATCAAGGGCTTCAACGTAAGACCTGACACCCTGAATCTGATAGAAGAGAAAGTGAGGGAGATGCTTGAACTCATTGGCACAAAGGACTTTATGAACAAAATAGCACAGACCAACAATTAATAAGTGGGATCTCATGAAGCTAAAAAGCTTTCATACAACATAGGACATCATCGTTTGGGCAAAGGCATCAGCCTGTAGAAAAATATCCTTACCAATTGTGCTGGCTAGTGCTTTGTTCACTTGAGACAAGCTAGAGACATTCAAAAAGCGGGAACTTCAGTTGAGAAAGTGCCTCCACTAGACTGGCCAAGTAGAGCATTTTCTTGATTAGCAATGGACATGGAAGGGCCTTGCTCACTGTAGGCCTTGCCTGGGCAGGTGGTCCTAGATGGTTCAGGCTGGGCCAGGCATGGTGATGTACACTTTTAGTCTTAGGACTTCAGAGCTAGAGGCGAGTGTGACTCTATGATTTCCAAGCCAGGTTAGTCTACATAGCAAGTTCTAGGCCAGCAAAGGCTACGTAGTGAGATCTTGTTGCTAAAAAAACCCAAATTAACTTAAAAAGTAAGCAAGGAAGCAGGCAGGGTGGTAAGGAGGCAGGCAGGCAGGCAGGCAGGGTTGGAAGACAGGGAGGCAGGGAGGCAGGGAGGCAGGGAGGCAGGCAAGCAGGGAGGCAGGGAGGAAGGGAGACAGTCAGGGAAGCAGGCAAACAAACCAGCAGGCTAGCAAGCAGCACTCCTCCATGGCTTCTGTCCTGCTTAAGGCACTGCCATGACTTCCTTTGCTAATGGACTGTGATGTGGAACTGTAGGCTGAAATAAACCATTTCTTCTCCAAGTTGTTTTTGGTCAGGATGTTTTATCACAGCAACATAAACCCTAACTGAGACACCAAGTTTATATCTAACAGAGGGTTAGTATATAGAATATGCAAAGAACTAAAAAAAAAAAAACAAAAAAAAAAAAACAACAACAAAAAAAAAAAACAAGTTAGGAAGACAAATAACTCACTTAAAATCGGGGCATAGAACTAATCAGAGAGCTCTCAAAGGATGAAACACAATTGACTGAGGAACTGAGTGTTCACCATCCTTAGCCATCTGTGAAATACAAATTAAAACTACTGTGAGACTCCCATTAAACAAACGCAACAGAAGCTGGTGGGCTTGCAGGGAAAGAGAAACCTGCTAGGGGAGTGCAAACGTGTACAGCCTTTGTGGAAAGGCACGGGGCAGTGTCTGAGGACGTCGATCAGCTGGTGAATGGATACTGAAACTACTAAGGAATATTTGCACAATGGGTATTATTCAGTTGTTAAGAAAAGTGAAATTATGAGATTTGCAAGTAAATGGATTGAGTTAGAAACAGTCACCCGAATGAGATAATACGTACCAGAAAGATAAGCATTGTGTGTTTTCTCTCATTTGTGAAATCGCTTAGCTTTTAAGATTTAGATATATGTGCTCATTTAGAATATCCACGGGGTTTACGAAGCTTGAAAGGGATCAGGGGAGAGAAGGGAATCTTCCAAGGAAGTGGAATAGAATATAGTGTCATAAAGGGATACAGGGGAAACGAGAACTATAGGGTAGATAGGAAGGAAGATGTGAAGAAAGGGTAAGAAAAGGACGATGGGGAGAGACAGCTAACACCAAAGGCCTTTTGAAAGCCATAGGAAAACAGACGAGTCTAGGAGATTCTTAAAAAATATAAAGGGATTTAAATGAAACTACCATCTAATGGGAGAGAGATGATACCCCAACTAGACATCATACGCTACCAAGTAAAACCTTAAGACCATGAGTGGGTTGCATCATTTTGAACATTGGCCAAAGGGGTCCCATTGATTCCCCCCTCTGATGTTTTAACATGAGCTGAGTGGCTGAACATTAACTTACTGATATTTTAATTATCGTCTGCCGCCCCCTGGCTCTCCAGTCAATGCCCCACTGGCCACTCAGGCCATGGCTTGGAGGGTCTTCCATTCCTGGACTCCAGCTCTGCTATTGCCATGATATGTAGGCTTAAAATAAGTCTTTATAATTCTATTTACCAAAAAGAGTTGGAAGTCAGATGTGGGGGTGAAAACCTGCTAGATCAGAGAAGTCAAGAAACAATGCGCCCAGCGAGAGATGTCTCTTCCTCATCCCCAAACCAAAAGGAAGCACCAAACTCAACTGCTCTTTCCTTCCGGTCTGTCTTCTCTATCCAAATTGCTGGCTTCTCTATGGCCAGTTCCAGTCAGCTAGTTGCTAGCTCTGCCCCTTGATTCAAAATAAACCTTATTTAACAGTCTTGGAGTATCACAGTGCCATCAAAATTCCTGCAGCATCCCTCCAAACATGAGCGATTGTTAATGGTATTGGCTCCCCTTCCTCAACCTAATAATAAAGTGTGACTTGTGTCATTAAGGATAGAGAAACTGAGCAGTATTGGACTAGAAGCATTTTACTGACCAGCATTCACAGACTGGAAGGTGCTCTACACACTATCAGAGAAGAAAAATAATCATTAAACTCACCCACCTACAAACCCTGCAACCCAAAGCAGTGACCTGGCTCCAACATATACTGGTGCATTAGTAGCAGAAATATTAGGGTAGTAACCAGCCACATTTTGGGTTGTAGTTAAGGCTCACACCATGAAATCCACACCTAACACTGTAATTGACACCAAGAACACAAGACTAGATAGGTCAAGTGCCATAGGGGAAAATTCAGCACTACTATTCTGCTAAAGGAACATAGCAACAAAATGACCCCTAATGACATACTGCTATACTCATAGACCAGTGTATAGCCCAGTCTTCATCGGAGACACCTTCTTACAGTAGATGGTAATTAACACAGAGTCCCACAACTGGACAGTGTGCAGACCGTGAGGGATCTTGGATCCTTAGGTCCCAAATGAGATGTCTATCAAATCCTTCCCCTCAAGGCTCTGAGATTTATGCAGAAGAGGTAAAGTGGTTTTCAGAGCCTGGGGGATGGTTTCAAGGAAACCACATTTTCCAGGCACAACAGTGCTGATGTAAAGATGAACTCACAGAGCCTGTGACAGCATGCATAAGGTCTGTCCAGATCCAAGCCAGTCCAATCTCAGCTCAGAGAATGAGATGTGGACACAGGTCCCATCCCTAACCAAGCAGCTGTTTAAGTGGATACCTTCTGGAAGATGGAAAAGAAGGTTTCTTCAGTGGAGTGATGTCGACCTGATATATATCAGGGTGGGCCTCATGCTAGGAGTAGTTGACCAATACAAAATGGACTCCATTGTGTGTGTGTGTCCTTGTGTGTGTGCGCATGTAGGCATGCAAGCTTTTTTAATTTAGGGTTTAAAAGTTTTTGTGTTTTTTTGCTTTGCCTTTCTGTCTTTCCTCCCTCCCTCCCTTCTCTCTCTCTCTCTCTTTCTTTGCTTTTGTTCTTGAGAGAGAGATTAATAACATGAAGTTTGGTGGGCAAGCAAATGGAAAGATCTAGGAGGACACGGGTGAAGAGAAAGGATGTGATCAAAACACTGTATGAAACAAGTTGAAATAATAAAAATGGAATAAGAACCCCGGGCAGTATAGTAACAACGAAGGAGGGTGTTTAATTTATTGGCTTAAACCTGTCTATAATAATGTGCCTTCGAAGCTTTCCATGTCTGCAGACTCTGAAGTGAGGCCACAGTTCCCACTCGTTACACTGTTAAGATGTGTCTTTCCTCTGACCGAATCGGCCTGACTGCGAGCTTATTAACTTTTTAATCTTCTGAAGGAACACACTCAGGTTTCCTGTGCTCGTTCTTTGTCTCCAGTTTCACTGGTCTTTGCTCTGATCTTTCTTTCCAGTTTTAACTCACTTCCTCCCCAGTGTCTTTTGTGGAGATGAGGGAAGGGTTTTGGTAACTGACCTGAGACCTTTCTAGATTTGCAAAATAACTTAATGCAACTTAGTTGCATCCCACAATCCTAACAGACTGCGGTGTCTTTTTATTAAATTCAAAATGCTTTACATTTTTCTTTGACTTCTAGGCTATTTAAACATATATTGCTTAGTTTGTAAATAAGTCTAGGGTTTTCCCCCCCAGAGATCTTTCTGTTATTGATTTCTAGTTTTGTTTCATTTTTGGCCAAGGAGCATACTTCACAGAAACTGAACAGGGGGCTGGAGAGATGGCTCAGTAGCTAAGAGCATAGAACACTCGTGCAGGGGACCTGAGTCTGCCTTCCAGCACCCTGAGTAGCTAACAGTTACTTGGAACTTGAGTTCTAGCAGATCTTTTGGACTTTAGAGGCACCTGTGCTCTCTCTCTCTCTCTCTTTCTCTCTCTCTCTCTTTCTCTCTCTCTCTCTCTCTCTCTCTCTCTCACACACACACACACACACACACACATACACACACACACACACACACACACACACACACACACGCACGCACGCACGCACGCACGTTAAATAGGAGAATAAACTTAAAAATTGAATTGTTTTACAGTAAATTAAAACGTATCTTTGTAAATGTTTTGTACGCACTGGAGAAAAGGCGAAGATTCTATATTTGGTTAGGCAATTCTTTACGTTTCAACAAGGTCAGTTTGGCAGGCAATGTTTACCTCAGCTATATCCCTGAGGCTTCCCTGCCTATTCATTCTGTCATATATCCAGAGAGCTAGAGGACTCTATCTGTAGTAGGGTCTTCTGAACCATGAAAAAGGTTATTTTTCCAGTTTTAAAGGTTAAAACTTGACAGATTCGGTGGCATATGCCTTTAATCTCAGAACTTGGGAGGCAGAGGTAGGCAGATTTCTGTGAGTTTGAGGCCAGCCTGGTCTACAGAGCAAGTTCCAGGAGAGACAGCAATGGCGGGCATAGAGAAAGCCCTGTCTCAGAAAGCAAAAACAAGCAAACAACAAAACCAAAAAAAAAAAAAAAGGTTAGAATGTTTTTTAAAACTGAGGTTTTGTAATTTTCTTGCATATTTCAGTCAGAATTTATCCCTAAACATTTCTCACTTTTGATGCTATGGAAATCGATGACTGGGCTGTTCTCTAAGTGTGATGTAAGAGACACGCAGAGCTATGAGTGTTAGACATTCCATTTTGTTCTGTTTTCAGTTTGGATGTGAACTCTCAGGGCTCGATACAAATACTCTGGAAAAGAAAATGCTTCTCTTTCTTGGAAAATGTTGGACCCTCTCATGTTTATTAAGAGATGACTCTAGTTTGCAACTCATTGGATTTTTTAAAATGTTCCTTAGTATCTCTTACAAAATAGCTTCTTAATAGTTTTTTTAACTTTATTTTCACAATATTTGAGAAAAATTTTACGTGAATTTCAGACCTCTTTAAGTCAGTCAAAGATACATAGCTATTTTTTTTAAATTCACTGTTGGAAAGATCCAAAGAACACGTGACCACATTGTCACCCTTGAAGGGTAGGACAGAAACAAGTCTGTGAATTAGTTGTTTAACTTAATATTTAATCTTCCATACAAGGATTTTATACATTAGGATTTGTCTAGAATGCTTTTAAGATGTCAATGTATTGTATCCTAAAAAAAAAGATCAGCTCTCTAGAAGGGAGAGGAAGCTTCGCCTTGCAGGGACGCACTGCTGGAGTTGTGTAAGAATATTGGAGGGACCAGGTTGCTCATTGTCCTTCAATGAGTGTGGACAGATAAAGATGGAAGCTGAATGCATTTCATGGTGATGGTGGCTTCATCAACAGAATGTGCAGCCCCTTCATGCTGCCCAAGGTCAGGAACTTGAGCAGGAAAGACTTTCACTTTCCGTTTCCATAGGATACATGACCCCATGTCCTAGTTAGACACTACGTTTGCTCGTTCTTTGTTTTTTTCACTAAAACAACAATTGAACGGCCACTTTACTTATGTGTCATTTTCCTTTTGCAGCAAACAGACCCAGAACCTCATCGCTGTGAACACGTGGCTTCAGACTGTGCCTAAGACCAGGAGGGTGTGTCTGGAGGAGAGATGTCAGCGTTTTTCTTGAGGAGATTTAATTGGAAATAGAATGGAGGTTCAGCTGAGAGAATTAAACAAGCCGGTGTTTTCCTCCTTGTCCCATAATGGACCATAATCCCTCTCGTAAAAACCCACCACTTTAGCGTTGGCAGCCTTACTTTCCCAGGAAGCTTTATTACTAAGTATTAGGCTTGAGTTAAGACATAGTTTCTCTAAGGTAAGTTTGAGCCCAGGCATTTGCTGAGGAGAATGTGTTTGTGGGTGAGTCAGGGATCCCTGACAGCCCTGCAGTAAGCTGTATGTGGCCTTCTGAGGCCTCATGAAATTTTTTCTGGGTAGAGAAAATATGCTTCAGCCCATTTCATACAAACCATATTTTTGGACAAGGATACAAAGGAAAGTATGGTGAATTCAGAGAGTGATGAGCTGATACACATTCATACCCCACCCTGGGAACTTCTCTCTGAGTGGGTGGGTCCAGTGGACTCTGGATAATCTCCAAGAGGGATCAGAGCCTGCAGCCCCACTGGGAATGGGAAATCCTTGCAAGCCCTGGGTCACTTATGACCTGCATTCCATTTGTTTACTGGCATGCCAATCATATCAACACTGGACACTTCTTTTTCTCTGGATTTTTGTTTTTTGAAATAGTGCCTCTCTACATAGCCCTGGATGTCCTGGAACTATTATGTAGGCCAGACTGAGCTTGAACCCACAGAGACCTGCCTGCTTCTGTGCTCCCACTCTTGGCTAACACTGGCTACTCTTAACCTTGGTGTTTAGTTTTGGACAGTTGGCAGACAGAACTGTCCCATCCATGTTGAGCAGGCTCCTGGGGTTCTTGCATGCATTTGACTCCTCTCCATTATAGTAAGAAGTGGGGTCTCCTGTAGCCCAGACAATGTCAAGCATGGCCCATTCCCAGGGCTACCAAGGGTGGAAGAGGATATATGCTGTTTCCATGTTTCTAGTAAAACAATGAATGATTCACCAAATTAACTTTCTTTAAAAGTGCAACAGACTTCTGATCACTCTTGAGCTTAAAAGAAAAATGCAGTAGAAGACAAAGGGTTTCACTTAAGAACAAAACCAAGCAACGAAGCCTTACTTTCCCAAATACGTGTTGAATCCCTTAAATCTATGTTATCCCACTTGCCACAGAGCACTTTGCAGACCCTGCAGAGGACAGATGACTGGTTTTTCCCACACCCACAGCACTACAGCGGAGTTGGCTCTGTGACCGTTCAGAGGATGAAGTGGTGCTCATTCCTGAATCTGGAACAAGTAGGGGATACTGTGTAGGCAGCAGGCAATTATTCTGGTTGGACGAGGGCCAAGTCAGCTAGAATTTAGTTGTTCCTTTTGCAAAATGTACCATCTAATCCTTAACGATCCCAGGTCCAGGCTGGCATTAATTGACACCTCATCCCAGGAAGGCACCTCTGCTATGCAGATGCCATTAATGTAGCCTTGTTTCTTGGCTCCAAGGGAGCTGCATGAATGCTAAGTGGATTTGGAACTGCATGCTCAGAGAAGAGTGCATTCCAAAATAAGGGCAGGAGTTCACCAAAAGGCCATGGTACTAGAAGCCAACAACAACCGTCACAAGGAGCCAGTCCAGACACCAGGCATGTGCTATGCATGTTTATTTATTCACCAAAAGCTTGTGGTTGGATCACCCAACACCACACACAATGATGTATGTCAGTTGGTTTTCCATCACTGTGACAAAGTACCCGAGAGCAACTAACTGAAGAAGAAAAGGCTTATTTGGCTTCTGGATACTTGGTCCTGTACTTTGGGCTTTTGATGTGGTGGAATATCACACATGTGTGGTAGAGAAAGGCTGCTTACTTCATGATGGCTGGAAGCAAAAGAATGGGGGGAAAGGTCTGGAGACAAAATATAATCTTCTAAGTCACCCCAAGTGACCTACTTCTTTCAAATAGATCCCTTCTCCTAAAGTTTTCATCATATCCCCAAAGTCCTTTAAATTACAAACCCATCAGTGGGTTTATCCTTTGAAGAAGCCAGCATCCAGTCACCTCCAGAGAGTTCACTTCTGAATGCTGTTATATTCAGGACCAAGATCTGGGCACATGGGCCTTCAGGCACATGTCAGAGAGGAGCTGTTGACTGGCTTGGTGGCTTGCAGAGATAAATAGATGGCTCTAGATTAGAGGCTGAGTGTGGACTCATGCCTTCATAGAGATATGTTCACCTGCTCTCACAGCATCGCATGGCAGGCAGAAGATGAACCCCCTACCTGTAGGTGGAAAACACAGAATGAATCCACTTAGAGAGTTTTCAAAATTTATTGAAGGTAACCAAGTATCAGGATAACATGCTTCAGTGCAAGAATCTCTAATCCCCCCCTCCAAAAATCTGAAAGGATTCCATACCTGACCACATGTGGTGGATGAGTGGTAATTAAAATCCGGGGGCACTAAAAACACCATGTACAATTACGGTAAGGCTATACGTATCTGCATTGTACGTGTTTGTGTTTAGACTCAATCCTACCCTGAACATTCTTTTGTTTGTTTCTGTTTTTATTTTTCAAGACGGGATTTCTCTGTGTAGCCCTGGCTTTTACAGAACTTGCTCTGTAGACCAGGCTGTCCTCAAACTCAGAGATCCACCTGCCTCTGCCTCTTGAGTGTTAGGATTAAAGGTGTGAACCACCATTGTCCAGACAAATAAGTTTACATAGAAGTAAACTTAGAAAATCAGACATAACTCCTTGAAGTAGGCATTTAGAGAAACAGATCATCTATATCTATCTCCAAATATTCCAAAATCTGAAAAAAAAAAAAATCCAGTCCAAAATATCCTCATCATGTCGGGAAAGGGATGCTCAAGCTGTGTAGCATTTTCTTAAAAGCTACAAAAGCAGTTTACACTCGCTTGGTGCATACTGTATGCAGAGTCTGTTCTCAGCTTTTACTTGCATGCTGAGAGACGGTGTCTCTCCTCCAGGGACCTCTATGCAGTAGGTGGCTGGCCATTTCCTGTTCAAGGAAACAAGGCCCAGAGAACAGAAGCCACTCACCAGGGCTGTCTTGAGAGCAGGTGGTACAGTTCCCATCGGAACCAGGAGGGTGCCAGCCTACTTCCTCCATGTTCTATGACTCAGGAACATGGTGTCTTTAGCAGTAGGGTCTTACAAAATGCAAAATGGCATAAAGGAACAGCATGAATTATGTAAAACAAACCAGCAAGAGCTAAAACATCATCTTGTAAAATAATGAGATTTTGATTATTTATAAAGAGACATTTAAAAAATATTGTCATTCATAAAATGACTGGATTTTCTTAAGAGTCCTTCTTTTATTCCTTTTGTTATTGGAACCAAAAAAATTGAAGATAATTGTATCTGAAGAAATATCATCACAATAGAGCTGCTAAAAACCATTCTGATGAAGACAAATGATAAATGGTTAAAAGAACTTTTTTGTTTTTCTTTTTTCTTTTTTTTTTGAAACAGTATCTTGCAACCTAGCACAGGCTAGCCTTGAAATTGTTTTATGGTGGCCTTGAACTTACGTGATCCTCCTGCCTCAGTCTCCTGAGGCTGAAATCATAGGCAGTCTCTATAACACTCACTGCACGCACTGGAAAAAACCCACTTTTTTCTTTTCTTTCTTTTCTTTTTTCATTTTTAAACAAATCAGTAAACTTGGAAAATCAGGTATAACTCCATGAAATGGCCATTCAGAGAAATGGATATTTGGGGGCCGTTGACATTTAATAGACTGCTTTTTGATGAGCTGATCATCTACTGTTGCTTAGTGCCAACTCACTCTCCAGGATGACGAAGAAAGCCCTACAGCTTGTGCCCACTGTCTGTAGGCGGCAGAGCAGTTTGCCTTTAAGTACATTGGTCTCTTAGGAGAGGCACAGGGACCTGACTAGATGATGTGAGAAGCTTGATGAATCCTCGCCTGAAGGCTTAGTGGCTCTAATGCTCATGAGTGAGCAAGTTCAGCATGCAAACTCAGTTCCAACTCCGAATTTTATGGCTTTCTCCTCTACCCTTCTATCTCATAAGAATATCCGTATCTGAGCATTCACATTCCCATAAACATTTTTATGGAAGGAGATACTAAGCCTGAGCTCTGAAATCTTGTAAGAGCTTCCTGGACAGCCTTTGTAGAATTTTATTTATGTACTTTACACTTACAAATTTCATGTGAGGAAAGTTAAAGGAAAAAAAAAACCCACCAACCCACTCCAGAAAGCCCCCCCCCCAAAGCAACCAACCTGCCCACTATACCCAACATGTGTAAAAGAGGCTGTTAGGCCCCCCTCTCCAGCCCGCTAGTCCAGGAACCAAGAGATGGGCTTTGCCATGCCTTTCAGCCTTACAAATCTGATGTCTACCGGGTATGGGAAGACATTTGCTGCTTGTTGGACCTATGACTTTACTGTCCTGCCTGGAAGTTTTGAGGGAGATGTTTCGAAGTCCTGGCTCTTCCAGATCCACCCACCCTCTGTCAAGTTTCCTAATCTTCCCTGAGGCGTTCACCTGTCAGTTTCCAAACATATCACCTCGTGTGATCAGGGTTGACTATCCTGCGACAGCACAGATCAATCAGCTGCATCTGTACAAACAACACATGTCCTAGTTTATAGACACAATGGTAGGGAATTTCACTGGGGCACAAAGTAGGCCAAACCCCCTTTCTGCTGAGTGTCCTGTGCTAGGAAAGGCGAGCTCTGACCCCACCCTGCGGTGAGGACACTGATGAAGGACTGCTGGAATCATGGCCCTCTCCCAGACATTCTGCATCTCACACCCACTCCACACACCTAGTTGGAGGTCTTGCTTTTCCTTCCCCATAAAACTTTTAATAAAACATGACGTTCTCAAAACAAAGGCTATTTCTTCAAAATCCTTTTTGGTGGCCATCTAATTTTTTGTTGTTGTTAAAAGAAAAAAAAACCATAAAAATAGGCTGTTAACACTGGAGACAGTCTTTAAACAGGACTTGCACTTAGTGCCTGCCCTGGGGACTCGCTCAGACTGCAGGACTGCAGAGGGATCTGTGTCTGAAAGGGCTGCTCTGCAGCTGTGAAAATTTGTTTTTTAAACAGCTTTTATGGAGTTACAGCATGGCTCGGCCTAGCAACCAAAGGCTTATGCGTCTTGGTGAGATTTTGATTGACTCTTTCTTCCCAGCATCACATTCATTGAAGGTCACAAGAATTCCAGGAGCCTCTGTTTCTACATGGTGTCTGAGGCCAACATCTTCCTTTGACGTTTTTATCTTCAAAAGGACAGAATTGGGCCTAACTATATGTGTTGAATTTGCATTTCATACATACTTAGACAAGTTAACCCAAACTAGGCAATATAACATTTACCTACACTGAATTTGGCAATTTGTACAGTTTGTAGCTGTTTCTGGGTTTGTTTTGCTTTTTAAGTTATCTTGATGGACACAGCTCTATTTTAAAACCAATACTACATTGTCACTCGCAAAATGTGATTTTTGGCTCCCCACTAATACTTAAAAAATTAAAGGGTTTTGTATTGTCCCCAAAAGAGCGTCAAGGAAAAGATGTCAGGGATTAAAAATCATCTTAAATCATTTTGATCCCTCTACTCAAAGATAGTAATTTATTTATAGATGTTAAATGTGTGTGTGTGTGTGTGTGTGTGTGTGTGTGTGTGTGTGTGTGTGTGTGTCTAACATCCTATGTGGTTGTTTGGCTATGTGTTTTGTAATTTGAGAACTGAAAAAAAGAATGTATGTATGTATGTATGTATGTATGTATGTATGTATGTATCTATCTATCTATCTATCTATCTATCTATCTATTTATTTATTTTTTGCATAGTGCCTTATGTATTTTGGAAAGACATCTGTGATCTGGAAAACCATGTTTTTGCATTGAAAATGGATGAATACAGGAGTGCCTACTGAGTCTCCAAAGTAATAATTAAATCTGAGGAAACAGGCCCTTTGAGGTTTGGGGAGGGTACAGAGGAGAGAGGAAGAATCTTTTAAAACATGGAGCAGTCTTAGGGGGAAAGGCGTGGACATGATTCCTGTTAGGGATCCTCTCAACAATGTGTGTGCAACTGAGAAGCAGTAATGTGGAGAGTGTGAGAGAGGAGGGCATGCCTGCCTTGCAGATAAATGTGTTAAAAGCTAAGGCTGGACCTGACCCATTAAAATTCAAAGAGAAAGTAATAGATGCATGTGTGGATTATTTGCAAAACCTAGCTGAGCACAGCCACAGCCTTCTAGAGTCCTTGTTATAAGAAAGAAAAAAAGAGAAGAAACCTTGCTGTTTATTAATGTCATCAGGAAATGCTGGTGAGAAGAGAACATTTACCATGTGCTTGTAGCATCCTGTGCCATGGTTTCATTGCAAGGTACATACAGAGAGACCCTCTGGGGACTTGATTCTTAGGGAGGACTGTTCCCAAACCAGACAGTATAAACCACAGACAACTCTTCCCAATACTTTCGGACTTTTGGTCTCGTTGGCCCCCCTCATTTCCCACAACAGTAGCTGTTCACTTGGAAATTGGGTTTTATGAATTATCCCATCTCCATCCTGAGTTTTTCTACTCACTGGCTTCATTTTTATAAAGGGCTTTCTTTTTTAAATAAAGAACAGTAGCAACAGCATACAAACCAAGGTTCCAATCTCCTCTTTCAAGGTTATTTTTCAGAGAAGATGAAAGTATTTAGCATAGTTTTCTGGTGGTGAATCTTTAAAAAAATTATTATATAAAAATTGAAGCCTCAAGCAGGAGAAAGAAACTTGAAGTCCAGTGTCCTTATCCAGCTTTGCTAACAGCTCTGGAGATGTCTCTCTGGAGCTCTTCAATATATTTAACAAAGAGGCACACAAATGCAGTTTGTATAAATCTTTGAGAAATTTTGCTTTTCAAATCATTATTATGGAATGAAATTTCTGGAAGTGAATAGCCAGTTCCTTATTCTTCGGTTTTGGGTGTGACAATCTCTACCTTCCTTTTGCTTAAGTGGGGAATAGTTTTTGCAGTGCAGCGGACCAGGAAGCTGCTGGTAAATTTAAATTTATGCAAACTGATCATTTCAACTGGAGAGTGAAGAGGTTCTTCATTTGTTGTTTCTTGTATTTTGATTTTTAAATTGTTTTTTTTAATGGTTTGGAGATTGGATCCAGGGACTTCTGTGGTATGGTGTTTAAAGAATAAAAAAAAAAAAAACACAACTGTGTGGTTCATATTTTATGATCAGTCTGGTAAGAGAAAATGAAAGGCGCTTGAATCCAGCGTTAGTGTCAGCTACATCTTAATCCCATAATTGTTCACTTTCCATGGAGCATGATAGTTGGCTCAGGATCCTGCTGCCAGGGTGTTTAGTATCAGGGTGTAGCTTGCTTTACTGTGGTCTGTGGGCGACTCCTCTGGAGAGCTATACATGACCTTACGCTCTGGTGGCTTCTGCTGAGAACCTTCCCAATAGTCATTCTCTCTTTCCTGAAAGAACCCTAGTGCTGTCTGGGGTGGCATTGTTCCCCAGGTGACTACACATCTTAGCTTCCTCAGTAGAAGAATAGAATTTTGTTGGAGGTTCTGGGGGGAGATTTTTCTTTCCTAAGCCCGTCGTGGTAGCCCATTGAATTCTAGCATCAGGGAGATGGAGGCTAAAGGATCAGGAGTTCAAGGCCAGCCCAAGCAGCATAGCCAACATGAGATCCTGTTCTAAAACAATGAAAATAGATAAAATAATATGAAAGATTTTGCTCTTCGGATATAGGCTGGTATGAACGTCTTCCCATTTTTTTTTTTTTTCTACCTGGTTGGTATCTGGAGGTGGGCTGCCATGCTGTTAGGAGTAAGGAGCCCAGGAAGACAGGACAAGTGGGAAGGTGGGGATCTGGATCAGGCTATAGGATCAACCTGGTCCAGACTCTTAAAAACTCTTTTTTGAGAAATAAATCCTGCTTAGTCAGCAGACTTCCGACACATGCAAGGCAATGCCGCTGCTTCAACCCCTGCACACTGTGTTAGAAAATCTGTTTTTTTTTTTTTTTTTTTTGGTTGTTTGTCTTTCTCCACAATCTTGGATAACATCTTTCTGTAGGCCATTTTTTTTTTTTTTTTTTTAGTATTTAAGTTTTATTTTATTTATTTGTTTTATGTATAGGGGTGTTTTGCCTACCAGTGTATGTCTGTGCACCTCATACATGCCTGGTGTCCCCAGAGGCCAGAAGAGGATGTCGGATCTCTTGGGGGTGGAGTTGCAGACACCCTGGTCCTCTGGAAGAGCAGCCGATGCTTTTGCTGGCTGGGTCACCTCTCCAGCCCCACTTTGCATGTCTTGAATAAAGAAAACCAAGACCAGACTCAATTCCCAGGGCCTGATATCTTTCTCAAAAAGAACACATCTTTTCTGAGTACACTAAAAATGTGTTTTTTAAAAAAGAATATTCTCTTTCCTAGGTTTCTGCTCCAAGGGTGATCTGGAGAACCAAATGAATTCCTTGAACAGAAGCTTTTTGCATGACCATGAAAATAAAGCTCTTTAGGTTTGTTTCAGGGTGGTTTCCTTTATATATGTAGCTCTGCTCTCCGTGTTCACAGTTGTGTGGACATAATCCTGAAAAGCTAGGTTCCCATACTTACACTTAGAAACAATTTCGCACTTCAGGGAAGAAGGTAACATGGAGGGTGGTTTATTCTGGGAAGGGTGAGTCAGACACAGAGTGCTATTACCAAATGCCTTCCAGTGCCCTGGGAGAGGTAAGTGAATGACAAGGAATGAAAGATTTTTTTTTTTCCCCCCGAGAAGTGACCGATTGCCAAACATGATAACCCACACAACTAGACAAACGGGGTTGAAGTGAAACTAATCAGATTTGTTTCAAAACCACCAGCAATGTGGACACAGTGATAATAAGACCTGGAGCACTCAGATCCTTTGCGAGACTTAGCTCTGGTTCGCAGAGGAGAAAAGATTCAGAGCATATTCAATTCCTGTTTTCCTGTTTACGTTTGGCACATAGCAGCCGCCTCAGGACTGGTGATGCAGGGTGTTATATAAGTCTACGTAGGTAAAAAGCAGCACTGATTTTGTTTTTTAAGGTGGCAAATTTTCTAGCAATTCATCTTGAACACAAAACTCCAGCATTCTTCCATCTCCGTGAGGCTTCCTGCTCTGGCGGATAAATTATGACTCCCAGACCTTGGCATGTCATTAAACCCAAAGCGTTTGACAAACTTCGTTTTTAGAAAGTTCTTTCCATGAGTTGGTTTTTAAAAGGAGGAATTCCTGATGAGTTGACTTAATCCTTGCTTTTCGGAGATTTATTTTTTTTAAAAAAAATTCTTTCTATAAACAATGGGATTGTGAGGAGAGCATTGAAGACCAAGAGCTATGTCAGCTCAGCCTATGTAAGAAAACTTGAGCACCCTTTGCAATTTCCTCCGTGCTGGACTGGAGTTTTAGCTCTATCAGCTAATTGTTCTGTCGGAGGCCTGGCAGCCTGCCAGCCTTACCTGCACCGCTGGCTCCTGAGCCAGGTTGCCTGTATATTCACTTAGTCCAGCTGTGAATGTGAAATCATTCACAGGCCTTGGATACAGCAGATGCAAGGTGATTTATTTTTATATTTTGACTAATAATCTCAACTTGTCATTTAGTTTTTAAAATTTGATAAACGGGCTGGGAGTTTGAAGAGGGAGCTGTTTGTGTTAAATTTATAACCTTGCTTCCTGGCATTTTGGAGTTGGTTATTGCTTTTGGATTTATTTTTGTGAGGATAGTTTGTGGGTGTGCACACGTATGCATGTGTGTGTGAATGCATGTGTGTGTGTGTGTGCATGAGCGTGTGTGTGTGTGTGTGTGTGTGTGTGTGTGCATGTGTGTGTGTGTGTACTCTCCTTCTCACCCCCTTCTGGTTTTTCCAATTTTGTTTGATGTGGAAATGTCTTTCTGTATGCTGTGAATATCAATCTTTAAATAAAGGAGCTGTTTTGGCCCTTGATGAGCACTGTAGAAGTAGGTATCAGAATAGGTAGGAAAAGAAGGGCAGAGTCAGAGACAGATGGAGCCAACCACCAAAGAAAAAACATGTAAGGAACACAGGTGAACCACGGGCCATGTGGCAGACAGGTTAATAGAAATGGGTTGAGTTAAGATGAAGGAGCAAGCTAGCAATGTGTCTGAGCCATAGGCCAAACAGCATGAAGTTAATATAAGCATCTGAATCATTTTGGGGGGACTAAGCAGCAGTGGGCGGCTAAGGAGTCTGGGGTGGCAGGTCTGTGGATCTGGATCTCTGGCCTGGGACCAAGAAACCTTATTGTAACATTCGTTAGTATGATGTTTCCCAGAACAGTTTTCAGGAATATGGTCTCAACAGAATGTATAGTGTTTTTGCACATTCTTAAATACTAACACAGGAAAACTGAAAACATGTGAGTATAGTATTTTATTAGTCCAGTCTTTGTCTTTTCTTATGGTCCCCACACAGAGGTTTTTGGCATTTTACCAATAGTTTGGTTATTTCAAGAGGTAGAACAGAAGACTCAAATTCCCAAATAGATTTCAGTGTCTCCCCAGACAGTTCTCTCATGTAGAATTCACTGATGGTCTTGATTCCACGTCCTTTGAGCTGATGAGACACTGCCTCTTCCGAAGTGATTCTTGTCTGTTTCTATGGCCACAGAGAAGTGGACAGAAAGCTGAGAGGTGGTATTTGGATGTTTCCTGTGACTGCTGCAATTGCCCGGGGATTGTATGAGTAATACGGTTGGCTGCTCATCTTGACTGAATGCACAGTTGACTGACTTGTTTCCTGTGAGTCTCTGCCTACGCTGACATACAGCCATGTGGCTTGGATTAAACAGCGAGAACAGGCAAAGAAAGTCAGAGATGTGGTAATTATTTGGATAATTCAGATAAAAAACTACTTTTCCATGGCATATGTTCAGGGGAAAGATGGCTTTATATTTGGGGGGGGGGAGGGAGGGGAAGGATCTCATTTAGAACAGAATTTGGCAAATTACCTATAAAGTGCAATATTCTATTCTAGAATGTTCAGACATTACAGTCTCTGTTGCAATTGTGTAACTTCTTTGTGATATCACAAAAACAGCCTTAGAAAATACCCAGAAGGATGGGCAAATTGTCTTAATAAAAATTTGTGAGCTCAGAGTGGACCTGTGACAAATCCCTGGAACTCAAGAAAATCAGATGCTCTTATAATCCTAGTAGTGGGTACACGGAACCAGGAGAATCCTTGCAGCGTGCCAACCAGCTAGCCTAAGCTAAGAGGTGAGCTTACTGGGCTCAATTCAAGTTGGCCTCTGTTCTTTATACATTTACATATAGGGGGGTTGTTCCTCCTTCCCTGACGTTTGCAACCTATCTATAGAAAAAGATGGTGGCTCCAGACTTGGCCCATGGGCTTTGGTTTATGATCTTTTGATGTAGTCCAACTTCTTCTTTTTACACAAGAGCAAATGGACCCATAGCGGGATAAAGTAGGGCACACGGAATGACCCAGACAGTGACAAGAAGTGAACAACCTTCATTCATGGCTGACAGATGCCATGTTCCCTCACCCAGACACTTTCCTTCAGTTACACCATGGCTATATTCACTGTTTAAGTTGTATCAAGCAGTCCAGTTAGTGCGTAAACGGCCTTCTGGGAGTGGCGTGTGTGTGTGTGTGTGTGTGTGTGTGTGTGTGTGTGTGTGTGTGTGTGTGGCCTATCAGTGCTCTTTATGGATGTTAAAGTGAATCAAATGATCAAATGTAAGTAAGCTGAGGTGTCTGCAAGTTACCTGTTTTTAGAATTCACTCTTGTCTCCTGCCAGTCTTTTCAATTGTTCCATGCCGTTTAGTATCCACATTGTGAAGATCAGGGTGAAGGCCTGGCTGAGTGCTGACAGTATGTGTTGGAGAGGGCTGTCTCCAAGCTGGAGAACGAAGACAGAACGGCAGTCCACTCTGGAAACAGAAGAAATGACTTATGGAGTCCGAGGAAGTGAGGAAATGGGGTGTAGGTGACACTGGGCTGCACAACTTTTTGCCATGCTCTCACCTATTGTGGAGAGCAACTTCTCTGTCTGAATATTGAGCCCAAATGCCTCTGCAGGATGATGCCATGACACTAGCCAGGAGAACCAGTGGTTTTTCCCACAGGTGATAAGAGGTGCTGGCAGAGGGGCTGGAAAAGTGAAATCACTGGCTTTCTCTAGGCATACTCCCTCAGTGTAAGCCCCTGATTGGCAGGGTGGTACCCTCAGTGGACAGAGTCAGAAGGAGAGCAGAAAAATAATCTGGGTCCATCCCTTTTCATCATGTCCTGCCACCTTTTACCTCTGAGGTCCCTTTTGTCTCCTGAACCACCTCCCAGTTGCCCTGTTTATTTTGTTAGCTATTTTTAGGAGAGAAGAAGACAAGCACAGTCAAGTGGTCCGGCCTGTTTTCTCTTACCATCTCTTTGGTACAAGTGTCTGTCTTCAAATGTCAAGTTGTGTATAAAATCTATGTTTATGTAGAAAATCTGGATCTTTTTAGCAAATATGATGGAGTTGGATTTCTCTTATGACATTCTGATGAGAAAGGAAGGTTATTTTCCAATGTCTTCTGAGGAAGAAACGTAATTCTACCCAGAACTTCATGAATCTGTGTCTTACTCCCAAGATCCATGTCCCCCCCATCCCTTTCCCCTCTCTATGCACACATGGTTCCTAGCTTGTTACTTTGCTATTAAAAAAATACTAAGAACAAATAATGAAATTTCAACAGACTTAAGCCACTGTGGCGGTATCCAGTGGCCATGTGAGAGCACTACTGAATCCCAAAGGACATTTGTTTTGCTGTGTGTTAGCTCATGTGACTGGCCTCTGGAAAAGTGAAACAGAAGTCAGAACAGCTTTCATAGACAGCATCAGGCAGAGACGTAGAAGTGAATAGAGTCAGTGTTCATAAACAAACTATAAATTTCAGGGCAGAAAAATTCCACTTGATATATTAAGTTTTTGAATGAGGCAATAACAGCACAGTCTTGATAAACAACATGTCTCTTAGAGTTCACTGTAATCCAAGTGGAAACGGAGACAGAGTTCCTTGGGAAAGAAAAATGTAGCCATTTTGATTCCTACTAGTTAAGATATTCTTTGTAACTGACATAAAGTTCACAGAAAGATTTGACATGTACAGACACCCATAGAACTATCAGGATTTCCAGGATTTCTAACCTTCCAGAAAGTTCCCTTATGTCTCTAAGTGAATGTCTCCACCGAAGGCAGCCACTGTTCTGAACTTTGTCTTCATAGATTAGTCTTGTGTATTTTAAAGCTCCATATAAATGGAACCATACACTGTATTCTCTTTCAGGGCATGGCTTTTCTTACTCCACGGTATTTTCTTTGACTGTTAGCCATGTTGATGCTCGCAATTTACTTGACCATTTTGCTGCTGGTAGACATTCCGAATGTTTCCAGCTTGGGGTTATTATACACTGAGGTATTGAAGTGTCCTTATAGATATCTGTGAGTCCACAGGTTCATTCTTTATGAACATAGAATAGGTGTGTCATAGGATAGGTGTATGCTTAGCACTGGTAGACTTTCCTGGCTGTGGTCCTTTGCCACCTCTGTGGTAGCTGCCAGTCAGCTCTGGGTGCCATAGTGAATTACTGCAGACAGATGGACTTAATCTATACTCATGGAGTCATAGATGAAATTGGTCCAACATCAAAATGCTGGTCGACTTGGTTTCTGAAGAAGGTTTTATTTATGGTTAAGAACAACTGCCTTGTTGCTGTGATACCTCTTGACTTTCCTCTACTAGGACAGTGCTTCCTAGTATCTATTCCTCTAAAAGGCTATTACTTTTGTTGAGGTAGGTCACCACACTTTTGAATTTACAGGACCCATTTCCAAATACCCACTGGTCCATCTCCAAATACCAACACATGGGAAGTTAGGGCTTCAATTTACAATAACTTACAACTTTGAGGGAACAGTCAGTTAATAAGAGTGCTCTTCAATTACTATTTCTTTCATTGAGGTTTTAATCTGGATATTACTGAATGACTAAGGATGTTGAACAACTGCTATATGCTGACTGACCACTGAATATCTTTTTATAAGTGACTGCTCAAGATTTTGTACCCACAGAGCATCATAGGATCACCATTCTCCATGATGGCTAGTAGGAGAGCTTGATTCATACTGGATACTGGTCCCTTGGTGTGTATTTGAATTCAAGTCTCTTTTCTCTGTCTCTCAATAATTGCCTATCAATTCATTTTTTTCTCTCTCCCTCTAACTCTCTGTCAGAGACCAAGCCCAGGGTCTCATACTTTCTAGGTAGGCAGGTCTACCACTGAACCTTACTTCTAGCCTATTAACTCTCTTGGTGTGTTAGCATGATGATAAACAGAAGTTCTTAGTGTGAAGGAGGCCAGTTTTTAAAACTTTAGTAGTGAGTGCCTTTTGTGTACTGTTTAGACATCTTGGCCCATACTGTTGATGACAGTGTTGTACATTTTCTTTGAGATGCTTAGGTGTTCTTACATGTTCAAGTCCGTAATGTATTTTTAACTATTTTCTAAATGTGCTGTGAAAGTTTACTTTGTAGAATTAAGTTTCTGACCCAGACTTTCAGGCCTACCCTCAGGTTTGGATCCACAGACCCGCAGTACCACAGTCCCACAGAGACACATAGATGCTTACATTAATTGTATGCTGATTGATCCGGGGCCCAGGCATATAACTTGCTAGCTCTTCACCCTTAAACTAAGCCATGACACTTATCCTGTTCAGCCATGTGGCTCAGCAACTTTTCTAAAAGCAGCATAGTTGTCCTCTGTATCTTCTGGTTTCTCTTTGGCATTCTGCTCTGTTCTGCCTGTTCCTAGAGTCTTCTTAGTCTGCCTGTCTGCCTTTGGGGAATCAGTGTTTTTATTAAACCAGTGGGTAGGACAATTATTTACAATGGAAATCACATCACTTCTTCACTTTTTAGACAAGATCTGTTTGACTCAGTACAATTTACTTAAGTATTCCTTACAGAACTGCAGCGTGCCTTTACAAGAGTGGGCTTTCTGAGAGTTTTCTATTTGTACAACTGGCCTAGGATCTTTGCATTTTCCTCACTGTATCTACTGTGGTGGCTCTGTATGTCTTTAAAGTGATTACTTATATTGTTCTATTATTAAATAAAATTCAGGAGTCAGATATCAGGATAAAAACCTGATTGGTCAGAGAGGCGTCCAGCTACCTCTAGTATCTCTCTTCTTCCTCTAATCAAAAATACTCGTGATCTTTCTGCTACTTCCTGCTACTTCCCATCTCTCTCTATATGTCTGGGGTCCTCCAAATTCTCTTTGGCTAATTCTGGTCAGCTAATAGCTAACTCTGTCCTCTGATTCAAGATAAACTTTATTGACAATTCTGGAAGTGACAGGGTGTGATCAAAATGTCTTGTCATCTGATAGTGTACACCCTTTAAATATGAATTTTGGATTGCCCTTAGGGGTTCTTTCTATTTTCATGTATATATAAATAGCTTGCCATAAGAAGCTTGCTGAATTTTATTGGAATCATGTTGTATTTATAAGCAAACTTAGGATCCACATTTCCATTATACTGAATCTTCAAATTTATAAACATGCTCTATCCCTTGGTATTTAGGTCTTTCAATAATTTTTTGTCCACAATGGTTTTGTAATTTTTGGTGGTAGATTCTTCTCATTTTTGTAAGAATTATTTCTAGACATTTTATAATTTTTGGTGCTATTTCTTTAAACATTTAAAAATTATTTAAACTGTTTTTGGTAAATATGTAATTATTTTTATGTAAATGATCTTTTTAAACTGCTTTATTTTATTTTAGAGATTTGCTTATTTTTATTTTATATGTATGAGTGTTTTGCCAGTATAGACCTACCATTTGTATGTCTGGTGCCTGTAGAGGCCACAAGAGGACATCAGAGCCCCTGGTTGTGAACTGCTATTGGTGCTGGGAGTGAAACCCGGGTCTTCTGGAAGAGTAACCAGTGTTCCTAACTACTGAGCCATTTCTCAAGCCTTGCTAAGTTTCTTTAATCAGTTTTATGGCCTACAGCTTTGTTTCTCTCTATGTGTTTTATTACATACTTTATGAATGATGCTGTTTTACTTTTTTCCATGTAAAGATTTATTTTTGACTTTTCAAATTTATTTCTTTTATGTATGGTCTGAAAAGTTTTTTTGAGGTTTTTTATTTTTAATCATTATTTTTTATGACATTATTGTACTGACAAGGATGTATACTATGGCATGAATTCAAAGGAATGCTAGGGTAAATGTCTTGCGTTCTTCTGAACTGTAAGGTAAACTTTGCAGATATATAATCATCAGATTAAGAGCTTTCTCTGTTATTCCTGGTTTCCTAAGAGTTTTTGTTTTAATCACAAGAAACTAAATTTTGTTAAATGTTTTTTTGTTTGTTGAAATGAATATGTTTTTCTATTTTATTATTTTAATATGGTGAAATGCTGCATTTACAATGTAAATGTGCTTTGCCCTCCTGTAATGAACTCCATTTTGTCATGATGTGCTATATTTTGTGGTATTATTAAATTTGATATTAATGCTTTACTCAGATTTTTTGAGTATATAATTTGCTTTTTTAATATTCTAATATTATTGTTATTTTCCTCTTTTATTACTCTCTAGGAAGGTTTTTATATGATTTGACAAAAAAGCTACTTGGGCATGTGGTTTTCTTTGTGGGGTGTTTTAAAATAAATCATCAATTAATTTCCCTCTTTTCTCCCTCCCTCCTTCCCTCCCTCCCTCTGTTCTTCTTTCTTTCATAGTCTTCCCAGTCCCAAAAAACTCTTATACAACCCAACCTGGTCTTAAATTTGTGTTATTCCTGCTTCAGCCTCCCGAGTACTGTGATTACAGATGCACCTCTGTATCTTAAAATGATTGAATTTGTTTAATACCATCATGACTATTCAAACTTTCTATTTCTTCATGGGTCAGTTTTTGTAGTGTTTGTAAAATTCCAAATTTCTTCTCAGACAATTCCTCATACTATCTTAATATTTTATTAGTGTCTGCAGGATGTGTAATGACTTCTGTTTTTAAGTCCAGTCTTGCTAGGAACTCATTAGTTTTATTAATTTCTTAAAGTGACCAGCACTTAGATTTGTTGTTTTTTTCTGACAGTGTGCTTATTTTATGTTTCATTAACTTTGTGTCTGCCTTTATTTGTAACTCTATGCCTTCCCTTTGGATGTTTCTGGTTTTCCCCAAAGCTTCTTGTGATGAAAATACATTGTTGTTCTCCAATTTTTTTTAAATACATGCGTCTGCTTAACATATCCATTTATATTTTAACCTGTGTGTTTAGCTTTATAAACATTTCCCTAAGCACAGCTTTGGCTGCACTTTCTTCTATGTTGATTTCTTTACTGATTTGCAGTGCATTTAAATGTGTTACTTAATTTCCAAACATTTGGTGGTTTTCCATTTATTTTTCTGGCATTGACTTCACATAAAATAAGTTAAAGATGTTATTCTGATCCTAATAGAAAGTTTGTTGGGATTTGTTTTATTAGCCAGCTTGTAGTTTATTTTCTTAAACATTTTCTATGTTCTTGGAAACAACATACATTTTCTAGACACTGGGTGGAGTATTATAATTAGATCATGTAGGTTAATCCTGTTGTTCATTTTTCTGTGCTTTTTGCTGATCTTTTGTCTGCATACATTTTTATCTGAGATCTTGAGAGGAGTGTGTCTAAGACTGTTCTGCTACCCTAGGCCATGTGACTCATACTCCCCTGAGCTGTGGTCTATACTCATTCCTGGGCCTTGATGAACTAGGAGTCCTCAAGATGAGCCTGTGTGGCCTGTGTAGAAAATTCAGGGTGACATATGAGTGACAAATTAAGCTTTGTCAATTGCATAGTTATAGTTAGGTTTAAAAATGAATATGTATATACTGGATGTGTATGTACATGTTCTTCTGGATGTGCTTGTGTGTTTTTGTAGCTCAGAGGCTGGCATAGTTTTACTCATCACCTTAGTGTCTGAGATGGGGGTCTCTCAGTGAACCTAGAACTTACTGATTTGGTAGGCAGGTTGACCAGTTAGCTCCAGACATCACCTGTCTCTACCTTTCAGCTCTGGGATTATATACCTGAGTTGATCAAATGTTTTTGTTTATATTTTAATTTATTTTTTGAAAGTTTTGCACACAAGATATTTTTTATCATATCCTTCTACAATCACTTACCTGAAATTTCCTCTAGTGTCTCCCATCCTGTTACCCTCTCAACCTCATATCCTCTTTATATACTTACATTTTTAAAAATTTCAATAACCTCCAGTTAATGCTGCCCATGGGTACATGGGCATGGTACCATCCACAGGGCCTAGGAAACTGAGGAGAAGGACTCCCCCTTTATCAGTACTATCAACTGTCAATACCTTCTCCACCAAGATGAGGCCTCAGGACCCATCACCACTCATGCTGGAATCTTGACTGTCTTGATCTTGTGCAGGCTATACAGGGAACCAGAGGAGCTGATGTGTGCAATAGTCACATTCATGTCCAGAAGTCTGCATTTTACAGCTCCCCTCCTCAGTTCTTACATGTTTTCCCCACCCCCTCTCTAAGCCTTGGATGGAGGAAGGTTTTATAGATGACTCATCCACAGCTGAGGATTCACAGTTACTGATACTTGGCACTTCTGACCAGTTATGAGTCTCTGAATTAACTACTGCATGCTACCAAAAAATACTTCCTTAATCAAAGTGAAAAGCAACACAAATAAATGAGTATAAATATAAATATTTAGAGGGCAGTTTGACAGCAAGGTCACTTAGGATAATAACAACACATTCCCTTCTAAGATCATATGATACCCCCAGGCCTGGGGTTACAGTACCAGGCATAAAATTCTTTCTGTAGAGCAGACCTCATATTCAGTCATAAAATGGTTGGTTACCCTACAACCATCATGTCACTATTGCCCCAGTGGGCACATATTGCTGGTAAGATTGATATTACAGAGTGCACAGTCCAGCACTGGGTAAGACCATTGGCATTTTTTATTTCTCAGCAGTCTGCATAGTACCTTTTGGCATCATGCTAAGCTAGTGAGTAGGGAAGCAGTTTCTTACACAATGCATACAAAATTGGTGATGTCTTCAGCAAAGAAATTTACCATATAATTATGATTGGCAGCCAAGAGCAATAGCAACTGACTGTTGTTTTGACTGCTTCTGGGGCCTCCAGAGTCCCAGAGAGGTATCACATGACTGACACCAAGAGCTTCATATAAAGACTCATCTATTCTGGGAGCCATCTTATCTACCTGTGGAGTGTAACTTCTGTTTAAACTTCATATAAATACACACATACATTTTAATTAGTTTACAAACTAGTGTATTTTCTGTAAGGCTTCTTTATCATCCATGCCTGACTTTATTTTTAAATTTATTTTGATATTGTATTTTAATTATAATATTTCTCCCTCATTTCCCTTCCTCTAAGCCTCTCCCATATCCTTCTCCCCACTTTCCTTCAAATTCGTGACTTCCCTTCATCAACCGATAGTGCTTTACTATATATGTGTATATAGTCTCAGATATAACCCTTTGAATCCATATAATGCTATGAACGTTTTCAGGGCTGACTATTTTGCACTCAACAACCAATCAGTGTGCTCTCCCCTGGAGGGCCACCTCTCCTACTCCCAGATTTGGTGTGCTCTTCTTTGGGGAGGACCACCTCTTGTGCTCCCAGTTTTACTCAGTTTCCCACTGTGTTTTAGAAGTAGGTTTTTAAAAGTGAAAATAGATTTTTTTTTCATACAATATATTCTGACTATGTTTTCCTATCCCCCAAGTCCTTCAAGGTCCTCCTCACTTCCTTACCCACTCAAACACACACTCATTATTTCTCTTTCATTAGAGTAAGGCATCAATAATAATAACATAAGATAATATAAATAATCAACAATAATGATAGCAAGATAAAATAAGACAAGCTGGAATAGAACAAAATAAACAAACAGAAAAATAAGAACCTAAGAAAAAGCCAAGAAACACAAATAAACACACACACACGCATATCCACACACATAGAAAAACTGTATTATATACACAAATGATCTATAAGGAAAAAAAAGCCCCAACAAAGCATTATGAGACAAAAAAACCTCCAAAAATGCCATTGAGTTTGCTTGATTTTGACCATTGTCTTAGTCAGGGTTTCTATTGCTGTGAAGAGAAACCATGACCACAGCAATCCTTATAGAGGAAAACATCTAATTGAGATGGTGGCTTACAGTTCAGAGCTACAGTCCATTATCATTATGGTGGAGAGCAAAGTGGTGTGTAGTCAGACATGGTTCTGGAGAAGGATCTGAGAGTCCTTTGGTCTGATATTCTTGAGTGAGGTCACAAAAATGGGCATTTTCCTCAAGCTGTACACCACACACTAAGGTGTTCTGGACATTGTCCCTGCGAAGAGAGTGTAGAATGGGAATAAGTACAGCAGAGATTCTGGGATCATAGAGGAAGCTCCATCTACTCAAGGAGATACGTTTGTTTAGCAAATTATCAATTTTAAGGGGAGCCGGCATCTACCTGAAGTAGGAATTCCAATGTCTTTGGAACTGTTTCTACCTGGTGAGGCTTCCTTAGGTGGCATACATGACCACCTAGGCTGTCAGCAGCTGCAGTTGGTACACTGAGGGGCTAACAAATTAGCATAAATTTCTTTAGAGATGAGGTTAGGAACAACACAGGCTTCTGAGTTCAGAAAGACCCAACCCTAGATCCTATTCTGGCACTTTCTGGTCCCTCTGCCCATCATCTCTCTATAAAATGTGATCCACAGGGTTTACAATTAGAGTGAAGAGCATGGTGTTTGGGCATAGACATAATCAACATAGTCCTCCTCACTTCTGTTTCCTAGTCTCTCAAGTGAAAGAATGGATAACCTTGCTGGATTAGTGCAGGTTTGCTGAGGAGCCTGGCCCAGAAGACTGGGAGAAGCTAGGGTTCAGGGTTGCTGGTCCAAGGCCTTATAAACAATGTTAAGATTTTCTCCCCAAAGAAACGAGGGCCATTCTGAGCTGGATCAGACTGTGTTCATTACCTTCATTTTATGCTGATCCAGCTAGTAGTCATCATAGTTAGAAAAGACATACCTGGCACGTTATTTCTGCCCAAATGTGGAAGAGCCCCTCGCCAGTCAGAAGTCAACCCAAAAATAACTGGACTGGTTTCCTTCTATACCAACTGGGATCTGTTAGCACTCATCGCTTTTTGAGAGCCACGGGGAGGCACATCTTAGGAAAACATTCCTGCCAGCCTCTGAAGGAAAGCTGGTGGTTCAGGCTCAGCAGGGGCTCTGGCAGGAACAGAGAGGCCTGGACTCAAGCTGGTGGAGGTCACATCAGCAGCCATGGTGATCTGCAGCCATGGTGGACAGTACCCTGGGCCTTCAATGAAAAAAATGGTCATACAGAATGTGAGCTAGGCATACTCTGTGTCAGATTCATCAGCAACCCGGGAGGGTCTTGTTTCTGGCAGGCAGCATTGACAACATTCTAGAAGCTTCTCTGGCTAATCAGGTAATCGGGCTATGATTGATAGTGATGTCTGTCACTGAGCTGGAAGGGGCTGGTTGACTCAGAATTTCTTTCAAAAAAATTTTAGAAATGGACTTGTCTATCTATGAGGAAAGTTGATGATATAGAGTCATAAAATGAAAACAGTAATTTCTCCATTTTCTTTTTATTATGACAGTATCAAGTGAATGAAAGTTTGGCGGGAGGGGGACGTTCCTTCACCTAACTCCGTCTACATCATTGCTTTATTTATTTATCCCAGAAACCTTCCCTTCGGGTCCTGCTAGTCCGTATGTACTTCTCCTTTACTGCCCTTCTCATTAACGCTTCCTAGGACCAGTCAGCCCTGGGCAGACTCTAGCTCGTGGGTTCCAGTATATATGAGTAGAACACACACACTCTCTCTCTGAGGACCTGATTTTATTTCAGGATAGAGGGTATAGTGTGCATTTCAGGCAGGGTGGACTTCATTACTACCATTGATTCTGTGGTGCAGACTGAACAGAAATCCTCTCAGCCACCCTGACCTTTTCTCATTACTCTATGTCTGGCTGGGGGAAGTAGCTCAACTTTCCAACCTCTTCTTATTCATATGTTAAATGAGAGTGGGGTGTGTTTTGGGGTGATGTGAGTTAAGTAAGATGTGTTGGGGCATTTAGAGATGTGGGTAGATTAATGAGTGCCATGCCCATACCCAGATTCTTTTTTTTTTTTTCCCAGTGAGGTGACTGCAGTAATTTTCTCAGTACACTGCCTAGGTGCTTCTGGAAAAGTGGAGACTCAACTGTAAATCAGCATCTAGTTTCCCATCAGCATGGTAGTAAGACAAGCATATGCACAGAGTTTGCTTACATCAGCATAGTCTGCATGAACTGTCCCCAAGGCCAAGCCAAAGTAAACAGGAAAGACAGATGGATGAAATATTATCAAGAGCAAAGACATGAGAAACTGCCCAGAGCAGCTGAGTGATATTTTCTGACCAACATCATCATTCTTTTGGCTGGCATCTGTGGTCCCTAAGTCCTCAAAGATGGTGAGGAAGAAACAGGACATGTTTGTTTATTTTGTGTGTGTGTGTGTGTGTGTGTGTGTGTGTGTGTGTGTGAGAGAGAGAGAGAGAGAGAGAGAGAGAGAGAGAGAGAGAGAGAGAGCATATGAATGTGCCATCTTAAAAATGCAATGTATATGCGAAATGGTTGAAAGTGGGGGAGAGATGCCAGGCTCTGCTTTAATTGGATTTTCTAAAGTGTAAGTAAGATCCAGAGGGAAGATGAGTTCTTTGGTGGATGTCTTCCCTTGGGTTATGCACAACTGGCCCAGAGTCCCCCTCATGCCTAAAGCAGGAACTGTATTCTTCTCACACTCAGAATTATAACCTGATTGTTTTTCTAGAAACTGATATCAAATCCATGGGCCCTAATAAAAGGAACGGACCTCTAAAGTGTTAGGAAATGCATATGGAAACAAATGATGTCATAAGAGGCAGCAAAGAAACATGGTCCCCAACTCTTTTCTAGACAGATGGTCCAGCAAAGTGAAGCTGTGAGACAGATCCAGCCCACTCCCTGTTTTTGTCAATGGAGTTTTATCAGAACACATTTGCTTACATTTTCTCCCCAAGTTTTGTGTCATGATAGTGTAGAATTGATTTGCTGTGACAAAGATTTTATAATGAATAAATCTTAAAGCATTTTTTACTGTTCACTGAAGTTGCTGTTGTTCTTATTTGTAGAATCTGGTTTTGTTCATTGTCCATCACTTACATCAGCCGTATGCCATACTTTTGTTTCTGGGATTTTGGAAGTGGTGCTCTGCCTTTCTTTTTGCTAACTTGTCACTGCTGATTTCATATCTGCCTAAGTGTTATTTCTCCCATGATGCCTTGCTTGGCCTACAGAAACTTAGCTAGGTGCCTGTCCTTGCCTCAGGAAGTTCAGAATTACCCACAAGGATGTGACTCTACTCTACACTGTGAGCTTTGAACAGTAAGTGCCTGTGTCAGAATTTGGGTCCCTGACTAGACCTCAGGGTGCTTCTTCCTCCTCCTCCTCCTCCTCCCCTTCCTTCTCCTCCCCTCCTGTTGTTTTGTGCTTTATTGCCTTTCCATCAGGCTTTTACCTCGTACTTGGACAGCGGGTACAGCCTCTCGTTCTGTTGATGCTTGGTGAGGCAGCGGCACATGGCTCTAGTGTTCTTGGGGAGCAGGTCCAGAGGCTTGTACTTCTTGCCCTTGTAGAATTTCCTGAGGTTTTCGTTCTGAGTCTGGTAAATGATGGTGAGGACACATGTGACGAATTTGTGGACAACTCATATCTTGGAGAGCTTGGAAGTCATGTTGCCTGTCACCTTGGGCGAAGTGATGCTGGGACAGCTCCACCTTCTGTCGGCTTGTTTTAAGCTGCTCCTCCTTCTTGCAGGTCTTAACCCTAATCTCAGCAATGGCTGCATTGCTCACTGCTGAGGCCACGTGGTCTCTAGACCCCAGGCTTCTTGAGGGCAGGAATTTACCTGTTAACTCTGAATTCCAAGCAGCAAGTATGTAATATTTAGTTTTAAACTTGATAACTTCATGGCAAGGTTTACAGATGGTGAATGAGAGTTGGTCATATTATCTGAGTGAGATGATCTGAATTTTCAGATACACCTCAAACCACCAATTCATTTCCACACCCCCCCCCCCCCCCCGAGATGTGGAAATCTTCACCGCCATGTTGCACACCATGAAGTATTTACCTCTGCTCTCACATTTTGTTCTGGCTCTTCTCAAGGTCATTTCCAGTAGGCCCAGTCTCTCACAGGTTTTTTTTTTTTTTTTTTTTTTTTTTTGCAAGACATCAGAACCTTCTGTGCATTTATGGCACAGTTCTTTCATTACCTCAGATGCACACTTTCGACTTAACATCACAGGCATTTTCTCCAAAGTCTCTTCCACTCTCCTTTCGAGACAAGGAAAAAAGCTCCTTAGGAGAAATTATGTAACTCTAGAAATAGCAGCCAGCATTTGAGACATCCTGTGACAGCTAAAAGCCAAATTCCAGATGTTGGATTTCGATTCCCCAACGAAATGTGTGCAGAGGAGGGATTGGGGTCTAGTCAGGAACTCCTTAGAAATTTACTGATTGTCCTGTCCATGAAGCAGAACTCCAGATAGGCATGGAGAAGGGCTTTGGGGCCCAGGTTTGGGGATGGTACCTCTGGTTTATTTTCTCAGAAGCCCATTGGCCACTGGTGGATTTTCTCAAGCTTGGCCAAAGTTCTCAGTAAGTGCTTACTTCAGAACTTTTAAATAGTGCAATCAGGACAAGGTGTTTGGAGTTTCTTTTAAAGAAATGTATCTGCTTTTCTTTGTGGACTTACAGATATGTTGAACAAGTAACTTCCTTATGTGAAGTTACTGCTCATTTTCCTGGCTTATTTTAGTCATAGTTGGGATTTTTCTTTTTTACACTATCCATAGGCATACTTTTAAGTTTTGTCAGGAAGTAAACACCAAAGCTCCTACATAACACTCATCAATATTTAGTGTACACAGACATGTAAGGGTTTCTAAAGGAAAATGAGACCCAGGACTGGGTAAAAGTGGAGTTTAGCTGGAAAACAAGAAAAATTCTTTGTTTTATTGTTTAGAAGCAAGGCAGTTTTTGAAAGAAGCCACTGAGAAACACAAATAAGTTTTTGGAGCTTTCAAAAGAACCGTTTTCTGTCCTCCATGTAAGCACGAGGAAACCAGCTCTTGATTACAATAAAAGTTTAGATCAAGTGTCCCGCAATGACAGGGCAAAGAAATGGTTGCATTTAAGAGACGTTGAGTCATGGAAGAAAGGACAGATTCTGGAATCAATCAGTGATCTAACACAGAGCTGCTGTGGTCAGACCGTAGAGCTTTTCCTGTCTTCTCTTTCTGGGGGAAGCCCACACTGTCCTGTGTCTGGGAGGGAGAGTTCCCTATAGTTCACCTCAGGAGACTCAAAATCACAGTGACCAGGCTTATTAGAATGGACACAGAGGTAGGACAGGTGGGTGCATTCAGGAAAAGTGCCTGATTTTGTCACAGTTGTCACCCAAGATTTGCTAGTAGCTACTTAAGAGAATTTTAAGAAGAACCAATGTTTTAAAACTTTGCACAGAGCTTTTGAGGGACCCCTGGTCCCCCCTGACTGTATAGAGTGAAATATTCTTGCTTATGTAATTCTTTGAAGGTTTATTGGGGTATATATGACATCCTTTTGTCAACCGTCCCGTTTTTCAGCTTCAACATTGCTGCCCTTGGGGGAGTTGAATGACTTGGTCCCAGGACCCAGTCCTAGGCCCTGAAGATGTTTTAGTACCCTTCCTGGCCACTCCCCAGTGGGTAACAGTGGTACCCTCTCTTAGCACTTTGGGCTGCTGTACAAGAAAACACCATGCATTAGGCTCATGAACAACAACTTAGTCTCTCACATTTCTAAAGGCTTTGATGTCCAAAGTCAAGTTCTCTGCAGCCTGGAAAGGATCAAACACATCATAGACAACTGCAGTTTCAAACTAACCTCAGTGGAAGAGATGCAAGGTCTCTTTCTGGCCTCCTTTAGTTTTTCATTCTGATTTTTTATAGTACTAGAGATTGAACTCAAGGCCTTGTGCATGATAGACAAGGACTCTACTGCTGAAGTCTATTCTCAGTCTGTCTTTATCTCATAAATTTTGAGAAAAAGTCTTGCTAATTTTCCCAGGCTGGCTTTGAAACTTTCTGTCCCCTCCTCTTAGTCTCCTGTATGTGGTGTGACAAGCTGCTCAGGCCTCTTATAAAGACAGTGAACTCAAGCAGGAGACCTCTAGCCACATAATCTGGTTATCTCCCAAGGTCTAGTTTCCTAACATATCACCTAGGGAGAGAAAATGTCAACATGAGTTTTGGGAAGATATAAACATATATATTATGTTTATAATTTTATTTATATAGGGACACAGTCCAAGTCTCAGATACTAAAGTCCAAAACGTCTTTAGACATTACCAAATATTCATGGCTGGGGACAAAAAGAAACCCTAGTTGAGAAACACTGGCTCGCTCACTGGCTAGAGTGTAGGTCTTTCCTCCCCACAGCCAGAAGTTTGGGCCCTTCTTCCTTCTCCCTGCCACTGAGGCAGGCTGGTTTTCAGTGTCTTAAGTACACACTCATCCATGTTCTTTACTTCCTGCTCATGGGTCTTTCTCCCCTAGAAACACCACTTGGAAGAACACAGGGAACAATACAAATGTAGGGTTTTTGTTTTTTTGTTTTTTTTTTTTTCACTAAAAGTGATTTCCTTCTGTGACTTAAAAAATATTATGGTAGTCTTATCAAGGATTTGAGTTCAAAATCCTAAGGCATAGTAGCACTCAAGTTCATGAGTGCAGGGTCTCTGTGTGCCATAGCTGGTCCATTTGGTTATGTGGTTTTGGAGTTTGGGACTCGAAGTAGCACATGGGAAGTGGAGATGATGGAACCCCCTAGTGTCTGACCCCGGTTAATGTTCTGAGACTCTGCAAGTAGCCCCTTAATGCTGGCACTGTACCAGTGCTCTACACTGTCCGAACAGTTAAAGCCCTTTCGCTGGGGGACAAAGGTGACTCACAACATCCACCCGATCTCAACTTTCAAGCTCAGAAGAAAACCAACCAGCTATATGACTGATATGTTATATAAAAGCCTTGGCAAGTGAAGCTCAGTGTCTAGTGGGATGCAGGACTGCATCTCAAGTAGCATTCATGATGAGAATATTAAAGGGGCCAATGAGAGTCTGTGTACATTTAAATGTGGAGGATGGAGAGGGGCGATGACTTCCTGGTCAGCTGACAGGAGCTTGGGTCTGTGCCTGTACCTTTGAATAGACATGTCATACTTAAGTAATGGTAATACTTGAGTGTAGAACACCGACTGCCCCAGGAATTGGCTTGTAGCAGAACACCACCTGAGAACACATCAAGATAGGAAGAATTCACTTTGTCCTTGTCTTAGTTAGGGTTTCTATTGCTATAAAAAGACGTCATGATCATGGCAACTTCTATAAAGGAAAACATTCAATTGGGGCTGGCTTACAGTTCAGAGATTTAGTCCATCATTGTCATGGTGAGAAGCATGGCGGCATGCAGGCAGACATGGTGCTGGAGAAGGAGCTGGAAGTTCTACATCTCAATCATCAGGCAGCAAGAAGAGAGTGATATTTATGTACCCTCTAAGGAATAAAGCTTGCCTGAAGATCAGACGACAGAGCCAGCCACAGAGTTAGGTCAGGCAATGATATCACACACCGTTAATCCTAGCACTCGTGTGTGTGTGTGTGTGTGTGTGTGTGTGTGTGTGTGTGTGTGTGTGTGTGTGTGTGTGCAGATATCGGTTTGGATCTCTGTGGAATACACAAGATTAATCCAGTCTGGAGGAGAAACAGAGCCAGGCAGTGATGTCACACACCTTTAATTGCAGCACTAGGAAGGTTGAGACAGGAAGTGATATGGCTGGGTAGGGAAAGAAATATAAGGCAGGAGAAGAAAGGAGTTTAGCCCTGTCCTTCCTTCCTTCCTTCCTTCCTTCCTTCCTTCCTTCCTTCCTTCCTTCCTTCCTTCCTTCCTTCCTTCCTTCCTTCCTTCCTTCTTGGCTCAGCACTCAGAGGCATTCATTCTGAGGATTTGTGTAAACAGGCTCTTCCCTTTTTGGTCTGAGGATTCAGTAGTGGTGAGAAGTTTCTCTAATGCCTTGTTCCTCTGCTTCTCTGACCTGTCAGCATTTACCCCAATATCTGGCTCTAGGTTTTTATTACAACCAATTAGGATTTGTGCAACACCCACTGGGCTTGGCTTGAGCTTCTGAAACCTCAAAGCCTACCTCTAGTGATGGACTTTCTCCAAAGAGGCCACACCTACTCCAATAAGACCATAGGCCTTAATTCTTTTAAATCATGTCATTTCCCGTGGGGAAACCTATAGGAGCCATTTTTAGTCACATCACCATAGCCACTTGCCAGAAACCATTAGGAACTATAGATGGCTCTGTCAACTTCCTATCAAAACTATAGCTGTACACATGGTCACATGAACACTCACACTGGCAGAGACTCTCTATTGCCTTCCATGAAAAATGCAGTACTTAAGGTGGGCAAAAGTCTTACTTAGCACTATTTATGTACGTTGTTAATGGTTATGTGGTTCTTGGTTCTGAAGAGGTTGGAAATACATGTGAGTGTGTATGACAATTATGTGTATTGACAACTAATGACAAATTACTAAGGCTCCCAGTTGCACAGTAGAAGCAGCCTAAAAGCATGTAAAGTTTGACTGAGCCATACCATAGTGCCTGGATATTTGGTTTGAGACTACTCTGGATATTTTTATAAGGGTGTTTTTGAATGACACCAACTTCTACATCATTATGTGTTCTGGATAAAGAAGGTCAATCTTCCTAATGTGGTGGGCCTCACCCAATCAGTTGAAAACCTGCACAGAGCAGTACACTGATCTCCTGCAAACCAAGGAATCCTATAGGCAATGGCCTCTGGAGTTAACTCTGGCATGGTTCTTTCAGGCAATGGGGTCCACCCTGTGGATTTTGGATCATCTTCCACAGTCAAGTGAACCAAGGCTTTCTAATTAGTCTCTATTTATTCAAATCCTGGTAATTTTCTTTGGAGATCCATGTCTTTTCCCAATCTGGGTGGCCAGACAACAAATTATCAGGGGAGAGTTATTTGAAAAAAATCTCTGAGTGATTTTCATGTGACTCTGCCAGAGCTGCATTCTCTCCTCACATAAAATAGGCCTTGCTTCACATCACTTCACCAACTCTGCCTTCACATGGCTGAGTGACGTAGTCTGTCGGCACATAGAAGTGTTCCTTTCTGATGAATGAAGATAAGTACAGTCCCACAGTCCCAGACTGCTGTTGGGACAATGGGAGGGGGCAGAAGGCAGAAGATGTCTCACGCAAGGAGACACAGAAAGGCATATTTACCCTTTTCTAGGTGTGTGTGTGTGTGTGTGTGTGTGTGTGTGTGTGTGTGTGTGTGTGTGATAACTTCTGTATCTGTGATGATCATGAAACAGCTCTGGAAATACGGTGCTATCCCCCAACTAGCCTTTGGCACTAACCTTTGGCTTTTCTTTTTGAACAGACAACCCAGGCTCAGAAGTTTGCCTTTGTGGCTCAGAGCCCAGGATCTGACCTGAGTTTAACACAGCAAGGACTTAGCCAGGATGGGTGGGACCCTGGACATTAAAAATTCAGGTCTCTGTTTAGGGGGACTCTCTGGGACTTTAGATGAAGTCATCCATCACTCAGGAGATGTTGATCAAACAAACTGATACAGTGTAGACCGACTGCTTCTGAGTAAGGACCAGAAGACATATGTGACTGATTTGCAGGGTTGGCACAGGGGCACATTCTTGCCTGAGTCTAATGGCTGGAGCTCATGTGTGGATGAACAAGATCTCTTCCGGCCATGGTGGGCAGTGTGGTGGTGATGTGCATTACTTTGGCACATTCTTCTCCTGTCAGGTATCAGAGTGCCTGGTTACGAAGTGGGTGCCCTCACGAAGTTCATTCTGGGATACCCGAGAGGGCTATGGGAGACTATTTTTCCTGTATTTAGTCATTCTGAGTGAAATGTATTCTGGATATTTTAAATGCATGTCCTGCAATTTATGGCATTATAAACAAGTCAGAGCTGCCTAGACCGAAACTACAAAGACGTGAGGAGCTGGTGGAGACACGTGGGCGTGGATAACATAGTTAGCGTTTGTCTCAGCTTACACAGCATTCACCTTGGCCTGCACCCTTCACCTGCATCCAAGTAGTGAGGATAGTTGGATTTGCTTCTATCCAATCTTGAAGATGACATTCTAAAAAAAAAAATCGCTTTAGAGTGACCTGTTTTCATTTTATGCTTATGAGTATTTTGCCTGTATATGTATATGCACCATGTGTGTAGTATCTCTTGAGTCCTAGAGACGGCACCAGATCCCCATGAGCTAACGTTATGAACAGAGGACATTTTTTAATAGCTTAAAGAAAGCATTGAAGATGACAAAACCTATGCAAACCTAGTCAGAGTTTATACTGGGTAGGCAAACTTACCCTGACCCAGGAAAATAAACTATTTAAATGGTATTTAATAGAAGTCGCAATACAATCTTAAAATTTCTAATCAACTAATTTCTTCTTATACTTATCACCTGCCTTAGGGTTAGGCTTTGTGCTAATCTCTGAACAGGTACAATGCCTGCGCTAATTAGGCTTACAGAAATGCTGTACAGGGCAACAATTATCATGGTATACAAATATAATTTAATGGTAGGGGGTCTAATATGTTCTTAAAACACTCTAAGTTTCCCCATAAGTAAAACAAAGGTGAGTATTGTGTTGGATAGCTTTTTAGCACTATGAAAAATATCTGTGATAAATCAGCATCAAGAGGGGAAGGTTTTGGTACACAGATTTGGAAGGTTTAGATGGTGATCATTTGGATCTTTGTCAGGCCTGTGGTGAGACAGCATCTCATGGCTGAAGTCCTTGGCTGACAACACATACCTGGCATTAGGAGGTTGGGTAAGTCTTAGTGATAATGGTGATGTCAGTCACGTTTTCCTAGCTGTGACTAAATACCTCAGAGAAACAAGTTATGGAGGTGGGGGCGGGGGACTTCTTTCTCATGGTTTCTGGTATTTCAGCCCACAGTCCTTATTTCCACTCGCTCTGGCCTGAGATAAGACAGATTGCCATGACTTCAGGAATGGGTAATGGAGGGGCTGCTTGCCTCATGCCAGACAGGAAGTGGAGACGAGAGACAGGTAAGAGCTGGGATAAGATACTCTCAGAGACCTGTCCCCTTGCCTCTACCAGTGACCTTTCTCCAGCCATGTCTTCCCTTTCCTTTCCAGAACTTATAGCAACGTCATCCAGGAGCCAAGTATTCAGCACAGGAGCGTGTGGAGACATTTTATGTTCAAATCATCATCATCATAATGAGTATGTAGTCAGTTGATAGATGTTAGCTCTCAAACAATTGTGGTCGACACTTTAAGAGGCATATAAGTAAAATGCCGTGAAGGTCAGAAGAGGGAGACCGTGGCCTTAGGAGAGTCTTCTTGGAGCTTGGCCTTCCAGAATGTATTTGACTACAAGAGGCAGTGTGGCCACATAGTCCTGGCATACACATGGTCCAGAAACTGGACAATGTGGGACATCATGGGCCTCAGAGATAAGGCCAGCTGGCTGAGGGAGGAGGACATGTATGAACTGAGGTGGGAAATGTAGGCTTTGTCACTAGCACCATGAGTGCATTCCAAATGTTGATGTCGGGTTTGGTGGGTGGGGAAGCTCCTAAAGGCTTCTAAGCTATGAATGCCGTGGTCAGGGCTGTCTTCTCTAGAAGGCTTCCTTTCAGGGGTTACCTAGGGAACGAATAAAATATTGGCAGGGTTGTTGGTTCTGGGGTTTAGAATGAACTCAGAGCCAGACTGTAGTCCAAAGTAGATGAGATTTTGGCTCTAAGGACAAGGATTAGCTCAGACATGAAAACTCACAGGGGTCAGATTCAGCTGGTCCGGTCCCCACGTCAACAGCAGTGCCAACGATTTATGTGTTTTTGAAGTAATCTCATCTGTCCACCTCCACTCGCTTCCCTCTGTAACAGGGACACAGGGCTGGCAGAGAGACAGCATAGAGCCTACACCTGGGGCTGTGACTTATCCCAACTTGCCGTCAAAAGTCGTAGCATCCTGCATGCTCCCTCCACCAGTTCTAAGTGGGGGGGGGGGCAGAGTGTGAGTAGGAACAACTTTACCATCAGATCTTTTGTGTGCCTTTGATGTGTGATCCTCAGAACTCCTGGATATGAGCTGTATGGAAAGGTCTCTCTACTTGCAGGCTTCAGGGAACCAGTAAACAGGAAGTGAACAGAACAGTCACAGTTGAAGTGATAGGCTGTGTCTGTGGCAGAGGAAGCCATGGGGGATTTTGGTGTGTCTTTGGGGGTGGGAACAGCATCTTTCAACTCTCCGTACTGTCTTCTTTATATTCTATATAGTATCCCTGTGAGCTTCAGTGTCTGGAAGCAGAGAGGCCTTGATTTGCATCTTAGGCCCACCTGGCCTCAGACCCCCCTGATAACTCCCAGGGCTTTGCTTACAACAGCATAAATGCTTGTCAGAGTGTAAAGAGGTGGCAGGTCAGTTTTGGTGCTTTTATCTGCAAGCCACTGAAAAATTCAACCTTAAGTCATCAGAAATCAATGAAATGTTCTAGTTTGGGGAACTAGCTGAAGTGTAGCGGCTTCATGTAAGACCTGTGTTGTGGAGAACAGACATTTAATTCTGCCGCCCACAGTGGTTCTTCTGCCCAGGCCTGCTTCCTCTCATTTTATAGTGATGGCTGATGCTCCACACACAGCCTCATCTTCACCCAGTTTAGTGGGGGCTGCCATAGGCATGTGACTGCTTCTGAACCAGGAACAATCTTCAGAAATGCCCATGCAGATCTCTGGCAAGTCCTATGACCTTGTGAAACTTTCCTCTCTATCCCTAAGTTTTCTAATTCATCAAGTTTATGACAGTCACTACTCAGACAAATGTGGTGGGAATGCATGGACGATGGTTAGCTCACTTTGATGTTTTCCTAGACCATTGTCAACAACCTATTGTGGAATCACAGAGTCAATATCATGGATTGTGACTAGCTTCAAAAAAAGAGACACATCAGAGCAGGAGTCAAGATCAAATACCAGATGCTGTATTTTTTATAATAATTTATTTTGTGTATTTTATTAATGCTTTGTTTGCATGTACATCTGCCCCTCAGAAGATGGGCATCAGATTCCATAGACAACTGTGAGCTGCCATGTGGGTGCTGGGAATTGAACTTAGGACCTCTGGAATAGCCAGTACCCATAACTGTTGAACCATCTCTCCAGCCCAGCGGATGCTGTTTTGTGAAGCTGTTTATTGACTTTTATATCTATTCATGTGGTGCATGACTGTAGTAGGAAATTACGGAGTAGTTCGTGAAGAAAGGTTGAGACTCATTAGCTTGAGGTCATTAGAGGGAAAGGCTGAGGCAGAAGCCTCACTCTTCTCACTGGGAGAGAGGGGGAGATGCTGAGGAGAATAAGAATTGCAAACTCTTCGGTGGGATTTACTGCCTGCCAGGCGCTGACGGAAGAACTTGAGATGTAAGTCCACGTGTGACCCTCACAGCATCTTTGAGTCCAGGCATCTGTAGCCCCCAGTTTCAGAGAATCAAACAGTAGGAGAGAAGTTGAGTAACTGAGGCCAAGTCATACAGCTAGGGGTGACAGGGCTGAGTTCAACCCCAGCAGTCTGGCTCCAAAGCCCACAGCTTCACAACCCAGAGGTGAAGCTCAGCCTTTGATGCTTGCTACATAAATTTAGAGTGCTTAGTGTGCCTTGAGATTTTCACAAGTATTCCCCAAACAGCTGTTCCCCCAGGAGTACTATTTTGGAAAGAGTGATTTGCAGCCATGAAAGAGGCTTGTAATGTCTTCTCTAGACTAAGGTCCTGGAAAACAGCTCACAATGGGAAGGAAATATTATTTACTGTTCCATGGCTTGTGCTTAGCAAAAGAGAGACTACTACACAGCCTACTCAGGTTGGGCTCATAGGACAAAGTTCTGGAGACTAGGTGGAGACAACTATTCCAGTCAGCTTCCTGTTACTATAACAGATACCCAGGACAATCAACTTCTGAAGAGAAAAGGTTCCTTTTGGCTCACAGTTTTGCAGATTCTAGTCCTTAATTCTATTGCTTTGAACATGCACACTACACCTTGCTCTGAGTTTGTGCTGGGACAGAGCTGTTCACCTCATGTTGTGTGTGAATGAAAGGATGAGGGCTGGAATCTCCTCTATTCCCATTGAACTCCTGCCTCCTGAAACTCATACGAGGCAAGGCAACGCATCTTTAAGGTTCTTCCAGCTTTCAGCGGTGGCAAACCAAAGACCACGCCTTTAACACCTCAGGCTTTTGGAAACATGCAAGTTAACCATAGCAACAATAAAAATGACTTCCTACAATTCTTGGAAGCCCAAGCTTAGGTGTTAGCATGATTGAGCTCAGGTGATGGTACTTTCGAGGTTGCAGATGGCTGACTACTCGCTTTCTCATAGGCCTGATAGAAAGCAAGTGAGCTCCCCTGGGCTTTTGTTCAGGAGGCCCCACCCTCATGACTCATGCACCACCCAAAGGCTCCACCCAAGAGAGTCAGGCCTTCAGATTTCAGCAGACAAAACTTGAGGCGATGTAAACATTGAATCCACTCCATCTTGTTATCCTCAGAAGAGCTCAGGGATAGTGTCGGGTTTCTAAGGGAGTGTGAGTCTGAGTGGGTGTGGGGTGGTTGGTACTGGGCCAGGATGAAGCTGTTTTCCTGTAAGGCCCTCTGCTGTTTAAGGCATGACACTGGCCTCACTCAGTGCTGTTTGTGGAAACACACAGTAGGATGTCCCAGGTCTGTTTAGTAGGCTTCACATCTCCTCCTGGAATAATTGAAAGAGAAGCTAAAAAACCAAAGCGTGACCTTTATGTGCCCTGGTAAAAGCAGGAACAGCAAAGAAAGACCCCAGAGGAGCCTGGCCTTATTTTCTATGGGGACATCTTGGTGAGGCTAATGTAATACAGTAGAGGAAGGATTTTTTTTTTTTAAGTCCCAAGAGGACTAAAAAAATGGCTTTGAATTTCATTATGTAGCATAAAGAAGCACAGATCCAATTAGCCACAAAATGAGACTTTTTCTGTCTTTTCCCTGAAGCTGATCCAAAGATAAGCTATGCCCATGCACATGTTGCTGCTTTAAAGGTGTCCATTGTGAAGGAAGACGGTCTTGTCAAGCTTCCAGACTTTAACGTTTTCCTCTGTGAGATGCAGAGGGAGGGTGATGAGCCCTGTGCTTTTGCCGGATGGAGGGTTGCACTCTCAGTCATCCAGTCTTGGGTACACAGTGCGATCAATGTTTCAGCAAGGCCAAAGACAGAGTGACTGCCTCTGGATGACACAGGAAGGCAGAGAGAGAGAGAGAGAGAGAGAGAGAGAGAGAGAGAGAGAGAGAGAGAGAGAGAGAGAGAGAGAATATGAATGAGTTAGTTAGTGAGTGAAGCCAAGCATGTATGGAGGTGGATTGGTGACACACAAGGCTGGAAAGTTATTGGGATAGGCAGTGGGCAGGGATATTTCTTTGGGTGTGAAGGCTCTTTCAAGCAAGGACTTCTGAGGGGTTCATAGAAGCCACTAATTGTCAGTACTTTTCTCTGGGCAGAGGCCTTTCCACATTTGTTGAGAGGGCTCATTCACTAGCTAAAGGTCACGTTCTAGAGTTGACATTGGATCTTTTGTGGTGTCTACTTGAATGATCCTCCTCCTGCCCCCACCAAGAGTTTGCTACTGTGGATATAGGAGACTCTGAGGGAAAAATGCCCAAGAAGTCAGAACATTTGTGGACTAGGTAGGTTCTGAGTTGAGTGCTTTGCCCCATTTTCTTTTTTCTTTGTTGGTGGTTGAATGCTGCTTGCTACAAACAGCCCTTAACTTAGAACTGCTTCACACTCTAAACATTCTTTCTTACTGTGGTGCTGGGCCCTGAACCCATGATTTCATACATTCTAAGGGAAGTGTTATACCATTGGGCTACATCCTCAACCTCTATAAATTCATTTCAGGTCAATTGTGAGAACCACTAACTGCCCAGTACCACAGAAGTGATAATATCATTGGTTGTTAGGTCTCTAGGACATGGCTTGGCTGGTATAAAACATACTTGAGTAGTTGCTAACATTTATTAAACAAATGACATATTGTAATTTTAATAACCTTTGTTTTAAAAGACTGGAGTAATGAGTAAACAGCCAAGAACACTGGCTGTTCTTCCAGAAGACCCAGGTTCAATCTCTGGCACTCATATGTCTTCTGGTCTCTGGGGGCATCGTGTGCCTGTGGTACACATGCATGCAGATAAAACACCTATACACAGAAAATAATAAAATAATTAAAGAATTAGGCATATGGTAGTGCTTATAGAGATAGTGGAGTGATAATGGTTCTCTGTTCTACTCAGAATTTGTCTCCCTTAATAGATTCCTAGTCAAATCCCTGGGTACTTTGGAGAATTGGAACATCTGGCCACTGTCCTGGGAGGTCAGTGCAGAAAAGGAAACTGAGGCTGTAAGAAGAGGTGATGTGGCTGGCCTAGTCACAGACACCTTCAAGTGAAGTCCTTTATAGAAGGTAAGACAAAGATCTAGAACCCATGTGTCTAAATTCTTAAATATTCCCTGAATGCTCATTTGTTATTTCTGTTTTCCAAGAAGTGCCCCATGATTCTGGGTTTTGCTACCTTGTTGCCATATTAAAAACTGAATAGTGGAAGTTCCAAATATGAAATGTCTTTCCGCAGTAAATCAATTGATCAAGATAAGTCACTTCCTTTGTAAAAGATACTGGTTAAGGCAAATGGGTTTTAAAGTAGATTATACATGCATATCTATCTATCTATCTATCTATCTATCTATCTATCTATCTATCTATCTATTATCTATCTATCTAATAATTTCCAGAAAATATAGGAGAGAAAGAGAAGAGGGGTGGAGGGAAGAGAAACCAGGAGAAGAGAGAAGAAGGGAAGAAAGATGGAGAGAAAAGGGGAGAAGAGCTGGGAGGCATATCGTGATAAGGAAGCAGCCCTTTGCTAATACCAAATGCTGCCTTCAGGATCTCATAGCTGTTTCTAATGGGATTTATCACATGGTTAGTAAAATACTACTTTTAAGGTGAACAAAATTAAACTTTTTGGATGTACAGCACAATGTTCTAAAGTAGGCGCTCATTGTATAACAACTAAATCAAGATAATGGACACACATGCCATACCATGTAGTTAATAGTTCATAGTTATATAAAAACTCTACCCCTAGTCTACAGGTGATTTTCAAGTAGACAATGCTTCATTGTTAACCATTTATGAAGTAACCTAAATTTTTCATGGATGTTCCTTAAAATCGGGGAACTGTGAGTGTGTGTTCCATGAGCTCAAATACTTTTTTAGTGTGTCGCATTTGTGAATATTTGATGAATTTATGAAAAGATGATTGGGCACAAGTTAAATGGTCTTAGCCAACAATAATGCTCAATTTGTGGCCTCTTTTTTTTTGCCTACTTATCTGTCTCCATATGTACCCTCAGACCTTGGAGAAGATCACTCTGCTTTCTCTTTTTTCCTACTACTTTCTAAGTCCCTTTCCCACATTTGTATCTTTTTTGGTTTATTTTATGATCCACTGACTTTAGCCAGAGCACAGGTATAAAACTATCCACTGGAGCCTGACAGGCTCCCCACTGGCTACACAACTGAAGGCATTGATCGTCTGTCCCCCAGAATGCATCAGTAACCAATACTTCATCATGGAGGGATAGAGCCCACACCCCCCTCTTTGATCCATGATGGACTCTTTAGAGGCCTAGTGCAATCAGTGGCAGATGCTGTGAGATCCTATTTACAGATACTGTGCCCTGAAGATAATATTTTAGGGATTCTTTTTTCACCCTCCAGCTTTTACATCCATGGTCGATGTAGATGCTATGCAGGTTGCTGAGGGAGGAAAGGCATCGATTACCTAGCTGTGAAACCTATGAACTGTTATGCCAATATACTAGGCAAGAAATGCCTTAGTGCTGCAAAAGTGGTGCAGGTGTTATGGGCCTAACCAACTGCTTTCAGATTGCATTTGAGGTCTGCTCTATAGGAGAGAATACATGTCTGATACTGTAAACATGATTAAACATTCATGGTCAGGGATGCCATTGGTAGTGGTAGGGTTGTTGGTGGTGGGGAGGAATATTCCTACAGTTGCTTAGCTAAGCTGAATTGAAACCATACTACATCCTAAATATTTACATTTTTACTTACAGACAAATGCTACTCTGGGCATTAATCAGAGAAGTTTCACTTTGTCCTAAGCAGCAGAGAATAAAATACATAGCCACTTAAGATGCTGAAAACCAGTGACAATAGCCAATTTTAACAGCCAGGGGGCAGAATCCTTCAGTCCTCACTCCAGGCTTCCCCTACGATTTATTTTTTTCTTCTATAGCACATTTAAACTCCATTGTTCCCAGTGTATTTATTTGTAAGATGGATTTAATTCTGTCTTTGAAAAGCCTTTAGAAGTCTGTCAGAGGTAGGGTAAGGCACATGGTGCTTAAGGATGGTGTTAAGTTTTGAAAGTGATTTATCTTGACCCAGGGGCCAAATGGCACAGGCTGCAAATGTGATAAATTTAGCAAATAAGTAAACAAATAAATAAATAAACATAAATGCCTCAGAGGAGGCAACCGGCCAATAGGCAGGCAGGCACTTGGCATTTAGTTTTCTAAGAACAGCTGTGAGTCCCACATGCTCAGAACAGTTTGAACAGTTTCATTTCCTCCCTAGAATGCCTTGTCTAGGTATGAAAGAAACTTGACACTTGAACCATGAGTGTGCTCCCCCAAGACAATGACATCATGGATATTGACACAGCTGGGGGTGGATATTTCTTCCTATGTTGTGTGGTCCTGTAAAGCCACGGACCACCATTTGTGTGGACTGGGCTCTTATTTATTTATTTATTTTTTGTCCATACTCTGAACACCGATGAGGTAAACAAATGGAGGATGTCTTGTTTGTTGCTGTGAGCACTGAAACTCCTGATACCTACGGGTCAAAACATATGTGAAAGAATTGTGCAAGATCGTGTCTGCAGGTAGGTCTGTCTTCAGCACCTTTTACAGACCGAAGAGGAGGTGAAAGAAGAATTGTCTTCTGGAATAACCCATTGCAATCATAGTCAGTGAGAGTGAGTGACAGCAGAAAAATGTTTCCTTTTTCCACTTCATTTATGTGAGCCACCACCAAAAGATGTGGCCAACTTTATCATAGGTCTTCCTGCTTCAAATAGTCTGACAGAGAAGATCCCTCCCAGGAGCACCCAACAGATTGGGCTTTAGTTGAATCTAAATGCAGTCAAGTTGATAAGCAAGGTTAGCCACTCGACTCTACCTATGCTGTACCCATCTCTGTCTGTGTATGGTGTGAAGCCTGTGGTCAATTGTCTGCTGGGCCTGTCCATTCCTATGCTTGCAAACAGCCTGTCTGCTTTGTTATTTGTTCCAGAGAGCTGAGAAGATCATTCATGATCCAAGTTACCTGCTTGTTTCAGACTCAGGATCCGCCTTGGACAAGACCTCATCCCTCATCATGGCCTTTCATTCCTCTGCCCCCATTTTCAATGGAAAAAGAAAAATCTCTTTTCAATGGACCTTTTATCAGTGCCTTACAGATTTCTCTGTTAGAGAGAAGTCTTAGCACCAATTATCAGAAACTTTAGGTGGTTCCTCATTATTTACAGGTTAAAAATAAAAATTCCCGAGCCCAGTTTTCAAAATCTGTTGTAACTTGCCTTTGGTTGACACGGACTTTGTGCCCCCTCTTCAATGCTTGTCTCTGAGGAGGTTTGCAACGCTCACCCCAAAGCTAGCAGTCTGTTCCTCTCCCCTCCCCGCAGTGACCCACAAGAACTCCCAGGAAATCCCCATTTTTTTCCTTCCCTGTTAGGACACAGACTTCCACCCTCCATCTTCTCAGTTGAGCTGGACATTCAGAGCTCCTCCAGCTCTATTGTGTACCTTTCCTTCCCAAGGAAGCTGTTCTTTTTAATTTTAAAAATATTCATTGACAGTTTCATACATTTATATAATTAATTTTAGTCCTTCTCACCCCTCATTATCACGCCTACCTCCCCCCATCCTTTTCCCACTGAATCTACTTTTCAGCAAATCCCCATCCTGCTTTCTGCCTTTGTATGTGACATTAAATAGGGTTGCCTGCCTGAACCCTGGTGAGTGGTTACACTACTGAAGAAGTGTCCTTCCCTAGCCAACATCAACTATCAATACTCCTTCAGGTATAGCTGGATCTCATGGTCCTTCTCCCTCTGTGATGAAATGGCTCAGACTTGATGAAGTAATGACAGCTGCAGTGAGTTCATGAGTGTATCAGTGGAGTTATAGCTAGAAGACTGTTTGATACCATCAGTCCTCCTTCCTCTTCTGTGGGTATTTCCTGAGTATGCGTGTGCGTGCGTGCGTGCGTGCGTGCGTGCGTGCGTGCGTGCGTGCGTGCGTGTGTGTGTGTGTGTGTGTGTGTGTGTGTGTGTGTGTGTGTGTGTGATGTTTTGTGTAGAATTCACCCCACAATCACTTAACCTCTGCACTTGGGTCAGTTGTGATTTTCTGTATTAGCTGTCATCTACTCTAAAAGAATATTTTTCTAAGGAGGCTGGAAGCTGAACTACTTCATGGGTTCAAAAATCAGTATTTAGGAGGCAGTTTGATACTGTGTTAATTTACTAAGATAGCAGGTTCTTTCCTGGGGCCTAAGACCTCAGCCACAGGTTTGACTGGGTTGATACTACCAGACATGAGTTCCCTCTTGTAAAGTGGGCTTTTAATCCAGTCTGAGAGTGGTTGGTTATACCCACACATCTTGCCAGGCCAGTTGTTATTGTAGCTGGCTGGGTTCAAATCTAGTAAGACTGTCCACGATGTCCTCTCTCAGCAGCTTGAATAGCATTTGGCAATCTGAAAGCTAGGTGGTAGGAAGCTTTGGAAGCGTCTTGACACACCCAGAACATAGCTCTGTCTCTCCCCCCCCCCATTGGAGCTAATTACTTTCAACTGTGTACTAATATATTTTTAAGCTTATCTTATTCTTTTGATATCCCTATTTGCTCTTGTGGAGAATTCTGTTATAGTCATTTATGGCTCTGTGTGTGCTGCTTGATGATGGCATTTGACAACTACAAGCTAGTTGTGTAAATACTTTCAACATCTTGAAACTTCTATCTCATTTGGGGGTATGAATATGTGTGTGTGTGTGGGGGGGTATTTGTACTTGATAGTGTGGTGATGTTTGCCTGCCTGTAGAAGCCAAGAGGAAATGTTAAATATCTTCCCTTGAGTGCTCTCTATATGTGTAAAGCTCATAGACTCTGCTAAGTTGCCTGCTTTATGAGTTTCAGGGATATGCCTACTTCCATTACCCAGTCCTGAATTAGAAGTAGATCCCACTATGGTGGGTCTTTTACAGAGATTCTGGAGATTTGAACCCAGGTCCTTATGCCTGAGCTGTCTTCTCCATCCTAGATCCTTTTTAACAACCAGGAAAATGTGCCTCTGAGTTGCAAATTTCAGTTATCAGGCATTCTATTGAATGGGGACACTAAAAGTTGGCCAGTTTTATTTTTTTTATTTTTCAGGGATGCTGATAAAAAATAGGCATACCACAAATACTGTTTTACCTTTGGGCTTTGAAAAGATTGGAAATAGGAATACCTGGGCCTAAATCTTCCCTAGTTGCCTATAGAGTGGTAGAAGGTTGTTAAGGAACAAGCCTGATTCTGAGGCCTGTACCTCCACCACTGCTTAACCATGCAGCCTTTCCCAAGTCACTCAATGCTTGTGCCTTAATGTCTTTATTTGGGAGTAGGAGACAGAGAGAGCAGATGGGACTAAGCTCAGTTAATGCTCAGAAAAGCCACATACTGTGAAGTTCATCTGAAGGCTTCCTTCCATCACCACGGACTCAAAATGCCATTCTTCACGTTTGCTGCCATCTGCCTTCAGCTTGGGGATGTGGAGCTGAGGACCTCTGATAGGAAGCAGCAGTCTGCTATTTCCCAAGTGTGCAGAGCTCTTTGGCCATCCTTCTTTGGTATGCCACTGATAAACCAAAGGAGGTTGACTATATGTCTGTCTCTCATAAATCAGGTGGACCATTTGTCTGTCTCTCATGAGTGAGGTTGATCATGCATCTGTCTCTCATGGATGAGGTTGACCATGCATCTGTCTCTCATGGATAAGGTTGACCATGCGTCTATTCCTTTTGCTGTTCTTTGAGACTTGGTTGTGCCTCTTGGGGATGGTCAGGTCAATGCAAATGTCTTCTGGAACCCAACACACCACCAGGGGTAAACACATTATTATTTTATGAATGACTAAGAAAGAAAAGGAGTGGCTATTCTTAATGCACAATGTACCGTTGATAGCAAGCTGCAGTCATAATTCAGGGCACTTAATAGTGAAAAATGAGCCTCTTTAACTGATATGAGCATCACATCTACTCTTCTGAGCCTTGTATAGTCCATGTGAGTTTCCAGCTTCCTCCCTGTACCACAGTCTCCTCTACAGACCTTGTGCCACGAAGCACCTTGTCCTGAGTACCACAGTCTCCTCTACAGACCTTGTGCCATGGAGCACCTTGTCCTGAGTACCACAGTCTCCTCTACAGACCATTTGCCATGGAGCATCTTGTCCTGAGTACCACAGTCTCCTCTACAGACCTGTGCTACAGAGTGCCTTGTCCTGAGGTGCACCCAGCTAATTCCATGCTTCTCCTAGGACTTTCATCCTGTGAGGGCAAGGTAAAGGTGGGCACAGAGCATAGTGCTGAAGGCTGCCAGCCTTTTGCTTTGACCTGTCAATATCAGCCTCGCTTTCCCTGTTTCTCTGTTAAATCTGCATGGTAAGATGTTTGCCCAGAGGCTGGCCCATCCAGCTCAAAGGAATCATTTTACAGATTTTATATGTTTTGCCCTGCTGAGACCCTAGAAGTCAAAGGAGCCCAACCAATGTGTATCCTAGACTTGACTAGCTTCTCTTTGCAAAGGGTTTATTGCTGATGGCATCTGGTCAGTCTTCTTATTTAGTATGGACAGGAGCCATTTTAACTCAGGGTTTTCTAATGTGGCAAAATTAAACTTCATTTAGTGTCACTTTCAATGTCATAAGTAACTGGATATTCTGGGCTTGGACCAAGGAGCAAAATGGCATCCCATCCCCTCTGCAAGACAGATGTTAAAGGTGGCCAGAATGTTCAAAGTTATTTACAACAAAAGGCTTGCTTCTTGTACACGGGGTGGGAGTATACTGTTTTCAGGCCTCACCACCAACTGCAGACATTTCAGCACCTTTTTTGCCTTCATGAGTCTTGGGTTTCAGGCAGGGAGGTAACCAGACCCTTCACATTTGCTACAGTGATGCTGTTTTGGGCTCTGTGTTTTGACCTTACAAGTCACCTGTTCCTCTTGAAGTATTGTCACTCTGTTGGGTCAGACATATACTATCCAGATTGTCCTAACAACATTGGCAGTGATTCTCTGCTCAAATTCATGTCATCATTTCATGTGGCTCTTGCTTTGGGAAGCAGGGAGGGTTGTTGGATGCCAGACATAGGTTTACATTAACTTAATCCTTTCTCATTGTCATTCAATCCTTCCATGTCCTGTGTGTCTGCTACATAAGTTTCTGTGTTCTAGCCATTATCATGAGTAGAAACTTTTAACTGTTCCTTAGTTTTGAACTAGGAAGCCTATATAGCTGAACATGGTCTACATGGCTATACTTTTTTTTTTTTTTTTTTTTTTTAGCTCCGACCAACTGAAATCAGAGAGGATCTATTAACCTACATAACTGAGAAGTCTAGGGACATGCCTAGATGCCAGGAGCAGATGGATCTAGAGTCTCAGGACAGGTCCTCAGCTCATTCCCAAGTGTCATCTCTAGATCTTTAGTCTCTTGCTGTCTTGGCTTCGTTTTACAGATCACCTCTTTATACATGGCTAGCATATTAAAATGTACATCTATTTGGCTCCAGAGGAGGGCGCCATTTTCACCTTCTAATATCCTCCTGTCAGTCCCAAGCCAAGCCCGCTTGGGTCTGCTGTCTCTCCCTGGAATAGTCATGGACAGCTCCTCTTGACAACATGCCCGTTTTCACCAGGGTGGGACCCTGACAGAGATAGCAGCAAACTCATTGGGACGGGGAAGGCCTACCACACTTGGTCCCGTCTATCTTTCCGGTCCTTCCTCTCCCCTCCCTATCAGCTCTTACCTTCCAAGCACATTGGACTGTTCCTTTAGCAGAGAATCTCCCATTACCCATAGCACCTATCTTCTTTCTGTTTTCATTGGAACACCTTCCTTCTTCTCCACTTGTAGAAATTCTCAGCCTTCAAGGTTAATGAATGTACACACACACACAGCTGGGGAGGGGGAGAGAGAGAGAGAGAGAGAGAGAGAGAGAGAGAGAGAGAGAGAGAGAGAGAGAGAGAGAGAGAGAGAGAGAGAGAACCAACATAAGGAAGGAACCTTGGACTGAGGGCCAGTGTCAAAATGTTGACAACTCCCAAAAAACATTGCCATTTATTAGCTCTGCAGGGATGCCCAGCACTCTATGCATTTGAATACTCTTCATATTTACAACAACACTCTCCCAGACCACTGGGCATCACACTGGGGAGGAAGACACATGTGTGATTCATTTTCTTAAGGATGACGTCTAAGGATTTACCTAAGGACCAAAGAATGTCATGAGGCAATTTTCTGAAGTGCAGCAGGTGGTGTGGTGATGATCGATTGGCAGGCTTGGCTCCACATCCACTCACTGGCTGCAGCTTTACCGTTCCAACTGGTGACCTTCCATGTTAATAACCTGATGGAATTTTCTAGGAGGCCGAGAAAGCTGCACTGCTTTGCTAATAAGTGGGTGTTTGTAAACCACTCCAGGAGAGGGATGCTGTGAGCTAAAAGCCCACCATTCCACCCCACCCTGAGCCTCAGAATGAAGGGTTTGGTCAGACTAGAGGTATTTTAAAGGTCATCAATGTGGTCTCAGCCAGGTTGATAGTAACAACCCTGGAAGTAATGTTATTTGTCCAGAGTTCCCAAAGTATTTAGGTTTTTTTTTTCTTTACTTCAAGACTGACGTTGACCACATTGCCTTGCGGTTAGTTGTAGATATAACTTCCCCCCTCCCTGCCCATTCCCCACTCATCGATCCAAAATTCTTCCCCTGAAATCAACAGAAAATAACTCAAATTACTTTAAACAAACAAGCAAGCAAACAAACAAAAATGGTCTTATTTGTTCAGCACCCAAAATGTGTTGCTGGATCCAGAGGTCCTAACTATGCTTCAAATCCAATCTCTTTCCATTTCTCTTTATTTCCCAGGCTGGTTCTTCTATTCAGGTTTGCTAAGACTTGCTAACCTGTGAAGGACAATCAGCTTGCCATGGGTCCTGATGCTGAGGGAAAAGCAGCCTGATTTAGGCTGTCTCTAACCCATTCGTGAACCATATGGCCCTGACTGGCTGAGCCTGGTATAGGCTTCTGGGGCTGGGTGTTGGGTTAGAACTGCCTGGACTGCAGAGCTGGGCACTAGGAGAATGTGTTCTCAGAGAACATCTGAGGCACAGTGTTAGAAGGAAGAAGGATGGGTTGAGAGTGATTGCCTCAGTAGGGATAGTGCCATAAGTCTTTTGACTGTCTCACTTCTGGGAAAGGCTTCCTGTGGCGACTGAGTGGATTGCCAAGTACCTAGAGTGTTAGCTCAGTACACAGCTATACTTTTTTTCCCCTGAATTTCTCTCCCAAGGGTGATATGTAACTTCTAGAAAAGTTTTAAAACACCCATTTTTTTTTTTTTTTTAGCATTTTGTCCATCCCACTTAAAAATTCTATTCATCAAAAATCATTCTAAATTAGTTATTCAATGTCAGGAATTTCAGTGTTATTGCTTTTGACCCTGTACATTAGCACATTGGCTGGCACTTTGGGAAGTCTTGGAAACAGCTTTGCATATTCATATTCATCATGGGCATCCTTTGATTTTTCTCAACCTTGTATCCCGCTGTTTAGCTGACCTTCCACTCAATTCCTGCTTTGCTTCTCACTCTCAGGAGGACCCACCATTGTGCAGCCTGATGCCCTCCATCAACATGCCCGAGCTTCTGGGTTTTCTCACCTCGTTCCACATCTAATGCCCAGCAGCCACTTGGCAGGTTTAGTGTCTGTTAGAAAGGCTAAATGGTGCTATATGGAAGCCCTGGATGGAGCTGGGGTGGGGTATATAGCATTAACAGTGGGCATCAGGACATGGCAAAGAGTTAGACAGATACATGTCCTCTCTTCCCTCCCTCCGTGGGTTTCCTTTAGCAGAGGCTCATAGTGAAGCTCACATCTTGCACATTTCTTTGCACTGTTCTCTAGCCCCAGCTTCATTTCAGTTTGCTTAAAATACTCTAAGACTTGAGTTGCCTGGGAATTGCACCTCCCAAAGAAAACAGAACTTAATTTCTGTTTCAATTCTGTTTTCTAGAAGACTAAGGCTAATATGACATTGTTTTGTTTTTGTGTGACATTTTCTCTAAAAGTGCTGATCCATTCCATTCCCTGTTGGCAAGATGGATAAAGGGAGATGATTAAGAACACCTCTTGTTCAAAGTTATTGGCTTCATCACTGAGCCATTTAAACACGCAATCCAAGCTTCCCGTCTTCTTATTAATAACTCTGGACCTCATGGAAAGTCTGGGTCTGTACATACAAAGAGCAGAGAATAACTGAGATAGTTATTCTAATTATTGAAGCCAGCAACCAAATTTAAAACAGCGATATAACCGAGCTCTATGACACCACCTCACAGGGGACCCTGAAATGCCTAAGACAAGGCATCAGATTCTTGTCACTGTATTGAGTGCTATTGGTGATGGTAGTGGTATGTTTCTAAGCTGCTGATTCTAGTTTTCAAAATATTTTACATTTTGGGTCAAGTTTTTGCTTTTTAATTAATGATTACAAGAATGATACTCTAGGAAAGACAACTGATTTCTCAAAAGAGGAGAAGTGACCCATGTGTGGGTGAAATAATTCAGATTTTCCCAGGGGCATGTTATGTGTGTAAAGGAAACATTACTCAGTATGTGGATATTTCTGTGCTTCGATGTCTTCGGTCCCAAAGGGACTCCTTGTTATTAATTTGTGTTTGCTTAAAATGAGGTATTTTTAAAGCTATTATTTAAAAATTTAAACATCTTTTAAAAAATTTAAATCATTTTTGGTATGTTTTGCTTGCATGTTGTATGTATTTGCAGCATGTGTGTGCTTGGGGCTCTTAGAGGTCAGAAGAGGGCATTGGCTTCCTGGAATTGGAGTTAGATGATTGTAAGCTGCTTTGTGGGTGCTGGGAACAGAAACTATATCCTCTGAAAGAGCAGGAAGTGATCTTAACAGCTGAGGCATCTTCCCAGCTTGTACTTATTGTTAATTTTAATTTTTTATATTGTGTCCAGCTATTAGGAAACCACCGTGAAAGGAGACTCTAGTGTGGAATGTGTGGAATAAGGTCCTGGGGGGCTAAGTCCAACCCAAAGTTAGAAGAACTTCACTGCCTTTGGTCTCCTGCATGGGTGTTGAGGTTGATACTTGGGGTGGAAAGATTGGGACTTGTGTTGTGTTGTCCGTCTGTCCCCAAGAGTTTTGAAAGTGCTCCCGAGGAAGTGATGTCTGGACTTCAGCTGCATAACCATGTTCCCACTTTAGACATCACAGAGCACATGTTAAGTCTGGAAAAGTCAGCGCTGACCTGACACAAGCGTGGCACATGGGAGCCCAGAATGTAAATGTCAAAACAGTATGTTTTCTGAGGCTCTTTGAAAGCATACTTAGTGACCTGTGCAGAAAGCCAAGTAGACTAACACTTAAAACATTCAAAGGAGGGGAAGCTCTGTTCTGATAGAAGAGAGAAAATTTTTATCATGCCCTACTGGTCATGGACAGGTTGGCACTAGGCTCCTGCTCAGCACCTTGTTTGGAGTCTATGTTTCTTAATGTCAAACATCATGGAAGAAATGGGGAGACTGAAGACATGATTGCAAATCCTTTAGTGGGAATGGAAGCGAAGGCCACATGTGCAACACCCTTAGTGCTTTATGCTGGTCTGAGAAAGATGGTGACTTAGCCGCGGTGTCCGAGGCTCTCGATGCTGCAGCTTTAGGAGTTAATGGTCTATCCCTACTGTCACCCTTTAGTTTGCATGCCCCCTTAATACATTCAGCCATTGAATAACTGGAAAAGAGTCAGGTTTCTATCAGTTCTGGAAAATTGAGTATTTAAAATATTCCCATCAAGTGTACGGAATAAATGAAAACAGGATGATCGGGATTCTTCTGCCCTAACTCATTCCCTCCCGAGTCTCAGGAGAAACTTGGAGATCCTAAACAGCCCCAGGTTCACGGGGAAGATGAAGTGGGTCCAGAAATGAATAAGAATTGGCAGCTTAGTGTTGTGAACCTGTCAACACCTTGGGATAAAGAAACAAATGGTTGAAGGGCAAGGAACCTGAGATCCAAAGCATAGAGTAACATTTTAAAATCAAGAACTTCTGCCAAAGATTCTTTAGCATCCCACTCCTTTTAAAATCACAGAATTACAATAAAGTTACCATGGAATTCAAATACATTCATTCTCAATGTACAAATAGCACCATAGGAAGACACCCTTTCCCAGGAGGCAGGAAGAAACGATTGTGCCTGGTTAGGATTTTTCTTTTCCACAAGAAGCCAATCAGCATTCTAGTAGAAGTTGAAGTAGACTCTAGATGGATAGAAGACAGTCAGTGTTTGACTTATGAAGAAAAGATTACAGAGAGGAATTAGTTTGACAGTCATCCCCTTTGTATATAGAGGCAACATGGTATCCATTTCATTTATAAAACAAGGAAGCCTTCTCTCATTGCTTAGTCTAAAAGCACTAATTGCACACTAACATTGTGGGAAAAGTGCTGTGTATCTGGCCCTCTCTGGTCCTGCCCCCCTCATCATCTGGGATTCTATGGCTTCTCAACTCAGCCCATGAATAAATATTCTAGGGATGATCACTATGAACCGTAAGGACAAGCCTAGCCATCTTTATTCTCATCTCTTCCTCGGTTCTCTGTCTACTCCTTTCTGTTCTTTCTTTTATATTTTAGAAGAAAAAAAAAGTGTCTGAGAGTTACAGAACACAGTGGTTTGTTCAAGCTAGTGAGTCCTGTGAAAGAAACAGAGAAACCCTAAATATTTGGGTTCAATTGCTAGCATGGTCCTCAATAATCTCAACCACAGTTGAATTTGGCATTACCCGACCTTAATTAGGTACGTTTATTAAAAATTAATCTTCACTTATACAATGATTACTCTAGTGAGGTTGTAGCTCTTTAATCTATAGATTTCTAGGAAGTAAAGCAACATGGATGTGACTATGTATGCTTATTACCCAGCCCAACAGCATTGCTGGAGCTCAAAGACGAAACCAGGAAACATCCAGCTTAATGCTTTTTTGGGTGTGACAGCTGCCTCTGCACTTCTAATAGATCAATCCCATTCATCTTTCCAGACAGTTTCAAACACTTCCTTGAAGCACCAGAAATACACATCTCACATACAGTTGTGCTATTACGAATGATGCATTGGCTTTTCCCCATCAATTATTTTAGATTATTCTGACACGTGGCACTTGCTGCATTCCATGTCCTCTACGTTATCTGTTTATCAGGAGATGAGTATGAGCAGATAATAGGAAATGCTACATAATTTCTAGCAAGAGAAATGGCGTATCTTCCTTTTGATATGGATATCTGCTATTTAGAGATCCATACATAGAATGCTAGTGAGCATCTGGGATTTGCCTTCCGATTTGTCTTGGTGGCAACAGAAATGATCATTCACATCTATGTCCCCTTTCTCCCTCTGGAGATGAACTGAAAGATATAACCCGCCATCACAATGTGATGTTTATTTACACTTTTGGTTTGGGATGTTATTGACATGGTGTGGGGAGATGCTAGGTTTCATGTCTCTTGCTGAGCCTTGAATTTTGTTTGGGATTAAAATGGAAGGTCTGAGAGCCATGCATCTGGAAGACGGTATTGTTCTTTTGCATCTTTAAGAATCTGAGATGAGGGGGTTGGAAAGATGGCTCAGGGATTAAGAGAACTAACTTCTCTTCCAGGGTACAGGAGTTCAATTCCCAGCACCCACATGGCAGCTCACAACTTTCTGCAACTCCAGGTCTAGGGGACCCAGCACCCATGGCAAAACAACAATGCAATAAGATTAAAGTACATAAATAAATAAATGAAAAGCCAAAATAGCAAAATGACTTAAAAAAAAATCTGAAATGAGTGAATTCATCTACTTCAGGGGACTCCACTTACCAAGCTGAGTACTTTATCTAGACCCACACACACGACTAACAAGCAGCTACTACTTATTCTGTTGAAATCAAACAGTAATACGTTTAATTAAGATTATTTGCTAACCAAAAATTCACAGTCACTTAAGGAGAGCTGCCAATAGAAAAGAGAGTTCACTAAATATCCCACACAGGGAAGATCACACTCAGGGCAGATCACACTCAGGGAACGCAGTATCTTCATCTCTGGTGGCCTGAAGGACTGCACACGTAACCCTTGCTAGCCTAGAGGAAAGAAAACTCAGAAAGGCAGCAGGCCTAGTAGAAGAGCTGTGAACAGAAGGCTAGAAAGAGCTGTGTGGAACCCAAAAGAGCCAACAGCCAGGACTGGCTTGAGAAGACAGGAAGCAGAGGTAGTCTTTGCAGGACAGAAATTTTGATATTTACATATTATCAGGATTAAATCAAGAGATGTTCCAAAGTTGTCTTCTACAGTATGAGCAGAAGCATAAAGCATGAACGCCATGTAACACTGTCTGAAGTCCTTTCGGAAAATTCACAGGGCAGAGATGGGGTTACAGGACACTGGGCAGTAGTACAGGACCATGAATGGGAGCGGCTACCACTAATTATCCAGGAGAGCCAAGTCGTCTGCTCATTTGGGGTTCCTCCAAGTGCTGGTCTCAAGGTACTAATCACAGGCAGTGTGCTCCGGACAACCTTTGATTCAGCACCGAAACTTCTTTTTATGCTGCTCTAGGAGACATGATGTAAGCATCACTCTGAATTCATGCCCACTGCCCTGGGTTGGCTTTCTGCTTCCATGATGGAAATGTGAAGAAGAGCAACTGGAGGCTGCAAGACAGTCTGCAAATGCTCATTTGTTAGTGAATTGTCATGCCTCACATGACCGCTGCAGATGCTGCTGGTGCAGATGGCCAAGGCCTGCCTGACTCTTGGGGGTGTCTTCCTGAGGCTAGAGAGCAGGGAGGGGACAATTGAGTTAACCTCTCTGTCTCTCTCTTGTCATCATCATCCCGGCCATTTGCTCCTCTCTGCATGGATTCCCTGTGCCCCAAACCGCGTTAATTCTGTATTTCCTCAGGCCTAGTCTTCATATCCAAGACCCAGCAGCTGGGTGAAGCCAGCATGGGATAGATTTATGCTCAGTAAGGGCAAGACCCCAGCAGCTTGTTCAGAATATGGAGAAGAAGTGATAGGCTTTGTGGATCTGTCAGCTTGGAGACAGCATTAGGTACATGCGTGCTTGTAGGGTTGGCTAAGCCCGCTGTAAGGTCGATATGGAACATGTGAAGAACTGTAGCTGACACAGAAGCATTGCAGCACAGCAGCCCAACCTCAGGGCTTGGCAGCCACACACTCCAGCTCCCAGTTCGGTACAAAGTGCTGTCATTACTCTTTGGAAGTCACTCCCTGTAATGCAAAGTCTTCCAGGAAAATGCTAGGAGCGACAAACCCAGCCATTTCAAAACACAGAGTGACAGACAAGCATCTTTGTAGGCTGCCATTCTGCTTTCTCTGATTTACCTTCAGAGCCCTAGGCAAGATGGAGGGAGGAGAGCTTAAAAAAGGAGGGGATTCTTTTCCCCTAGCCTACCCAGAAAGCTCAGGTACATGTGGCCCTCCTCCATCACGATCAGCTGAGGCTGAGTGATTTTGGGGGGCAAACTCAAGTCAGTCTGTGAGTCCCGTCGTCCTCCCCCTCCCCCAAGTGGGGGAGAGTTGGCAGGAAGTGAGGCTGATAAACAGGGAAATGGGAAGTGGTTGCTTGGTGCTGAGTTTGGCTTGGATTTTGGGGCTCCATTGGAGTCACTGGCTTCCAAGCAAAACTCAGGAGGGGATTGAAACCCACAGCAACCCAAACAAGGTTGAGGCTTGGCAAGAAATTGCTGTGGGCTCCTATAGCTCTTCACACACTCTGGGCCTGGGCAGGTCTCTCAGAGGAGTGAAATCGCTGCCAATCCTGTTTCTTTGGACTCATCTGAACTCACAGGGATGAATAAGGGTTAGTCAGGGCTTGAGTTTTCCCAGAAGCAGAGCCCCTTCTAATGCCCTTGGTGGGTGATTTCTTATTTACCAATTAGCCGGCTAGGCAAGGAAGCCTAGGGTTGTTTTTGTGGGGAGAGAGAGAGAGAGAGAGAGAGAGAGAGAGAGAGAGAGAGAGAGAGAGAGAGAGAGAGAGGAACAGAGATTTGGAATTGAGAGTCTTGCACTGTTAGTGTGAACCCCCACCCCCCAATAGTCCTAGAAAAACAGGCGATGTCGTCATAGCAGCTGCTGATGGCCTGACAGACAGTTTCCGCAGCGCTACATGAGGCCTTTGGTGTCCTTGTCAGGAGATTGGCAGCTGAATGACACCAATGAGGCTGGGCCTGTATTCCCTCTGGGAATGCCGCCCTAATTGATAGACAGAAGGCAAAGAGAAGGATTGTTTTTGAACCTGAAAAGAATCTTCTTTTTTTTTTCTCCCTAAAGCTCACGCCCCCACTCTCTACAGCTTTACCTCCCCCACTTTTTTTTTTTTTTTTTTAAAGGTGTTTTGTTCCAGAGAAGTTACAGAGCTTAATGGAACTGAATGACTTTTACCCTTCTCAATCTGTCAGTCAAAAGCCCGACTCCAGGACTGTTAAATAAAGTCCTTTCAGAGGCAGACAGGAGAGGAATGTGTCAGTCATGCAACAGACCCAACAGTGTTTTCATCTGTCAGAGGGGTGATGGGGGTGGGGGAGCCTCAGGCCCCAGGCAGGGCACATTCCCAGCAGCCGCTAAGAGGCCTTGACAAATCCAGGTGTGGAGCCAGAAGGTCCCCAGTCACCCACATTCTTGAGGCACAGACTTGGAGCCACAGACACTCAGCTTTGCAGTCAACTATGAGATGTTTGGGCAAACTTTCAGCACTGGGTTCATGCTAAGCATTTTTAACATAAAACCAACCACTAAGTGCCGGGTGACTGGGCAAGGTAAGGCTTTCAAATTAATACACCACTTAGTGGAAATGCTGTAGACAGTAATGCTCCTGCCAAGGGGCCTTCGTGTAGACTCGAATTCCAAACCAATTTTGTAGAGTTGCCTTCACCCTTCTTAACTCTCTCCTTTCCTATTATATGACAATCCATTAATCTTGCCCGTTTACTTAAAATTGCTGGGTGATTTTTTTTTTTCCCTGAGAGTTCTGAACAGTTGCTTTTGTTCATTATAGATTCAGAGTTTCATGTAAAAAACGTCCTCTGTTAGACACACTAATGACCGATTCCTTATGTTTGGGTGACACTTCCTCTGAGGGCTTTAGGGAAAAAAATAGGATGGGGGGAGCACAGAAGTTTCTCCGAACAAACAGGGCTTGTTCTTCCCTGAGCGTGGAGAAAATGCTATAGAACATCCCTCCAGATATTTCCAACCAGTACAGAAGGCCTGGGTGTGCAGAGAGGAAAGGGTCCCGTCCTGTGACAGTGGCTTGGTAGTGGGACTGTACCTCCTCAAGCCTGGAGTTTGAGTTCAGGAAAAACCTAAGCACGTTATTTCTTACTTCGTTGTCTTCAGGAGTTTTGTTTACATACACACACACTCATGCACATGCTTGTGAACACACACACACTCACACAAGAACACACACACACTCACACACACACACACACACACACACACACACACACACACACACACACACACACACACGCATGCTTGCAACCTTGCATGCACACACGGCAAAAGCAGTAGACCCACCTCTGAAGTTCTTTCTTACTGCATGGTCCACCTCCTACTACACTCTCCCCAAAAGGCAGCTAGTGAGGGGCTGCCTACTATCTTCTCCTCTGCCTCTCTCCTAGGTATTATGGGAAGCAGGGATAGCCTTCAGGGAGCTTTTAGGCCCACTCGTGCTCACTTATAGCACAGGTACACAAGGCAATGAAAATGCTCCTCTGTTCTCTACTTCTGCCTCCTTTTACGGACTTTGTTTTCTTTTATTCATATTCATAGGTCCCCAGGACCAGGCTGTTTTAGACAGTCTAAACTGCAATTTAAAAGGCTTTTGGCATCACTGATAAACTTTGTCATACTGCAGCCAATCTAAAAATTGTCAAAATAAATATCGTATATTTAATGTAACAGAAGCTAAGCAACTTTCAAAGATGTGGGTTTGGGCATTTTGCCATAATATATGAGCTTAGAAAATAATGATGGACTAAACCTGGACTGATTACATTGATTTTATTAAATGAAGTACAACTCTCTCTCTCTCTCTCTCTCTCTCTCTCTCTCTCTCTCTCTCTCTCTCTCTCTTATTGTGGTACTGGAGTTGGAAGCTAGGGCCCCACACGATAAGCCAGCATGCTATCACTGAGCCTTGGCCCTAACCCTATAGCATCTATACATCTATATTGGAATACCCATAATTCTCTTTCCTCAAAAGTTCTGGAAGCTCCCCAGAGCCTGCAGCTCTTCAAGTTGTTCAAAAGGGACTGTGAGGTAGAACACTTCATATGGAGCATATTTCTCTGGAATATTAAATGAATTAAATGCAGAGATATGTGCTGTGAGGCTTCCCAAGTTTCTCCTTCACTGGTTATTAATGAGCTGCCACACTTGAAAAAAAAAAAAAGCTATTTCTCAGCTCATTTTCTGCCTGCCTGCCTTCCTTCAGCCTAAAACAAACATGTCTCCCTAGTGCTGCCAGGAAGACAGTTTTTCTTTCATGGCTGCAACTTAAAGTGTATGTTGTAGCTTCTGTTTTAATGTTAATAACGACACAAACACTTGCAAGCAAAAGCTTACAGCAGACAGAAACTCTTAGAATGTGTATTCCAGTGAGGGGAAAAACCCTTCGTACAAAGTTTCTGGTCACCAGATCCCCCATTGCTGCTACCTAGACCCTTGTTGTACTTAGAAAGGAAGTATACAAACTAAAACTCCAAATCAGTTAAGATCCTATGTCTTGCTCTGGTGCCTCCGATTTCTGTTGGTCTAAGCACCATTGTGAGCAATAGATTTTCACTATCCCAGCTCATTTCCTGGGGCTGAGGCAGTGGGAGGCAGGCTCCTGCCTCTCAGCCCAGATACTGTCTCTGAGGGTTTGATTGGGTCTGCCTTGCCACTCAATACCAAATGCCATGGAGCCCATGGCTTGCTGTCAGATAGACACTACATTCCAAAATCAGCTATAGTGTGTTTCTCAGCTGTCATCCTTAAATAATGCCCTGAGAACATCTGTCCAGCTGAGTTTGTTTTGTACTGGCTGCTGACTTCTGTCTTCTCTGGGATTTTGTCACTAATGTTCTATCTGGAGTTATATACAGAAGCAACCGAATACCAAGTTTGGAAATTTGGTTGAGAATGCTCAAATTCTTCTTATATTTTAGCCTGATTTAGACTTCATGTGTTAAAAATAAAGCCATACTACTTTAATATGCTTGAATATGTCAGTTCTGCAATGGTAAACTTTTAGAGTTTTTATCTGAAGGCCTCACAACCAAATTACTCGAAATGTCAAGGAAGAACCTGTTTTCTGAATTAGAAATCAATTAACTTGGGTTGGAAATGAGGTCACAGCTTTGGCCTGTCGGGGGAACTTTTTCGTCATTAGTCTTTTCAAAAGACTCCTTTTTAATTTTAATTTTGTGTGTCTGTGTGAGGGTATGCCACAGGTGTGAAAGTGCTCCCGGAGGCTAGATGAGGGCATTTGATTCTCTGAAGCTGGAGTTACAGGCAGCAATGAGCTACCTGACCTATGTTCTGGGAAATGAATTTGAGTCTTCTTAGAAAGCAGCAAGTGTTCCTAACTGCTGTGCCTCTCCAGACCTTTGACCAGTAGTTCTTATGTGATTTTTAATCAAACCAGGTCAGCATGCTCCTAATGGTAACAATCCTAGTTGTAATAATAATTAATTATAATATAATGGGTTGAATTCATATTAGGCTATTGGTACAATGGTAATACGTGCCAAGTGCATCCCATAAACCGTTTCTCATGTCAAATGTAAACTTCCTGTTTAGATCAGTGTTTATAATAGAAAAGACTATAACCATTGGTGGTATACCACTTCCTCTCAGTTCTGCAAAGGCCATTTGCATTGTGTGATTCTTATTATACAATGAATAAAATCGTGAAGCCTTTGCAGGAGGTGTATAGGTAGTTAGTATATGAGCATACCTTAGGACAGCTCTTACCACATCTTAATTGCCATCTAGATGTTTATTTCTATTTTATCAATTAGAAATCAGCATACAAAATAAGTTTCATCAAACATCTTTATATATGTGCATCGCTATACTTTATCCATTCCATTATTATCATTATATTCTTTTTAATAAAAAAGCTTTTTATGTGTATGGACTTTTTTGGTTTGCATATGTGTGTATGCACCATGTGTATGTCCAGTACCCACAGAGGCCAGCAGAGGGCATTAGATCCCTTAGAACAGAGTTATGGACAGTTATGAATTGTCGTGTGGAGGGCTAGGAATTGAACCTGGGTTGTCTAGAAGAGCAGCCAGTGCTCTTAACCACTGAGTCATCTCTCCAGCCTCTACCGCTATTTTTGCTGTTTTGTTCTATCATGTGTAGTTAGAAACATATCTAAAAAGCAGGAAAACATTCTTTATCTAGGACTATTCACTCCCCACTTGCCTCCCACAATCACTGGCCCTCCAACTAGCTCCCCTGTTGATACGTATGATGTCCCATGGCTGACAAAGCAGAAATTTCTGATGGGTGACTGGCTTGTAAAACTTTCCAGGGAATGCCCATTTGTAAAAATCTAACCCTGTCAGGAAGGGTTTTTCTCAGAGCTGTTTAGAGGTCCACAGTGGTGGCTGATGACTCCAGGGCCTGAACATATTACCTCTTTCCTTTGGATCGCTATTCTTCCTGCTGGACAGAGTCTGAGGTGCTTCACTGAGCCCTTATTTGATCTGATCTCATTAAATATGCCATGGTTCTCTTTCTGGATGCTCTTGACATTACCATTAGATAGCAGGATGCTGAAGTGTTTTGTTTTTGTGAAGAAAACAGCCTGAAGATTAGGGTTGACCTTCATGGGGCATACAGGTGGAGTTATCTGCTCAGTGAAGGCATTCTTCAAAACCAAGACATCCCTTACCTCCAGCTCACAGAAGGGTGGTCTCAGACCAGCTCACAGTGTGTGGTGTTACAACCTTTGGGCTTTAGCTACAGCTCGATTCTGCTAGGACACAGTGTCTATTGCTCCTTCACCGTTACCAGATTTAGCATTTTCTTCTCTGAGAGATAGCAAAGTGTGTTAGTGCGGCGGGCGTGCTTGAATTTCTATTGAAAGGCCTAGCCACCTGAAATTCATCCAGTTAGTTCAACATGTATGTGTTAAACAGAGATGCAGATTTGATCAATTACTTAATTTTCTATCAGTAAATCACTGGATAATATTATAATGATATATGGATATCTGCAGATTGTTTTAACTTCATTTTCTGACAACATTTATCTTCCTCAAAGTAATTTAGAGATGCTAGAGATTTTGGCCTCATTCTAGAAATGCAGCAGATCTTGCCGTCTGGTTCTCCATTTTTCCAGGTTTACCTTGGTGTGTTTTACTGATGCCTGCTCCACATCTGTTTTATGTAGAAATAAAGAACATCTGATTTTCAAATCTGACCCAGCTGCAGTACTGTATGTTTGTGTCTTTGTATTTCAGAGAGAGGCTCTTTTCTATGTGTCCCCGTTAGGCCTTGAATTCCTGACTCAAATGCTCCTCCTCCTCCAGCCTTTCAGGTCAGTGGCACTAATGATGTGCATCGCCATACCTGGTTATCGTTGTTATTAGACATGACAGAGATCAGATCTAACAGATTCATATGGAACTAAATCCACTTGATACAGAGAAGCATGCACTAACTCCTTTGGCTCCTTGGTGATGTAGGGAGCAAGTAGTTAACACATCCTAATGAGGCTGGGGGAGGGGAGCCATCCAAATTGGGGTAAGTCTTATGATCAACTCTATATTGAGAGGAGAGCCCAAGAGCTACAGAGTCACTGTTAGAGGTCTCAGGGAGGATAGTAGCACATAGAGACCAGATTGATGGGGAAATGTTGAACACCTGTGATTTTGTCTGCCTTCATCCCAGCACCCCTCAATTCTGGGAAACATCCATTTTCTAGATGATTCTGATGGGTTGCTAATTGTAGCACCCAGTTCTTAGTGTCTGGGGGTTGGGTAGGTCAGCTCTAATCCTTGTGTTCATAGGGACTGGATCATAATGTATGGGTGGGTGTCTTTAACTTACACAAAGGTCTCCTGTTATGGTAGAGATAGGGATTAATAACCAAGATTTACCTACTCTGCAAGCAAGGCATCCATCCACTTTGTCAAATTATTGATTAATCTGTTTAGCCAATTTCTCACTGGCAAATGGAGGTAGGTCTAGATTTGGTGACGAGCAAACACCAGCTTAGAAATCATGGTAGATGAGGTAGCTTGCGGTAGAAGCGTGGTAATAAGCACTGCATTGACCATGTGAAGCTGCTACCATTTGACCATTTATATGGCCAAATTAATAACTTTAGCTCCAGAGCATGTGGAACTAGGTGTCAGCAAACTTTTTTTGAGACTGCTCTGAGTGGATATAATGGTGGGAACTGTCGACGAGCCATTGGTGGAGGATACAATACTCTCCTCAAGGAGGCTGTAGTCTGGAGAGAGGGTGGGGAGAGAACTTCCTAAGAAACTAGTGATATGGAATTAAACTCATATGCTGAGGTGAGTATTGTGTATTTTTATTTTTTGAAAAAGATTTCATCTCTACAAGGGATACAGTAGTGTCAAATTCTAAGAATCCTGTGACACTTTTCATGGAACCCTCCCCATTTCCTTCTCTCTTCTTTGAAACCTTTCAGAACTGGCCTTCTGCAATCCAAAGCGAAAATCTAAATGAATTCTGACCTTAATATGTCTTTTTGCTCATCCCTGTGACAATTTACTCTGAATGCGGGGGGACTTCATCCTTTTGTCCCTATTATTCTGGGGAAGAATCAACTTAGAACGTCTCTGTGTGGAATCAAATCCCAGGTCACCCCAGGCAGAAGATAAGGGTGTGGTCACACTCAGTAGACCTGGAGAATCAGCCATGACTTCAGTCTGCACGAGTGGCTTCTTAGTCCTCTGGGATGAACCTACATGCTTCTTCTGCCCACATTTATATATCTAGGCCTTGCAGAGCAATCCAGAATCATGACTAATACTAAATACCTTAGTCTGAGGATGTTTTCTCACCCATTCGCCACACAATATATTCTTAGGAGCATGCTCAGTTTGCCCAAATCATGTGGAAGCAGCAGCACCCAGCTAGAGAACAGGGTTATGAACTTCCTGGAGTGGGCATTTGGGCAGTTTTCCTGAAGGTGGATTCCTAGGACTTGCCAAAACTCTTTCCAGGAAGAAACACTTCAGCACATTAACACATTAACAGCATTTTCTTCCTTACTATTTATTTTAGATGTGATCTATTTTGAATATTTTACTCCTTAATTGAAGAAAAGTCACGTTGTTGTGGAATAATTTGTTATCCTGCCAAATCTGTCCATCAAATTAAGGATTTTAGAGATGTTTTAGCGGTGCTATCAAACCAGTGTCCTGATTACGGATGGAGAGCTAGGAGAGTGAGGATGTGAATGCCTGTTCATTCCACAGTCCTGATGCTTCGTTGGACATAAAGGGACGTGGTTTTCTTCTACAACTACATGAATGCAGCAGTTCTGTGCTGTTCAAACTGTGGGATGAGGCTGAGGAACTCTCTGAGGGCAACCAAAACCAAAACACACTTTCCAAGGGTCTATTCCTGCTGCTGAAGGAACCCTCTGGCGTGAATGCCTTGTGATTGACAGTGCTGGCCATTGTAAGCATCATATTGTTTGGTGGCGGGGGAAAATTTTTTATTGCTATTCAATAGCATTTCACAGTTATTAAACCAGAGTCATTGTTCCTGGTGGCTCTCAAAGGCTCGGAAACTTTAGGGCATAGAAGAAAAAAAAACCCCAAAAAACAAAAAACAACTCCAAAGGCACAAAACCTGTCAGTTATTTTCATAGTTTGTTCCAAGGAGGCTGTCACACTCACTCTCAGCCGTGAAGACATTGAAGAGATGTTGAGAAAGTGGTTTTCCAAATGTTTTTATGGGCAACTTGTTTTCATAAATAAGAATTTATGGGACTAGATTCGATTACAAAAGGTATTTTAGAATGGTTAAGAATGGAAACATTTAAGGGATGGGACACCCATACTATTATGATTAGACATTAAAGCACTTAGATTAAAATAATGTTCCCACAATGAGCAGATATGGCTGAATGTCCCATAACCCTGAAGATAAATGCCGGCCTGAAGTCGTTGCTAGGATCCCCATAGAACACTTTTATTTCTCTATAAGGAAGAACCCCTTGGCTTATTTTTCGGATAATGAAAGTATCCTGGAAGTGAGCTGGAGAGTGGTGACCTTGTGCAGCCACAGGTGTTAGTGACTGTAGGACCTGGCCCAGAGGTAAAGCAGCTCAGCAGGCCTTCCTCCCCTTCAATGAATCAAACCTGTGCTCTGAGAGGGAGCTCAGGGATGGAGGCTCATTCTGTAGGGCTAATTAAGGATCCCATGAGTATAACAGCACGGTATTTTTTTTTTTTTTTAAATGGGTCACCTCCAGTGGAAACCATTTATGGTCTTTTGCAAGCACCAACTTTCTGGGAATTTGACTAATTTTTTTGGTAGTTTTTCCAGACAACGGAGAGCCAGTTCCTGGAGAATTTGCTCTCTTCAGCTCTTTGTGTATTTTCTGTATGGTTTTGCTTTGCCTCTTCCTAGGCAGAGTTTGTGAGGCCCCAAGGACCACACCAGCACTCAAGTCAGGGGATGTACAATTAATCTTCTGCTGAAAGAAAAATGTATTCTTATTTCTCTTCAAGTGTCTCTGGCGGTAACAGGGTGTGGGCAGAAACTTGTGTTTACCTAAACAAAAACAGAAGATATATGACCTTTCTAAACATTCCTGTGGCTGGCTCTATCTCTGAGGATGCCCTTCCATGGCCGAGTGCCAAGATTCCTTTATTTTTCTAGAAGTAATTACAGCTTGAGAGAACTATGCCCCATGGCTGACATTGTGGTTGGGGAGTTTATGGGGTTGTGCTAATTCTGTTTGGACATGATTTTCTACTTCTCTTTGTGGAAAGGAAACTTCCCCCCATCCCCAGTCAGTGACAATGGCCTCCAGCCTTTCTCTCTGCCTGTCTCCTTTCTCCCAACTCCCTCCCCCCTTTCATTCCCCAAGGGAAGTTAAGGCTCCATCATGGAGCCTTGGACAGTGAAAATTTCCCTTTGCTAACTTTAGGGAATTATTTTTTCCTGATCAAATATTCCTCTCTACACATTTTTATAGTCAGTTTAAACACTCTTAGCCTAAAAATTGTCCACCTTTTGTCTTTAAACCTTCTTATCGACCCAAAGAGAGTTTGAGAGACTTTACCTTCTACTTTAGCATTTAAAGCTGAGAAGAGAAACCCTTAAGGCAGCTGCTAGGCAAAATCATTAGACTACTTTTTAATAAGGGATTTTATGAGCTAAATTGCTCTCGCTAGCAATATAGCTTCAATTTACCAATGCTTAATCTCACCTTCCTTATTTTTCAAGAAAGTGTGTGTACATGTGTGTGTGTGCTTGTGTGTGTATGTATATATATGTATATATGTGTGTGTATGTGGATGTGTGTGTCTGTGAATGTGTGTGTTTGTGTGTGTGTCATGTATGTATGTGTGTTTGTGTGTGTAAGTATGTATGTATGTTTGTGTGCTATGTATGTATGTATGTATGTATGTATGTATGTATGTATGTATGTGTGTATTTGTGTACGTGTGTGTGTATATGTGTATGTTTGTGTGTGCGTGTGAGTGTTTAGACTGGCTTCTCCAGTACAGATACTAGGTAAGTTTTCACAGAAAGGTAAAAATCATTACAAAATGGAAACAAACCAGAAAACCCAAACAGAAATGACGACATCGTCTCACAGGGCACCCATCTGCCTGGATACATAAAACAGATTTCTTGGGGACATACTGGACTGGAGTTTTCACATAAGTTGGCAATAGTGTCAGTGAGGTGACCTTCTTCTAGAAGCAGGTCGAAGACACCAGTGAACCTCAGTTAGGGATAGAATCCTGAGTATTCCTGGACACACTGGGAACTCCTACGAAGCACTGGGTCTTGGTGAAGAAGCCCTGGCTCTATGGGCTTTGGGCCATTGTTAGCACATGTCGGTGCCAGGCAGGGCTGCTTGGCTCTGGATCAGGGACTGTTTAGCAGTGAAGGGGTTATATGTGAGGGTGATCAGAGATTTAAGCTGTCATGTCAACAGTGCCAGGGAATGGGCTGTGCAAGGGCCTTAATAAATCTGCCCTTGACTTAGGGCCAAACCTCATTCAGCAGAAAATTATTTCTGCAGCAAACTGAACTCTGCTCTGATGGAGACAGAAATAAAGGTGGAAATGGGGAGAGGGGGAATGGAAATTCAATCCACATGCGCTGGGGACGATTCCAAATAAGAAACAGAATGTGTAGGACTTTTGGAACAGCATATATTCCTTTGATTACTAAAATGTCTTAGGAGACAAAAAATGATTCTCAAGGAAATCATAGGGGAAGGGATGGAGGGGACAGTATACTGCCTGGCCTTAACACTTTATAAATGCTTTTCATTTGTTCATTAAGTTGGTTGGGCTTTATTGAGTGAGGGAAGTCCTGTGGACCCTGGGATGAGCACTTAGAGCCACAGGCTCATCTCACATGTGAAATGTGTCGCGCTTTGGTTCAGTGCAGACCAAGTAAAGCAGATGTTTTCTTGGATAACAGAGAAAAGTGTTATGAGAACCATTGGGTCTAGAAGGTGGGGATGTGTGGGCTTTCAGATATAGAGAGCATCCGCATCCTCATCTGTGATTTAGTTTTAAGAGACTAGGCTTTCATTCATTGGAAAGTCTGACTGAAGGGGCAAATGTGGCCTTGGTTTAGATGAAATGTTTTAGAAGGAAAAGGAAGAGTTTCTTTGGAAGGAAGATCAGTGCGTTAGGCAGGTCTCACATCGGTTCATGAAGGCTCTCCATCTTAGGCCAGAGGTCACTTTAATTGAAGAGATAATTTAAGTGACAGGATTCCTTCTTCCATAGGCTTTGAAACTGCTGGGAGAAGCGTGAAAAGCAAGGAACAACAGTGGGAGCGTTTCCTCTTCTAAATAATTTATTTCCTTAGTAGTTTTTTTCCTTTTCTACCCCGGTACTTTCATTCCCAGAGCTGTAATGAGTTTCAGGAACATAAGGTGTCAGATATTGGCTTGGTGGTAGTGGTGCTGTTGAGATCTCTGGATTCACGACCCCTGCGAGCGTCTGAGGCATGGTGCATACATAATTTACGAAGAGACTGCAGCTCATCTGCTCATCTCTCTAACTTTTGGCGCTTTTGATTCAAAGGGTGATTTGTTTTGCTGCAATAGAACTTGCCATATTTCCAGAAGTTTCCTTAGAGGACCAGAACCCTGTAGCAGATCCCTTGAGACCAGGGGCATTTCTACAGTGTCTTCAGGTGGGGGTGGCATGGGTAAGAGACAAAGGGAAGCAAGCTCTTTTTTTGGGGGGGGGGGGTAGAAATGGTTGAATGAAAGACTCAGTGGGTGTGAAAATAAACTCTTGTCCACTAATAAGAGGGCCACTCAGTGAACAGAGAAAAGAAAGTGGCCATGTTAAAGTGGGCTCCAGTTCTATTAGTCTGTCAAGGCTTCAAGGACTCCAGAAGGTGTCCCAGGAAGGACATAATTATCGTTCACTGAACAGCAGTCCCTCTAACATTCGGCAGGGCAGTGCTGCCTTTGTCTTTAGAAGTTGGGTAGGAACACAAACCCAGGCTCCTCTGTGACTCAGCTCTCTTCTTACATATCCATATATAGCTTTCTGTTTCTCTCTCATCTCTGACTCTCATTCTGAGAAGGAACATTGGATTCTGAGTGGGCTGCCCAGAATGGGGCTGCAGCTACCTCTCTAGGTAAGCCGGAGGAGGAAGAGCATTGTGGTTTCGGCCTAGATTGTCTGCTGAGACCAACTCTGGTCAAGAAGCCTACCTCTTATTGATCTACTCCTCTCCGTGTCTTAAATATTTAATAATGCATTTTGCTATTTGGTGGATTGTTTTCAGAAGCCCAGGCTAATATCTCTTTGTTCAGAAATGTGCATATATTTAAGAATTAATTTAGTCATGCATACAGTCTCTTGCCATGTGCTGCCTTGGGACTCTTCAGGTAAGAAGACTGAACAGCTGCTCTTCCTGAGGCACGAGGCAAATGAACCTTTTTATAACTGAAAATGCTTTAAAAATTACAGTATAGTCTGCTTTCCCATTTATATCTTATTATTGGCTTAATCACACACACAAGTGTCATCCTAACAGGGCGTCCTGTGACATGAATGGAGAGAACCCCAATAAGAGATGCCATCGATATGGGTCTGGTTTCCAGCCTTTGCACAGAGAACACACCTTTTTGTTCTCTCCTTGTGGAGTAAAGCACACCCCTCCTCAACCTTCTTCTCACTAGGACTTAGTTCTTTGTCAAGCTTCAACACAAATAAAAACAAGGGCTTCCTTTTGTTTTGGTGAATGTCCTTCCGCCATCTTAATTTTCATCTGTAAGCCAAGTTGTAGACCCGGGAAAGTCTCATGAACAATCTAACTGTTCTGATCTACTTTAATTCACATGGATTGATTCATTAGATTAATAAGTGCGCCCTGTCTCTGGGTACGCACGCTTCTCTTTTCTTCTCAAACCCAGCCTTGAGAGAACCCGGGTTTGGAAGGATGTTTTTGCTCCCGTTAGAAAATCCGAGTCCACGTACCTACGCCTCCTCTCCATGGAGTCTCTTCCTCGCCCACCCCAAATGTCTTTTCTTCTCCCTGGAATTCAGAGTTCTTGCTGGACAAAAGGGCGGGAGAATTCAGAACAAATGCTGCAGGCTGGGAGGTGAGGAATCCTCAATAGAGGAAGAAGGGAAGGGAGTCTGGCTATCCTGCAGGAGGGCTGGCATAGCAGAGTCCTTTCAAATCCTGTTTGGACCGGAAACAAAGGGCATTTAACACATTTTAAAGAAAAAAAAAACAAAATTAGTAAATTATACCAGCTAATTTATCGACCCTCCAGTAAATACTAGGGTTTTCTACTCTTGGACTCACAAGTAAACTCAGCGATTTCCTTGACTAAAATTATGAAGAAAAATGGGAAAATGGGGTGCAATCTGGCTAAGTTTTTCAGATTCTTTCAGCCAAGGTAAAAATACTTAGCTAAATCATTGCTGGGAAAGATTTTGAAACGCTGTTTGTAGTGACTGACAAGCTGCAGAAATGGGCATTTCGAAGTACCATCTGGAAAAGATAGAATTAAGATTAAAAGCTGAAAGGGGCTGGAGAGATGGCTTAGCAGCTACCTGTGCCTGCTGCTCTTCTAGAGGAACCAACTTCACTCCACCATAGTCCCATATTTGGTGGCTCTCGGTTGCCTGCAACTCTAGCTCCAGGGTATCTACCTTGGGCTCCAGGAGCTACACCGCCCCCCACACCGCCCCTTTTTCTTCTTCTTCTTTTTTTAAAAAAAGGGTGTTTTCAGCAGACTGAAAGGAGGATGGTGTTTATATTTGCAGGAATAAGAGTACAGGAATCTGAACAGTTGTTAATTTGCCAAGTTTTGAGCTGCGTCTTTTTCCTTGATGTGGTTTCCAGGAAAGATTATAGCTCAGCCTTTGTGAGAAGCACCATCTTATTATAAAGTGAAGGGAGCAGCCTCCTCCGAACTCCCGTCCTGAATTTTGCTTCCGGCATCCATCTCCCATCTACTTAACTAGAGAAATAAAATGGAGAGAATTTGGCCTTCAGGTTATAGAGCTGGAAAATGCTTTGAGAGACCTTCTGGTTGGATTACTTCTAAACCCTCCCTGACAGATGAAAATTTATCTTATTTTTAAGTGTTCCCCTGAGGCAGAGTGTCCGCAGACTCCCTTCCTAACTCATTCTAATCCTTAACGATCTCCACATTGAGGAAATTCCTTCTCCTGTCTTACCTAAGTCCCTCTCAGGCCAGCTTAGTCCAGTACTTCTGACCCTGTCCCAAAAGAGATGAGAAAAAAAGGTCAGCCTTTCTTATATAAACATCCTCTCACATAATTAAAAATTACTTTAAAAAAAATCCCCAAGTTCTGGAGCTCTGCTTCCTTATCTCACAGATGCTTCCTTATGTTCCCTGCACCGCCCTGTCTCCTTTGGCTTTTCAGGGTTCTCTCCTACAGCCTCCTGCCCACCTTTTTGGTGGTCCCAGTCACCCAAGGTCCACAATGTATGCTGAGAAAGGAGACAGAACTAATAAGGGCAGGTCCACTGTTTCCCCAGACCCTAAATGCCAGAGTTCATGGAAGAGGCAGAATGGTATTGATAAAACATATTTTTAAATTTTAACATATTCACATTATAATGTTTTCAAAGTCAGATTTGTTAATTTTGTATTTGTGAGAATTTCCAATGGTAGATGCATGAACCCTTTAGGTTTTAAGGGGGGTGGGGAGTATAATAGCATGCTAACACAATGCTAAGAATCACAACTATCCATTTCTGTTTATTGGGGATTGGTTATCGGGCCCCTTTCTCTGCTCTTAGATACCTAAATCTTCAGATACCCAAGTTCTTTATAGAAATGGTGCCGGCAGGGCTTTATGTAAATTAAACACTTCTTTCATAAACTTTAATTCAGCCCTAGATTCCTTAGTAAACCTAACACAACATGAATGTTATATAATCACTATACTAGATTGTTTAGGTACATGCATGTGTTTCTAGATGGCTTTAAATGTGTCACACAAAAAAAATACAAAGTCATGACTCTGGACACACGTATGGCAGTAATGAAGAGATAAAGACGGAAAAAGATGAGAGAGATAGTTTAATCAGAATATATTATATGCGTTTATGAAAATGTCAACTTACTACTAACAAGAAAATAAAATACTTAAAAATAAATTTATTTAAAATATTTAAACTTTGTAATGTTTTCTTTAGTACTGATACAATAAAAAATATACTGATTTGAGGTTGGTTGAATCCATGCAAGAAGGGCACGTGGAGGGCGAGGCGCTCAGCATGGTAAATTCTATCCTACTGTTAAATTAAATTCTGCCTTTCCCCACCTATCATCATTTCCGAGAAGCTTCTCTTAGTTATACTTGGGTGTTATTTGTAGCTTTCCATGAACTCACTTCTAGCCTGTGGCTTAAACCACTGTAGCTGAAGATGAGGAGATTCTAGATCCTAAATTGATGTCATATGTCAGAACTCTACACATGCTTCCAGGGCGGGGTAAAAAGCCTTGGTGTGTTTTCATAAGAATCAAAGCTCTTGGCTGATAAAAAAGCAATGCATCTTTTTCTTGTTGTTGAAATTTTGCATAAATCTTTGTTCATTTGAGGAGTTTCCAGAGTTGGTAACCAGAGACTCAGAGACATGACTTTCTAAGTTGCATAAAGAAACTACAAAAATGATTTTAACAGACCTCAAACTTCCTAAAAGAGTTTCAAACATACAGGCAAAGGTGGTGAACAGGAAGAGTTGATGTCTTTTATGCATCAGGTGTTGCCTCACACTTTCGTCCTAGCAACAGGACCTAAAAGAAAGGAGTAAGAAAAGAAGGCACTTGCCAACCTTCTGCAGAACGAGACAGCAAACCAGGGACAGTGAGCGGTATTTTAGGAGCGGCAGTCAGAGTAGTCACAATGCACCCATCTTTATTATTCCTCAATAGAGTCACCTGCTGTGGGCTGGGCAGTTGTATAATATCAGGGTAAATCCAAAGAATACAGCTAAAGACCCCTGCTCCCAGACAAGCTCCGTTTATTTTGGCTCACTCATTCACTGCCTTCACACTTATCAGAGTTAGTAAAGTTTGCTTTAAAACAAGGATAAAGAGTATGATCTGTAAGTTTTGCCATTGAAAATATTCCTGATTTTGGTGCCTTTAAATTAAGAACTTCACGAGGAGTATCTGATTATGTGGAAAATGCTTCCTGAGTTATAACATTCGGTGATAAGAAAGATATAGAGTTTATGTATTTTGCCTGAAGTCAGTGTAGCCCTCTCCCCTCATGGAGTTTATGAAAATCCATGGTATTTGGGAAGTGGGATGATGGGAAATTCTTTTGGGTTTTACTTTTCTGCATTTTCTCACTCTTCGTGGCAGTCATGCGTGACTTTGTGTAATAGAATGACACATATCCATTAAAAGAAAATTATTCCCTTCCATCTTTATGGTCTTTAAGCTTTTGCGAAGTCTCTCATTAAAATGCACCTGGGATGAATCAGTCCCTAAGCCATTATCAGTGAAGACTTGAAAGATAAACACCTGGGATGAAGAGTCAAGATGGTGCCTGGAGGGGAAGACGGGCCGGGAGACAAATCAAATGTCAGCCACGAACACTTTCCCCCTCCCACACCACTGCCCCTCAGCAGCCCAGGGCATCGGTTGGGCTCAGAGCAAAGAGTGCATTAGGTAGGCTTTCTGCACTACACCCCATTTATAAGTCAGGAACTGAGCTTAGCTGCATTAAAGAGTTGCTCCCAGAAGGGAACAGAGTGAGCAGGATTCAAACGCAGGTTGAGAATGAGCTGCCTTCTCCCAGCTTCCACAGAATCCCTCAGCGCCTGCATGTAGAATCTCCACCAATTCTGGGGAGGGCTGGGGACTGGCAGCCATGTGCCTTGAGTGCTTAAGTTATTACTGATTTTTAAGAAATGACTGGGTTAGTTGTTAAAAATATCACTAAATGTTACTGTAATTTTGATGGATTTGTTAGAAAGTTCCTTATTGGTTCATTGAGGAATTAGAAAAAATTACTTCTTCAAACTACAAGGCATGGTTTCAGTTTAGTAAATATGCTGCTTTGGATGGCAGAGTGAGGAATGTAATCGGATCCAATCCTCTTTCCTCTAAAGTAGAAGGCATTGTTTGTGGGTGTGTACAAATACATACAAACACATACACCTGCAGAAAATTTTAAGGGTGAGTTTAAGAATTGCTCCAAAGTATGTTACTTTTTGCAACTTCAATTTAGTTCCCAAGTCTCTAGGTCTTGCTCGACTGTGAGTTTAATCAAATCTCAGCACACATGGGAAGCATTGCTCTGCCATTGTATATAGATTGATCCAGCCAACACTTGGTTGACTGTTTTCTTTACTAACTGGAGACCTTAGAAGCGATAGGTCATTGTGTGCAGTCACAGAAGGTTGAGTGGGTTGGCTCTGTTTGCAAATACCCACAGGTCACATAGTAGGGGGTGGTTGGTAATCCTATGTGGTTCTGAATCACATGGAATGGCTATTTAACACACTCAGCGATAGGCCTGTCTGAAAGCCAAGGCTCAAGGTCTACTTCTAAATGCTGGGCATCAGAACAACCAAAGCACCCAGCACCAGACGCTGGGATGGGAGTGAAGGGTGAAGCTCAAGCTGAGTGGATTGGTGGGATTCTTTTCTTCATCTTTTAATAAGAAGGCAACTCAATGAAAATTTTGCATAAAAATAGCATAAAGTTTGACTGCTTGGCTTTTTAGCATGGATCTCTAAGTAAACATGGGTGAAATACAACTTGTCAGCACAAAAATACCGCCTGTCATAGTCATTTGTGTATAAAATATGAGCCACAGGTTTGGACCATATGGCTACATGAGTTCTAATTTACGTGGCATCGTCTTAAGTCAGCAGAACTCGTCCTGGCCTGCCTGTGGGAGGTGGAGTCAGCACCTCACCCACTGAAGTGAGAAGGCTCCCTGGGGTTTGGCCAGTTTTGCTGCTGCTATAGACATCAGAGATTTGCAGGGCAACATGAGACCCTCCCCAAGACAACTGAGTCCTTTCCTGGCTATAGCATGGCTGACCAAGCTGTCCCTGCAATCAGCTCTCAACATCAGACATGCGAAATTGAAAAATATTAAACCTCACAGCTTGTGACTTCTCTGTTCCTCCTGTTCCCGATGGGGGGAAAGTAACATAATCTTTTTCCCCAAATGGGGCGGGGAGAGTGGACGTTTGGATGCCATTTCAGAGCAATGTTTAATGAAGTGAGAAAATACATTCGCGGTGCTGGGCTCCACGGCACATGTATGCAAGCCCAGAAGTGCACAATGGGTGTATTTTGTGATTTAGACATGAGCTACAAATGCCAAAAAATGCCTTTGAAAGAAAAATCAGTCTTGGAAGTCCAAGCTGAGGCAGAAACAGATGTAATTTTTGTTACTTAAAAAGAAATTCTTCAGTGCCCTCCTTTCTCTTCCCCCAAGCTGTGCCCTGTCACTATCTTAGATGACTTTTCAACAGGGTCTGCCAGGGACACTTTTAGAAAGCAACTTGGAGCATGTGACCCTTGACTCTCCAGCTGCCCTCTGGGTGGTCTCTTCAGTCAGGAGGGTACTGATGTCTGAGCCTGATAAGGCAGAGGACCAGGAATCCTAGACCATTCTTTTCCAGGTTATGCATGAAGTGCAGTGCATACACCTTGAGATCCAGGGGCCCAGCCTGGAGCAGCTGCTCACAGCTGGAAGCTGAGGGCAGTTGGCTCAGTTTTTTTGGCAGGTGTGGAGGACACTTTTGCTTTTGAGGATTTTTTTTTCTACCCTGTTATTATCAATTGACAGTGAACTCCGTCTAGTGTTGACATTTGGCCTAAGATGGTACCTATACCCAAAACAAAAATAAGCGTTATATCCAAATCTTAAGGAAACAGAAGAGTGAGATTTGAAATCTACCATCTTTGGAAGAATAAGGTCGGCAACCTCTTTACACTTAGGAGGGGATGTACATCCAACAAGGATATTAAGGTCATGACAGATGGACCCAAAAGACAATAACAAAAAAGTAAGTCTAGCAACCGTTTCAGCAAGAGATCTAAGATCTGAGTCATCCATATAGGGAAGAGACCTTGTTGAGTGTTTGCCAAGTCCCAGGTGTGGCTCCTCAGGATTTGCCACAGGTGGGTGAAGGCGTATCAGTGCTTCTGTTATAAAATGAATCCACTGAGGGCACAGACACAGGCGTGGCTCTCTACCAAGAAGCTAGAAAGTGATGGAACCACATGACTCAGCTTTCTCTGAATCCAAAGGTTGTGCTTTCTCTTGGGCTGCTATAGAGCTGCTGTGGGGCTCTGTGCATAACAGAGCTCAAGGCCTAGACTGACAGCTTGAGTTTGGACCCCAAACTGTCCTCTGCAAGCTGTCCTCTGACTTCCACATGTGCCTACTGTACACACACACACACACACACACACACACACACACACACACACAATGTAATCTATCAAAAAACCAAACCAACCAACCAAACAAACAAACAAAAATCCCTGGGGTGAATGGGCAACTGTGACTATTGTTTGAAATTAAGGATACCCTATCTTCACTTCAAAGATGGAACTTACTGATTGGAAACAAAACATCTTACATGGATGAGGAGTTGTTTTGTTTTCAGCACAAAGAAGTTCTTTAGGAAGAGTTTGTTTATCCACCCTGCTCTCCTGAGACTCACATGCTATAAAACCCACACAGGGGAGTCACCTGGCTCACGGATCGCTCTATGAGATTTACTCTTAGATTTCACAATGCTCCGGCTTCCCTTATGCTTTCGTTCTGTGTCTTGGCCATTGTCGTTCCTTATCGCTCTCTCCTGGTCCCAACCTGGTGTGCCCTTCCCCTTCTGGCACCAACCTAGCTGCCTTCCACGTCATAGTTCTTGGTGTCTCTTTCTCTGGTCTTCTTTACAGTACTGAGCATCCACTGCCTTTTATCTACACCATAGCTTTAGTTCTCTGGTTGCTTTTAGGAGTTAAAATAGCCCGATTTTGGAGGGGGTGTTTCTGCTACCTTGAGAAGTGATATGTATGGAATGTCGCTGTGATATGGCCATGCTCTTGAAGGTCAAGACCGAATGACTATATTTTTAACCTCTGTGTTTGGAAAGGCAGGATGCTGCCACTTTCTATCATCCAAGGAGCTTCCTATGCTCAGCTCTAGATAGGCTGCAAGTGACTTCATCAGGCCAGGAGATGAGATAGAACGCCCTGAATCTTCTTAAAGTCTTGTTAATCAGGGAGACCATCTTTGCACCTCTGCTCTCTCCTGTCTTTCCTAAGATGAATGTTTCCTTGGCAAAGGTATTGTGTTGACTACTAAAAGCCTTATTCTGAGGATATACAAGTAGTTTTCATTAATGTTTTTGCCACACTAAATGACATTTTCCACAAAAACCTTATTTTCTTTTTGTCTCAAATGGCATTTATTTTTTTCTAATTCATCTTCTAATTGCTCAAAGATATGTAGTTATTAGGTGATAAGGTGAGATTTGGAACCAGGCATTTCTCAACTGATATTTAAACTTTGCGTCTCTTTGCTGAGGTTAAACTGGAATAAGTATAGTCTGAGTCACACAAAGATGCCAGTGTTTGACTTCTTTGTTTTGTTTTATGTAATCCAGGATAGCCTTGAGCTTTTCCTGCTCCAGTTTCTTGAATGCTGAGAGTATAGACAAGTACCCCCTGCACTCAAGATTCTGATCATTTTTGACTTTCAAAAATTGAAATTGTGTATGGCTCCATCAAATAACATAATAAAATGGTGTCTCTGAGATTGACAACATAATGGAAGACAGAACTTATGCTTTGTATGTGAGTTGACACAGGTTAGCTTTATCCTGGGAAACATACACCTTCTGGAAGACATCTGCAATACCTGATGTTCCCGTTGTCAGCCAGTATAGTCAAGGTATACTGTATTGGGGGAATCAACTGAAGAAGTACTAGACTGGGGGATTGATATGAATTCTACTTATTGTGAATCTTTTCAAGATTAGCATATGATTCTGGAGTTCTTTCTTTTGACATCATCTAGTATTTTTGTCCCCAAAGACTGACTATAGGGAAATTTTCAATAAGGATAAAGCAGATAGTTAGGAGAAAAGCCTCCAGCATGGCCTGTGTGCTCTCTGAGCAAAGACTAAGACTATCAATCATTTCTGGTTAGATGAAGGCTTCACATATGGGGGTCATGGCTATCAGCATCCTCACCAAAATGGCCAACACATCTCCAGGCTTATTGAGCTCTTCCATTTAGTGAGTTCGCCTCACTTTTCAGGAGGAGACATTTTTATTTTAATTTTTAAGTGTGAAGCTCAAGTTCATGTGGGGAGATCTTTGACTCTTGAGCAGTACAGAACCTGTCATGATTAAAGTATTCTCTGCCTGTCCTCTTCAACATGATAGCCATTGTCTACATGTGGATGCTGGACACAGAAAAAGATTTAAGCCGAAACAGTCACCTGAGGCTGGGGGTGCTGTAGTGTAGAGTGTGGCTCTTGAACTCATGTTATCACTTTTTTTTTTTTTCTTGATGCAGGGATTTTGAAGAATGAAGGGAATGATTACATCTTTGCCATCTGATATTGACTAATTCTAATTTTTGCAGGGGATGATAAGGGTTGCATCAAAAACTTGCTTACACACTCTCCTTGTGAGAAGGCAGTCAGATTTTCACACTGATTTCCCAGGAATGCCAACTACATTATTCTCAAACAACTCCTATAATAGGTCAAACCAGATTCTGGCAGTTTCTTTCTGGCCATATGGTATCATGACAAACATGACTAATTCCTGCTCTGTTTGTTCTGAATCATGTTAATCTGCCAACTGGTTAGCTCCCATTATAAAGCAGCTTTTATCTGGAGATTCTCATTAGCATGTGAAATTAGTCCAAGCCTAAACTTCATTTTGCCAAATCCTCCCTCAGGCTGCTCTTGAGACGACTCTCCTCACAATTGAGGTTTTGTTTCTTGACTGTCAGGCTATGCCCAGAAGGTCAATTAGCGTTTTTCTTTCTTCTTCTTTTATAAATCAGATACTTGGTGTTTATTTGCTGTGATCTAAATTCTGGAGAGCAGTTCTTTCTGTTTGTTTTGCCTCTGTAATAGAAAAATATGTCTTCAGCTGCTCCCAAAGATAACTTCTTATTATATCATTTGGCTCAGTAAAGACTGACTTATGAATATCCTTCTCTGAGATTTCACCTGACTCCCTGACATATATCTAATGATCCTTCACTATTAAAACCTTTCAGGATTATCCATAAACCTTCATAACGTGCCTTTTCACACATCTGCTACAAGTGGCAGGCTAACACAAAGAACCAGAAGCAATTAGGTTCTTCAAAGTTCAGAAACAAGGTTTTAACAAAGAAAATAGGCATCTTTATGCAGTACCCCTAAAAAGTTATATTTTCTTTCTCATGGAATTACTCTATTAGTTTTAAGGAAATAATACATATTAATTGTAAGTTTTTGAGATCGTTATTCTAAAACCTCTCAACTAAATAAAAGTTAAAAAATATGACTTTGAAAAATTAATCAAAGATAACTCTTATTTTAAAGACATTGAAAGCAACAAGAGATAGATAAATGATAGGTAGATAGATTTCTATTATTTCTAAGGATACCATAATACTAAAAGAGAAGAGACGACTCTCAGAGCAAGCACATGAAGAGGACAGACTGAGCTTTAGGGCAGCCCCAGTCTCCCTCATGTTCTGACTTTTCTCCATTTGGACTCAGATCTGGAAAGATTATATTGACTACACCTATGGAAAACACAAACCACAAAGAGATGAACCCACCACCAGCACCCCACACTGCACTTTGTCTGGACTCACACTGAGTTGTGCTTCATTGGAATAATCTCAGCTGTCTAAGAAGAAGTCTGCCTTCACTCAGATTCCATGGTGCTCCTGCCTACTCCACCCGCTCTGTAGAGGATTTATGAAAACTTGAAAGCAAAAATAATTGTGAGTGACATGGTAAGGCTTTCCCCATTATCTTGATATCTCTGACAACAATACTGATTAGTATAACCAAACAAGATGAGAGAGAACCTGAGATGTCACTTATTTAAGAATGTGACTTCTCTGTCCCTCATGAAGCATTACTGAGCAGCAGGGCACATTGTAATATATTGGATCAGAGCACTTATGTTGGAACTAGATATTAACTCATTCTTGGTAGCTCTGATGGATTTTGAGTGTCAGTCTTACCATCTGTAAAATGGGAGTGCCAACATCTTCCCACCTGTTACTGCTCATTGGAAGATAAATCACCATCTGGTTGGTGCTGGATCTGGATCATGGTAAAGGTATAATGAGTGACAGCTATTGTAGCCTCTGTCTATGGGCACTGGACACCGGGTGGAGGGTAAAGGAGTCTTTGTGTTCTCATTGTATGGGGCACATTGTTACCACTTGCTAAGTCTCAGTTCTGGTCACCACAGACAGTGGGTAGATTCTCTTTGGGACTGGGACATGGGGTCTTCCAGGGCAAATGTCAGGCGCTTTGATGTGTTGCTGGGTCAGAGTCAGCTTCTGAGAATCTCCCAAGCACTCAGTGTCACCTCCCACTGAATGCCATCTGAGATCCGGCATCCAGAGGAAGGAGCTGAAAGGCTTCAGTGTGGGTGGGACTCCTTGAGAAGGCACCCGAAGAATGTAGGGGGCCAGCTCCTCACTCATCAATCTCCTATTGTGAAGGGTTTCCAAGCTGAGATGCTCTGAGTGTGGTGTTGACTGAGCTTTCAGGAATGGAAAAGATTCTGTTGTCATTTAGGGTGAACTAGAAATATTTTAATTTCTGTGTTTTCATCCTGGTTTTGCTTTGCTGAAGGGTGGAGTGAAGGAGGTGGCAGAGCTGGGATAATTTTGAGGCAACTCTGCCGACTTCCAGCTCACACACCCTATGCTCCATTGACTCTTGTGCCTTATGATCAAGGAATGTTCTCCTTTCTGGCTTTGTCTGTCTCCAGTGGTGCAGTTCCTGCTGGGGGGATTTTGGTTAATAGAAGCAGACAACTTTCATTATTTGTGACCATCTCTTGCGCTTTCTTGACTGTTGTCACCACCAGCAAAGAACTGCTGGTGGTCTGCAGTGCCCGGTTGGTGGTGCTGTATTTTAGATGCCCAGGCTGATTAAATAGTTGGGCTATAACATGGGCAAATTCCCTCTTAGCTTTGGACTTCCTACCTTTAAAAAAGGAAGCTAATGTGACACCAAGCTTGTGAGAGGTTTGAGAAAAACCTGGGAAGCACTGCTCACATAGCATGGATCACAGTGTTCATCAGAACTGGCCTGGAGCAATGCGTGTTGATTGTGGAATAGCCAAGGAGAGTCAGACTTGGGCTTTTGTAGTTTGTCAAAACAATTTTTGAGCATTTTATCCAGCTGTCTTTTGCTCCCTGAGATACGTGTGAGGCTCTGTGTGCCTCTCGATGCCCACTTTACAGTCAGTGACCAAAGGAGTGATCTCTTCCTGAAGCATAACTTCAAAGAGTGAGGCCTTCTTAAACTGAAGATACTGTGTTGACCTGAGATCAGTCTGTTTGTGGTGAAGAGTGTTGGAAAAAGGTAGGGTGTTAGTGAGGCCATTGAGAAAAATCAAAAGGGGCGTCTCACTTACCACATAGGGGTAGGTCTTGCTGGCTCCTGATCTCCCACGCCTGCTAGGTACCCACTAATCAAATATGGCTCCTCCCCAACCTCCTCACATCTAGCCTTACACTCTTCTGAGAGCTAAGTCATGTCTTATTTGGATCTTGTTGGTGCTTTGTCAACTCTAGCTTGCCCTCTTGCTTGTTTGTCAATAGCCAGTGTCCCTTTGAGTTTTCTAAGATGACAGGTCATGTCCTCCCCAGTTTTACTTTTGTGATTGTCTTAGTTACCTTTCTGTATTGTGATGTAACACTATGACCAAGGCAGCTTATAGAAGAGTGAATCAAGAGCGTACAGATTCAGAGAACGAATCCACAGTCATCTTGACTATCATGGTGGGGCACATGACAGTTGGCAGACAGGCATGATGTGGAGCAGTAGCTGAGACCCACAAGCATAAGGCAGAAGGAGACACAGGAAATGGCATAGAGTTTTGAAGCCTCTAAGCCACATCTCGTTACCCTTCCTAAACAATACCACCAGCAGGGTATCAAGTACTAAAAGTGTGAATCTGTAGGGGCCATTTTCATTCAAATCCTTGCAGTAATCATCAGTGTTCTTTGGATTTGTCATTAGACTTCCATAGCTGTCCACCAGTCTCTCTCTCTCCTCCCCCCCCCCCCCCCCGTGTGTGTGTGTGTGTGTGTGTGTGTGTGTGTGTGTGTGTGTGTGAATGCACACGATATACATTGATATGGGATGTCTTTCTGTATGCTGTGAATATGCTTTAACCACTGTTTAATAAAGAGGCTGTTTCAGCCTATGGCAAGACAGCTTAGAGGCAGGTGGGAAATCCAAGCAGAGATAAAGATGGAGAAGGGCTGAATCAGAGAGAGGCTGCAGGCTGCCATCCAGAAAGCAAGATGTAATGGGACACAAGTAAATCCATAGAGTCATATGGCAATACAATAGATTAATGAAAATGGGTTAAGATATAAGAGCTAGTTGACAATAAGCCTGAGCTATGGGCCAATCAGCTTATAATTAATATAAGCTTTGTGTGATTGTTTAGGAGTAAGTGGCTCTGGGATTGTGGGTCTGGACCTCAGAGATTGGCCAGGTGGGACAGAAAATTTGGGTTACAGTACATTTATGAGTAATGTACAATTGCACATGGAGGCTAGAAGTCAATGTTGAATATCTTCCTGTATTGCTCTCTACTTTATTTACTGAGTCAGAGTTTCTCACTAAACCTAGAGCTGGCTAATTGCCTAGCTAGGAAGCCAGCTTGACCTGAGTGAGGATCATTTGTCCCCACTTCATAGAGCATTGAGATTATGTCATGCCCACCTAGATTGGTTCTTTTTTGTTTTTGTCTTTTTTTGTTTTTAATGGGTACTGAGGATCCAAGGTTAATACTTTGCACTTGTACAGTAAGCACTTTATCCATTCATCTATCCCTCAAGTCCAGGAATCTGCCTTTCATTTTCATTTTTCTTGTTAAAAATTATACTATAAAGATGCAATGGAAAACTTTCTTTTTTTCAAAAAAAAGAATGTGCTTTTTTTTGTATGTGTGAATGTTATTTGTGTGTATGTGGTTATTTGTGTGTATTTTGTGTGTGTGTGAATGTGATTATCTGTGTGTATGTACGCAGGTGCCTACGTGTGCACAGATTTGAGCTTGACACCGGGTATCTTCCTCAGCTTTCTCCTGATATGTTTTTTTGGCATGGAGCTTACTGATTCTGCAAGACTGGCTGGCCACTGAACTCCAGGGGGCTGATGTTTCCATCTCTCCAGGGCTGGAGTTACAGGTACCTGGCTTTTTGTGAGGTTCCAGAGGATGCCAACTCCCATCCTCATGCTCTCCAAACAGACGCTTTATTTTTCTTCTCAATTTTCCTTTAACTTTCAGCCTGGTGCCCATTAAATCTTCCAAGGGATTCTCTTCTGTAACTGATACATCATACATCAGAGAATATTGGGGTTCGTGGTCATCAGGTTATTTGAGGTCTTGTTTTGGAGGATAATTGAGTGAGCTTGGTAAGGGTCTGGGGTGTCCATTTTTTTTCTTTTCTTTCTTTCTTTTTCTTTTTTGGCCATCCATCACAAGAGACTCTGATAGAGCCAGGTCCTGAAGCAAGGGAATAAAGCTCGTCCTTAGTGATAACTGCCCCTCACACACATATCATCCTTCCTCCCTTACAGAAGATAATAAATTCCCCCATGGACCAGAACTCGGGGACTCCTTTTTTTTTTTTTTTTTTTTTTAAGGAGGAAGCGTTCAAGAAGACTTGTGAAGGATAAGAAGTCAAGTCTGGTACAATTCCCAGGGATGTAATTTAGCAGTGACTGATTGTTCTTCATGTGCTGGTTGAGTGTCATAATAAAGACAAATGGGAACTGGAGAAGGAGCTCCCTAAAACTTCCCTCCAGCACGCATCTCCGTAGAGCCCACAGGGTGGGCCATTGGATCCCGGGAAGGGCAGTTATTAGTTAATAGGTACTCACAGAGCTTATAAAATGTTTTATTAAATGACAAACTCCTAAACATTACACAGGGTCTTATTTTGTGGTCCATATGTTGACTAAATTCCCAGATGACTTTAATGAGCCAATAGCAGCCTATTAAAATTACAGTAGTTTTGCAAAGAAAATAGCTCCCCAGGGAAGGACAAGAAAACACACCAGGCTGCTACTGTGTTGATAGTTGTCCCAGGAGCTCCTTCATCCTTCCCCAAGATCACTGGTGGGAACAAATCTGCTGTTGTAAGAAGTGTTCTGCTCCCATTTGGCCCATCCTCCTGGGTCTGAGAGATGCTGCTTGCTCTCACTAATCAGCCCCTGGTCTTGCTGACCTTGAAGCAATGAAGAAAACAACTCCTTAATGTATATTTTGCTTGGATCAAGGAAACTTGCATTGCTAGCCATTGGAAAGAAAGAACTTACTGTAATCTCCATTTTGATAGAGAAAACTCAACTTCCTCATCAATAGCCAATGGGGGGAAGTGCCAACTTTAATTCTGCATTGCTATCAAATTTCTTTCTTTCTTTCTTTCTTTCTTTCTTTCTTTCTTTCTTTCTTTCTTTCTTTCTTTCTTTCTTTCTTTCTTTCTTTCTTTCTTTCTTTCTTTCTTCCTTCCTTCCTTCCTTCCTTCCTTCCTTCCTTCCTTCCTTCCTTCCTTTCTTTCTTTCTTTCTTCCTCTCCTCCTCCTGCCCTCCTCCTCCTTCTTACTTACTTAGTTTCCTATCCAGGAAAGGTGTTTGTGTTTGAGAAGTAGCTGCAGCTCATTGAGACAAACTAATAGAGTGAGCTGACTAAGTTAAGCAGCACAGACATAAGGCTTCTTCACCCCACATTGCTATTTCCCATGAGAATCTTAGGAAGGAGAACTTGTTTCCAGGGTATCGACTGTTGTGAAGCCACAGACCACACCAGGGAGCAGGTTTATCTGAAGAGGAGATGGGAACTCAGACCTAAGCCTTAAAAATGAAGATTTACTAGCTCACTCGTCTTAGCCATTCAGTAAGGGGACACGTATTAAAACATGCATTAATAAATGTGTGCATTTTTATTTTTACGTTACTTAAGTATTAAAATAATTACCTAGAAAGTGCAATCAGACACAGGCAGAAGAAGGATTCTAAATAGTGCATAACTCCAGAGCCGTTCCAAGAGACTGGACCAGGAAGCTGGAATCTGGGATAGGTGGAGAGGAAGTGATATCAGGGGGGTGGGAGGCCTCAATCTCTCAGGAGATCTATAAACAACTATGCAGGTGACAGGTTTGCTTCTAACGGTCTCAAACAAGATGCTGTCACATATATCTGTCTCATGCTGACATGTGCTCTGGGGCATGCCAAGGCTAAAAAGTATTGTTAGTATTCTGCATCCAAGTGTTGCCTCCAGGACAGAGAAAGTTTATAGTGACAAGCTTTTCTTCCTTTGACCTTTATCCTTTGTGATACCTAAAGCTGAGGGCAGTCTTGAGGTGAACAGTCTATAAAAGGAACACCTGACATTTGGTCTTGGAGAGTGAGGTCACTTGGCCTGCAGTGGCATTTGGGAGCTCAGCAAAGAATTAGGAAGTAACCTGGCACATCAGCTCAACACCAGACTGGGGACAGAGTGGCCAAGCAGACAAGGTCCCCCTCTCTCAGGGAGCTCAGGTTCCTGCTAGAGGAGCGGACACTAGTCAGACCATACTGGAGTACTTTAGATTGGCACTCTACAGGCTCTGTAACAGGATCAAAGGGTAGAGAATGATTGGCTGAGTGGTCAGAGACTTGAATGATAAAGTGCCAGCCATACCAAATATTAGAGGAAGGAGAAACAAGGACCTTGAGAAAGAAAAGGGACATCCTATTTACAAGGGCTGTAGGGTAACTGGGCTGTTGGCTCCAACATCAGGTTATCCTGGCTTCTCTCAGCTCTGTGATACTAAGGGTCTGAGTTCTCCTCGGCTTTGATTAAACTTTGAACTTTAGTCAGCTGATCTCAGGAGAGTTCGGGAGATAATATTGCCAGCGTTACACAGTAGCATATCCTTGGTACCCTAACTGGCCATATCTGTTCTAATTGTAGGGAGGCTGTAGACTTTCCCCAATCCTTTGGAAAGGACAGACTCTGATGTGAACACTGGTTTATGAATTAATGTTCTAAAATCACACTCTTAGACTTGTACCATTCAGCTTTGCTTTGTTTGAGTTGGTTTTCATTTTATTCAGCCACTCTGTGTGTGTGTGGGGGGGGGCAGTCTTTAGAAGTATTTAGTCTCCTGTATTACTATATTACTACAAAAGCAGAAACATCACTAGAAAAGCACAGAACAGAAACTCTCATAAGTCTATGTACAATCTTCAGCAAAACCTTAAGAAATTACATGCAGTAATATGTCAAGATTTTGATGTATCAGGACCAAGTGAGGGGCTCTCCAGAAGCCAGTCTGGCTGACAGATGCACCATTTAGGAGCAGGTATAGGCCACCACATAAGCAGTCTGGAGAATAAAAACTATGCCATCATCTTGAGAGACACTTTTCTTCTGACATATTTGATATTCAAGATAGGCACTCTGAAAATTAGGAATAGAGAGGCTTTCCCAACCCAAGAAAGGCCATCTGTGAAAAACCTGTTGGTAGCATTGTAGATGGTGGGGGATTGAAGGATTTCTTCTAAAGGCTGGAAATGAGGCAAGGTGGTCTCTTGCCTTCTTACTGGCTGTAAATTGTGAAACCAAGAACGAAATCCCCCAACTCTACATATGTTGATGAAGAGGAGAGAAAGACTTTCTATTTGAAAATAAATTTAGCCATGTTTCAGGGACCAGAGCAGCATAGGAAGTCAGTTATGCTCCCACAGCCCTACACTGAGCAGCTAGAGATATCAGAGACAGTATTCCCACTGTGAAAGAGAGAAGCTACAGACCGAGCAGGTGGAGAAGGCCAGGATGAACTGTGTGGTGCTGGCCCAGACTCACAAATATCAGCATAACCATCAGTCATTCAATAAGTCCATGGCTAAACAGGTACAGGAATAAGGAGGTGTGGGTTAGTATGTGTATTCACAGCCCAACTCTGCCAACTAAGACAGCCTGGAAGGAGAGGGATATCTCGCCCACATCATTTTAACTTTAGACACTGTTCTCCAATCAAAGAAACCAAATAATCTTGGGAAAATGGCAAATTCTAGGGTTGGCGTGGTGAAACCATAAAATGAGCTTAGAGCACCCTGTGTATGTTCTGATGCCAAATGGTTAAGGAAGGAGGAAAGGGGCTGGGAAAGGAAGGGGTGAGACCCTTCAAGAGGACATGGGATTCAACCTGAGATTATTTCCAAAGGTCAGTTCTGGAAACTTTGAGACGCAAGCTAAATAATGATAGTGCTGGACTATTACCCAAAGAATAAAATAAATATCAGCAAATTCATATATGTGTATATATACACATATATATGTATATATATATATATATATATATATATATATATATATATATATATATATATATATACAAGATTTAGTAAATAAATATAAGGGGAGAAGGGACAGAAGAATTCCAACACTGAACACAGAAGGGGTGGGGAGAATAAAAATTCTCCATGGAACCCCACAGTAATGATTCCTGCAGGCCCAGCTCCTGGAGGTAGGCTAAAAATAGTGAGGGAAATATTAAATAGAAATTGTATATTTGCCTAACCCCAGAGTATCTTCCCTTAATGCATTTTATGCTTTTAGCAGGAACCTACAGATTCCTCTGGAACACGTCTCCAGGAATTAGAGTTGAATTACTCTTAGAGAGTAAGCTGGACTTAGTGGCACTCTTCTAATAGGAACCAGAGAAATGGGAAGCGTTCTCTTGATGAAACAGTGCCTTAGTTGAAAGATCAAGGTTCACTTCACTAAGAGCGAGACCCACAGGGATCATACACCCCTGAAACGCTGCACAGGGCACATCATCTTTGTGGTGTGAGCTTCTGTGGCTCGACCTTAGTGTCACACAGCTCCAGAAGGACAGCTACTTGGCATTTCCAAATATGTCAAGGTTGTGAGGCACTAGGAAATGTCGCAGAGTAGAAGACACTAAGTAGAAAAGGCATCCCAGTGCTATTGAGGGCTGGTAATGGAAAAGTCAGAGATCCCAATAAAACCTGGAGTTGGGCTGGCCGTGTTGTACAGATGCTGATTTCTTGTCTTTGAGAATTGGGCCATGATTATGAACATGAAGGAGATCTATGTGAAAAGCTAATTGGAAACCTCATGGCCATTGCAACTTTCTTCAGAGTCTAAACTCATTTTAAATTTCAAGATAGGAAGCTTTTTTATCTTTTTCTTTCAAGCAGGGATGAACATCGAGGGAGTGTGAAAATGAATTCTTAGTCAGTGTGACAGGAAGTCAGGAAATATTGTCTTAATCATTGTATTTAATGTTTCAACCACAATAGTCCTAGGTGAACAGTTTGCAAAAAATCAACAGCTAGAAGAGTTATGAGTGGTTGAGCAAGGACTGGGGCTCAGGGTGTGGGCTTGGGGACACTACAGCTCTTTCCTGAGGGCCTTTTTTTTTTTTTTTTTTTTTTTTTTTTTTTTTTTTTTTTTTTTTTTGCTTCAGTACCTTTTCAAAACCGTCTTGAAATAATTTTAGTCTTCAGTGAGAAGTTGCAGAAATGGCACAAAGATGTCTCCAAATGTTAGCATCTCACATGACCGTGGACCTAAATCCAAGAAAACCACCACTGATAGATCACTGCTAAGCACTGTTAACTTGGCACACCGCTTCATCACACATATTCTGGCCCAGGATGTGCTTTCTGTTCCTTGCTGCATGTGGTCCTTTGCTCTCTTCTGACTTGCCATTGCACATTCATGTCATCATCTGTTACATCCTTTGTAGGCTGTTAGCTACAAAGACATTTGGATTTGTTTGGCTTCCTCTCCCCTGAATTAGAGTTTGTTAGATGTTTTGTGTTTTTTTTTTATATTGTTTCTTGTATATAAGTAGTGGTTGTATATATTTATCCAGTATACTCTGATCTTTTGATCCATATGCATGCTGTTCTTGATTTAGATCAACAAACCCAAAATTCAGTTACATTTTCTCCTTCAATAAACATTGCTTGGGATCTTTTTTTGATGCTCAATTTATTCTCTGAGGATATTGAGATTTTCTGTTGTGTTTTGCAAAGGTTATTACACAGCCCAGGGTAGCCTTGAACTATTCGTCTCCTGCCTTTATGTGCACCCATGATGATCTGGTACTTGTGATGGTCATGCCTTTGCCTCTGGAGTGCAGGGATTGCAGGTGAGTTCCCCTGTGCTGCTGAAGCAAAGCCTTTTCTGAGGTTTGCATGTGGATGCGCCTTTGGAGAGAGGTGAAGAGCAATCCTGATTTCTAGCCGGCTCCTCAGGCTACCAACTGACAGCAAAGGAAGAGGCTTGATTTCCTCCGGTTTCGGACAAAGACCAACCACAGAGGCAAAGCATAGCTTTGACTAGGTACCTGCATGTGGGGTGCTGTGGAAATGAAGGGTGAAACCCCTCAACTAAAGGTTCTGGCAACCCCTGGGACACCGCTTCTTCCTTCAGTGCCGGAGAACTTGGGACTGACCTTTTCAGTTCCTAGTCTGTCAAACTTTTAGCTTAAGCTGAATCTTAGCCTCTCACTCCCTTTATACAAATAGTGTGGAGCCCATTGGCTTCCAAATGTGCTCTCTGCCTTTTGAAGCTCCGAGAGACTCAGGGCCAGCATAAATCAAAGGGGAAGGAGGTTATTCATTTAGCTCATCAGAAAGATCCACTGTCATCATGTCACATACAGAAGTTTTCTCATTTAATAGCTTTATTCTTTTCCTGTTAAGAAAAGGAATTGTTCCCAAGCACTCATTCCATATTGTATATTAGCCATTTCATTTTTCACAGAGGGGGGAACATGCCTTTCTACACATGATTAATATTGAAGTTGAATACCAGAAGAGCTGACCATGTGCTGGCTTTGGGCCATCCATCAGCAATTTCACATCTGTAACCTAGCCGCAGCGCATCCCTGCTAACATCATGAACAAATCATGGCTGGTCCACGGTCAGAGAAGTTTATGGACCTTGTGTGAATAGAGCAGGTACTCTCCCTGGGGACATAGAATCAGGGATGACCTAAAGCCAGGAAATGCACACATGGCAAGAGATCCTCAGATCTCTGTCTTCAAAAATTCCTAGTAGGATCTTGCCAGTAGAAGGTCAAAGTCTAGCCCTGTCCTCAGAGACCAAGCAGGGAAAGTTGTGATTCCTGTTTTTTGACAAAGATGTGTCAAACAACTCAAGGGCATAAACACTTTGCATTTGGAGTCCCCTGTGGGGTTAAACTGTGATTGGGCAAATCCTCACTGCACTTCCCATGATCAACATTTCTGACTTAGACTGTCTCATAGAATCCAGTGTCTGGTCCCCAGATGGATGGTTTAGTAGTTGTCTTTGGATGTATGAGTAACCTCTGGCTTCCTATTTTCCCTGGGATAAATGTTCTCTGCACTTGGGTGTCCTGACATTTCTTGAAGATATGCTCATAGGTGAGTTTGGGCCCAACACATAGTAGGTCCACCCTACAGTCCTTCTGCTGAGAGAGCAGGGTGACTCAGCTGGGATTAACTAATCAAGACAGCTAGACTTGGCTGGAAGTTTAGTTGAAGGGCAGATCCTTTCAGGGGAACATGAAGCACTTTATAAATTGCCTTCAAAAGCAGCACCAAATCCTTCAGTCAGTTTTTTTTTTTTTTTTAAAGGAACTGTTTACCACTGCATATGGCAGACATTATTTGGAGTAATAAACCCTCTGAGAATCTGAACATTCATGGGCCAACAGATGGGTCAACCTGCTTTGCAATTTAACAAAGTAATTTATTTCAATCACCCAGACAGGGCCTGTGTAGATTACTAATTCTGTTCACAAGTGAGAGCAGCAAACGCCTCTTCTTCATTGCTGAATTGCGCAGCTATTATGGAAATGCACACCTGTTCAATTGGGTCGGGCCAGTCTTCTCTATTAGCACTTCCTTTTCTTCCAAGGTATGGACTAAATTGCAGTGGTTTCTTCTGCCGAAACTCATGTTCTAATTGGTGTCAGGATGAGGCAGAGATCTCAGGGAGAATTTATCCCATAGTTTAGGTAAAATTAATGTCATCAAAGTCAGCTTTGAGAGGCAAAACAGGTGTGTCAAGAGGGTATTCTTATAATTGGGCACCACGCTCTTCCTTCTTGAAGCAATCTTCACAGAGTTTAATGAGGAAGGAGAAGAAGGATAGGTTTTTTCTTCATCTTCCAATCTACTTACGTCTCCCACATTATCATTTCATTTCTCTCCACATGTGCTCATGCAGGAGCCAAAGGGAGAGAGAGTTGAAATGGGCCCAGAGACTGTCTCTGGAGATTTTCTGTGTTCAAAAGGGGAAGCTACAAGGTACAGAATACCAGAATTGGCAGCCTCTGGGATCCTACTGCCTGCTTTCCTTGGACTCCAACATCAAGCTGAATACAATTTCCCTGATAACCAGGAGGCTTTGGGCAAAACATGGCACCTGGTTTGCATCTGAGACTTGCCACATGTGATACTAATGACACAAGGTTGTTTGTTACTTTTTTTTTTTTTTTTTAAAAGAAGGTCGTTCTTTTCTTCTATAAAGCCTTCCTCTGCTTTGATGTCTATAGTGAGTACTTCCATATAGAGAAGCAGGGTTTTCCACACTGTTCTTTCTAGACTATATATTGCTGAAATGACTTCACCCAGGACATCAGAGTAGGCTTTCAATTAAACAAAAACCGGGGGGAGGGGGGCAACGTATGGGAGGTCTCACTGTTTAGTGGAGAGATTAAAAGTGAGTGAAGATTACAATGAAAGCCTTGTCCTGAGCACTTGGAAAATATTTCCAGTTTTTAAAAGTCTCTATGTATGTTAGGATGAATAAGTATCCCATAGAACAGGAAAAGGTATTTCCAAGGTTTTTGTATACCAAATTTTCAACATCTACCTGAATTGAAATGTTGTGTACTTGCCTTTGGGCTGTTTGCGAAGCAGTAACAAAGTACCTGAGACTGAGTGATTTATAAATAACAGAAGTTTATTTGTCACAGGGTTGAGCCTGCAGCCGAATCAGCATGCTAGTAGGTGCGGTGCCCAGTGAAGAAGACCTGCTCTCTGCTTCATCATGGTGCCTCTGCATGAATGGCACACTGATCTCATGTGGCAAAAGGGAGCCAGGCCAGAAAGGGCAGAACCCCACTTCCCTTCATTCATGAAGGTAGAGTCCTCATGACTTAATTATTTTCCCTCATCCCCCCCTACTAATACCACCCTGAAGCGTAAACACCTGAACTTGGAAGGTAATGCTGGCAACAGCATTTCTGGAGAGACACTGAAAAACCCTCATGTGAGCACCTGGCAGATGACAAGGTCTATGGCACAAGCCCTCCTCACTGCTTTTTTGGCTTTGCAGTTCTTCACATTTGCCTAACACTGCATTGCCTTTTCAAATCCCAATACTTCAAACCCCAGTGGCCTCTTTCCTCTACTACCGAAGAGCCTCTTGCCTGTGTTTTTGTTGATTTTTCCACTTCCCTTCGTCCTGATTCCTCCAGTTGGTAAGAGCGGTGGCTTCCCCTCGGTTCCATGCCCAGAGTTTCCCCTGGTTTCTCCCTCTTCCTCTGTTGAAGTGAAGGCGGTCACCTGGCTGGTTATCATGCTCCTCCCAGCTTTACCTTCCCCATCTGGCAGATCAATCCTCTTCCTGCCTGGACTTCGCCCAGCTCTTCACTGTCCACAGAGCTGAAGACACTTGGTACCTTGAAAGCCGAAGCCCTTCTGGAATGGCTGAGACCTCCTTCCCAGGTCTGCCTCCTCCACCTGCCTCACATGCTCAAGGTGTGGTGAATATGGATCCTAACCATTCTGCAGATACACCTTTGCTTTGCCACCTCCAGGCATCTCTATGGCTGTCCCTCCACCTCTATAGTGCCACCTAAAGAGCCTGCTTGTTGAGCCTCTACCCTTCCTTTAGCAAGTTCCTGCCCCACCCTCTTCCAGCAGATGTACGATGGCCCTCTGAAGCACCGGGAGCTCTTGGATTCTTTGGATGTTTTATGGAATCCATCTTTTTCTAACTGCATTTAACACACCCTCGTTCTACAAACAGCTAGCTAAGGTGTGCTGGTGACATGAAAGGGAGGGGGTGGGGAGAGACTCTTCACTGGACTAACAGAAGAGGCTGACAAGTTAATTGCCATCAGCTGATGAAGTCAATGGTATCTGATGGTGACGCAGAGAAAGAAGAGCTGTTGTTAAAAGAAGCTGCGCAATGAGAATCAAAGAATCCACAGAGAAGGAACCATCAGGGGTGTGCGTGTGAGTGTAGGTGTGTGTGTAGATATATGTGTGTGTTTGTGTGCATGTGTGAATGTGTGTGTGTGTGAGTGTAGGTATGTATGTGTGTGTTTGTGTGAATGTGTGTGAGTGTGTGTGTGAGACTGTGTGTAGTTGTGTGTGTATGTGTGTGCATGGTCAAGAGTTTGTGAGCCTGTGTATGCATGCTCATGTATACGTGTATGTACAAGTAATTGTGCAGACATATGTGCAGTATATGTGCATTCTTTCATGCGCTTGCACAAGTGCAAACACGTGCATCTGGGGCCAGAGATAAACATGGAACATCTTCCTCTATTGCCATCTAGTAACAAATGCTTGTTTGTTTGCTTTGCTGTGTAAATGCCTGGCCATGGAGGTTAGAGGAAAACTAGATGGAGTCCAGTCTCCCCTTTCACCATGTGGAGACTAAACTCAAGCCTCAACTTGGCTGCAAGTACCTTTACCTGCTGGGCATCCTCCATGACTTACTGCCCCTTAATTTTTGAGCCAAGGTCTCAAGTACTTATTGACCCAGAGCTCATCAGTTCTGTACAACTCTGAAGGGGAGAATATGCAAACTCGGATCCTTATGTTTTCACTGCAGACACCTTGCTAAGTCCCTCCCCAGCAGGAAAGGGCTTTCCAGATGGACCTGTTCTTGAGGAAGCAACCTCTTGTCCCTGAGTCCCCCTGAAGCTGGAGCCTTGTTCCTGCCCCTCAGCATTCCCACAGCTGGATGAAGATGTTTTTGTGCAAAGGGCTAGAATCTTAACTTAGCATTAAACTCCTTTGTGGAGAAATAATAGCTTGGTTGGGGGGGGGGGTAAAACATTGAAATACAAAAAGGATTTTTGACTATGAAAGTTGCAGTCTTTCTGAAAGCCTTGGATTGTTTGATTTACTGTCTCTATAATGAATGCCATTCCGTGACTTTTGCAAATAAAACCACTGACTTAAGAAAAGACAGCAGGACAAAGTGCCAAGGCAGATGGCTTTTGCTGAACAGTCACCCACCTCACCCACATCCTAGTACTGTCCGCAGAGTGATTTTCAGACTCCCCAGGAGAGAATGGAAAGGTCAGCACTAAGCATTCTACCTGCTTGAATTTGGAGAAAAATTTAATCTTAGAAAGTGCTGGCTAGGATCTAAGAACTGTTTGCCAGACCCCTTCCTTGCCCTTTTGGGACAACTAACAGTCATTTCTCTGACAAGCTTGCCATTCCTTTTGTCACATGATTGTGTTTTTGTCAATGGACATGGATTGACTAGCCAACATTGTCCCATACTCTTTCCCCAAGCTTCATGCTCAAAATGTCAGAAACACAGGTGGGGCCTCTGCTCCTTCTCCTGGAAGCTTCCTTCTTACCCATCACCCCCAGGCTGGGTGTTTAGGTGATTAAAGGTGAATATGGTATAAGCCATTTGCTACAGCTGCTCAGAGTGACTGAGACCAAGGCGGTGCACATTTACACAGTTCAGAGCCTGAAGACACAGGCGCAGGTTCCCCAAACCTCTCACCTTGCTGGGGACTGATTGTTTGGGCATCCTCACCTGCTGGGCATCCTTCATGACTTACTGCCATGTTGTCAAAGGGCTCTGGTAACTTACGGTATTGCTTTTAGCTGGTTCAATAGGATGTCTGAAGTTGTTCTGCCTTGAATTAAAAAAAATCAGTAGTTCAAATGTGGATGCAAATTCATCACTTTAGCAACTGAGAAACTTTCCAGATGTCCCGCAAAGCTGTAAAATACTGTACATTGTTTTCTTTTTCAATGGGAAATTATTCGCAGGGCAATAAAAAGTTGTTTTTTCAGTAAACAGATTATGTTTCAGGCTGCGGTGTGAACGCTTAAATGGAACGATGCAATCTGCCACTTTTTAAAGGGAAGGTTTTAAACATGTCAGTACAGACCTTTCAATCCTCTGTCCCATAAATTCAACTTTTAAAAATGAAATCAACCTGAGCCCTGTGAAAGTGCACACTACTATATCAAAGCCAGCGAATTTGGCTGTTTATTACCACCCACGCAACATGGCAAAGACACAGCCTTTTCACATGGGACACTTTCTTCAACTTCACACCGAGTGAAATTTAATTGCTTTTCATGTCCTGGGATCATTAGGCCTTAGTTCTCCCAGAGGTGGAGGCAGAGGAGGGGCTGAGAACTAACTCTGCTAATACATTTCACCTGGAATTCCATCCTTCTTCCCTGGACGGCTGGTGGTGTGGCCAAGTCTCTGTTTGAGCGACCACTTTCTGAAAGCGGTTCACTTAGGCACAAGTAAAATGAACCTTAAACCAGCCTCTTGAATTTCGACTGATGCCACCAGCCAAGTCAATTGGATGTGTGATTCCTCCAAGTTAATTTCCAGTATGTTTGTGTCCTGTTTAAGAAGGAGGAAGTAAATGCATCATCAGAGGACTAGAAAGAAGCTGGGGGCAAAGCCTTCTTGAGTGACAGTCGTGCCTTCAGAGCGGAGAAAGGCCCAGAGTCATACATACAGTCGTGCACAGGACAATGCTTTTCTTCATGTTGCAACACTGGGCCGTGTCCTTCCACTTCTCAAAGGGATTTATGGATCCTTTTATAGTTAATTACAAATCATGTATGAAAGTTTCTCGCTGCGTATTTGAATGAAGATTATGGTAATTATTCAACAGAGGCTATGTGAAAGGGTAAAATTAAAGCCAACTGTTGGAGTTGCTGGCAGAAACGAACAGTTTCTGTAAGGATAATGGAAGCGGAAAGAAAAAACACTCCTGGGAAACAGCCCTCCAGCCTACACCCTTGCGAAATGCAAGCAAACTAGAAACACCCTTCCTGGTATGGATTCATGCCGCCCCCAACCCACGGGAGGCTCTGGTAGTCCCGGGGCAGGGCATCTGAGCGTGTGTTGGGACACTAAGACCCTCACCTAATACTGGTCTCTGGACACACCAAAAATGAAGGCAGGGTGAGAAAATATGCAGTGGAAGACTATGACATAATTCTTCTTGGGATAGATCTGGAAGAAGATGGTTAAAATGACATCTTTGTATCTAATAACTTTCATTTATGTCCACTCTGGTTCAGTAGAACTGGATTCTGACTGTTCTTTATTTTAGCAATCTTTTCAAGACAGTGACCATCACTCTTCCTCACTGGATAACCGTGTGGATGTGTGAAGAAGAAATTTGTGGTCTCCTACTGAAGAGTTTTAAAATGTGGGGCTGGCTAGATGGCTCAGAGAGTCAGGGCATTTGCTGCTGGGCTTGTTGGCCTGAGTTAGATCCCTGGGACACATGAGGCGGAAGGAAAGGACCTCAGGAAGATTGCCCTTTACATGCCCACACAGGCAAGCACGCGTGTGCATGAGCAAATACATTAATTCAATAAAATAAAAAGATAACACTGTGGCTTATTTGAGCACTGGATCTTAGCTATACTGTTCTCTGTATTTTGCTGCTCGTACACCTGAACATCTAGTTTATTCTGAAGGTAAATTTTTAACAAGGTAGATCTAAGAGACATGTTCAACTTAAGTGTTTATTAGCTCATTGAAAATATGCAGGCCAGTGGTTTAGGAGCCTCTGTCTGGCCTCTTAAAGAGGGGCAATACCCGGAACTTCCTGCTTTCTCTCCTCTGGGAAACATGCTGAATCTCAGAACAGTAAGCATCAGTCGGGAGAGCTTTGCCTTGTCAAAAAATTGTCTTCTACATTCCTCCCATGAAGATCTGAGGGCCTATATGTAGATTCTTAGCTAACTTTGAGGAGTTTACACAAGCCAAATAGAGTGAGGCCCCTTGGGGAGAGAGAAAAAACCCACAGATTCCTCAAGTGGAATGTGCGTGCTTCTAGACAAAGTGTCCTTGAGGGGTAACTCTTATGCCAAGATTTGAGATTGAATGAGATTGGGCCAATGAAAAAATTCCAAGAGCTTTGGGGTCAGAACCTCGAGATGGACAGCATAGTGGACGAGGAGGCTGGAGCAGTGATGATGAGGGGGAGGGGCTGGAACAAGTGATGGAGGATGGGGAGGTAGAGTAGACTTGGCTGGAGCGCTGACAACCTAGGGACGATGGAGTTTTGGAGAAGGCTTTGCTTAAATGTGGCTTGCAAAGTTTTGAGCTGTTTATCCTCACTGGGGTTGGAGTAGGGAGTAGAGCAACATTCCCAAAATAGTTTTTTGTTTTGTTTTTCTAATTTTTGTCCCGAGGCTGCAAGAAAAGCCTGGGGATCCTGGTGGGAATTGGTATATTGATCTAATAGCAAAGGAAAAGCTATGAGAAGGTGTCAAATAGAAGAGTGACATACATGACCCAGTGCCACCAGCTCCCACTACTGAGGGCTTGGATGAAGGTAAATGGCACTGTGGGGTCTGTCAAAGTCATGACCATTGATGAGTAGGAATTATCTATATTATGCATGGAAGGAGGACTTGGCTGGCTAAAGAATGGAAGACTTTTGATCGAAAAGTCTAATGCAGTGTTCATCTCTGACTTGTGGCTGTTTTAACCAGTTTGTGTTTGCAATGGTCTTCTGAACCTGCATACCAAGAAGAAAGTCACTGGCGAGGAGCAGAAGCCACTGCTGACATATCTGCCTTAGGATGGGAGGTACAGTAGGCAGACATGAATTTTCCCAGATCGAAAACAAATGTGGACTGGTAGTTGAAATATACAGAATTTTTTCATTTATCTTCTTGACTAAAGTGCAGGAAAGCGTTGTACACACTGTAGATCATCTGAGTCCTGGGCTGCTGAGTTGAAGCAGTTTTTATAATAATTCAGTGGCTCTTTTTGAATATCCAGATGTTAATAATGGTTCCCTGCTATGTGATTAGGAATGAATCTGCCAAGGAAAAATGAGGCCTTTTCTCTCGGGGGAAGCTGAATTACTTCTCTTATGTTCCCAGGCTTCCTGGGGAAGTCTATCAACATATGAATTAATGATGGGAACTGGAGTCTGGCTGGTCACCAAGGAATTATCAGCCTTGTTTTCTGAGTTTGACCTTTATTATTTACACACCCAGCTTGACACAGGACAAATGCAACTTCCCAGCGATTTCATTCCTTGAAACCCAACTGTCTGGATCCTTTGGAGAGTGAAAGGGCTGAGCTTCTCATGAGGTTTCTGTTGTCACTGGTTCTGGAGGCTAAGACTTGCATCCGAATCAAGAAATGATTTGAATATCATCCGGGGACTCCCACTGTTTCATTCTAATTTTCCTGACAGAAATTTCCCAAAAAGAGAGAAAGGAAGGAGGAATTGGGGGTGGGGGGAGAGACAGAAAAACCAGCCCAGAAGCCTCTGCGAAACGATCAGTAAATGGCTTGAACAGCAGTGTTTAGTTGTTCCGTGCTCAATATGCTCACTTAACTTTCTCTTTTAGAATGTGAGGTACTGTGCTGGGTCATCTTCGGTCTAGAACCCCTTTTGAAATAAACTATGTTCAAGTAGTATAACAGTCCATTTGTTAATTTAAAGACATCATAGATTTCTCTTATGTTTAGAGATGAAAGCGCCTCTGATATCAGCCTGGCAGTCAGCCAACATTTATCCACAGTGCTTTTAACAATTTATTGTTAAATTTCTTCTTCTTTTGCAATGTGAAAACTGCAAAGCTGATACTTTTCACTCACAGTAAGCCAGGTACTGAGGTTAGCATGACTCCTGCTTGGGCTCAGTTCTTCCCCAAGCATATTTTCATGGGAACAATGATTATTCCCACTCAGAGAAGATGAAAACAAGGTTTACTGACTGGCTCTGCATTTCCAGGGTCATCTTTTCAGTGGGAACTCTAGTTCCAAGGCTCTCCCAGCAGGCTCATGGAGCTCTCTCTAGGAACCCATGGGATCACAGCATTATTGACCCTCAGTCTCTGTATGTCCTGCAGAGGGGGGGGGGGGTTCAAATGACTTTACATTGAATATATGGCTTCTCTACTAACCATATCTTGTCTCTACTTCCTAAACTAGTGCTTATCAACATTGGGTTGAACAATCCTTTCGCAGGGGTCACTGAAGACTATCAGAAAATACAGATATTTACATTATGATTCATAGTGGTAACAAAATACAGTTATGATGTAGCAGTGAAAATAATTTTGTGGTTGGGGTCACCACCACATGAGGTACTGTATTAAAGGGTCACAGCATCAAGAAAGTTGAGAACCACTGCCCTAAACACTGTATGTAGTTCAACAACTGGGTAGTACGGTAGTCATGTAGAGGTAATATACAGGAGGATGTGGATGGCTTATATACAAACACCACTTGATTTATCTAAGGGACTTCACCATCTTTGGATTTGAGATTTGCAGGAGACTCTGGAATCAGTTCCCCATGGATACTGAAAGGGACAATGGTGTTTTGTTTTTTCCTTGTTTATAGGGATGACCCTCATACTGATGGTACAGAAGCCTCAGTAGCAGAAGGCACAGGCAGTTGGTATTTCTTCAATACTGTGCTTAAAGTTACAAAATGTGTGGATGAAAGATTTTAAGTCCCAGGTAGACATTAGAGCTGACTGTGACCGCAACAGTTTGGCTCTGGTTTCAGATGCACATTCTGAGTAATCTTTAAGAAGCTGCAACTTGGAGAGTTGTGGTGAAGCATCAAAGGATTCCTTTTTGTACCTGAGAAGTCTATCCAAAGGCTTTCACACTTCAGAAAGCACTGGTCCTGACATTACATAAGCTTCATGTAACTTCAATCACAGCAGTGTAGGGGGATTATGTTGTTCCATTGTAAATACTTGTCCCACCTACTGTGGGTAGATTCCCTCTGATATCTCCAAAAACTTCTGAAACTTTTATTGAATCTCCACAAGTTATATATGCCTGGGCCCCAGGTCAATCAGCATACAATTAATACAAGTGTCTGTGTGTTTCAGTGGGACTATGGGACTGTAGGCTGGAAAATCCATGAAGCTAGCCTGGAAAGTCCGAGCCAGAAACCTCATACAACATAGCAGCGTGTTGCAATAGATTAAGTACAGGAGCATACTATGCATAGAAGTGGGTAAAAGAATTCAATGTGGTTTGTTAAACTAGACAGTTGTAAGACCTGTGTAACTTTAAAAGTATGACACCCCCTTTTCCAAATGTTAAAAATAGTTATGTAAAATAAAAATTGTTATGTAAATAAAAATGTTAATTATGGCAAAATGTAAGTTAATGTAAATTTATTGCCTTCTATCACATATTTAGGCTGTGGGACATCAGAAATTAATTTCAAACTAAATGAGGGAACGTCCTCCTTGCTAGATACCTTTCATAGTGCCTGATGGTATTACACAGGCAATCTTGTCTGCCAGGTTCACATTGCAACACACAGGATTCGGAGCTGGGGAAAACCACTAATGTATCTTCTGCCCCAGCAGCCTGTGTAGTCCCAAGAGCAGAGGGGCTCCAGTGACCTCCTTTATCCCTTTATGTCTTATTCCTTTGAGGTGGGGCCTTGTACTGAAGCCGGAGGTTGTGCTGCAGTTAGGCAGTCAAGCACCTGGTCCCAGCCATCTTCCTGTCTCTGTCTCCTCAGTGCTTGGAGCTGCAAGCGGCATGGGATCAAGTCTGTCTTCTCTATGTGTACTGGAATCTGAACTACAAACCTCATACGCACACAGCAATGTTCTTAACTCTGCATTTCTTAGCTCTTTGAGGTTCTCAAATAAATTTGCTTAGATTTTCTCCGACCAAATGATCCAAGAGCTACTCTCCTGGATACATTCTGCCACTGAGGGCCAATCACAACACTGTGTATGGCCCAAAGAGGAGGAGTCATTTGTTCAATGTTGTATTACAGATGTTACCATTACTGTCTATTCCTTCACTTTCTGGCGACAGTCATGACAAGGATGCATCGTATTTATTTTGCACCCGTAGAGCAGAGAGCAAATGAGCATTTGACAAGTGAATAGATATTGACATCCAAGTTGTAGCCAGCGGACTCTGGAGTTACAAGTCAACCACAAGCACATAATTCACAAATTTGAGGGAACCAGGGAAATATTTTATATAGATCTTATGTAGCTTAATGTGCTTGGGAAGAGGTACAGCTGAAGCTAACTGGACTCATTTGAGCAATTTTGTCATTTGGCAAGAACACAGGGTAAGATGTTAGACAAAGGAGAGTATAATACAGGGAAGACAAAAGGCTGTGTGTGGGGGCTGGGCACTGGTGTTTGAAAAGTCAAATCTTAGCCTCAAATTTCTTTTAAACACCTGTTGATAGACGAGACCCCTGGCTTGAGAGACCTCGTGGGATGTGTGACTAGAAATTGGTACAGAATACAAGGGTCAGACAATGAAAATGAAAGCCTTAGTGAATACCACCTGACCACTGCACTTTAAAGCCATCTTCCTCCAGACACTGGCATTATCTCATGTGTGACACACGTGCTTACCATCTTTCCTCTGATGGATGTTTTTCATTATTCTGAAGACACAGGCCCACTGAGGACATGTTTTTTGAACTGGGTTAAAATTACTCTGCATCAAAAATTAAAATTTATGGAATGACATAGGAAACCAGTCTCTATATTAGTCTAGCAATTACATGGTTGATCTGTGTTTCCTTCAGTATAAAGGATGTTTTAGACTGCTTTATATCTTACTATGCCTGCGTCTTTGTCCATCTAGTGCTGTCCTGAAATCAAGAGTGTCTGGGCTCTCAATGGGGGCAGGATACCAGCAATCTTAAATTCTGTCAGGACAAACTTGAGAAATGAGGTGTTTGTTAGTCCCAATGGATGTCCCTGGTCCTTTGCAGGCGTGCTTTTTACTCTGGAATCCATTGGAGCAATGGATGCCTCTGAGTCTTTCCACTAACACCCATAGGTCAGATCTTAACTTTTTAGACCAGTACACAGTCTTTGTCTCCTTGTAGAGTTGGGTAAGAAGCATCGTGGATGGTGTCTTCTTCTTCCAAAGGCCTTCATCCAGGACTCAAAAGCTTTGAAAGTAACCTAGCCTAAGCTTTTATCCAATTCTGAAGCTTGCAGATCACCTGACTTTAAGGAGACCCAAAGAGAAAGCAATTCAGTATACTTCACACATGAAGAAACAGCAAGGAGACTGAGTGACTCTTCCTAAGCAACATGGAATAGGCTAGGGCCTAACCTCAGGTTTACCCATTGCTTATTTCTCATTTAGCATGGGCTGATAGAGAACGTTTGCGGGTTTGAATGCTAGTCTGGAATCTATAAGAAACAGGAGCAACCCTGTAACAATACCCCTTCCCCATGTGCTCGCTCTCTCTCTCTCTCTCTCTCTCTCTCTCTCTCTCTCTCTCACACACACACACACACACACACACACACACACACACAGTGTTTAGGCCTTTAGTTCCCACACTCTGCTGTGTCATTTTGCTCAGAGATGGCAATAGCTATGTTGGCGGTCACACAGACTGCCCAGGTAGACACATGTGGAAGCCCTGTGTGAGCGACAAAGGACCATAGGAGGGTAAAGCCGCAGTATAACAGAAACCTTTTCAAGCGGGGCTCTGGATGCTTGTTCGCGCAGTGTTGTGTACAGGTACATGAAGTCTCATGAGGTCATGCGTCCTGCGGTCTGTTTACACTTGCATAATTCATACTTTGTAAGGTGATATTGTCATAACTGAACAGGCCTCTCTCTCTTTCTCATCCTTGGCAGCCTTTAAGCCATATTCTTGATTTCAGACCTCACTAGAAGTCCCCTTGGGCTGTTGGTTTGTTATTTCAAGACTAGGATAAAGAGGTTAAGGTATGGACATGTTTAAAAAAAAAAACACACTTACTGCTTTGAGCTTTTTCATTCATTTGTGTTATTTGGCAAGCTTCTAGTGCTTTTTGGAGCAGTGGCTAGGGGTTAAGAGACTCATTGGGTTTGATCTCTGCCCTGCTCAGTGGCCCTTTGGATTTGGTACTTTAACAACTGTATAAAACTGCTATTTCCAGTGTCGTTTCTCATAAGGACCCTAGTCCCACTGAGGAGGGTGCCACTCCACTACCTCATCAAAAATTAATTCTTTCCCAAAGGTCCCTTTTCTAAATACCACCACCTTTGAAGCTAGCTAGGATATATTAATTCGGTGGGGACACAACTTGGTTTATGGCAAGCTTCCCCAGTTTAAATGTTGCAAGTCTATATTCTATATAAGGCCCAAATTCATACTACAACTTACTCTCCAGAAGCACAGCTGCACACACAGCATGTAGAATCCAGAGAAAGGACTGGGGAGAAGCCCCATGGTGAACATAAGAGCATCTGTGCCTGGCTGTTAGAATCAGGGAGGTCGTCTTGGAAGAGATGATGTCAAGGTGAATTTTGTATAAGGTAAGATGTAAATACATGATGATGGATAATGGGTGGATGCCAGGCAACAAGAACAAAGACGGAGAAGTGCCTTTTTTTTTTTTTTTTTTTTTTGGTTTGGCGACAAATCAGTCACCCTGTTCACTTTCAGCCCAGGTAGTGAGAGTTTCAGAAATTTAAGTTCACTCCAGACAGGGGGATTAATCCAATGGCAGAGAGAATTGTCCATGGCAGAGAGCATAAGAGCCAATGCCGAGCAGCCAGCAAGGAGGTTTTAGTGTGGCCTTGAGCAACTTGGAGATTTTCTTTAACGTCTGTTAACACAGCCTTGGAACCTACCATCACCCTTCTGTGGTTGGTCCTGCTCTGAGTAACCAGACTTACTTCTTGTGAAATGCCATCCTATCCTCTCGTAGTAGACAGGGGCTCAGAGTACATCCCGAGATGCATCTGTAGCCAGACAAGGTTTCTTGGAGGAGCAATTTGAATTAAGACTGGCTGTGCACTGCCACCTCCTCACTGGGAGAGTCAGGCCTGGACCTGGGAGGCAGGGAGTGTGAAAACAAAATGTGATCCACAGTGGGGCTGTCATCCATGAGACTGCCACCCCAGTGGCTATTACCCTTGTCGTCTGCTAGCCCAAGTGGAACTGACTCCTCCATCTTCTCCTGTCCAGTATCTACAGGAGCCATCTTGATCTGATTGCCAGGTCTGAGAGCATCCTTGTACCTGGTCTACTGCATTTCAAATGTGTTCCTGAAAGTTCATGCTTCAGGAGCCCAATTTCTTGGCTGTGGATTTTTGGAGGTGGAGTCGATAGTTAAACTTCACATGCGGTCATGCTTCTCTCTATTCCCACTAGAAATATAAGAGCAAGAGTTTAGATTTCTACTGTTGTCAAGACCTTACCAAAGAACTTCCCTGTCCACAATCTTCTCTGTAGGAAAATCATCGCTCTAAATCAGCGTCTCTTGCTATTCTAAAAGAGGCCAACCATCTTGAAGGAGAACCGGGAAGGCATTTTAGCTGTTTCGAGAGGAGGCTGGGAGAAAGGAAAAGCTCACCCAGGTGACAGAGGTCTCAGTAGCAAGAGGCCATTCGACCAGTGTTCCTCCAGGGTAACTGCGCGTTTTCCGTTCCCAAACAGACATGCCAAACTCGCTTGAATCTCTTGTCAGTTTGAGTTCAAGTCACTAGGGTGGGAGAAGGCTCCTTTGCATATTGCCCTCTGCCCTTCATGCTTTGATGTTTCCAGAGCTTTCAAGTGCTTTCTTGGTCAAGCTCAGTTCAGGCAGTCTGATTTTCACGTCTTGTCAGGGAATGCTACTCAGGGGCCCAGTAAGCTGTTATCTCCACAGCTTTTCCGATGCTCATAGCTATATGGGGAAGGTGTCTGTACAGTGCATCCTCGGTATAGGAGGGGAGATTGCTTGAAAAGGAATTTCTCTCCTGCCCACATTCGTCACCAGATTGTTTCTCTGTCACCCGCTGATATTAAATGTGTGTCTCAGCACTCCACAATGTTCACCTTAGGTCTAGGATGCTCACCCAGAGGGGTTTTCCTGGCTGAGTCCCCTGGGAAACTAGAGCAGCTATGTCACAGCCAGTATTGAAGATGTTATTAGAACACAGCATCTCATATGTCAACATTTCAAAACCATGAATCGCTTTGGGAATTTGACTTTGCAGCTGTAAAAGCTGTCCATAACTAGAGATCTTCACAGCCAATAAAGCACACACAACATGAGGAGCTCACCTACATTCAGAGTGTTCAGATTTCAGGTTATATGTGATTGTGGCAATGAGTTAAACTCCTATATTCTTTGTCCTGCCTCCCAAGGAATAAAAGAATATTTGTTTTTAGTTGCTAATTTTCATTTTAGAAACAATATAGGAAGGAAATACAGGTCAGGGGTCACTCCCTCTATCTCTTCCTTATTTTCTTCTTCCTTTGTATCCTGTCGGAAGCAGCCTCCACATGGTTGTCACTGTAATAGAGTCTGTATTCCTGGGGCTGGAGAGGTGGCTCAATGGTTAAGAGCATTGTTGTTTTTCCAGAGGAACCAGATTTAATTTCCAGCCTCACATGGCAGCTCACAAAGATCCAGGGAATTTGACACCCTCATACAGACATTCCTGCAGTCAAAACACCAATGTACACAGAATAAAAATAAATCAATTATTTTTTAAAAAGTCCATATTCTTGCTTATAAGCATCCTTTTTCTCAGCATTTACTTCCCTTCTGGCCCTTGAGGGAGAGTACATACTCCATACAGTTTGGCTAAGTAAATATCAATTACCAGTTTTAGAGAGGGCACCCAGTGACCTCTCTCTAACTATCTATCTATCTATAAAATTCATCGATTCTAGAGATGAGGGCATTGTTTCTAGAAAACTCCTTCTGCGGAAAGCTTTGTCCATTGTCTATCTTAATATTCAATACAACTTAAGAGGCATGCATGACTGTCTCTATCTTTTTGATGAATGAACTAAGTGTTGGCAAGGTCAATTCAGGTTTTCAGAACTACACAGTTTGTTGGGGCTCAGGCCCAAAGCTGTCTGAGTTGGAAACACTTGAGGTCATCTGACCATGCTTCTTCTGGAGTCTGCTGGTCTCTGCAGGCCTTGCAGGGCTCACAAGCATCCTGTAGGTATTTTAAGTGTGGTAGCAGAGGGAAGAAGAGGCCCTGAACTCTACCTCCGTCCAGGCAGGAAAGTACTGTAATGAAAGTGAGCAGGGAGCAACTTACAGACACACACTTGCATTGACACAGAGCCGCCTTGTTCTAGCCACAAAAGAACCAACGTCTGCTGTCCATTTAACTCAGAAATGGACAGAAAGAGACTCATCCAGGCAGGAAGTGTGCCCACAAGTTTCTCCATCAGCACACCTTAGTTTCTTGCAGTGAATCAGATTGTAAGCAACAATCACTGGCCAAGCCTTGCCAACCTGCTAGCTAGTGTTATGTCAACCAGATACAACTAGAGTCACTTTAGAAGAAAGCAGCTCACGTGGAAAAAAATGCCCCCCACCCCCACCAGATTGGTCTGCGGGCAGGTCTGTGGTGCATTTTCCTGACTGAGATGGAAGTGCCTAATCACTATGGGGGGTGCCACCCCTGGGATGGTAATCCTGGGTGATAAAAGAAACAGGCTGAGTGAGCCAGGAGGAACAAACTAGTAGGCAGTATCCTTTTGCGTCCCTTTTCTGGATTCTCTGCTCACTGTATACATGCAGTACAGAGACACACATGCAGGCCAAACACCCATACAAAATAAAAATAAATCTGAAAAGAAAAGGGGGAGAAGAGCAAGGTAGAACAAGGTAGAAGGTGAGTGGGTACCTGATGCTGGCTGATATATCTGGGTCTCTCTCATGGCAGAGAGTGCTAGACTTTCGTGCTATGGAAGCCATCATTTCTTTACGCTATCTGCCACCTTCACTGACTCCAGTCCTAACAGTGTGGACTCTTAATTCTTCAGATCTCTTAAGAACAAACACAAAGCCCAGAGTTGCCTAGAATAGTCCCCCAGAACGTCATTTCACCTGGGAACAAGCTGGCATCAGGAAGGCCACACAGGTTTTTTTCCCCCAATACCCATCAGCTTCTTTGCTCCAACCCTCTTTCCCTAAAGATGTTTCACAGGGGATCTTCAGGAGGAGCAGGCTAGAAAAGCCTCCACTCCACAGGGACCAGCTCATTAGTACACCCAGCTTGTGAGGTTAGTCTGAACGGCCATATGCTTCTTCACCCTTTGCCCCAAATAATCATTCCAGGCTTTTTCCAGACCCTGGGTCTTCGTCTGTTCACTTGGCCATGTTCCATTTATCAACTTGATCCTTTCTCAAGGACCGTCAACTCTGTTCATTTGTGCATGCATGCACCTTCTACTATGCAGGGCTTCAGTGTACTTTAGTTCCAAGTCAAACTTATAAAATATTTAAGTCAACCAGGATACTCCAATCTACTACCATGATGCTACCATTCTTTTCTAGGTTTAAATTCATGGATCAGGGTTAGACAAAGAAAAACATTAGGCTGTGTCACCTGCAGACCTTTACTGACTAGGGATTTGAAAGGATTGTAAGCTTTTTACTGACTGGGCCATCTCCTAAAAGCTGTGTTTTTTGGTTGTTTATGTCTCTCGTCCCATCACATCAGCCTAGCTTCTTTATGAAGCTTTGAAGAATGGACTAGAAGGTCTTTGTTTCTACAGCTGTTGAAATTTGAACTAGAGAACATTTGTAAATTCTGAGAAAACATCTAGCCTTGAATTTGAAGACTGGCATTATCACGTGAGTTTCCAGAGCAGCTCGATATGACCCCGTAAATGTTACCAGTGCTTCCCACAAAATGCTATTTCACTCACCACACAGCTCAGTTGGTGTGACCACTTGCCCCAAAGTATTTGAAAGCTAGCAGAGAGAGAGAGAGAGAGAGAGAGAGAGAGAGAGAGAGAGAGAGAGAGAGAGAGAGAGAGAGAGGGAGAGGGAGAGAGAGAGAGAGAGAGAGAGAGAGAGAGAGAGAGAGAGAGAGTATTCACCAATGTACAATAAGTCAAGGCTTATATTTGTTAGATTCCTAAGGCTGTATTACTGATACAGAGGGAGAATAAGCAGAATTGTCAGTAACATTACTAATATGTGCCAAAGGGAAGCAGAGCCCACTGTTGTGGAGGGCAGCAGAGCAATTCATAGGCCTCAGTGGATGAAGGCACTCAGCAACTTCTGGTCTGGGTAAGAAAATTCTAATGGATCCCAAACTTGAAACTACATTACGACCTGATAAATGAACCACTTCATGTCTCCGAGCTGTGTATTCCACATGTGGCTGCACACTTCAACGCTTCAGACCACATCCTTTCTGATTTTAGAATTTTTCCAAACACAGCTGCTATTAAAATCCCAAGTCTTGGATGCAAGAAGAAAACTTCTGTGGTGCTTTGAAATGGAATGCTCAGCTGTAACTCAGAAGACAATGTAGGCATTTACATGCCACACTTTCTGGAATCCTCATTGAGAAGTGTTGGATGGGGTCTCCACAGAGGGTGGCCCACCTCCTTGTCCCAGCCCAGACCTCACACCTCTCTCTCTTTCATATGTCTCACAGTGGCAGATGCTAAAAGCTGTTCTGTCTTTTTATGGGGAAAAATAGCTGATGATTTTGTGACTTGTATAGAGTTTATTCTTTACTTTGTTTATTATTTTACATTTTTATTACTTTCTCTTATTAAGTGTCTGAAGTCAGTCAACATTCAGCAACCTCCTCCCTTGTCCTTCATTAAGCAGCACATCATTTCTAGGCCTGGATTGTTACAAAAGGAAAGAAGAGCTCACCGGAGTGGAGCTGCTTGGCCTTCAATCATAAATGTCAATACACACCAACAGAATATATATTAAACAATTAAAATGTAGATATAGGCTCTCTCTGTAATATCCACTGGTGGATAAATGCACTACATGGTTCAATGTTTTACACATGTGCCTTTTTAAAGTCATAAACATTCATCTGTTTAAGTTTAGGACATACAAAGTTTTCATACAAGTACAAATTGGCAATGTTGATTTCTCTACTAAACTGTTTGGAAAATGTGTGTTTGTATGAATAAAAATATACATAATATAAAATTGATGTGTATGTTTGGGTGTGTTTTTATGTAGAATTGAGTAAGCTGTCTCAATTGGCATCTCATTCCCCTTTTCTCATGGACAATGTCTTGAAGGGTAGTTTTATTATTTCTACAGGACAAGCTGACATCTTTGTGTAATTATGGTTTTTGAGAGATTAGGTAAAAACAGATTTCTGACATGAGCTCAGATCTCACTCCCCTCCAGGCTACTACTGCTCTTTACCAGTCCAGGAATTATCAGCCAAACAAGGTGAGTGGGGACTCAATGATGCAAAGGCTACCTCAGCTCGTTCACATGAGCACACAAGATGTACCACTGAGAGTTTCCAGCCACACTGTCACTTCCAAGGTGGCCATGGCCAACTTTGTGTCAGACTTCACAGCATATAAGCTCTGAAGCAGGATGTGGAGGAGAAGACATGTTAATACCCACATTGACATCAACAGTCAGCACATTTTGTCATGCCAATTACTAGTTTCTACCATACTGCAAACTTATCAGCCCCAAGAAATATGCTTCGTCCGAGGGTTGAAGAAGCTTGGGATGTGGACATTATTCTAAACAACCACAGCCATAAATATGATGGTGGTTAGGCCACTAAGTGTGAAATTACCTCCAGTGCCTGAGACAAGTGAAATTATATGTTGCTGCATATTTCCCAACACTTCCAGGGCTGATGCTTCTGGCCCAAGGGTCTTTATTTTACTCTTCAGTGAAGGGATAAAAATCAGGTAAATGTCCATTGTCGCAGGGTCATAGAATGTGGTGGGCTCTTCATGGAGCACTTGGTCCAGTTTTAGAACCTTGGTCTGTTGTGTGTTGGAGGGTGGAATGAAGCATGGAGCCCTATGCCTTGGACAGGTAGAAACACTCTACCACTGAACTATATTCTCAATTCTCATCTTTTAATTTTGAGGTAGGGTCTCACAAAGACATACCTCAAACTTAAGATCTTTCTGCCTCAGCCACCCAAGTAACTGATATTAAAAAGTTTGGCTGACATTTTGTGAATTACTTTTTTTGCATATAGGAGTTTTAGGTTTACAGAAATTATTGAATGAAAAACAATGGCTTTCCACACCCATCCTTTCCACTCATGTTGGGCAAGTTTGCTGCACCTTTAACAGTGGATGGCCCAATCTTGTTATATTGGTTACTGTAGTATTAACTAAGTCTTAGGATCTACTCCTTGGGTTGGACATTTTATAGATTTTCATAAATATATCACAGTGTGTACTCATTACTGTAGTGTTATACAAGAATAATTCTGCTGCCCTTGAAAGTCCTCTACCAGTCATCCCTCACAGCTCCACAACATCTGATAATCATTAAAAATATTTTCATAGCATATAACTTTTTTTAGTGGACTTCTTCCCCTTAGTGATGTGCTGAAGATTTCTTCACATCGTTTACTGGCTTGACAGCTTCTTTCATTGATTGGATCCTTTTATGTCATATGGATGGACTGATGCTCATTCTATTTATGTGTGAAAGACATCTTGGTTGCTTTCAAGTTTTGGAAGTTATAAATAAAGCTGCTGTGAATAGGCATGGTCCCCATTGGCTCATGTGCTTGACTCATAGAGAGTAGCACTATTAGGAAGTGTGGTCTTGTTGGAGAAAGTGTGTCACTGTGGAGATGTGCTTTGAGATCTCATATATGCTCAAGCTATACCCAGTGTGAGGCACAGTTTACTTCCTGTTGCCTGTGGATCAAAATTCAAAACTCTCAGTTCCTTCTCCAGCAAGTCTGCCTGCATGCCCACAACCATGTCCTGTCATGATGATAATGGACTAAATCTCTAAACTCTAAGGCAGACCCAGTGAAATGTTTTCCTTCATAAGAGTTGTCATGGTTATGATGTCTCTTCATAGCAATAGAAACAAATCCTAAGACAGATGTCAAGACAGTTATCTTTTATTATAGGACATTCCTTACATGTAGACTTCACAAGATCTATTTCTAAGAGTGGTTGCTCTTAGGTCTCACCAGACTTTCCTGGCTCTATCTGCAGTGTGCCAATTCTGATTGCAAGCAACCTCTTATCTCTTGTCTCCAACTACTTCTGTAATCTGCCTATTCCAGCCTCTGGTTGAATTTGCATCTCTTTATCATATTTCCAATGTTTATCCCCTGTGTAGGTTAGAGATTTGAATTTTTCTCCTTAGTTTACCCAGAAACCATCCACACTCTACTTCTGCCCTAAAGTATCCTTTAGATGTGGAGAGATGAGCAACCACACAGATTCGTTTGGAAGCCTGTTCCTTTACCTTGCTAATGCTTTGCTCTTCATGAAATCATTTCATCGATTCTGTTTTTCCATCTGTGAAATGGGTTGAACATCTTCAACATAGTAGCTTTCCTGATGCCTCAATAAGAGATACTCTCATTCTTTTCCTCTGCTGCCTCAGGAGCATCACCTCCAGATCCAGGCACTTCTCCTGCCTTTTGCTTTCTTATCTGGGTCTCTGTTGCATCTGTCTCCAAACTAGAATATGCCACTGGCATTCACTGTGCCTGGGCAGAATTTAAAGATACATTCCTTTAATTTTAAATCTCTGTGGTCCAACATGGTAACCTCCATCATCAAAAGTTCAAAGGTGAGTCAAATCCTTGGCCTCAGGCATAAGTTAGCAAACCTCTGCTGTTGTCAAGGGCCAGATAAAAATACTGTAAGTCACAGGGGGCATCATTGTTATTACAAGTACAAAATATATCCTTGCCATATAAAGCAAATGGGTGTGGCTTGATTCAAGGGGACATCACGTTCACGAGTCACATCATTCTTTCTTATTCCTTAGCCATTTAAAAAAGCAATAACTGAGTATCGCCTTCTGGCTAGAGAAAAACAGGAGGAGGCAGCCACAGCAGACAACTCCCAGGAGTTGACCCAGCAGCACACACCTATGAGAGACCCAGTGTGTAGAACTTAGCATTTAATCATTTAAAAAGCATGAGTTCAAACACCTCACATTGCCTTCTATCATTATTCACTGGTTCTTTAAAATCTCAGAGGAAACTGACCTAGGGATGTATAAGAATTAGTTTGGTTATTGACACAAGCAAATGTTTTTTATTTGCTGGTTTGTTTCTCTCTGAGATACCATTTGCTCTCAATAATGGTTTCGCTATGTACCAAGTCTTCTCCCTCATACCCAGACTGCCCATCCCCCCATTCAAAAGCAGTCTGAAGCCATCAAGCCTTGACACCCTGGAGAGGGAGCTCATGCCTTCAGCAGGGTAGATTGCTGCCCCTCCTTCCCTTGGCCACCACTCATCAGCTTGATTTTTATTTGCCTCCAAACTCCCATGAAATAAAATGTTTCTTGTAACACACAGTTCATTTCCCATGGCCAGCATGTGGAGCTGAGTCCTTTTTTTTACCAAAGAATCTGAACTATGCTTCCTTTCAACGTCCCGATCCACAATATACATTTCAGTGTGTTTTGTCTACTTTCTGATTTCAGCTGGTCATTTTATCCATTATCACACCTTTGTGTTTCTCGGCCTTCACTGCAAGTGGGAACAAGTCATAGCTGCCAATGATAGAGCAACTGACCCAAACTTAGCTGTCACATGCCAGCATCCTAGCCATCCACCTACACCCACCCACTGTTGACTGGATCATTTTTTTTTTCCTAATGCATATTTCAGTCTTGATTGACCATCCACCATATGGCAGCATTGTCCTGTGGGCAAGTTTATTATTAACAACTCACAGCTGGAGTTACAATAACTCCACACAGCTTTGACATTATACTAATTGACCAAGACATGCCTGAGAACAGGGCACAGAAAGTGGCCATTGCAATTTACTCCAAGCACTTAGCAGCCAAACTCCAGTTTCAGATTAGAGACATATATTTTTAGGTCAAATGTTGAGAGGGTGGGAGAAAGGAGGGAGCTTTTAAGAAAAAACGAGAAGGGAGGTGGGCAAGCAGTGTCAGAAATTCTTTGGAGCTTCTATTAGGTCTCTATTCCAATGAATTAGTTTGAACAAATTCCTATTAGCAAGAAAGAAGAAACTGTACTTAAAGCAGTATTAATCCGATCATTTTGAGCATCCAGACAATTAAGTCACTAAACCCATTGGGTATCTTCCGCTCATATTTCCCTGCCTAATCCTGCTGTCTCAGGCAAAGCTGGGCAAGGCCCGAGAACAGTGTGTGCTGTGTTAGCCCTGTCACTCAGCATTACAGTCAAAGAGGCCAAGTGTGGAAGGGACATGCTTGCCAGTACTCATGAGTGAACTGGGGGACGGATGCTAGCTCTGAATTGTGGATCTGGGGAGCCCCCTGAAAAGTTATGAAATGTGAATGAGCTGTCTGTGTATCTCTCAGGAAATGTCTTTCTCAGATGTTTCCAGCCAGTGACTTGATTGAGAAATGACCAGGGGAAAAGAGGGGAATAAGCCAATGAACTTGACGTCTTATAAATCAGCAGCGTGGAGCTCAAGTGGAGCTGTCAAAATGCAGAAGCCTGCCGCTGGGCAAGCTTCCGTGTCCTGTAAGAAGCACAGCCTAACCTTTGCCTTGCTCTCTAGATGAAGAAAGCTCACAGAAGGAACTGAAGCTCACAGACAAGTGAGGAGTTGAGGAAATAAATATGGCCCATGGAGAAAATGGAAAATAATAGCATATACACAACAAAAACAGATTTAAAGCAGCATCATATACACAACACAGCTCAGTTCTGATCTTGAGACAAGTATCAAGTTACAAGTAGAATCAAAAAACTGGGCTACGTAAATCTTGACTAAGCACCCAGTAACACACTTGACTCCAATAAGCCTGCACTCAACTAATACCACAATTTCTATTTGATGACTGGGGAAACTGAGGCACAGACATGGGTAGGATGTCAACCTGTTAAGTATGGGACCAAAACTCTATGCTCTCAGCCAGTACACCACTGATTTCCCTTTAGCTATGACCTGCATCCTAGGCAGTAGTCAGTAGGCATGTGTGAGCCAGACATTTCTAAGGGCCGTTCTGTGCCTTAAGTGCATCTACGGCTTTGTGCCCATGATACTGAATCTTCCCATTCTTACATGTGACTGATTTGTGTTAGTGAAAAGCAGCTTTGCACAGAATTGAGGGGGACTCTGTCAGTTTTCCAATGGTAACTGTGAGTCTGCCAGATCACATTGTCTCTACCCATGTGAAGGCATGAAGGCCAGTCTTGAGCACATCAGGAAACAGGGTCTGTCAGCCCAGCCTGGGCTTGTGTTGCTGTTGCCAGAGAAACATAATTGAATTTCCTGAATTATGTGCAGGGCGATATAATGTTGTTTGAATAACCATATTTATTTGACTTCTAGACCAGTGGCATCTGTTGAGTTCACAAAGCTCCTATTGATGAAAAGAGGGATTTGTTCAACCAGAAAACTGTGATGGACCCATGAGACAGCAGGAGCTGCAGGATGCCTGGGCAAGGCTGAAATCGCTCATCATCCCCAGCCAAATGCTTGCTACAGGGAAAGCCATGGAGACAACTAGAGCTTGGGGCATGAAAATGAGCCTTCTCTTCCTTCATTTCTTATGGCTCAACTCCGAAATAAAAAGTCAAGTGTGGGAAATGGAGAGGGGTCATGGGAAAAGAGAGGTGTGAGGAAGGGCAGAGCAGATGGGAGATGAGGACTGTAGTGGACGGGCATTGGAAGGCCATGGGTAGAGCTCATGTAAATTACCATAGGTATTATCCACATGTGTGGGGCAATTTCTAGGGACAGGCATGATATCGGAGAGTATACAGGCAATTGAGTCACAGCCCAGCCCTCCAGAAGTTTACCAGTGAGTCGGTGTTCCTGAGCATCATCCAAGCGCTACAGGAAAAGACCTGGGAGTCATGGGCTGGCTTCCTTAGCTCTAAAGAGCAGATTTGGAGAAGATCTGTGATTTGGTGATGCTGATGATAAATTCTTCAAGATGAGTGGAATTCCAAAGGATGGTTAGCTTCTTGAACTCAGCGTTAGTGGAGGTGAAAATTCAGCGGAGAAGGTCTCAAACCCCAGGCAAGGATTTGCTGAAGGTTGCACTACCCTGATGCAGCCTGATAGTCCAGAGATTTCCAGGAATGTGCAAATTGTCTTCGTTCTCAGATAACTTGAGGACTGAAGAGAGAGACAGGTCTGTTGCTTCTGCTCCTCTGCCTGGATACCCTTGTCTCCCACCCATGCAGAGAGCTGCACAGAATGCTTTGCAGCCTTCCCATTGCCCGCATAGCCAGACAGCGAGGGAATCTTTAGGGGGCACAGTTCCAAGGGAAAAAGCCGGTAGCTTTGGAAATGAAGTATCTGTTCCACATAGTTTGAATGTCACTGGAAAAATTTTCCTTCTTAAAGCTTTCATAACATTTCATGTCGTTGCATGTTGGAGTTAGCGAGCAAATAGGAGCCATTTCCAGGGCAGAGGACAAAAGAAGGCAGGGGGCAAGAGAGAGCTGGGCACAAATGCTCTTCCAGCACAGAGATACAGGCTTTGCTGTCTGCCCGGAATGAAAGTCATGCATGTTTCAGTTGGAAATCAGGTAGGAGCTATGCAGCCCCAAGAAGAGGCTTTCACCTCTTGCTTGCTGTTCTGTGCTGGTCTCTCTTCACAGTCACACTCCTGTCATCTGAGGTGACCTCTTCTTAGCCTGAATTCCTAGTCACCCGCAGGACTTTGCAAATAATTGTTTTCTTTTCTTTTCTTTTTTTTTTTTTTTTTTTTTTTAAATATTTTAAAGTCCACCCTGCTGGGAAAAAAAAAAACCTCTCAGGAAAAAAAAAAATTAAAAACAACCTTTAGCTTTCAGTTAGGAACATTTCAAGCTTTTATTGATTGACAGTAGAAAGCGTAGATGGCTCTGTGAGCTTTGTGTGCTCACTGGCCAGCCTCGGATGACACATGCCTGAGACTTCCTGCTCTACCCAAGCCTCCTCCTCGACACCCAGGGTCCCTGGTCCCCCACATTTATAAGTGCCAGGCATCACGTCATTTGATCCAAATACCTTAGTACATCTTGTGATTACAATAGTTGGAACCTATTAAGTTAAGCCACACAGGAGGCTCTGGAATGGAGGATGGCTGAAGCTACCCACCAATCCTAAACTCTCAGAACAATGCTGTAGTTCCCTCACTTTCTATACCTACCAGAAACTTTAGTTGGGACCCAGCAGAACTTTTAGCTGTCACCACCAGTTAATGGAAAATACAAAGGACAGCGTAAACACAGAATCAGATGATAGGCTTCCTTCCCCCATTGTAAACACGTATTTCAAGTTTATTTGATTATTACAAACAGGCATCATACAGTGTTTTTTCACCTAGGGGTTGCTGGCAGTGAGGGAATGTTAGTCTCTGACCAAGTGCACAGCCAGCTTTCTTGGACCACCAGGTGTCTTAGATACCATGACACAGAGAGTTATTATTAATTATGAATGCTCAGCCTTAGTTTAAACTTGTTTCCACCTGCCTTTATTTCTTTAGCTTAAATTAACCTATTTCCATTAATCTGTGTGCTGCCTCAAGGCTTGTTCACCTCATCTTCCTACCATCCATCCTTCTTTCCTGCTGTCTCCGGGTCTGGCTGGCTCGTGGGTCCAGCTGGCTGGCCCCTTTTCTCTCTGCCCACCAGCCCCACCCATCCCTCCTCTGCCTAGTTACTGGCCATTCAGATTTTGATTAGACCAATCAGGTGCCTTAGTCAGGCAAGGTGAAACAGCAACACATCTTCACCTAGTTAAACAAATATTCGATTCCACAAAATACGTAGACACAGATTACAGGTCCATTTTTCCTTCTGTTGCCTTTGTAGATGTTCATTACTCTTTGGCAGTCACTGGGCTACTGGGCAGTGACAGGCTTGCACACCTTTGTGATCTTCCTCTGCCCTAGTCCTGCCTACAGGTTCTTTCTATTTTATTATGGATAAAGAAAGTGAACAGTATCTTTTCAAAATTTATCAAATAAAAGTTAAAAGGGCTCTATGCAAAAGTTGATTAAAAGTGTTCCTCTTAGTAAACATTTAAATATCAGTAACGAGACCTGAGCAATAGCCACGTACATTTCTTTTTTTTTTTTTTTTCCCTTTTTGGGAGGATTGGTCTTCTTAATTCTCTGAAATATTTCGCATAGCAGAAGTTACTGGTAAAATGAGGCAGAACTTAGTATGGCTACTGTGGTTCTAACTTTGACCATACTAGGCTTGAAGATGGAGAAGTTCAGGACAGCATGTTTTCTGAAATCTGATAGGAATGTGACCTGGCTCAGGTCACTGACTCTCGGCGACTGTGACAGCCTCCTTGTTGGCCTCTCTGTGGAGATATCTTCCAGTATACTTTGTACCTCCTATCCTGGCCCTCTACTGGTCTCTCCCACTCCTTGGGAATTTGCAACCCTTTCCCTGACTGTCCTGAAGAATTTCAGGATTTGATCTCCTGCACTCATCCCCTTCACAGTCCATGCCCTTCTCCTGAGATCTCTAGCTCATGTTTTCAATTTTAATTATTATCTATGTGCTGATGACTCTTGAATTTATATCTCCAGTCGAGACACTCCTCTGAGCTCCCGGTCATAAATTGAGTTGCCTATTCCACATCTTGTCTTGGCCATCTCCAGGCATTTCAGACTCTGAGTGGCCCCAGACTGAACTTGCACTGCCTTCCTACCCCTAGTCCTCCTCCACATTCCCGGGAAACAGCTCCACCAATCCCAGATGAGCCCGTCAGCTACTTGGCAGCCATCCCCTGCACCTCCCTCTCCCCTGTCACATCCACCGAGGCAGAAGGTGCTCTGATTCTCATTTCCACATGTGTCCACCTTTGTATCTCCAGATGACACTGTGGTCTGTGCTTTTGCAATCCTGGATTACTTCAGAGCCTCCTGCTTTCCCCAGATCCATGCTATGTCCTATCCACCCTACAACCAGCGTTCTTTTAAAATGCAGAACTGTTTACAAGCGTCATCTTTATGGGATCTTTAAAGGTTTTACTTTGGCATGCAAGGCACTTTCCTACATCTTGACCTCAGGACCTTTGCTCATGCATTTACTGTAGGTGGAATTATTCTCCTGTTCCAGTCGCTTCCCTAGTTAATCTGCACCTTTCTGAATTAGGGAATCTGGACTTGGTCTTTCCAATGTCGTCTCCTCCACCCTTGTCCTTTGTGACCAAAAATCTTTATTGCCAAGGAAACTGAGATCCAGAAATGCAAGAGAACTTGCTTGGGCCCTGATTGATGTAAAGATACTCAGACTAGTCTCATTTCAATAGCCATTAGGTACTTGTCAAGGATTAGAGTTTTACGTGGGGTTTGACCCCTGAGTGCTGTGTAGAAGCTGGAATGGGTTGAGAGAAGAGCAAGCCAATTAAAGAGAAGCCGAGTCAGAACTTTGGAGAAAGGTGACAGAAGTTGGTATAGAGATGCGGGAAGAAAAAGAGATGGAAAGTTTGCATGCCTCAGAAAGGTTATTGTAGCATGCATTGCCATAAAAATATCTCTGAACGGCCACAGGGCACAAGAGATTTTATTAGGCCTTGCATCTTTGTAGATATGACATGTTGTAGCCAGAGAGAGTTTGGCTTGACAAAACAGAGAGTTACTAAAGAGTCAGACAACATCCAGAGTGAGCTCTTGTCATGTAATTTTTTTTTATAGAAACTCTTGGAAGCAGGACCAACAGCCATCTAACTTAGCTGGTGGTTTGGGTCTTGCTTGTACTTCAGGCACAAAGCCGGGCAACTTACTTCCTGTAAGTGACCGAGTGAACAAACCAACAAATGAATGAATGAATTAACAAAAAAAAAAAAAATAGAACTTATCAATTTACAATCTGCCCAAAGTGGAAAAAATATAGTCAGTGGCACACTGCCCCTAGGGATCCTCACCTGATCATATTCAGGTGCCTTATCTGCTCCCAGGTGTTTCCATTTATCTCTGATAAACTGTCAGCCAAGAATCATTTTTTTGGGGGGAGGGGGGTGAGTGAAAGGGAGGGTAAGACCCCAGATGTTTTTCAAGAAGGAAGACAGGAGAAAGTTATTCCTCAATACTAATGTATTTCGTCATCCTATGTGCCTGCAGATGTTCAATTTGGGAACATGCCCAGGTTTCCTTCTCCAGTATTAAACTAAGTTGTGTATCTAAAACACCCAGGACTCTATCATCCCCTGAGATGTATCTCTTGTATATGGATGAAGCTGTGAGGACTTGGGAGGATCTTATGTTTCACTGGCTCTGTTTCTTTCTAGTCTAACCAGTCCTGTGTGCTCTCTCCATCAGGAACCAGGAAAAATATTAATTGGTGCCATTTACTGAACTTCTACTGTGTGATATATAAGTCAGATCACCATAGCAGGGCTGACAGGGCCATACTGAAACCTTTTCCATAGTTGGGGACTTTGCCTAAAGACAATCATTACCTCCAGCTCATGCTAAGTAACGGTCAGGTCAAACCCTGGACCGAGTAACTTCAGACGGTAATTGTAATTTCTGGGGGTTGTTGCATGAGCTGGTCTCTCATCAAATGCTCTGTAGTAGGTGAATTTTTACAGGTGAGGAAACTCATGTATCGGTCACATTGCCGGTGGGTAGCAAAAGTAGTGTTTGAGATTGTGCTCTAGCCATAGGCCCTCCCAGGGCTGCGTAGATGGCAGGGTTGGTGGGTGACAAGTTTAGTCAGAAACTTTGCTCACATTTTCTCTGTGCTGCTTTGTTGCTCCATTAGCTACATACTCCACAGCCTGTGGGGGGGGGGGGGGGGAAATCCTAGCATTGAAGCCACTGGGCTGCAGGTGGCAAGGCTGTGGCTCCAGTTCAAGTCTCTTCTCTCATATGAGACATTCCAGAAAGCACACTCTGTTCCACAGGGCTGAGTCTCTAGCACAGGCTTTGATCTTGGAAGGGATGAGCCTCTGTGCAGAGTTGAAGCTGTTTCTGTGAACTTTGTTTATGTGAGCACCCTTCCCGGACTCTGTCTGCTTTTGGGGTGGAAGTGCCCTGCCAAAAACTCTGGCTCTCCATGTTGGCCGTGTGGCCGACCTCCTCCAGCCTCTTTAGTGATTTTTCTGCCTGGATGGAGATCAGTGTCTCATAACAGTTTTGGAAACAACCGAAGTTTCCTTGGCAGGATGAGAGATTGACTCGGCAACACGTTCTTGCCTTTTGGAGTTACCCTCCAGATTTTCCAGGCTCGAGTCAGTAAATCATCTTGTACAAATACTGGACTGTGAGCACCGATGATCTCAAAGACGAGGATAATTTGAAACCTCATTTGAAAATCTATTCTCCTTTCAACAGTTAGTATAGTTTGAACTTGTGAATAAAAATGTCTGTTGGTGCAGGCCAGCAATCAGGTATCTGTGGGGCTTTTGATGGAAGTGAGACTATGCTTTTGCTCTGTAAGGCTACAGAAAATTTAACTTGTCTGTATTGATATTTAACTTATTATTGAAAGTCTTATTCTATGTGCTAGTGCTGGTGGGTTAGAGCTGGTGTTCTCAAGTGAGGCCCAGATTTCACAACACTGTCAGAAGAGCATTTGGGGCAACTCTGAGGTAATTCTTTTGTATTTCTACTAACTCCCCCTTGTTCCAATGTGAAAACTGGCTGAAGGCAAGCTGTAATGAGGAAGTCCAACCACTACAGGCTGGCCAATGTCCCCTCAGAGAGGAAAGTCCTTCAACATTGAATCTTACTCTGAACCTGCTAATGAGTAGGCACATATGTTACATGACTATATTCTTCTTCAGTGAACATTCTGAAATGCTAAATTTGGAAATTTCTCCTAGGTTTTTTTGTGTGTATGCCAGGGCAGTGTGGTGGGGGAGTTCTACCTTTTAACAATACTTAAAGGATTAATTTAATTTTTACATTTGAATACATAAAATTCAGTGTGACCCAGTACCGTAACATGCATATATCAAAGCATTGTGCTTTCTTAAACTGTGTCCTGGGCATGGAATTTTCTCTGTTATATTTGTAAACACCTCCCCCTCCCCAAATCTATCAAAAGTGATTTAACTTGGTAAGTATGGAAAGGGAACAGGAAGAATGGATGATTTCTATAGGTTAGGTGTTGAAAATGCTATTTCATTCGCAGGAAAATTGGTGTAAATGGAATAAAATAATTCTGACTTAGGTGAGAAGATGCAGTTAGACAAACAAACTCCTTATGTGCTTTCTTGGTCACATATCCTAAGCTAAAAGGACTGTCTCTCTCCCTGTTAACCCCCAAACCCCCTGTGTGTGTGTGTGTATGCGTGCATGTGCATGTGCATGTGTGTGCATGTGTCTGTGTGTGTGTCCACGCGCATGTGCATGCGTGTGTGCGTGCATGTGTGTGTCTATGTGTATGTATGTGTGTGTGTCTCTCTGTATGTGTGTGTATGTATGTGTGTGTAGGCCTTAAGGGGGATAGCAGGAAAGATGTCATATGAAAGTGGAAGAATTTAAGTGGGGGATGAGGAAGGGTTAAAAATAGTAAGGATCTATGAAAAGTCCCCACGGAAACCTACTATTTTGTAATCCTACTAAAAAATTGGCATTTAAAATTATTTTTCAAAATGTAAGCAGAGGCAACTGTATCAGTAGTTAGTGACCTCTCCATCCATGATGAATAGAGCCTATGGATTCTGAGATGTGGAGTCCAGAATCTTGGAGTCCAGGGGCAGTAAAGGAATAAAGAGAAGACAGACACACAGACACCTGTACAGTGAAGCTGGGATCCAGTGGTGCTGTGGGACTGTGCTTTTGTACTGTAAATATTGGTTTAATAAAATGCTGATTGTTCAAACAGCTATACAGGAAGTAGAGGTGGGGCAAGCAGGCTAGGAGAATTCTGGGAAGCAGAAGAGCAGAGCAGGAGACAACAGCGAGATGTAGAGGAAGCAGTATGAGAATGTTGTACTGAGCAAAAGAGTACCAAGCCACATGGCTGAATAGAAGTAGAGTTAGCAAGTAATAAGCCTGAGCCATAATTAACCAGCTTGCAATGAATATAAGCTTTTGTGTGATTATTTGGGACTGAGAGTCCAGAACTTGAGACTGGGCCGGGCCAGAAACTTCTGACTACGCAGTGGGGTGCTCTGACCTCTGCCATCACCACAACCTTGAACTCCAACATGTTTATCAATACAGCACTGAGAAGGGGGATGGCCAGTCTTGGTAAGGGGTCTCTGCAGGGAGCAGTCTCCAGATCTAAATATCAGAGGAAGAGCTGCAGCTGTTAGTCTGCACACATTGACCAGTCATCCATTAACACTTATACTTGGACTCCTGATGAAAACTTGGACGTTCCTCTTGAGCCTGACCCATAGGGGTAACAGCTTAGTCAAATTACCATTGGCCATTTGGTCTTGGAATCCTTAACAGGCTGGGCCCATGTCAAAATACACATTCACTCAGGACTTTGCTCACTCGGGGCCTCTGCTTCTACACCACTCCTCACTCATGACTCATGGGCAGTTAATTGTTACCGGGGAAGAAGGTATCTTTCCTTCAGTAAGTGTAGCCATGGGCACTGAAACGGGAAAGCAAAACTTTAGAGGTGTAAGCAGCCTTTTTAAGGTCCTGCACTAACTAGGCCGGGTAGAGTATGTTAAAGACCCATAGCTTTCATGCTCTGAAGCACATGCTCCTGAAAATCCCAGGCCACTAGTCATATGTGGTGTCATCATGGGGCAGTCCCATTTGACCTCAAGGCTATGAGATGAGGCAGAAGGCTACCAGAAAGGACAAAGCCCTGTTTGTGCATAAAGCTCTCTTGGGGTGTATTTCAGCTCTGTTGCCCATTCCCTGTGTGGCAAGCGGGTAAACGACCGAGAATCTTTGCATTGCAGTCCTTAGTCTATATAAAAATATGGCTACAGTCATAACCACAGTCTAAGATTCCATACACATTTTGTATAGTGTTTGGAGTCACAAAACCAGAGGCAAGCCGTCAATATGCCTGCACAGTTTCTTGTTCTGTGTGGGCAATGCTACCTAGAACAAGGCATTAGTTATAATAATAAGACAAGAAAAAACAATTGTCTGTGAGTAATACATTTAGATATTACTAAAGGTGTGTGTGGGGAAGTACCAGGCCAAAACAGCTGGCCGTCTTTCCTTTAGAAACCGAAAATCAGGGAGCCAGACTGGCCCCATGGTCAGAGCTCTGAGGAACTGCCCTGAGGCCCAACTCTTCATAGTCTCAGTATCACAGACCTCTCACTGAGGCAGGCCAGGACAGGGGCTATTTGCTATGGCTGACTTCATCATCAGCGTCATTAACACTAGCCTATTCTTCTAAAGGGGAATAGGAAACGTGGGGTGCTGTGTGGCTGCTGGAGAAGGATATGCTTACTACACTGTACATATGTGTAGGTATTTCATCCTACACCGGGCCCTCAGACCATTATTATGTGTCAAAAAGTGAGTTCTAAAAAACTGGCTGGCTCCAGAGAAAACAAATTTGCCAAATTAACTGTTTCCTACTAAATACTTGATTTACGTTGCACATTTTGAATTTCCCATTATATGAAGGGTCTAAAGCTTTTTTCTTTCTTTCTTTCTTTTTTCTTTTCTCTTTTTTTTTTTTTGTCAAGAGCAATGAAAGTAATGGGGAGAGAAATAAAAGCCAACAAAACAGTCCTTTGTACAAACTCCATTTATTTCGGTGGTCTGAAGGCAGATTAACTTTCCTGCACAGACAGAGAATCCATCCTGGGCATGTCAAAATAGGGTCTTTCCAAACCTCTCTGACACTTAAAAATTTCTCCTTCCCTTCACTCTTACTTTTCTCTTGACTTTCCTTTAAGGTGTTAAAAATCTGCCTGATGGAGCTGCCTTGGAACCTCTGTATTTCAGGGACATTTTATTAAGCGGTTCACCTTCCGCGGTGATGTCATCCCTGTTTGGGGATCCGAGAAGGATTAATGAAAACAGAGGTTAGCCCTCTCCGGTCCCTGTTGGGGCCATGTTGTCTAGGTTTTGATCATTTGCCCCAAATTAAGATTTCTGCCTAAAGCTCTCGTGTCCGTGTTTGGCTGGCAGTTTTATGGCTGACCGAAGTGTGTGCCGGCCAGGGTTCTGGTTGGCTGTGTGTTTACACAGGCTGTTAATCAGATGGGGAGCGGGCAGCCGACATGGGACTCTGTGAGTGGAGCCGCCCCATGTGCTGCCCTGCACAGGGCCTGCACTTTGTTAGTACAAATTACATAATGACATGTTACATTTCAAAGTGTATTTTTACTTCAGGGAAAATTAAGCCAATAAACAAACAACCCTGATTTGGGGAGGGGGGAAGAAGGGGGTCCTGGTTTGCAGATCTTCCTCCTGGAGAAGGCCCTTAATTAATCTGTAGCTATAAACAAATCTTTGTTTTATTGAAAAGAGAGCCGTCGTGTATAAAAGCTATTTTTAAAATTAGGATGTGAACATTTTCTGGACAGGGGTCTGGGCCATGTTATGGATTTTATGATCGGTACAGAATGAACAGGCCAGTTTGTGTAAGGATGGGAGGTTTGCAATTCTTGCTTGCTAATCCCTCTCGAATGTTGCTGCTGCCTTGCTTGAGTGGAGCCTGTAAACACCAGAATTACTGTAGCTTGTCCAGGTACAAATTCAAGAAAAACTGTTTAATGTTAGCATAGAATTGCCAATGGTGGAACCTGGGGGCTCTGTTATAATATCTGCGTTTAAGAGACCTTGAAGTTTAAACAAGAAAACACTAGCCTTCCAAATCAACTTCTAAACTGCTCACAGCTTACCTATGAATTCAACATTCATTCTTTTCTATGAGCTGTTGAAATGAGTTTATGTTCAGAATTCAAAGTTCTAAGGAATCTCTTCTTGGGCAATGCACACACTCATTTATTCAGTTATGCATGCATTAGTCCATAAACCGTATTACCAGACAACAATGTTGCGTCAATTCTATTTTCCCAAGTGGAGGAATGGGAAGGACACGTTTAAGCTGTTCTTAAAATGAATGCTTTGACTAAATCAATCCAATCGGAAACCTGCTGTTTTCAGAACCACTTGGCCTGGAGTTTCTGGGTTTGCTCTGGTGTTTGGATGCTATTGGGAATAACAGCCATCCAGGAAATAGCCGGACGACAGATGGACCCATGCTCTTTTACAAACATTTCTTACTTACCATAATTTATCAGCACAGTGCACAGAATCAGAAGTCACAAACCAACTGAAAGAGATGACCTAAGTCTTCTTGTTTGGCTTATTTTTAGATTCAAGATGTTTACAAAGAAATTCTTCCTCCCCAAATACTGGAAACGAACAACAGAGTTTTGAACGTTACAGCTAAAATGTCAGACTTCAGCATGAATGGAGAAAAGACAGGTCATAAAATAAAGAATACATAGTGTACATTTTTGTGAATAAAAGGAGATTATTCTGCACAATTTCATTCTCTAGCAATATGCAATGCCCAGGTCATCCTTCTTTTTTTTTTTTTTTATGTTAAAGCAAAATAATCCTTTTCCTCTCACCTTTAATTTCTAATAGTCCATTTAAGTAAGGAATTTAGATAATTTTGTTACTTATGAAAGTGCTCAAGCCTGACCCAAACTGACTGAGCACTTTTTAATGGCTTTGCTTGTGGCTGTAGGCGACTCAGTCTGAGAATTCTCAAGGACAGTCATGGTACGTTACCTGACTTTACAGGGCACAATGACTTTTCCAGTGTTGGTTGAATTTGCTTTCACTGTTATCAAATAAAGGATAGCTGCATGGGAGAGCTGGGTATCAATTTAGGGCTTTCATCCCAGGACTAATTAATCCAATAAGAAAGACACTGGCCCAAGACATTGTGTCATATTTATTTCATAAATGAAGATATATCCATGAACAGTTATACGATCTTCATTCTGAGGTAGATGGAGTCATCATGTCTTTCTGAATGACTGTGTGAGAAGGGGCAACAGGAGTGAGGGTTTTCTGCTCCTTCTCTCTGTTTGGATGCTTTGAATTTCCTCAAGTTGACAGTGTCTCCCTTCTGCACGAGCTGCTGCCCAAGATTGCATCAGGCTGTAGGAGATACTCAACACCACAGCTCCTCTATGCAAATCCAAGTGAGTGTAAGGAGAACGAAGGCAGAAGGAAGGTTAAACGTCTAATTATCAGATGGCAGTTTCAATTTAGAAAACAGACCTGTGGCCGTCTTTCCTTCAACTATGAACTTAACTCTTAGAATGTATTTGCATCTCTGTCTGCCTCTCTCCACTGATAGATGGGCTGATCATCAGGCGTTGCTTTTCCTCCTCCTCCTATCTTCTCATTCCGTTCTCTGCCCTCCATCCTTCCCTCCATCCTTCTCTCTTTTCAAGCATAAAACTGTATTAGTACAGTAATCTGAAATTAATCCTTTAAAACCAGCATTTTTTTTTTTTTTACAGATCAATGGGGACTTCCTTCCTTCCTTGGCTCTAACTCTTCTGATACTCATCCAATGTGACCCATTTAGAAAATCTCCTTGAAATCTTGTTTAATGGGACTCAGGGATATATATATAATTTTATATATATATAAATATATATATATATATATAATTACTTAAAAAACCAAATAAGCTTTCTGAGTATGGACATACTAGTTAAGTCTTGTGGAATCCCATTTTCATACGCATGCAAATGCATTTAAAATGCCATTTTACATTTTAAATCGCACGCAGATATTTAAAACTCGTGTTTTTAAAATGTAATTTAAAACTTTAAAGCATGCATAGAGAGGGATAGATAAAGTCAAAAAGTCGAGTTGAAGGGGAAAAAAAAGAAAGCAGAAGCATTTGACCTGAAAAGCAACTGTTCTAGAAAGCTTCACTGGCCTTGCAGAGCACCAATATTCAAGTCAGACTTCGAATAATGTGCACATCCCACCAGCATAAATGTAGCATGCAAGTGTGCCATTTAGAACATTTTCCTGATTGAATGAATACACACACAGGTTTACTATTTTATATTTCTTCTCTTAAAGACATTAAACTCATTTCAAAAATGCTGGCTTAAAAGGGCACAATTAAGTCTTTATCAGCTCTGAGCATTGCAGTCTTCTGCATGGAGAAATTTCTCAATCTGACAGAATAAGAAATGCATTTACATGGCCTGAGCTCTTAAATTGTCCCTTTCAATTAATGCCCCATCATGGAGCAATCTGGAAACCATTACTCAGTAACTCTTCATTATAATTGCTTGCAGCTGAGTATCCAGCTCTTGGTAATATAAGAATAAAAGAAAACTCCGCTAGTAACAAGTGCAATTGATTCCATTCAGAATTCCCTTGGTGCTCCGCCATGTTTGGCCTGCATAAGAGGAAACACAAAGTCCCCCCTCCCCTTTGGGGGCAGGAAATGAACTGGCAGGCATGAGATGGTTTGTGTGGTGTGCGCCTTCATTTCTCAGCTGGTCCTTGTTAAAAATGAGACGGTGGGGCTCCTGCTTTCTCCCTCATCAGCTACATTGGTGAGGGTTTTTTTTTTTGTTGTTGTTGTTGGGGTGGGGAGTTCTGGTAGTAGATAAAACTACAAAAATTCTATTTGCTGCAAAGTAACAGCATCCAGAGACTGTCATCTTCTGAGGCTATGGCCATCCAGGACCGTACTTCTGCTCAGGAGTGGGTTTTAGGATTTCTCCTAGTCCTACCTTGATCCCTCATTTCGGAGAGTAAAGTCCCTGGAGTGTTCTGTACAGGTGGAGAGTGTTTATGTGTTTGGGGGCTATCAATCACCAATTCCTGAGATGTAAAAGTCTAAATTAAGATAGATGAAAACACGATGAGGTGAATTCCCTCCCCCAAATGCTCCCCCAGACCCCACGAAAACTAAGGACTTGGCTTTTAAAGTGGTGGAGGGAAATAAGGAACTCTTCACTTCCAGAGGCAGGTGTACCTCGGAGTGACAGGGCCACCACACACATGTCTAAGCTCCAGGCCTGACAGACAAAAATCACTGGACAGTTCTTATACCAAATTACCCTTTCTCAACTGTGCATCACTGAGGTGATGAGTAGGCTGAGCTTCCTAAACTAAAAATAAGTAATTTATAAAATTCTTTTCAATGATAAAAAAGAACTGATGGTTCACAAAGAGAAACTGGACCCAATAAAACCCCCACCACTCTTCATTTCTGTTGTTTATACCCATCATAGTAAGAAGAGAAGAATCTCTCTATGGAGTTAACTGACATTTCATTGTCGTTTGTTATGGAAAGAAGGTTGTAACATTTCCCATGACCATGGAAAATCACTGCTAATATTTCAGTGTATTTCTTGTATTTTTTTTTCTATGCATTTTTTGAGAGTTAAGAAATTTATTGGTGTGGTGATTTTTTATTTCCTTCTTTGTTGTAAACTTTTTTTTTTTAATGCACGTATCACTCATTACATAATTTAAAACTCTGCCACTGCAGTTTATGAGAGGTACACTCTGAGACCCTCCCCGCCACCCCCAGACAAGGGAAGACAAATTTTATACATCACAGGTTCCTATGGCTCCTGTGGCAGGAGTTGATGACATTAGCTGGCACCCCCACTCAGCTGGGATCCAGAAACCCTGATTTCCTAGGCTTCACATGCAGCCATTCAGGAGAACTTCGAACAAGCCCTGTCCTACTGAGAAGCAAAGAGAAAAGAACCGTTAGAAGCAAGAGAATTGAGCTGTCTGTGAACTGGTGGCATAGGTCCTTACCAAAGAGAAGTGAAGCCATTGAGAGGTTTATGTTTAAGGGTTTTCTGTTTCTGATTTTAAAAATTATTTATTTATGTGTATGAGTGTTTTGCCTTCGTGTCATGACACATCTATGTCTGGTATACTCAGAAGCCAGTGAAGTTCATCAGATCTGCTAGAACAGGAGTTATCAACAGCTGTGAGCTGGCATATGGCTGCTGGGAATCTAACACAGGTCCTCTAGAAGAGCAGCCAGTGCTCTTAACTGGTGGGCCATCTCTCCAGTCCCAACTGGATTATCTTAAATTGATGAGGGCTAAGAATCATTTCTAGGCATGGTGACACAAGCCTTTAATAAGAGCACTTCAGAGACCGAGGTAAAAGGGTCACAAGTTTGAGTTCAGACTGTGCTAAAATAGACACTCTGCCTCATGAACAAAGTTGGCCTTGTGGGTAAACAAAACAGGGCCACCGGTTTCTCTGTTACTCAATTCTCGCCTATTTCACTACTGTCGTTGGTGTTGATATGAAATAATACAGTCAATTAAAGTCTGGGCTAATGAACCTTGAATTGAAAAGTTTCAGGGGCTGGGGCTGCTAGACGGGAGTAAAGTCCATTTCTAGTGAAGCAGCTGTATCCAGTAGTAGCCTCTGTGTCTGGACCAGTCATTGTTGAGGGCATGCCAGCCCAGGGCTTTGGCCCAAGGGGCATGAATCTACTTGCATGCTTTCAGATTTCGCACTGAAAGCCCCCTACTGCCTGTATGGGAAGTGTCACTACTAGGTTGGGTCATATTCCTTGCTAACCCAAGGCTGTCTGCTAGATTCTCCAGTTTATTGGTGGGTGTTTTTGCTTCCTTTTGGGTTTTCAGCACCTTTATTTAAATTCCACACCCCAGGGCAGTATTTAAGCAAATTTTCTTTGACTAATCAATCAACAGATCCTTCTTGAGATCTAATTAAGAGTTTCCTTCACTTCTGCATGGTGTCGATTAGTAATGTCTGTGGCTTGGCTTCCCAAGACAAATGCTTGGATTTTAACAACTTCATAAAGTTTTCCCCTTTCAGAGAAAATTTTATGTAGCATGTCCTAAGTGAAGTTTAAGGTTCTGGAATAGAATGGTACTTTCATGAGGGGCTAAGGGAGACTTCCTATAGCCTGAATTGCTGCTGCTAACCTGTATTCTTAGTGGTAGGTTCATACTGTGACTATCTCATTTTGCCATTACATATCAAAGTCCCATGGTGTGCAAAATACAAATAGGCAAATTAAACATAGTTATTTGTAAGGGAGTAAATTTACTTAGAGATGTCTCACAGACATCTATCACAAGATATATTTGGTTAGGACAGAATAGTATTAAAACACCAAACCCTCAACCCATGAATTGCTTTTCATCACCACAATATTGGAATCATTCATGTAGAAATATTTTCTAACTTCTCATGAGAGTCAGTTGGCTGGGCAGCCGTGAGCATGCGTCAGGTCCTCTTCAGTTTGTCCCTAGGGTGCAGCCAGCCAGCCAGCTTCAGTGCTCCTTCAGATGTAAGATCTCTGCCACATATTAGAGCTACCTGAAACTGTTCAGTTGTTTCTTTGTTTATCATTAATAATAAAACCCTCCTTAATACTGTTTCAGAGGCAGTTGGGTGTTGAGGATGGTGTCAGGTCTTCATAATCATGTTGGAATCACATATGTCGCATAAAAAGAACATCTGAAAAGATTGTCAGGAGTCTCCCTTCCCCCTTCAATTCACTGAAGGAAGGAGACTACCTACTACCCTTTTTTTTTTTTTTTTTTTAAACTTTCTCTTCCTGTCCTCTAGCTGCAGAAAGACTCTACAGCGGAACTAGGGATGGGAGGCCCAGGTGCAAAAGAGGAAGGCATAAGTTGAAAAAAAAAAAATGTACCCGAGTAGTGGGTCAGCATAGCCTCCGTCATGTTCCTGGAAATCTTCCCAGTTTTGAACTCCAGACATTCTATAGGTGTCGCACAGTTTATCCTCAGGGGACATGGACCGCTAGGGGGCTCCACCACAAGTAACAAACCTTCCTGTGGGAACGAGAGGGCAAATCTGCAGGACCTCGTTTTCTTTCAAAATCCAGTATGTTCTAATTAGAGATAAGGAATGAGCCCACATCTTGCGGCCTTTCTCAGGGAGGAAGACTCTAAGGGAGAACCAGTCCTTTCATTGACCTGCTCACTGTTCCTTTTGCCTATGTGATGTCATCTGAGAGGAGATGATTGTGTATTTGTGTGTTTCTCCAGTGTTCAGATCCCTCTCTTTACGAGGTCTCTAAGCCCAGTTTAGATTGACAAAATTGGCTGAATGATGACCAATCACATGTTAGCGATCTCTCTGGGTGTTAAAGGTTTCCGGTCCTTAGCGTCCATAAAAACAAACAAGATAAAGTTATATTCAAAATGGGAAGAGTAGGAAACAAGGTCTCCCAGGGTTCAAAATTCAAATCATTCCCAGGCTCCGGGGGGCCTAACTGGGTTCCTTACATCACACAGCAATTACCCAGCAATTCTTTCTCACAGTTCTGACATTATGTTGTCTATGTCCTGAGCGTCTAGGTATGCACGTATCACCTGGGTCTGCTCCACACGCAGTGCTGACATCTCACGGTTGGTGGCAATTGAGGTGACACAAAAACTATTTCATCCAGTGAACAATCCCACACCCCCAGGATAAAACTCTGCCTGACACTGGGGACCCGGGGAAGAGAGTGGAAGGAAGGTGTACTGTGGTAAACTCAACCCAAACCAGCCCCAGATGTCTACTGAGTAGGTGTGAAGATCATGTGGGTCACCTACCAGTGACTTCTCTGAGATTCTCTGAATGCTTGTCCAGTCAGTGGTAACAAAAAGTTGTGGCTTTGGAGAATTCTTTTTAATATATTTTCTCTTCCACTTTTCTCCGTTCTCCCCTCCCCCCTCCCCTCCTCTCCCCTCCTCTCCCCTCCCCTCCCCTCCCCTCCCATAAGCTGACACAAGATTTTCCTGAGCAAGATGTTAGGCACCAGAGACTTCAGGTAGCAAATAACTTGTTCTACTGTTTTTGTTTTGTTTTGCCTCCCTTGTCTATTCAGGATACAGGTCCAAAAGGACTGTAAAAGTGGTTGTGGTAGAGTCTGCTGGTGAACTACCTCAATCTGCACCCCCCACAAGCTAACAGGGGTTAAGTGTATTTCTTGTCTCTGTGTTAGTAAAATGGCTGCACAGCTAGGGGTGGGACTAAGGAACATGGGTGACAGTGATTTGTACTACTATTCTGGGTCTGGTCTTTTAGACATCCCGTTTGAGGTTCACTGTGCCTACTGCTTGGTTACAATGGGAATTATTCTAGGACAGTTTGGGTGTTGCCTACTGAAGATGCCGAGCGAGAAGGTGGAAAGAGTCAGGGTCTCCACACTATGATAGACAGTAAAACTTTTTAATCAGAGACAACCAGTCGAGGCTGTGACATGGATTGAAGAATGAGATTTTCCTTTTATAACTTCAATGAGATTCCCAGTCTCATCTAATAAAATAAAGCAGTTAATATTATTTCGAACAATGCAGAAATTAGTCTGGGGCATTCTGAAAGAAGTAGATAAGAAAATCAGACCTTTTAGCAACTTGTAGGGTCTGGATAATGACGTTTATTTAGTGTGGAGAAGGAAAGGGGACCAATGGGCCCCTCACAGTGTTCCACGCTGATGATAGCTGGAGCAGGGGTGTCATGTCTAGGGGAAATCAGTCAGGGCCTGTGCTGTGTTCTCCAAGTCCAAAGCTGTTGCAGCTCAGGAAGACAGGTATCTCTCCAAATTCTTATGCATGCTTACATGGGAGACGTCACGGGTCCAAACTGTAAAAGTTCTGGAAAAACTTTTCCTTGGCACAGAGTGGAGCATCGAGTCTCTAATTAGATCTGTCCCAGAATTATAACCTTTATCCACTCTGAGTTGGGAACAACTGAAGTATTTGAACCTTAGCCAGTTTAATTATAGTGTAAGAGAGAGAAAACACACATTATAGAAAGGAAGGATGATGGGGCGTGCAGGCTAAAATGGCGTTAGAAAACTTAAAGGCGGTCATGCCTCTAAAATCCTCTCAACAGGTTCCTTGCTTAAGGAAAGAGAGTCAGGTTCTGTAGGGAGCATAATATTGTTGCAGAACATTCCTCAAGTTTTTCTCGGAGTGCTGGATCTTTTTATAGTTAGATCATTTTGCAACCCTAAGATGGGAATGAATGTGCAGCCACACTTTTCCAGGGGCCGCTGCATTCCTGAGAGAGAGCACTCATGGTAAGATCACCAAGTATGTGGTGGCATCTGTCTGACACTGCCCCAATCCTTCACAGCTCTCAGCTCCAGATATGGAAAACTAAACACCACAGAAGAAACACTTCTGCTTTAAAAGTATATGAAGGAGGGTGTCACCTTTTATTTAAAATAATACTACTGGTGGGTTATAGTTAAGAAATTCTTATATTTTAGAAATACATGGAGCAAGTATACTTATTTTGTTTCAAGAGTTCCAAAAGCTAATCACAAGATTTCTAACTTGGGACCTGGCAAAATATGAAAACTGACTGTGAAAATTTCTCAGTTCAGGAGCTCTCGCTCACTTCCGGAGAAAGAGGCTCTTGTCGTCTCTAGAGGCCACCACACACACTTTGGTTACTCACCTCCCTTCTCACAAGCCTTTCCTCGCCAGGGCTGGATGCTATGCATGCTTCCTGAACTGTTCCCTTCTATTATTGTCAATCATGTGCGTCTATTTTATCCATTCACTATCAGACACGTTCAATGGAGTAGATCACAAGAATATTTGCTATGATTTCAACTATGTACTCAGACTAAATTTAGTATGTAAGTCATGTCTATGAAGGACTAGTGTGTTTTACCCTTTGTCTTTGAAATTCTATGTGTGCGGATGTTTATATTTGTGTCTTTTTTGTGTGTGTGTGCTATCCATGTATTTACATATCACCATGTGCTCTGAATCCTGTCTTAATCTGGTGATCTGAGTGCACTTGCAAAACTGTTAAGTATTTTATTGAAGTGCCTTTTTTTCCTGGGCAGTAGAAGCCTGTGCATATGAGAGTGTCTGGCTTATTTCAAAGAAACAAAAGAAGTCTATTTCTCGTTCTGCCTCCATGCTGCCTGTCCTGGCACATATGGGTCTGCTGGTGAAGTGATAGAGAAGACCAAAGCCAGAATCAACAAGGGTTTAAATGCTCATATAAATTTTTAACATTAAGAGGGCCTTCTTACAGCCCCGTCAAAGCAGTAACAGAAGGAGGTGAAGCTGGCCGGTGATCACATGGAGCCTGAAGAAAACAGAAGTGAGCCATCTACAAAGCAGTGTGGCTGCTGGCGGAAGGGGCAGGTACAGAAGGTTCTCCCATATACTCATAAATTCTTTACAAGCAGCTACTTGGAGTCAGCCAGTGGCTTAGTAGAAACAGCATCACCATCAGGGCAGTGAGCTCTACCAGCTTTCCCAGAGCTCTTGTATCAGGAACTCCATGGTCATCTCAGCAGTGTGCTTTGTAACCAGCCTCTGTGGTTCTGACAAGAACTAAAGCGCCTGGGACTGAACCAAAACGTGTCGGGAGAGGGAGGCACAATTCTCTTGTTCTTGAAGATGGGTTTGTCTTGTCCGTTCACAACAACCACCTCTTTTTACAAAGCCAACCACACAGTGTAAGCTCAAGTAAGGTCCTAGGCATTTGAAAGCTGGGGTGGGATGGGTTTTCTGAGACCTACTTACAGCCATTTTTAACAGACTCCATCCCAACTTCCTACCCAGCTAACTTAGACTAAGGTCAGTTCCACTTACTGAGATACCTTTGAACTCTGGACAGATCTCTCTGCCTTCTCTGGTCTTGATATAACTCACTTTATATCACTGTTTTGGATTCTAGTTAAGAGATTTGATTCTAATCTAATATACTGGCCTTGACAGCCAGTGGACACCCAGCCATACTCCGGCTGCAGTGAAGGATATCTCATTGTACAGCAAATGCCCAGTTAATTGTTATTTTGCACTAAATTATGTAGTCTACATCACAGAGGATATCTTTGAAGGATTCGTGAGTCCTTCTCCTGTTGTCTAGAGAAATTAGAATGAGCCGTCATCTGGTGGTTGTTTTCCTGTATGTGGGATGATCATCCTGCTTAATACTTTGGATTTAATCAAAGGCTTCCTGCTTAACTATGAATCTAGAGGTCCCAGAACACAAGAATTCTCCTCAAGCCCAAAGGTAACACAGAGAAACCATTTTTTCAGGGTTATGTGGAAGCAAATGCCCATGCTGCTATTCAGAGAAGGTGTATGAGAAATCTACAGATGTGAAGAGACAGGAGGATTTGTGCTCAGCATAATTTTTTTTAAATTTAATTGGGAGCCTACTGCTCTCTATACATGATTGCCTGATATGTGCAAGTACCTCTGCCTTGTTTGACTTAACCACACTTCACTGACAGATGGGAGAGGAACTGGAAACTGGCGGGAAAGGGGTGTGAGAGCTATTGTGTACGGAGCAGGAAGCATTATAGCCTACCTAGCCCCATGTGTTGCGTGTACATATTACATTTTATAACTGCCAGAGACAATTGAAGGCTTTGTGGATGCTGGCACCATAAGGCTCTAGAGAAGACCATCTAGACAAAAGTCTCAAGCTAGCCCCATTTTGGGTACACTCCCCAAGAGGAAATCAACAACCACAGATAAACATTATCAGCTTCTGAGCTCTTTAAGACAAATTTCTAGACAACATATGGTTAAAATTGATCTCCTCATTGACTTTTGTATGAGACAGGCCCAAACTAATGATGCTAGGTAATCAGTGTGGTTGCCTGTATGGAGAGAATTAAAAAACCAAATAATGGGTAGCTATGGCCAAGGGCTCTTCATAGCAAGAAAAGAGAGCTGGTCATGCTCTAAGAATGGATTGAGAGTCATCTTCCCTGGCTCGGACTTTGAACAGACTCATTTAGAGTTCTGTTTGAGAAGTCTGGCTCATGGAGGAAGGCCTGGGACAGTCACACCCTTTACCTCTAAGATTCTGATTTCTCTGCCACCACTGGCATTTCCTGACTATGAAATTTACCTTTTACTTCTAAGAAATGGCTCCCAGGATGTTGCTGGTTGTTATAATTAGCTCTGTCAGCATTTCCTATTTAAGCTGGTGTGATGAACCAGGTGTCATTGTAACCCACTGAGAAGGTCTGAGCACTGCTGACCATGCTCTTTCTCCAAATCCTAACATATGCTTGTACTACTACCCCCCCCCCCACCTTCATAAGTGCAGAACATCCCAGGGCATCTGGATCCATGAGACCACCCCTCAACCCCACCCCTTGCTTCTCAGAAAACATGTGCTGAATAATACAAGGGCATTAAATTAGACCTCATTACCTAGCCTGTTGGGCTGTCCAGCTCTCCTGCACATAATAATGAGGGCTGATTTATTGTGATCATTATTCAGGCATTACAGGTCACTAAATAACATGCTCTGCCCACACATGTCTTCTGAACTAATAAATATCCTGAGAGGAAACATTCTTGAGGGCGTGAGTCTCAGGTTTGGATCTGTAACTTCAGGCTCATTAATTGTATGAAGGTGCTTTGCCTATTGCCCACAACAGCGTCTTGCGATGAGAAGAATTTAATAATAAGAATAATAAAAAAAAAAACCTTTTGGGAGAAGTGAGTGGGAGACTGTGGAGAGATGATTGGGTCTTGTGACCTATAGGACACAGGTCAGAGGAACGGAATCACCAGTGGGATAAAGCTGAGACTGACCCCAACCCAACTGACCATGATGCCAATGCCATAGCTCATTATGAAAGTTCTTTTGGTAACTATATTTCCACCACTTCTTATACTGTGACCACCCAACACATCAATTGGAAATTTCCCATCCTGTCTTTCTCACCTCTGGGCTCTTAGACATGCTGCTCTTCTCTGTTTGGGCAAGTCACACTTTATTCCCAGCTTCCTTTTATATATGCATCACATTTGAAAACTAGGCTTAGATGTCACATTTCCCAAAAGGCCTTTCATGGTATTACTGGATCTGTTATTTCCTCTTGTCAACATATAAACCTTAAAAATGCCTCACTGTGTGTTGTGTTCCTCTTGCTAGAGTAAAATATGGGAAATTTTCTTGATGAGTAAAGAAACAAGTGTTAGTATGAAAGAGGAGAGAGACCCAGGCCCTATGACACAAATGTGGTAGCAAAGGATATTACAGTTTAGATCTGGTACTCCTTACTCACGGAGAGAAGGCCCCTGGCTAGCTGGACATCACTCTCTGGAGCCTTTCAATCAAGATGAAATATGTCAAAGGAAGAAAATGTAATTTGGTCAGTCTCATACCACCAGCCTTGGTGTTGTACCCTGGTAGATATTTATTAACTGCAGGGTTGGACTCAGAGCAAAATAGGCTAAGGCTACTTGTCTTAAATGTGAGGGAAATGTGGCTTGTGGCAGAGCAGACAGAACCTTTATCCTAACACCGTTCCCATATGGCTTTGCTACTTTGCAGGAGAAACGTGTTCCACTGGGGTTAATTCTCCCAGCCTGGCTGATGCCAATCTACATGGCCATGCCTGCTTTGTGCTTTTCTTGTATCAAGTCACAGCCATATGAAGCTGCAGCTCTGAATGTAATATAATTATAAGAAAATGACAACATCAATGGACTGTCACAAGTCCTATTTTAATAATGTCCACATTTAATTTTTTTTGAATTGCAGTATATAATTTTAAGAGCCTATTGCCTCAAGGAAGACACAAGGGACTAGGAAAATGGGATTGGAAAAAATCTCTTCTTCTTCTTAAACTCATAATACCAAATGTGTAACCGGTAAATACAAAGTAAATCTGACCACTAGTCTACATTATTTATGGGAATAATTTAGGATTATTTGCTTTATAGGAAATTTGTTGGAATGCTTTAAAAATTACTAAAATTAAATGAAATCAGGCTCTTTGAATTATCCATGAGAACAGTTTCACATAATCGATACTTCAGCCATTCTGGGATGACATTACATCTCAGGACTATTTTCTAACTTAATAAGATTAGAAATAATAAACTGATATTATTTCTTTGAGAATTGGGGCCTCTGACCTGGTAATTTAGTGCCTTCATTATTGCAGGAGAAGAACAAGAAAGATCCACTGAGACCCACAACCACATTCTGTCCAAGTGATAGCCTGATTCTTCTCGCTTCCTTTGGGTGGTGGGTTATGTGCAATAGAGGAATATTCTTAACTTATTTCTAAAACACTCTGAACATTATTTTCAGAAGACTAGCATATATATTTTTCAAATGGAGAACTTTTATTGACTCAATAACAGAAGCCAGTGGAAAATAACATGACTTATTCCTGAATTGTGTTATTCCAGATATTTCCACACTGACATAGTTAAGCTCTATCATGGGGCCATGAGAGAGTTGTTTTTGTCCAGCCTGGGCCTGAGGATAGTTGTGGGTCATGCTATGTTTTACTGCTATCTGGGAGAAGAATGAGGCAGGAATATTACTACCAGAAAGTGGTGTGGGGCCCGAGGACTGAATTCCTATCCTGTGTTCTCATGCGTTCTGTTCCCTGGCCTATCTGGGGTGGAGACTCTCCAATCTGCTCATATAAAATTTCATTCTCATGAACCTTTGCTGCTGCCTATGCAGCTCATAGGGAATTTCCCACCCTGTTTAAAATATCTTACCGGACTCAGGAGTCTTTTTTCTGAGCTCCCCCTGTGAGACTTCTTCCCAGGGAGCCAACCACTTGCAGTGAGAAACCAATAGAAAATCTGATTCTCAAGGCTGCAGACCATGCTGTAGATTGGGGAATGTAATGAAGTATACAAGAATGCCCCACATAAAGCTTGTCCTGGCTGGGAAGGGCACGGTTTGTTTCTATTCAGAGAGTACCATGTAAAGTGAGACACAGAGGACTAGAGGCCTTAATGAATTCTTTAATTAGCCAAGACAATAAGAAATTGCAATCTCTGTGGGGGAATGGGAATTGCTTGCTCACATGGTCTGTTGAGTATGAATTACATCTAGAAACAGCTATGTTATTGGGGAGCTTTGTTGATGGTCACATGGCAGAGGTCACTAGGACCCAGTTAGTTTAAGACAATGCCATGGTAAAAGCCATAGCATCCCACTGTGTTTCGGATGCTGCTTTGCATCCATCATCCCATTACTACTTAAATACATCACAGTTGTCCATTATTACTTAAATTGTAGGGATGGAAATCCCCACTCCACATTTGCACACTCCATGAGTCTGTGACTTACACTAGGTCACTCAGCTGGAAAGAGTATATAGCAGGAACCAGAATTCAAGTTATCTCTTTTGAGTCCCTAGCATCTGGCTCTGTCAGACTCAGGAAGGGACTGTGACATAGTGCTCCTTCAGAAACAGATGCCAGGCAGAAGAGTCAGTCTTTAACCCCTCTCACATAATTGGTCCTACTTTGCTAGATAGCAGCACCGTTTCTGAAACTTCACAAACACTCAGGAGCATTGTTTCTGGCTCCTTCAAAGTGCCACACTTAGTAAAATCGTACCATGTTCACCTAGAAACAGCATCAGATCTGAGCTGGCTTGCATTTTCCTGAAGTCCAGGGTATACTGTAGTTCATGGAAATTGTAATATATTAGAGGAAATGCTTGCTTCCTTTGCAATGTTTCCTAAAAAGAAATTGATTTGTTTGGATAGTGGTGTTCTGTGGGAGGCAAGAGGAGAAAGGACAGCAGTGAGTTTGAGGCCAGTGTGGCTATAAGCATAGTGAGTTCCAGGCCTGCTACAGTCTAGAGAGCAATTGGCTTGAAGACTGGAAGTGACATGTTCTTGCCTTAACTGCCAAAAACATTCTTTCAGGCTCCTACGGAAAGAATGAATTGTAAAGGCAGGCGTGGAAACAGGAAGAACAAAAGAGTCAAAGAAGGTGCTGTTGGCTGTAGTGAAGGGCTGAAATGGGGAAGATAAACAATGACGTGCATCCTAAGAGCACCTCCCTCCGTGGATCCTAAGAGCCCCTCCCTCCGTGGATCCTAAGAGCCCCTCCCCCTGTGGATCCTAAGAGCCCCTCCCTCCGTGGATCCTAAGAGCCCCTCCCCCCGTGGATCCAAAGAGCCCCCTCCCTCCATGGATCCCAAAAGCCCCCCTCTCCGTGGATCCTAAGAGCCCCTCCCTCCATGAATCCCAAAAGCCCCCCTCTCCGTGGATCCTAAGAGCCCCTCCTTCCGTGGATCCTAAGAGCACCTCCCTCCGTGGATCCTCCCTCCGTGGATCCTAAGAGCACCTTCCTGCGTAGGATCTTCTGGAGAAGATGAAGGGTTCAGGGAAAGAAATGCTTGATGAACAGAGTGTAGTTTGGATTTGGGAGGAAGACCAGTAATAAAAAGGAAGTCAATTGGTAGCTGTGTGGCTGCAGTTAAGTGAAGTCTCTTCAGCAAGGAGACTACATGTTATGTAGTTCTCAATTTCTAGAAGCCAGAGTGGTGGTGGGTACATAGGAAGTACCTGGTGAGTCCCTCAAGGTGGGGAGAAAGCAATACTCAGCCTACCTAGTGATGGCCTCATTAATTCAGTCACTCAGCTAATTCAACCACTATGTACTAGTTAGAGCCCTGATGGTTATGTTAACGTTTATTAATGACCTACCATGTCAGAGGCTATGCTCTTGACATCCATCACAGCGCCTGACCTTGAGGACCTGATAGCATCCCAGAAAAGAAGGTACACATTGACAGTGCTGTGTGAAAAGGGTATGGACAGCAGCTTGTGGAGGCTGAAAGTCCCAGGACAGCCTGTGGTGATGTTTTATATTGAATAAAATCAGCCTGGAATATCAGAGAGAGGAAACAGACCACAGTCAACCCACTCAACTTCTCAGGCCAGACAGGGTTAATACTATCTTCAAGCTCTGGCTGGTCGCTCCCACAGAACACCTGCCTTAAATATCATCCCTGCCCAGCTGTTTCTCTTCTGGGTTCAACTCTGCATCATAGTCCTAGAGTTAGAATTAAAGGTGTGAGCTACTACTGTTTGGTTGTCAGACCTTGAACTCACAGACACACAGAAAGATCTGTTTCCTGAGTGATGGGATTAAAGGCCTGGGCCACCACTCAGTCATTCCCTGATGGGATTAAAGGACTTGACTCTGGGTGATTCTGTTCTCTGATATTCCAGGCTGATTTTATTAAATAAATATTAATTATTAATGAAATAAATATATTACCATAGCAACCTCTTGGAGTCAGCCTCCAGAAGAGGCCAAAAGAACATGTGATGTGGAAACAGCATGCAGAAAGATGTGGAGACCTGACTGAAGGAGACAAGAAGCTACAGCATGGAAATCAAAGTTGTGTTTGGAGAAGCAGGGATGGTCAGGCATGGAGAACTTATATTAATGGCTCCAGTTTGTTGTTAGGATTTTAAAAAAAAGAACACTTATTTAAAATCATAGTCCCCACCGTTTGTGTAGATGGGTAGAATAAAGTTCTAATTCTGTTTTAAGAGTGGCTAGCTACAGAGCCTGGGATATGGTGCCTTATAACTATACTAAGTGCATGTTTAGTATATATCATATATTGCAAAATTATGGGTACACAATTTTTGGGTGGGGCCAGGGGAAGCTATCCCAATACACTGTAGGGTGTTTAGCAGCATCTCTGTATCCACTTACGCCGGTCACCAACACCTAGTTCTGACAACCAGAGTAACTCTCGGTATTTCTGATATTCACCAGAGAGTGGATATCCATGAAGAACTTGTTCTTCTTTGCATTGCCTTAGCTATAATAAGAGCAATGACTTTAGCACATACAGCCAAAAGGATAAACATTTCAGACGTTTTACTAAGGATGTTACAATGTGGAGGATTCTGGCTGCTTCCAGTCATGCAGTAGGAGACACAAAGGTAGCCTCTTGGGCTGTTGTAGTCCTGTGGATATCAAGCAGTTGCTCTTGATGGTGTGTTCCAAGTAAACTTCTCAAACCCACTGTCTAGTGAGCTTAAAACACCTGTCTGGAAGTTGTCCCTGTGTCCCACGGGAAAACCCACCATGGATACCTGACGGCCTGTATAGTTTATAAATGCTTACTCTGTGTCAGGTACAAGCTCTTCCCAGGTATCTACTCATTTCACTTCTAGAATTATCCAGAGGAGTTCATCCACAGTCAGTTCAACTTTATGGTGAGGAAATGCAAACATTTTGAGGCTGAATAATTTGATTGAAGTCAGCCAATATCTCACAGAAGCACAGTTCAGATCCATGTCACATGACTCTTGAGACCATCTTTGAACCAGTGCACTCACTATTCCAGCTGTCTGGTGCCAGCTAGGGCCTTTATACTGCAGGGTTTGGGAATACCTTACAGTCATGAGTAAGCCAGAAAGGAGGTGACAGGTGGGTCTTTGGAGCACAGTCATAAGGTAGAATGTACACAGGCACATCAGTGCTCAGGAGAGGTCATTTGAGTTTTTTTCCAGCTGTCCTCTCCCTCTACCAAGGCCTCGGTCCCTCCACAGCCTCAGAAAGTTGATCACATTTGTGTGAGCTCCTATAGGTTGATGGGGCATGACTTATACTGGGTCACCAGCCCAGATCCTGACAAGGCTACCTTTATTTCCAGCTTTACCATGCAGCTCGGGGTATCTGGAAGGTAAGCCTTCCTCTGTCAGTGCCTATAAAGAAATCCAAGGAAGTTCTTCTGAGCTCCATTCTCAGAATGTGCCACCTTAAATTGACAGGGCCCAGGAATGGGAAGATGGCTGTATAGGTCCTGGCTTTGGCAGACTAACTGATGGAAAGATAGGACAGGCAGTAAAATCATCACAGGCTAGGGGCTAAGGGACTTACTTAAGATCAGGAGAAGCAAATCATGCTGGGCATACCCTCCAAAGAACAGCACAGAGTGCTGACAGGAGATGGCAGTGGCTAAATCAAAGCTAGCCCAGAGGTTGAGATGACCTAGGAGTCAGCACTTTAACATCAACCCGACCTTTGACCCCAAACTAAACTAAACTTCTAGCAGGCTTAGAAAGAAGGCAGCTTTAGACCATCAAGGCAATGCTTTGCAGATCTGTGCCCTCCCCACTTCTGTGGAGTGTAGCTGCCTTAGGGCAGAACTGAGATGAGCTACTTGTCACAGTGGCGGAGATGTCTGTCCTTTTTGGAGACAGGAAGAGTCAACAACCCACTGGATTACTTGTCTCCAGAGAGTCTCACTCTAGTTTCCAGATTGGAAAGGTCTGAAGAGGTCTAGGAAAACAGTAAGGCACTATGAGCTATTTCCTGTGTCCCCTGAGGCTTCCCAGGACTAGGGTCAGAGGAAAGTTACACATACAACACCGACTGGCTATCCAGGACGCCTGAGCGATTTGTTAATGTTAGAGAAATCCCTGACCCAGCAACTATGTATCCAAGAGGTCTCTGTTTAAGACTGTGGCTCAGAGTGGGATAGAGGAGGGCTAGAAGAGAAAAAAAGAATCTCCCAACAGCAAAGCTATGGCTCAAGGAGCCCATGGCCCAACCCCTTACATGGGCAAAATGGTTCTTCTCCACTATAAGTCATGCGCAGAAAACCAGCGGCCTCCAGCACATCACTTTCCCAAAGTAGAATTGTCTACTTCAGTAACTGCTCCCACAAAACAGTTAGTAATGGACACCCCAACTTCCTGAGTGATCCAGTAGGCACATCTCTGGGCTCAGATGTAATGGTAAGGGTACTGTAGTACCATACTTGCTTAGAATGCTGGTCCTTGTTTCTAAATAGTTTTGTTGATCATAGATGTTCTCATTAAGTGGTGGTGAGAACTAATTTTGTCTTCTGGCTTCTGGCTTATCCGTATGAAGACGGAGGTGATAATAAAACCCACCATCCACTGAATCCTTACACTGTAGGTCTCCGGGACCCAAGAATCCATGAGAAGATGCTTGTTTAATCCTTTCAACAAAGAATGCTCTTCTGTGTCTCCTCCTGATGCTTCCCCCTTCCTCCTCCTGTAGAAATAACGTTGTTGGTTAAGACAACGTGGCTCTGTGAATAATTCACTCAAGGTCATATAGCCAGTTAGTACCAGAGACAGATTTGAACTCAAGTCTGGCTGAAGCGAGCTTTTGCTTAGAAACGTTTGAAAGAAGTTTTCAAGGAGCTGAAGACTTGCTCAACGTACCCAGCCACGGCAGTGAAAGGCCGGAACACAGCCTCTTGCTCCAGCCCCTTCTGTGCTGCCAGTACTTTGCTAGCTGAGCCCTCTGACCAGCAGATCGAGTGGTTTCCAACTAACTTCGTGTCCTACTCATCCGGGCTTGCACTCCTCTGCCCTTCCTTTCTATGCTCACTAATGAGCTCTCTGAGCCAATGTGGCCTCCGGTGCCAGACATTAGGGCCGCAGTGGGAGTCAGTGGGGCATGCAGGCGTCTCCGCTTGTTTTGGGAAAGTACCAATTCTGGACCACCCAAACTGCCCCTTCACTGGCGCTCACTAGGGAAGCCTGACAAGGAGTTGGCAGCCTTTCCTGCCCTCCTGGTAACCCCCTTGGGCTAAGCACTAAAGTACTACAAGTCTCTGAGAATATCAAGGGTCGATCGTTGCTGGGACTCATGACACAGCCCTCATCTGGAGACACCCAGCTTCTCCCATGTCGCCCAGGGGAGACAGTCGCCCATCTCCTTTCCCACAGCACTGACTGCACCTTCGTTGCTGGTCCAGGTTGCATTAACCCCAAACCTGCTCTATCCCCAGCCAAGCCAGGCATCTTGCTTTCAGCACTGCTGGCTCTGGGGTCTGGAGAACGCCTGCTGTGGGCCTGTCCTGTGGGACAGCAGTGGGGTGCTTTGCATCGTCCCTGGTCTCTATGCTGCCCATGCTAGTGCCATTCAGCCATTCGACTGTGACAAGCAGACTGCCTCCAGATGTGCTAAATGAAGCTGGAGTAAGAATGAATAGCAGGTACCTCCTCTGGCTGAGAACCTTGTCCTCCATTCTGAAAACACTTTAAAATAATCATTTTAAATAAAATTTCAAGCAATGATAAAATTAAAAGAATGGATAATAAATCATAAATAAATCATGCTTTCCCAATAATTATGAGTATTTCGGTAATCTTTCATCTGTCTTCTCTCACGATGTCGTCTTCATTTTCTTCTATTTTTACCGCTGTCTATTTGTCTAATGTTTGAAAACAAATCTTAGACACTGTGTCATCTCTCTCATAAATATTTAATCACTTATCTCTGAAAGAGAAGGCCTTAAAATTATCACACTATCATCACATCTGCAAAGGACTCCCTAATATGACTGAACAAGATATCTGTGACTTCACCACAGTATGGACCTTTTAGAAAAACAGATTCATTCAAACTGGATTAAATCAAATCAGGGAATGCATTTAAAGTTGTTTAAATTTATATTTTCATGCTATTTAATCAAACTATCTTTTAACTACTGTAAGTGAGACATTCTAGGCTATAAATTGAGACAAAAGAAGAGAGCTGAACACTGGTATGTAATTTTCTTCCCTGAAGCATGTAAATTAATACTGTGTCCACCCGAGTGGCTTGCACATCTGACTGCCTCACTGCCTTACTTTTTTGACCATAAATAAGTACAGAAAGGCATATCCTGGTGATGCTGCTTTGCTCACCCATCAATCTAGGTGTTTGGCTATTTAATGTAATTCATCAGCTAGTGGTTCTCTTAATCAGACATGCACTTATATTTTAGTGACATTGCCAGATTTTAGATAATGACTCACTTTTGTGTTTACAAATTTATTCTACAGCCAAAATGAACAGGATTTATTTTATATGGGAAAGTAACCTCGGGGTGGTAGGAAAAATTATATATCTAGCACAGTGCATTGTTGTTTGCCTGTAGACGATGCAATTTGTTTGCCTCCCTTGAAGTGTTTGCTTTCCTTATGACATGGAAAATATTCGGAGATATACTGTTTGCGCCCTGGCATGCATATATCCTTTGCTCTTGGCTAGAAATCCAGTGTCCATGGAAGACTGTGGCATTTGATTGAAAGCCGCACAACCTGGTAGTTTTTCAACAGTTCCAGTTCACAGTTCTGCCTGAAGGAAATGTCACCAACTGTGGACAATGTGCCTTCCTTGAGACTCTGAGACAAGTTGCTGGTTAATGTCTCTGAAACAGCCTGTTAAGACTGTTGTTACAAATTAGAGCCTGGATCATTCCAAAACCCAAATAGACTTCTTTCATCTTCCAGATGGCCGTCTGATTGGGAGCTGGGCAGGATCAGGTTTCAGGTTGTGACTTAATGATTCAGGACAATATTTATGGTTATTACTTGACAGAGGGCAGTGAGGAAAATTAAAGCACAGACCCATGCTTCATTTATGACAAAAACCAAATTCATGGCAGAGCTGTAGATTAGAGGTGGCATCTCTGAGTTTTAGGCAAAGTGCAGGTACAGTCTGAGATGGCCTGTCTTACTGGGTATAGCCAGGCTGGCAAATCTGGACTTCAGACCCTCAGGCATCACCCGTGGGAAGAACAAAGTCAGTGTCTAACAGCATATCCAGGAAAGGTGTGCCATTTGAATCCAGAGATCATACCTGCTCTGCTCGTGTGATCACCACATGAGTCATCTAATAGCAACGAGGACACATTTTTTTTAACATTATTATTAAATGTGGGATGATTAAGAGGATAAAATAATAATTATGTTTGCCAGCTGTGAGCCTTTTGTTTAAACATGTGTAATTTCTGCATGAACTCAGCCTCAAAATCGTGCTCCATATGATATCATACTTATTTCTTACCTTGACCAAAACTTTGAGAATTCTGCAATTGAGTGCTCTAGCCAAAGGCAAGAATGTAAGAGGAGGCCTGGGAAGGGGTAAGTAGGCCTTGATTCAATTCATGCACATGTAGATCAGCTCGGAGAAAAGGCAGTGGAAAGCTTATCTTTTCTACCAACCCTCTGTTCGCTGGAAATCAAGAAAATGCTCATATGTCTCTGCCAGAAGAAAGAAAACTGAACTGCACGCTATGAATATATTTGACTAACTGTGACATTTTTAAAATAAGGATTTAACTGGTTTTATTACACCAACTGTGTAATTTCAAAATGACTCTGTCATCTGTTATATCTTTTATAAACAAGTACTTTGTTTAACCAAGCCAATGCTAATGTTCACCAACGGAGAAAGAAGGCTGTGCTTGCAGAGAACCAAGTCTTTGATTGTTTAGATAAGAGAAGGAGAGCCTTTGGCTAGGAAAAGCTAAAGAAGCATGATTTTGAAAGGAAAAAAAAAAGAAATGTGTCATCTATACGATACATATTTTGATGTCATAACTTGACGTTTTCCTTTGCTGTGTGCAGGAATGGTGTGCTTCCTGAAGCCCACCCGGACATGATCCTCTTGGTCCCAGCCTGAACACCCTATCCTTGGGCTCTCAGCTTCCAAAGGCACAATAGTCAGGCAGTGTAAATGGCATCCCGGGTGCTTTAGGAATGAACCATGCTAGGTCTGGATTCTGGTTCTTTTCTGCGTATGACCAGAGGGAATTGTCAGTCTCCAAATTCATCTGGAAGATGGGAATAATAATAGTTTCAGTCTCATGAGGTTGTGATAAAGGAGTCGTGAAACTGCATGCCTGAGCCATGGGGAAGTACTTCATAACTGAAAGCCTACTTCTGATCTCCATAAAGCAAACACACTCCTTGGGGGCATTTTGTTCCCTCTATACCTCAGAACACACGGTTGCTATGGAAGCTATAAACCCTAGGATTCCCAGACGCCTCACAACATCCCCCTCCCAGCTACTGACTCCCCCCAGGTGGCTCCATTCTGTCTGAACCAACTATGCATTTGCAGTGGTGGTGGTCATGCTTATGGCTTCCTAACATTCTCTGTCTGTTTTCCTGGAGAAACAGAGCAGACTGTAAGTTTGAAACTCACCTAATTTAGCTTCTGGGACAAAGGGTCCACTTTTCTGAGAGCTCTTAGGAAGCTTAGAGGCTGCAACTTAGCAAAGACTCTAAAGAAAGCTTGAAGTAGTTCAGCCCCCAATATACAGGTGGACTTTGCACTACCTAGGTCTTTAGACACGTGTTTCCTACCCATGCCTCTACCTCCAACACACACACTCACACACACATTTTCTCTCTCACACTCATACATCTTCATACACTTACTCTCACACAGATTCACATGCTTTCTTACACACACACACACACACACACACACACACACACACACACACACACACTCACACACACACCCCTCTAAGATTTAAACTTCTGTGAAGGTGTATCAGGTCCAGATTGTCTAGCATTTTAAGAAGGCAATAGACAATTGCTGAGTCATTTGTGAGCAGGCACAACTTCTGGACCTGTCAGCAAACAAGCATGTTATCAATAACCTCTTCTTCAATTTTACAGACATCCTGTATTGAGCTAAAAAGCGATACAGATAAGATTTTCATATGGGAAGACGAGTTTCATTATAAATCAATGGCTACTTCATTCCTTCCCTCGTGGGCTCAGTTGTCCTTGTGAAGCAGGCTGGCATAGACCTGTCTGAGGCACAGACTGCACCCTGGGAAAGACTCCTTAGAGAACAAAGAGGATATTTGCTTCTTCAGCGTAGGCTGCAAGGGTTTACTTAAGACAAATCGTCTTTAACTCCCACCAAACTGAATATCTAACCCTGTGGATTCTCAAGCCTGCCTGTGGGGGACAAGGCCCAGACCCAAATGGAAGCAGTGCAGACATTCGGGGAGAGGTGGGTGCAGGCGAAATGGAGGCCAGTTGGCCAATTAGGGAAGAAGGAAAACAGATGACGCCTGACATGGGCTGGAGAAGGCAGAGAGGTTTCACATACACATTGAATTCTGTTTTCTCCAAAGGTCAGCTTTAATCAAGTTCCCATGTAAATATTACCAATATAAACCAAGTAATGGAGGTTAAATGGCTGCTCTTGAGGTCACTGACTCTTGGTCAAGCTGGAAGATTTCACATGAAATGGACCGGTTGTAATATACCTGGAGGGCCTCATGCCCAGCCATGAAACCTGAGCCCCCTGCCTCCTCTAGCTGTCAGATGGAGTGCAGAGCGATGGGAGGCGGGGGTGGGGGGAGTGGGGGTGCAGAGTAAAAACCAGATGCACAGGGACCCTGAGGATTTTCTAAATACATAGAGACTCTTCGTGACTGAGTGTGAAGAGAAATCATATACGTGTTTGATGTGTATTGGTCAGTACTTCCTGTTCGCTTATGTCATTATGGAGGGACACGTGGCAGTCCTGAGTGTCATCACCTCGTCTTGTTGGTTCTGAGTGTCTTAGAAGCATTCTTGATGACCTTGCAGAATGCTGCAAGATCTTGCTGTGGAGACAGAGCCTCTGTGTCCAACTAGAGGCGAGCCTGGCCTGGAAGGCCAGGACTGTGTGACCCTGAAAGTCCTGGCATTTTTGACCCGGCTCTTCTTACGGCCCCTTTGGTCTTGTGGGACCATGTGGAGTCATGTGTCTGCGCTGTCATTTGTCTCTGTCTCTTGTTGTGCCTGCTCCATAGTTTTGATTTCCTTGTCTCTGCTGCTTAAACTATCGCCTGAATTTCTCTGTTGCTTAGTATTTGTGTTCCTACTAAAACAACTATTCATGTATGTATATATAAGTAGCCAGGTACATGTCTTTGGTGGTCTGGTATGAAAACTGAAACCATTGCTTAAATTTCTTTTGTGCTTTGGGTCATTATGCTAGGCAGTTTATATGCATCATTGCATTTAATTTCATAGCAATCCTATAAGGATAATCCATTCTTAATTTATAGGTGAGGAGTAGAAAAATCAAGTAATTTACCTAAGGCTGCAGGGTTGCAGAACAGGACTTGAATTCAGGTCTGATGTCACTCCCGTTCTTTCAAATGCACAATATTTCTTTTTAACTGGCATCCATGAGCTGGTATATTCTCTGAACATACCAGTTTGACTTCATTTGTTTTTAACTGGCTTCTGAGTAAATACGGCTTGCCACGTAAAGGTCAGTTGCTTCTTTTGAAAATGGTCTTCCAAAAGAGATATTTTAACCCTAGAGCTAAACCCATATGCATAACACAGATACATCATGAAGAATGGGGAGAGTGCTGGCTAGCTTGTTAGTGTATCCAGAGAAAGTTCCAGCAGCCACCGCTCACGAGGTTCTGCGAGCTTCACTGTTGCCTCAGCCACTGCCTTGTTTGCCCCCTGAACTACATGATGAGAAAGTGTGAGATCCATCCTGCACTGTTCACTTTGATGCCCACTCTGCTTCCACACCATAATAACTCAAGGACCCAAGGCTCTGATGCTTCTGAAATGCTTAGCCTATCATTGTTATGGGCAGGTCAGACCATAACATCCAGAGAGATGTAACCAGACCAACCTAACTGTGTTACTTTTTTCATGGCAGAAATGTTTAGGAGAGTAAAATCATGACACTGATGTACAAAAGCATGGGTCTAAATAAGTAGTCTTTGTTCATTTCTGCTAGCACGGGATTGTGAATATAAAACATGTTCTTTGTTAAGGAGAGAGGCTGATTGTGTCCCTAGGAATCTCCGAATCCTGTGGCTTGTGATCTCCTGGTGCCATTGTCTCTGGAAGTTAAATTCTGCACAGACAGTGTTCGCCTAAATAACCCAGTACCAGAATCTTGAGAGCACTTCATGGCTCTTGTGTGTCCTGTATTCAACAGAGATTAAAGATGAATAGTCACATGTGCGATGTCCAGGAGATGTAGGTTTAAACACATCCTGGTGAGATATTGTTGGAAGGATGGCCTAGTTAAGAACTAATGGTGGACCATTGACCCAGAGGAAAGTGAAACAAGGGCTAATTGAATGTGAACTGGAAGAACCTCCCTAGGCTGGTGAGGTGACTGAGTGGGCTGCAGTGATAGCCATTGAGCCTGACAACTTGTGTTAGATCCCCAGAACGCAGAGAGTAGAAGGACAGAACCAACACCTGCAAGTTGCCTGACCTCAACATGAAAGCCGTGCGTATGAAGCATGTAGACCTGTGTGTGTGAACAGACACACCCAATAAATAAGAAGATGTAGAAAGAAGGAGAAGTTCCTTTAGAGAAGGCAGCGGCGGCTGCTTTTCCTCTTCTTCAAACTGCAAGGGAATAAGAAAAGAAAATGGTGGGTCTCAGGCATGGTGGCTCACCAGGGAGGCAGCGGCAAGGCACTTTCTATGAGTTTAAGGATATCCTGGGCTACAGATCGAGGCCAGTTTCACAAAACAGAAAACCAAAAATAGCTCAGAGGAGCAGCATGAGAGTTTGAGTAGACAAACAAGCTGTCCTGTAGAAGACTGATCTATGGAGACTCTTAGTTCGTGTTCAAATTAGAGTCAAACAGGGGAGACACCAACATGGATCTTTTCAGGAGGAGAGATGAAAGAGAGATGGTCCCCATTCCTGCCAAGGACACCAGAATTCCACATATTTGTTCTTAATTATTAGCTGTGTGACCTTGGTTAAGTCACTTCACTGGACTCCTCTATAAAAGCGGGCACATTGAAATGGAAAATACCTAAGGTTACCAAATGTCCTGTGATAGTTATTAATATCACACATATCATTCTCAAGCTGCCTTGGTTTATTATATGGTCCCCCGACTGACAGTCGTTGTGCGTTGACTGCACATCTGGTCTTCTTGCCTGGTGCTTCCTAAGCATTAGCTGATGCAATTTACATGGGCAGTTTCAAATCAGACGCTGTTCATTTCTTTTGTACAACAGGCAGCATTGAGCCTTCAGAGAGGAGGAAATATGGTCCACTGAGATCAGAACCCAGGTCTCCTGCTCTGGGGGGTCACTTTTCAGCTTCCTGCCATGCCATGGTTAGGATGATACATCTTATCAACAGCCAGAGTGCCAGCGCACCAAGTGTTTGGTCTGGTTTTAGCAGCCAATCTTCGTGGCTGAGAACACATTCTCCCTGTAAGGTCTAAACCATGCAACTAGTACATTCAGATGAAATATCTTCCAAACTTCAGATGATTTCCCACGAGCAACTTTTTTTTTCTTTCCTCCTAAGGTCCCTAGACTCCTGGTACTGTGCATGGCCAGCACTCTTAAAGCTAATACAATACTATACAAGGCCCACTAGAGATTATCGCGAAATTATGATGCTGTTTAAATCACAATGGTCCTGTTACCCAGCACAGCAGCTGGTTCAGGGATAAAAGCGGTCCAGTGCTCTGAGGTCATGCTCAAAGCAAAGGAGGGGTGGATCAAAATAAATGACTTGAATGTAAGGCATAAACAACCAAACAGGATTGCAAACAAGACCCGAAAGGAGGCAGCTGGGATCTGGTTTTGCTTCTGATGGCTTTCAGGGTGAGGCTTGATAGCTCTTAGGTTTTCAAAGAAAAGCAAACCAGAGACACAGGAATAGCATCTGGGCACAATAAGGGGATCAGCTGGAGCAGACTGCAGTTCAGCACTGAAAATGAATTGGTGTGATCACGCACTGTGGACAAGTGCCTTCCACTTTTTGTTTCTTCTTAAAAATTTTCCTCTTTCTCCTCCTCTTCATGTTTCATACTCAGCCATGCATGTCCTGTTGGGTATCAGCTGAAAACATAATGCCCTTTCTTTCTGGGACAAGCTCAGAAGTAGTACAACAAACTGGGGAAAATTACCTTTGGGTTCCTGTTTGCAGTTATTTTTATTATTGTGCAAGTTTGGAGGGACAGGAGAACCATATCCAGAAGAATATGTGTGTTCGCATAAGATGAAGCGAGAGAAAGCCTCCTGGGTGCCTTGAGGACAATGATTCCTGTTTCTTCATGCAGGATAAAGATGACAATTTTACAACCATTGGGTTCATCCTGATGCTATTGAGCGGCCGCAGAAATGTCTGGGCTCTGAGATAGCATTATCCAAAGGCTAGTGTAGATTTTAAAGCAGTGGTTTTGCATGGGATGAACCTCCATGTTAGACACTGTGTGCCTTCTGTGTTGGGAATGCCTCTCTCTCACAGCCTAGTGTCACCTGCCACAACGAGGTGTACTGTTGTGGGCATCAAAGTTAGGACTCCCCAGAAGCTGGAGGACACAACTTCTAGAACTCAACGTTAGGGCATCCATCAGAGAAGCCAGTCCTGGTCCATTCTGGGCCAGAGGTCCTCTCCCTTGCTTCCTAGATGTTGTCCTTTCTGCCTCCCAGTAAATCACTTTGAACTTGGAGAAAGCAGAGGGATGGATCACAACCAGGTGTCCTGAGTCATTGAGTACACTGGCTCCTCTGGGGGCTGAACTAGATTCTCTGAGCTTTGACTGCAGTGAAATGTGACAAGAAAGTAAATATTCTTGTGCCCCACTTAACCAGAGGTCAGATGTCCCTCAACCTCAACCTTCTGGAATTCAGTTTGAGGACCAGGAAGGAAGAAAAACAGGCTGGAAGCAGCGGAAACACCAGTCAGAATGGGATGCACTCTAACCATGCCTAATTGACTCTTAATTAACGCACACTCCTAATGAGCCCACTTATTCAGTCACTTGGGCCACAGTGAATTAAAAGCAGAAAATTGAGGGGGCCAAAGAAAGAGGAAGGGGTGATTAGTGGTAATCACACCAAAGGCAGTAGGAAATGAAGACAAACAGCTCGTCATCAAAGGAAGAGATAAAAGCAAGCCTTCAGAAAGGGGGTTCCAGAATTAGCGAGGCCAGCAACCCACAGCATCTGTAATGGGTCAATCAGCCCTGCACATCTGGAAAGCCTGGGGGGCATCATCATCATGGTGAATACATAGTTCCTGCTCTAAAAGTCCAGACAGTGTATGTGCAGAAGCTGAAGCATGGCCAGGTCTCCACTTTCCATGTCCCATGGTTCTTCAACCATCGGGTGAGTTACTTTGGAAGCTTATTAAAAACAACACACATTCTCACAGTCCCCTGCTCGCTGTAATGCTGACTCAGGATCATACTTTCTAGAACTGCTAACCCCAGGCCACGCTGAGAGTCCTAACTTAGGTATTCACTCATTCTAATGGGCCTTGACTCATCTTAAGATAAAATATCCAAATTTCTTGCCTTTCAGTTCCCTAACGATCTCACAGTCTGTTAAAACTCTCTTCTAATTTTCGGGTGAATTTTGGCTGCCAGTTAGGCTCTGCTGCATCTTCTATGTCAGGAGAGGTATCTGTCTGGTCATCATCATGGTACGGGAAAGACCTGGCAGACTCAGTTCCCTCGAATTTTCCCTTACTTGTCCAGTCTATCAGGAATAATAAGATCAGCCGCAATTGACTGGCATTTTTTATTGGTTTATACATGTGCTAATAAAATTATATTGTTTCTATCACAAAACACGAAGGCTGTAAATTATCTGATTTTGTCTTTTTTTTAAAAAAAAGAAATGATTTTACTTTTAAGGATGCTGGGATAAAATTTAGGATATGTTCATGTATTTTAGAATATTAGCTATCTGGAAGATAAATTTCACTTAATTGCTCTAAGATTCTTAAGGCTTAATACAGTTCTTGGCTCAAGGTCCAGAACTGTTTTTAGGGGAATAAATGAATGAATGTCTTAGGATTTGAAATGGCTAAGTTTGGCATTTTCAGGAGTGTCTACACAGAATCACTATTTCGTCCAGAGTAGTCAGCAATCACTGTGAAAATGACTATGAAAAATGTGAAGTGAAGCAGAAAAAGGGTAATCATATTTGTAGAAACCTCCTATCAAGGAGTATGTTCAGTATTTACGAAGCCCAGAACCTCCTAAGCAAGAGAATGATTCACAGTTCATGAAAAGGTAAAATCATGTGCCACTTTGTAACAGGTATATATTAAATGACATATGTGCTTTTGAAGGGTTTTGTGTGTGTACGTGTACATGTGCATGCATGTGTGCATGTGCATGTGTGTGCATGTGTGTGTACACGTGTGCATGTGTGTGTGTGCTGCATTCTTTAGGAATTAGTAGATATTTCCTTTTCCAAGAATGTGCTAATTAACTGACAGCTTTCTTTTTCTTTTCCATCTATAGGAAAGAAATACTTTTAAAATTAATATATGCTAAGTCTTTCTTTACAAAATGTGCTTAAAATTATGCTGGCTACACAAAATGCAATCTGTGGCTCAGATCCTATGAAGAGTCGCTTTGCAGAGAGACAGGTATATTGTTGTTTAATTTTCTGTTTGCCAAAATTACCAGACCTATGTTACTGGGATCTGCACAGTGGCTGAAATGCCATGTTCATTAGGGAGCTTAGTAGTAATTTGGTGGGGGGGAAGAAATGAAAGAATTATAGGCAATCCTGTCTTCAAAGATATAAAATAGGGACAGATTCTTTATTTAGTCCATTGGTTCTCAAACTTGCTGGTCTTGGGACATCTTCATATTCTTAATGATGAGTGATGACCCCTAGCTTATTTGAGCCATGCTTATAAATATTAACCATATTATACCAAAAAATGTTCTAGATACAAGAATACCAGTTCTATTGGTTATAAAGATGATAAAATTGTCCTGGCTTCTTGTCTCCTAAAAACCACACCATAAATGAGGAGAGCATAGCATTTGAGCACTGTTACGAAGGCACTTTTAATACACAAATCCTGAAAGGGTCTCAGAGACCCCAATGGTCCCCACACAACACTGTGAACAATTGCTGTCACTCATTCCAGAGACAAAACACTCATCCACACCAGCTCTCAGAGGAGTCAACCAAGACAGAGTGGCGTCACCTGGCTGGCAGAGCCTGGAGAATTTCGTACAGATAGTCTCTGCCTTGATGATAACTGCTACCTCCAATGCAAGAAGTGTGGGCTCTGGAGAGCCAACGTGAAGGACACAGTATTTGGAGAGTGGCCTTTTCACCTCTGAAATAGTTGAAAGTGGTGACCTTCTCTTCTGACATGACCTTTGACACAGTGACCAGTGTTCCAGTACATTCTTTGTGGTGGCTATCTCTGGAAGTCATTAGCTTCTGGGTATGGTGAAGAATTGGGAGCCCAGTTGCTTCAAAGCTGCGTCCCCAAGTCCCACGGCTATGTTCTTTGTACTGTTTCAGACACAGAAAAATGGGCAGTGCTTGAGAAAATGCTTGACTTCATACTATTGAAATTTGAAATCACTTAACTTTATAAATACTCACTGAACAAATGAAAAAAAATGAACCCTGATGTTGCCCATGATTAGCTATAGCTTAAGAGGACAGCTCTTAGGGCAGAACGGAAATTCTTCCCTCTTTCCAGTAGAGAGGGGTCCTGGGTGGACTCACTCCTAAAGACAGTTGTTCTGAGACTGGTAGACCGTCCAGGGCAGGGATAGCTGTCTGGTGGTGTGAAAGGTAGAAAGTCTTCCAAAAGCATAAAAGAGCACATCTGCAGTTTATGCATGTCTCAGTGACTTGTTAGTGCTTTTAAAATTGCTTATCTCTTAAGTAAAGAAAAATTAAATTTAAAATCATTAATACAAACATTTCTCTTCATTTTTACATGGCACAAAGACAGTTTTAAATGCACATATAAAAACATGTGGATGGAACTCCTAACATTATACACTTAGGTTTTACTTTCTCCTTCCGTCTTTCTTCCTACCCTCCCTCCTTCTCCCCTCCCTCCCTCCCCCTCCCTCCCTCCTTTCCCCTCCCTCCCCCTCCCTCCCTCCTTCCCTCCCTGTCTTTCTTTCTTTTCTTCTTGCCTCTCTCACTCCATTCCTTCCTTCCATATTCCATGTTTTTTTTTTCTTAACTTGATTTGTGTTTTTGAAACACCACTGCACCACATATCCAAGGTTATCCTTGGACTCATTAACCCCATTTCAGCTTACTATATACTGGGGTTACACCATGCCCTGGCCTATAATAGATTTTCACAGCTCAGAAAGGTCCAAGGATAAAGCCAGGAGCATCACCATCTCCCATCAAACTGTCTTGTGCAAGAGTCTAGAGGAGGAGTTAAACAAGAAGAAAGAAATTGTTGACTTCCATGTCATTGATTTTAAGGCTGGTCTTAGGAGACTCATTTATAGATAAGAACATGGAGATCCAGAGAGATAAGGAACTCACTGAAGGCCCCAAAGATAATTATAGCTTTTCCCTTTTAGGTGTCTGTTTATGGGCCAAACCTGAAGAAAAACTCTATATAGCCAAATCTAATTTGTTGATACTACTGCTACAAGGCTAAGCAGAAGCCTGTGGGGATGAATGGTTTCTTGAGCCAGAGGCTGGACATGTAACGCCTAGTGAAGACAGAAGGTTACTGATGTTAAGTGAGGCCATCACCAGCATCTTGTATGGGGAAGGACAGAGGGAGCTCTGAGGTAAAGAGGCACTGCTGGGTTTGGACATAGATGACACAGCCTCAAGCCCTCTAGACAACCAAGTTTCAGCTCCCTTTACCATCCACAACAAGTTCAAAGGCACACGAACAACCTTATCTTTGGTATTTACACCGTCCCTAAAAGGTAACCAGCACTCTTCTCACATTGCAGCATAGAGTTTCTGGGACAAAGACTGCTGGAGAGAGAACCTGTCTCACTCCAGATCCCCACACTGGCTCTGACACTTTCCGAAAACAAGGCCACTTCCCATCTTCTATCCATTTCTTATTTTCCTCATTTGGTTAAACTACACACTCAGTGTGGAGAGCTTCCGTTTTGGTCTTATCTTGAACATCCTGTACTGTTCCAGCCCACAGCTAGCCACCCAGGAAGGAAGCATGATGTTCCTGGTCAGCCATATGGCCACAGTGCTGAAAAGCTCTCTAAGTCATATCATCTGTACCGCATTAAAAAAAGATCTATTAGAATTCCAGACTCACAGTGTGGCTGGTTCCATCCTTATCTCTGTCTGTTTACCTCATAATAAATGTGAAAAGAAAAACCGACAGAGGCAAGAGAGGGCATGTAAGGACATCAGTGGGTCTGGTGACCTAGGGGAGACCTCTTTTCATAACCATATCAAGTTTTTCTAAACTCGGTTATATTATAAAAGCTCTGTATGTCAGCCCTCACTCTAGCCAGTACCAGTTGAGAATCTAAATCTGTCAGTCCTTTACTGTAATCAACGTGTTATTCAAAATAGTATCACATGCTTATCATTTTTAATATTACTTGAAGCATTTTTATTTTCTTTTTTAACTTCAATAACATTAATTATTTTGACGTTTATATGCAGACATAAAAAAGCTGTTGCTGTAAATGTGTCTTTTTCAGAGAATGAAAAGAAACTCACCCAGCATGTTCTAGAGCTGTGTTCATATTTTCCTGAGGTTTCTTATTCCTCCAGATCTGTGCCTTAAATCATCTGCTTCCTCTGATTTACACTGAGGGGACCGAGAAGTTCTAATAAAATGGGTAAAACACATGTAAAGAAGTCTGTAGGATGCTGGGGCTCTTCTGCCTAAGAATATGTGGCTTTGCATTTGTGGCCACTGTGGTCTGGCTAATTAGGTCTAATGGTTAAGAAGAATTCAATTGTCCATGGTATGGGGGGGGGGAGTACTTTTCTTGATATTCTACAAAATTTTAAAAGGCTCTTCCAGTTCTAGACAATGGGAATCTTTGATGGGTGTGTGTGTGTGTGTGTGTGTGTGTGTGTGTGTGTGTGTGTGTGTGTGTGTGTGTTTGTGTGTGTGTTTGTGTGTGTGTGTGTGTGTGTGTGTGAGAGAGAGAGAGAGAGAGAGAGAGAGAGAGAGAGAGAGAGAGAGAGAGAGAGAGAGAGAGAGAGAGAGAGAGAGAATCTGGACTTGTCAGTAGGAATAAGAAGAAAAGAAAGTACATTATGTTTCAAATATCAGCTCACCCTGCACACTTTCATCTGTGGGACTCAATCGTCACCAGCTCTGCTTTGGCTGTTCAGCTTTGCACTTCCTGAGCCTCAGGATGGGTTTGGTTTTCTACAGACTCACAGCACCTTGGGCCGCATGCCACTTTCCTTCTCTCTACTCTGCTTTGTTATCCATTGTGTCTGAATCTTCTTGATCTCTGTAGTCTGGCATTGTCTCTGAGAGCTCAGATGCTTATAAAGGCACAGTCTGGGATTTTCTTTCTGTCTTCACCCCAGCACCTTAGAGCTTCACCATGACCTCACGATGCAGATTCTGTTAATATTCCCATTTTATGGGGAGGGGGAAACTGAGGCGTAAGAAAGTGAAGTGACTTCTCCAAGGAAGCACAATGTATATAAGGAGAAATAAGATTACAAAACAGTTGCTTATAGACAAACATTACGTTCCTTGCTTTGCCCTCTACCCCTAAAAGGAAGAACTATAGTGTTTGGGGATGGGATGAGGAGGTATGGCTTTTAAAGGGAGCATTACGTGGGGCTTCTGGGTTAGACATGACATTTTTTAGTCTGAGCATCCATGTGTTACCGTGGAAAAGTCCCAGGTCTGAACAGTTATTTCTATTCCCTTACATATGTATTATCATACTTCAATTACTCTAAAATAGCATGAGAAGAACAAATGTGAAGATGAGGTACAAATGTACAACCATCAGTTGGCTGAATATCTGCCTGGCATTCAGCAGATAGGAATCTGCTGCTGACAGCACCTTTACTCATGTTGGACGCAAGTCACATGATGTCCACCATGTTTCAAGCTACTCATTTGTAAGACAGGAATGGTTTAGTTGTTTGATGAATTGGGCTCAGAGAGAGTCTTTTGGTGCCATGGAAGGTTTGGTCGGTGTGCCTCTTGCTGCAGGTTGGGTAAGTAACACCATCATCAGCTGGCAACTATGATCTTTTTATCTTAAATGGAGTGTAGACATTTAATAGCCTTTTTGTTAGCAGGCTCAGGTATAGTCCTTCTCCCTGTAAAATGTTCTTTCCAAACAAATCATATGACCAGACATGTTAGCCAACAAATACTAATAAATCCACAGACTTTCCTTGGCTCCAAAGGTATGGTCAGTCTGAAAGAGCACTTCCGTGTCTTTGGTGTAAATCTTACGTTTTATAACTATGGCTCTGAGGAGAAAATGAGCAAGTCTCTATCACTCCCTAGAGTTTATGACAAAGCTGAATTCTAGGGAGATGCAGAGGAGGAAAAGCAGAAGTTAAAAGCCTTGGATAATATGACAGGCATGGCATCTTCCCATTGGCCTGTTGCATTGTAAATCCATAGTGTCTAAATCTTGGTTGTATGCTCCACCATGCTGAGCTAGCCTGCAGGGCTTCTAGAATGCCCACTGCTTGAGTCTTCCTACTGTGCCCATGTACGCCGGAGAGCCTACCCTTCATCACAAAGCCTCATTCTAATTGTGCCAGCAGTCAGCTGGGCTTGCCATGATTCCATCAAAGCAGACAAATTAAACATGTCAGGTGACATACAGAAAAAAAAAAAACCTCTTTGTGATTTATTGTGGAACTCTTTGTGGATACGCATTGCTTCTCTTGGCTGGGAATTTCCTCTCAGTCTTAATCACATTTCAAGGAAGCACAGCGATTCTCTCAGATTCTGTGGGTGCTGAGATGTCTGTGTACTTTGTCTGTGTGTTTACGCATCTGAGAGAAGCTGGAAAGTGAACGATTACAAAGTGTTGATTAGAAAGGGAGAGTTAGAGCGGGGTTTTCAACTTTGTCTGAGGCTACCTCAGCTGGAGAAGAGACTTGGAGTCACATTGCTACTAAAAGACAGATCAGAATTTTATAGACATTGTATTGTATATTTGGAGTCACACAGAGAAAGCTCTGCCCAACCCCACTTGTGTTTATAAATGGGACGTGGTTGCATATTTTCCTCTTGAGTGGTGTGTGTGTGTGTGTGTGTGTGTGTGTGTGTGTGTGTGTGTGTGTGTGTGTGTATGTGTACCTACTGGTACAGGAAGGTCAGATTTGGGGTGATCTTTCTCCCTCTAGCTTTTCAGATGTCACAAGCAGATGAAGGATAATTTAAGAAGTCCTGAGCTGGGTGATGGGTCTTGCAGAGCCGTTCGTTGGTTGGACCTGGAAGAAAGCTTAAACCAAGCAAGGTAATTTATGATCCAAGGCGAGCTCAGCTCCCTGCAGCTATAACACAGCCCAGTTTCTCCAAAGAACTCCTAGTTTATGAGAGAGAACTGTAAGGCTGGAGACAGGATGAGTTATGGCTTTCCAGTGGCTTTCCCTCTGCTCCATTCCTTCTGATATTATTTGTGGGCAGGGATGAGAGGGTTCTCTTTGCCAACTTTTGAACCCTCACCAAATTCATGGCTTCGAGTTTGACGCCATTCCCTGAATCTCTCACACTAGAGTTCCTGTTTTCTTAAACAATCCCACAGCTTCTTATTTTGAAATAAGAAGAAATCTACAGTCCTCACTTTAAAAGCTGGAAATATTTCCTTAAACATCAAATAGACCTCTCCTTCTTAAAACTGCAAACTATTTCAACGAGTCGAATATAAATTAATTGGAAACATAAGCTCCAAATTCCCCCGGTTTATGTACCAGGTTCATGGCTGAACTGCGCTTACATTTTATTGGCTTCAAAGTTGATAAGGAATCGTGAGAAGAGAGAATCGCCCCCAGCACATTTGTCCTTTTGTATTTCTATTGCTTTCTTCATCTAGTAATAGAAAATGGGCTTCAGTTGAGTGCTAAAGGCTGGAAAGAGGAAGAAAGAGCAGGAGGCATTCATAAGCAGAGACTCGCCAAGAAAGAACTCTGTATTAGGAAACAGGGTACTTTGGCTAAAGGTTTAAATTCTTGATTTAATGACTGTAACCTTAGGAGGTTGACATAACGCTGAAATCTGCATGGCTGAGTCTCTACCACACTGGAGCAGGCTCATCTCCTTCACACCTGCAGCTCATTTGCCCCATCCTTCCTGATCTTCAAGCCCTGTCCTTAGGAACCCTGTGAGGTTATTTGGGGTCTAGTTTTTTCTATGGCAAATTGCCTGTTATCCTTTGAAAGTAAGCCCTGTGCATATGGAGACAGCGATACAAAAGCAGCCCAGGGTGAAGTTGAGATACCGGAAAGCACTCTGTTGAGCTGTGTTACCAGGGGAAGGGTATCCAAGGTTGCTGCAATCTTTGGATATTGACTGGGAGGAGAGCAGGGTTTGAGGGATAAAAGGGTGTGCTATGTGGTTGAGATCAACACATTTCTGCCAAATGAAACTTTCAGAAGCTGGGCAATCACTGTTCATAGGAGCCCCTGAAATGGCATTCTTCTGTATGTAGGAGAGTTTAGTCTCAAATTCACATACCATGCAGAACCACAGAGAGTGGAACGTGTCTTTGTCCTGCCACTATTCCTCCAGACAAGCTTAGGAAAATGGCTCAAGATATTCCGTGGATCTTCTATTTCCTTGCCTCACAAAGATGGCCTTACAGTGGCCATCCTGCTCAGGAGTTGAATGTGGAGTAAATAAGAAAGTCCACAGGACTCAGAGACATTGGTTTCAAGGTAGGTACCCACAAGAGGCGCCAATGCTCGGAGCCTTAGACCCAGGTGTTCTGGGGCAGTAGGTGTGATCTGCGTTCCATGAGCAAGCAGCTTCAAACCTACTTGCTACTCATTTGGGGAGAGAAAAACACAGTTCTGTGATGACAGATTGTGCCTGGAAGAGACTGCCAAGAAATCCCTTTGCCCAGCTGTGGCTCTGCTGTCCTGCTGCCAGGCGGGATTATCCAAAGTGGGTGTCCACAGAGAGTCCCAGCATTGTATTCCACCCCAGGCTGTCAAAACCTCCCTTTTTGACTGTTTGAAAAGCTGCACAGAATTAAACAGAGGAGCCTTTTGGGGGAGGAGAATGTCCTTCAGGGGCACTTTATTTGGTTTGGTCTCTATCTCCCTGCCTGGAATGTAGTAAAAAAAAAAAAAAAAACCTGGAGAAGTTAGCGTGCAAAGAGTAGGCCTTGCAAGAGCCCAGACCCTGCTGCCAACACGAAGGGCGAGGAACTCATTTTGGGCTCTGGTTTTACAATCATTTCTGTTTATAGTGGGAAAGAAAGCTCCCCCCCCCCCCTTGAATTCAGCACATGGTGTCTTTTCTTCCTTGTTTCCTTCTTAGACAAACATTATAGGGCCCAGTCCTTCGATGGGGTATTTTGAGCAGCTAATGTTAAACACAGATGAACTCTCCCACTTGAATGGGATGCCTGTGTCTCTTGTGTGGTGAAGTGCCTCTCACATGAGGGAGGCAACGGTTGCAAATGGTGATTACTGGGGTCAAAATAGTCGGTTGGATTGGGGGAGGAGGTGGTTATCATGGCTTTCCATGCACTCTTGAAACTCTAAGAGGGTGTGAGGGAGAGGGGAAGACACCAAAAGCTCCTGTGGGGACCCCTGGGTCCTAGAACACTGATTTTAGCCAAGGTCCTGGAAAAATGAGGGGAGAGAGATAGGTCTTATCTGACGGCCTGCTTCCCTTTCTGTCTCTGTCTGTCAGTCTGTCTAGCTCAGATTACAGGAAGGAGTCTACTGTAACTTGTAACTTTGTAAATAGTTTTGTATTAAGGATTCTAGGGAATTGTCTTAGCCTGGATTTGAGTTATCTCAGAACTTCCTGAGAGGGGAGGAATGAAGTAAAGGAAAACATATAAAGGAGGTTATAAAAGAACTGGTTTAAAGTGAAGATTCCCACAGGGTCCCTAACCCTGAATTCTGTGGAGGAGAAGGGCTCCTTTCCCCAGACTTTGCCACTCAACTGCCTGCCTCTGCTCATGCTGAGTTACAGTGTCCTGGGAATGGCAGTGGCCACGCTCCAGGGACAGGGGACCTTCTCCCTCACCGATGGGTGGATGGGGTTTAAAGCTGGATCCGCCTGAGCCTCCATGAGGTGTTGTCAGTGTTTCAGACACTAGCTCTCTTCTCAATCCACAGGGAAGAAGAGTTTGTGGGAAATTTGTCTTCCCTCTTTACCACAAGGGGGACATGACAATTAGAACGTTAATGTGCTCGATGGGCACTGTTATACTCAGGTTATAGATACAGAGATATGTTTATCATTATAGCTCCTGCCATGTCCCTGTGTGCACATGATCTGAAACAATGATGGGGTAAGCAAGATCTCAGGAGAAGCCAACAGCACAGGCTGCTAATGAGAATGTCTCTGGGGCCACACAACACAGTTGTTTGGCATTATAGTTTCCTTGAGCTTTGAGCATGCTCCATCTATTCTCATAGCTTAAACACTTACTGAAAGTGATACATATTTAATACATATATTGTTAGCTGACACATTATTCAAAATTGATGTTGCTTGTTATGCTTCTAGGTTATTTATCCCGCTCCATTATTTATCATGGTACTGATATTATGATGACCCGATTATCGCAATTTTAGGAAGAGTCAATGCCTAGTATGAATTGTTTACAGCTTGTGTGTCTTTTTCTTTTCTTTTTTTTTTTTTTTTGCATGTTCCATTCTTAAAGAAGAAACTCTAAGAACCTGGCTATCTGCAAAGTAACTGTATGAATACAGGGAGACTGAGATGGGGGCAGAGTGTTTTAATTAATAATCAAAACAGTGCTAAAAACTGGTTCACTGGTTTCCTGGCCATAAGTGGTCAGGGAAATATCTGAAATGTGGTTAGTCTGAGTTAAAACACACATTGGCTTTTGAGAACCTATAATTTAGAAAAAGTTAAGTATCTCATTGGTAGTTTTTTAATGTTTATTACATATTGGAATACATTTTACATATATATTTATTAAATTTAATATCTGCTTCTTTTACTTTTTAGAATGCAGGTACTATAAAATTTAAAATGACATATGTAATTGCATTTGTAACATTTTCTATTGTAAAACACAGGCATAGCTTTTGTAGCTTTCATGGGGCTACTGCTACCAGGGATGCAGTAACATCCTTCCCAAGGCATAGCAGCTGGCTGTCATTGGCCTGAAATGATCCTCTGTTGCACAGGATGGCAGAGAAAGTTACAAAACACTTAGAAATTTGATTTTAAAAAAATTCCTGAGTGGCTTGTCCAAGTGTTTTTCTAGTTATTTTCACCTTTTATATTAGATAAAGAGCCATTTATAGTTATGAAAATGCTAGGTGGTTGATAATGACGAGAACAATTCTTATTTATAGGAATGTAAATATGTGCCTGGTAGGATAGAATCAATAATTGCCTTATGGCTAAAACTTTTTCCATCTTTTTATAAATGCAATTCAACCTTCCATATTACACGTGTGTGTGTGGTTTGACCCCATTAAGCATCTTATTTGTCTCTCATTAGCTTATTAGGTAATGAGTTAAAAACCCTGGATACTAGCTCATTTTCTCTTTACATGAGAACCATGGTCTGGCCCTTCTTCCTTTTCTTTCCTTTCTTCCTGACTTTCTCCCCTCTCCACCGTCCTTTGGTTTTCAAAATCAGAAAATTTAGTGGTTCACTATGGTCTCAATGGACTGTTCAGTCCTCTCCCCCTCTCCCCTCCAACTCTGCAGTCCCATCCTCTGGCTCTAAGATCCGTGCAGCTTCAGCACCCTGAGATGGAACAGAGAGTGCATTTTCCTGTAGAAAGTGTTTTACCTGATGGCTGGGTTACTGCTTAAACACTATTCATTCCTCTGCTTGGCTTTGTGGCTCATGCCTATAACACCAATCCTCAGAGAAGCAAAAACAGGTGGATTACCACAAGTTCAAGGCCAACTTGAACTAACAAGCATCAAAATAGCTAGACCTAAGGTTGCAGCTCTGTCCCCCAAATCACCACCAGACACTCCTGTCACCACCAAACAAGCTCAACTATGGCTTGTTTTTAATTTTCTGAGTCAGCCAGAGCATCCTCTCACTCAGTGAAACAATTGATTCTAAGGGCTTTCCCTTAGAATATCAAATAATGAGAGTGTTGAGTCCCAAATAATGAAAGAGAAACCCAACCACTGTTCACCATGGATATCCATAAACTGCCCAGCATAATAAAACTCCAACTTAAAAATACACAGATGTGACTCAAAGAAAAAGAAACAAACTGATTTTTTTTTTCAAAACATGATTAGACAAGGTAGGGGAAACCCCTCAATATCTGTTTTAAATGTCCATTTATTCTTGTAAATTGAGTCAAAAAAAAAAAAAAACAAGCAAGGGTCAAATTAAAATACAAAGTCAATAATTTCACATTCTTAGAAAAAGTTTAGAAGCACCAGCTTTTGGTGATATATAGGGATATTTTCAAATATAATAAAAACAGTTTGGAGGTGTCAGAGGACAGATCCACCTCTTCCAGTCTTTGTTTTTTGTTTTTTTGTTTGTTTGGTTTTTTTTTTTTTTTTTTTTTTTTTACAAAGACACTTGGCATCCAACTTTGGGGCACGAATTCTATCCTCCCTACAAAAAACAAGCAAGCAAGCAAACAAACAAACATAAAACAAAATGGCACTTGCTGGCCAGAGCAGCACATGGCCAGAGGAGTAATTACTGCTGGCTAGGCTTTGTTCCGAGTTAGCCTCCAGCCTTAGGCAGACCGGCCACACGTGTTGCTGTTTCACTCTCATCTTGGTAAGTTTTTCAGACAGTGGCCTCTTTCTCCTGGTGGGTTGTTTCTTTGTTTCTTTTTGGTCCCCTTCTTGGGTTGCTATCACACTAGGCAGCGCCCAACTTCACAATCTATTGAATCATCAGCAGACAACAATCGGTGAGTAAATCAATTTTTCTTTTAAAGTGGGAATTTATTTAAGACAATGGAGGGTGCTTGGTCCTTCTGTGGTCTTTCTCTAGATGATGTGTAATAGAATCAGTGAAGGAAAATATAAATAAGGTAGATGGGACAATCGTAATGTTTATCATACTGTTTATTATGAATATTTTTGTTTGATTTCTATTTTGTCACTTAAAAAGTCAATTACTATAATTGCTAAGAAAAAGGTCTTAAAATGTCTGTTGAGAGAGAACACAAAGATGTTCAAATTCAAACAGAGGAATATGAAGAACCAATTTCAGCAAGGTCATCTAAAATTAGACAAAAACAGGCAACATTAATATACCCAGTAAGCTTTTTTTAAAAAATGAAGAATGACAAAGATAATATAGAAGCTAACTGGGCTCCAGTAGAAATGCTAGAATTATGGAGAGTAAAAGAAGCAATTGTAACATATGGGATGCATTCACCATTCGTAAAACAAATGTTGAACTCCTGGTCATGCTGTAACTGGGTCACCCCTAAAGATTGGTTAGATATGGTTACTGCTGTGCTAGAGGCAGAACCACTTATACAATGGAAATCATGGTAGAGGGAGGAGGCTAAAACAATAAAGCAAAGAAGCAAGACCAGAGGCATAGAAGTCTCCCAAGACCAACTTCTTGGGGAAGGAGATTATGCTGATATTGACAGGCAGTCTTTATGCAATGAACATACTCTGGATTTATGTCACATGGCAGCTTTAAATGCCTGAGACCAGATTGAAGAAATAGGAAAGAAAACAGAATCATTCACAAAAGTAATTGAAAGCCCCAAAGAAACTTCTACAGACTTTTTGCACAGATTAACTGCAGCAATAAACAGAATGGTACTGGACTCAGAAGCCAGGCGAATAATAATTGAATCACTGGCTTTTGAGAATGCTAAGCACAATGTAGAAAAAACTTAGACCATTAAAAGCAAGGTCAGCACCCTTGGAGGATTGGATTTGTGTGACAATTAATCTAGAGTCTTTATGACAGTGATGATAACTGGGTAGGAGAGCTTATTTCTAGAGGTATAAGAAAAAGTCAAAATGTTAAATGTTACAACTGTGGAAGCCAAGGTCACATAAAAGAGATTGTCAACAAGGCATTCCCAGAAACAGTGTTTTTGATAGGAATAATTGCAAGAGAACAATCCCTCCCTTCTGGAGTATGCAGAAGGTATAGAAAAGGAAGACATTGGACTAATGAGTGCAGATCAACAAGGGATAGACAAGGTAACTTTCTGCCCTCGGGAAATTCCCCAAGGGGGCTTTCAAAAGCCCCCATATCAAATCCAATCCAATCTTACCTGGCCATTGTGGAGGAAACAGCTTCCCAGAACAATTTAATAAAAAATTAAAACCTATTTTAAAAAGACATACTCCACTGAATGATAGAAAATCTACAGAAATGGAAAAAATCATGAAAAATTATAAAGCGAATATTTTGGCAAGCTTCTATCAATGAACAAAGGTATACATAGAAATGAAATCTGGCAGATGGATGTATTCCAGTTTACATAATTTGGGAAATTAAGATATGTCCATCATATAATAGATACATTTTCAGGATTTCAATGGGCAACTGCTTTGAGTTCAGAAAAGGCTGATCCTGTAATCACACATTTGCTAGAAGTTATGGCCATCATGGGAATATCTGTACAAATTAAGACTGACAATGCTCTGGCATATGTCTCTAGTAAAATGAAACATTTTTTTTGCTTATTATACTATAAAGCATATTACAGGAATACCACACAATCCTAAAGGGCAAGCAGTCATAGAGAGATCAAATCGAACTTTAAAGGATATGTTAAATAAACAGAAAGAAATAACAAAGACCCCCAGAGACAGACTACATAATGCTTTAATAACTTTGAATTTTCTCAATGCTAATGAGAAAGGAACAACCCTAGTATAAGGTTTCTGTCCTGGACTTTCAGGCCTACCCTCAAGATTTAGACCCGCAGACCCATAGACCCACAGACCCACAGAGACACACAGATGCTTACATTAACTTTAGGCTGATCGGCCTAAGACCCAGGCATATAACTTTCTAACTCTTTACCCTTAAACTAACCTATGATTCTTATCCTGTTCAACCATGGGGCTCAGTACCTTTTCTCAGAGCAGTATAGCTGTCCTTTGCATCTTTTGGCTTGTCTGACAACTCTGGAGTCTCTGTGGCATTTCTGCTCTGTTCTTCCTGTTCCCAGAGTTTTCTTAGTCTGGTATCCCCACCCACACTTCCTGTCTGCCTTTAGCCAATCAGCACTTTTTTATTAAACTCATAGGCAGGACAATTATTTATAATGTAACATCATAAATCTGCTACACACCCGCTTTCTCTTTTTAAAACAAGAAGAACTCCAAATCTAATATTATTCTCCCCCCTTATCTATAACAATTTATAAACAACACTGTAAATAAACACAAACATCCATAATCTATGTTTTGGAAATGTGGGCATCATTCTCTAGGCTATGTCCTGCTGAATGGGGATGCTGGCAATCCCATGGGAATCCAAAGAAAAATTTATGATTATTCACAAGTCTTTAGTAGAGTGCTCTGTAAGGCTGGGTCATCTCAGCCAGTCTCCTTGAAATTGTTCTGGATACAGAGTTCTGGAGACTTCAACAGAGGTGTTCTGAAATGCTGAATTATCTGGGCCATTGGAGATTTTTCAGGGGTCTTCCTCTATCAAACCTTATGTTCTTTATCCAGAAATAAATCCACAGCTTCTTATTTTCTGTGAAAATAAAAAGAAAACCTCTTCTCCAAAGTAGCATATCTTTGCATTTCAATTTTAAAGTAAACTCATTTACAAGATATATAGATTGAATTAATCCAACAGCATTTGTAATCAACTGCCTTTTAGCAGCTTTTACTTCTTCATTTTCAGTCAAGAAGCTTAAAGATAAAACAATAACATACAGTATCCAGACTCTCTTTGTATTTTCCATCTTTAAGTAGATTTTTTTTTTTTTTACTTTATTTCATTTTTAGGGGCTTTCTTTCTTTTCTGGGTCTCTAAGCCTATGTATATATATTTTCAACACACTCTAAACCATTTAGACTTTTTTTTTTTTTTTTTAAAAAAACTATCTTTATTGTATATTTTTTCTTAACCTTTCTGTCTCTGACCACACCTTTGCTTGAGTAGGGTAATTGATTCCACCCAGATTCTTCTATTTCTTTCTGTTTCTGAACACACCTTTAATCTGCCAAAGTCCTTGGCTAAGGATTAAAGGTTGGTAGATACTCTGGGGGAATTTTAGGGTCCATATAATCACCAAGTAAAGCTTTGCCATCTGCTGCTCATTAACTCCATTTAAGTATTTGGCAGCAGGGCCTCTTAAAAGACTCACAAGTGTTTTGCCTCTAAGGCTGAATCAGGAAAATTCTCTTTAAAAAGCCAAGCCTCAGTTTGCCTCTGGCAAACAGAGCTGATCCAAGTAAACATTACCACTAGGAAGCCATCTTTGATTCTGTTCCCTTTTTGTCCTTATGAACAGAAACCTTAATACATCATTTACAACTTTTCGCTTATATTGAGGCTCCCGTGAGACTTAAGGAACAAGCCATTTTACACCTTAAGATGCACTCCAAAAGCCCTCCATTGTAGCCCAAGCCCATATGCCTCACAGAGTGTCCATGTACTACATACAGCTCATGTGAGAGACACAACTCGGAAGGAAGCTCTTTTTGGTTTCAATTTTATGCTCAAGACTGTTTTTAAGCTTTATCCAGCTTTATGTGGGTGTATATCATGTATGTCACCCACGTTGGGCTGCCATTTGTAGTAAGAGGTTTCTGTCTTGGACTTTTGGGCCTAGCCTCAAGGTTTAGACCCACAGACCCACAAACTAACCCATGACTCTTATCCTGCTCAGCCATGCGGCTTCGTACCTTTTCTCAGAGCAGCATAGTTGTCCTCTGCATCTTCTGGCTTATCTAGCAACTCTGGAGTCTCTGTTGCATTTCTGCTCTGTTCTTCCTGTTCCCAGAATTTTCTTAGTCTGGTAGCCCCACCTACACTTCCTGTCTGCCTTTAGCCAATCAGTGCTTTTTATTAAACTCATAGGTGGGACAGTTATTTACAATGTAACATCAAAAATCCACTATAAACAACAGCTTCTGAAAGGCACTGGACTTTAGAAAAAACAGCTGAACTAAGTAGGATAATTAATGAAATTTTTTCTTTGAATTGTCAAATTGTTAATGGACTGGACATTACTCATTTCTTGTTTGTATATATTGTATATAATTATCGTACCTACTGTCTATGGTTTTTCTTATGTTAGCTATAACCTTCTTTTTTAAGAATGTTAGGGGACCCAAAAGGGGATATGTGGGGATATTTTCAAATATAATAGTGATATGTTTTGTTTCTTCATTTTTTTAAAAAAAGAAGTTACTTTTTTTTTCTTTTAGAAACATCCTCCAATGTTATGAACACTGAACTCCTGATTAAAGCTTTATATAACATGAGGGAGCTTGCTGGCCATTGACAAGCAGTGATGTATAATTTTGACATGTCTGTAATTCTGAAAATGAAGCTGAGTGTGTAAATGCAGTAGAGCCCACAGTGATGCAACATCCCCATTAGTACCATATATACTTACTGTTTCTTTAGAGAAATAATATAGGAAACTTTCTGGCAGGGGATAAATACTTTGATTCAAAATTTTAAATAGCACAATTTACTTTAATAGCACAATATACACACAAAAAATTAAAGGATATTTTAATATAAAAACCAAAAGCTTTTATAGCCTACTCAAACATTAAAATTAATTTAAAACAATTGGAAATCATAAAACATTTAACTTGGCTGGAGGTGCCTTAGATTTTCTATATTAAATATTTTTAAGGTTGTTAACCAAGAGGAATATGAATTTACAGTGCTATTTGTTACAGACTGATAGCATTGCACTGTAAGATATTGATTTAATTAAGTGAAAATCTATGGTGAAATTAGAAAGATCTTTATGAGCTTTTGATATTGCTTATCAAAAAGTTTGTTTTCAAGATGGTAACAAAATGACCAGCAAAGTAATCTCCTAATATTACTAAAAATAATGAACTAGAATACTCTAAAACAGCGAAACAGGGATTTGTCTACATGGAAAAATTATTTTCTGTCAAAGAGATTTAATTTAACTTATTTTTCCAAAAACAAATCACTATTTCTGTATGATCTTTTTGATTTCACGTGTTTCTTTCTCTTCAAAGTGTTCGCTGCTAAATAAGTAAACAGAAGGAAAACTACAGATTATAGAGTCAAGAATTATGACATTTCTAAACAACTTTACTTTTTTATTAACCTGAAGGTATTAAAAATCTTAATTAGGGGGTGATGTCTTTGTTCTTTGCCCTTCAGGAAGAGATACTCATCACACAAAATTACCATTCATCAGTGCTGTTGGCCATGTGAATATTGACAACACTGTTATGACGTACAGCTTCATATTCCAAGAGGGTGTCCCACTAGTCATACGGAAGTGTGAATTCAGGAGGTATAGACTGCCTTGGGTTTTTGTAAGTATCTGGAGTGATTTGGCAATGTTACATGTTATCTTTTTTCCTCTTCCATGAGCGTTATTTACCAAGGCTTCAGAAGTACCTTTGGCTAGCCCCCCAGGAAGAGTTCAGAGCTCCTTAGGTCCCATGATTAATAAATCCTGCTATTTGTCTCTATAATTTCTAGATGAAGTGAAGATTTTTAAGAAACATCCTGTTTTGTTCATAGAAGGTCAATCTGAAGACTGCAGCATTCATGCAGACACGAGACAGTGTATATAAACCTGCATGCCACCTCAGGATTATTTTCTTAAGATACAAGTGTCCTGCTATCTTGCGTTTTAGCTCCCAGCCTTTCCTCCTTCTTCCCTGAATTAGCCAAGGAAAACTGTGATACTTTTGATGTATAAAGAGATAAAGACCCTCAACTCCTCTGGCAAAATGTCAGTGGTGTGTTCAATGTCTTTTCTTACAATACATCCTTATTATTAAGAATCAATTTTTGAAGGAACATTGTGTTGTTAACAATTTACAAGCTCAAGCCTAGTATTTCTTTCTAGCAGTAGGAGAAAGAAAATGATGTGCTGCTTCCAATTAACCATGATGGAGGTGACATTATAAAGCCTGTATTTGCTGGAATCCATATCATCGAGTTTCCCATTTCACAAAGTGAACCTTGGTTCCTCAATCAAAGCATGGCTTTCTTGAAGGGAACTGCTAGGTAACCTAGGAACCATGAATACACCAGGGAAGTGACCCTGATCTCTAAGGGGAAGGTGTTGCAAGGAGAAAAGACAGAAGATTCTTCTCTAGCACAATTTGGACTTCCTTTGACAGCATGCCCGTCCCTGGTCAGGAAGCACGTGGGAATCTGCTCAAAAAGTGAGATTTGGGAAACATTATTGCAAAGAGAGCTGCTGTGGACAAGGAAGGTGTGTCCCAACTGGTTACATCTTGCCTTGCTATTTCCATCATCTGCCTGGGCATCACCCCCTCAGTCAATGCTGACCACAAATGAGAAGCCCTGCCCAGATGTTTTGATGAATTTTTCTGCCCCATAGCCAAAAGATAATAACAACTAGCTTTCAACTAAGACTTTCCGATTTTAAAACAATGTAACATTTAATTTTCATAATTATGTAAAGTTGTCCTTACTGCTGGGAAGGAGCTTATTTGCACAATCATGAAACTGAGGCTAAGTTCTTCTTAATTGTAAGAGCAGGCATTTTAAAACACAAACCACCAAACTCTCAATTTTTTGCTCTTCTGCACTTGGATGACAGTGCGTTAGAATAAGATAAACACATTTAGCCCACGGTGTTTGCCTTTCCAAATAGGAGGTTAGAGAAATATAATGTGCTTTCCTCTCTTCTCAAAATTAATCTTTGAAGAATTCAAAGCCCTTTTATGTTTATGGACTTATACATTATTTGCACTGTTTTGAAATATTCAGGGAAAGAGGAAATATAATTCCTTGCCTTGGAATAAACTAACAGCAGCAGGCAAGGAGCCGGTGCCAGCCAGAGCATCTTGATTGCTCCACACACTGATGCTAGCTAGCATTATGAAGCTGAGTAGTGTGGTAAGGGTTCAGCATCATGTACATTGTACCTAGAATTGCTACCAACCCCAGTGGTCCTAAGAGGTACCTCCTGCCTCACTTATCCCATCCCCACTCAGGTGCAAGAATTCATCAGGGACAGCCAACTCTGCTTGTAACATAACTACTGACCACTTCTACTTTACAAACAAGAAAAATGAAGCAAAGAAAGGTTGCCCAACATCGAAAAGAAATAAAATCAAAGGAAGATATCAGGATCTTCCTATGATGACGTATGGCTTCTTCTTCTCCTTCTTCTTGGAACATCCTTTTAGGTGAACTCAAAGTGGGGTGAGGAAACAGAAAAGAATTTCTGCAGATTTTTTTTTCTTAAATACCAGGGTGTCTGTCTAACAGAGAATTGGTTCTCACTGATAGGAGATTTTATTTCAATGACAGATTGATTGGTATGTACATGGAAAGATACCTTACTGTCGGTCCAGTGCTTCTGATTGTCAGAGAGAGCACAAAACATCAGTAACGTTTCCTCTTAACCAGCCCCTCTCCATCAGCCCCGACGTTCAGGCATCTACATTTCAGTTGTGGGCCTCCAACAAGGCCAGCATGAGTGCCATGGCACTTTGTGGAGATTCATCAAAACAATATTCCAGCATTTTGTGAGAAGGTAGTGATTATGTGATTTCAATTTCATACCATCTGTCCCCAGATTTCTTTCAATGACCATGCTTGTCGCTGCCTTTAGAGGACAGGCAGAATAGGCTCTGGAATGCCCACAAACTCTACAGCTGCTTATTTCAACACGAAGTGGACAGAGACTGCTGGCTATCTGCAAGGGATGCACTTGACATCCCAGTGAAAGCATATTGTGCTCTCAAGAGCTGGCTATGCATCTGTGAACCAGAAGGAAGCCAACACACAGCTTTACGGGAGAGAGGACATAGTCAACAAAAGAGGGAAGGGGGGGCTTGTCATTTTTCTCACCGAGAACATTCTCTGTTCTTAGGAGATCACCAGCCTCATCATTTTCACACTATGACTGTCCACCCTCTTTTTTCTCGTGACCCCAATAAGAGCCTACGCCAGAAAGTAAAACCAGAAAGAAGTAAGACTTTGCGTTTGACCAATGAGTCAGACTTTCTAATGCTTGAGTCACACCACTCTTGAGTGATTATTCTGTTCTCAGGCAATTTGGATTTATTGACACAATAAAGGTCTGAAAGCCCTTAAATGTGGGTCCAATTCCCAACTCTGACACTACGAGGCTAAACAAGCTGCAAGAGGATATGGAGAAAAATCAACAATCATTTTCCCATCTGCAAAATAGTTGCCACTGGGACACAGGGTGGCATTAAAAAAACTGTGTTCTAAATGCTAATTATTCACCAGTTGCCATTCCAGACTGTGTCCCTTGGTATCCGTGAGCAGATTGCTTGCTTTAGGATGATGCCAGTTTAAAATCTAAATGTTTATTCCAAAAGAGTCAAGCTTTCAAAGTCATCAGAGATGCAGAGTAGTAGATGTGGAAAAAAGCTCAAGGAATCGTGACAGCCACTCCTTCACTTTTCAAGAAGGATGTCAAGGTCCAGAGAGGTTAGTGACCCAACCAAGGTCACAGTCAGGGTCACAGCAAAGTGAGGCAAGCGCTGGACTTCAGCCTAGATCCATATCGGACTTCTTTCCATACGCCTGCTTTCTACCTCGGTCTCTGCGGAGAGGTTTCTCATAGCGTGAGACTCCTCTGGCTCTCCGTGGATGACTGGGGCCCTGTATAAGGGCCTTCTGGGGATCTAGCTGCATCCCAAGAGGAAGAAAGCTCATTTCTTGATGACAGGGGCTGCCATGTCTCCTAACAGCCAGCGAAGTTGCAGAAAATGGAAATAAACAAAGCCCTGACAACCCTGTTCCCATGTTGTGACCTGTTCACCTCCCCTGCCACCTCCAACTTGACTTCTTCCTGAGAAGTCTCCTGTTATTCAAGTCAGCAGGGACTTCCAGGCATCAGGCAGTATGTGCCCAGGCTGCCAGAAGGAATATTTGCACAGTGGGGTGCAGGTGGGTTTAAGTGCTCAAAAATCCGGGCTGTGATGGGCACAGAAGGGGTTCTGGGGTTCTTCCAGTTCCTTTGGTCTCAAACTCCTCCCAAAGATTCCTTTTCTTACTTTTAACCACTTCGTACCCTGGAATCACTGAGGTTATTTCTTGAAATCTTCATGGGCCCACTTAATTCTGGAATGTTCCAACCCAATAGGCAGTTTTAAGAAGAATATAAGCAATAGATTTAAACAAATTAAATCCAACTGAAGGATTACCGTAGATGACAATAGACATCTTACCTCAAGTTTACCTATTTTCTGCTTTACAGAAATGCTCATTCAGTGTCCTTCTCGGTAGCTCCAAAGTAAGAGCAGCACAAAGAAATGCCCATCAACTGATTGATGCCTGGGAGATTTAAATATCTTACTTGGTGAACTGGTACCCAGCAATGAAGACAAAGTAGTGATGCATTTGAAACGTGGACCAACCTCAGAAAGTTATGCTAAATGAAAAAAAAAAATCAGAAACACAACAGACCACAGTCTGAAGAATTCCGTTTCTATGAAATGCCCTCTAAGACAAAGCTAGAGGCAGAGAGTAGATTAGTAATATTCAAGGGAATAAGAAAGAATTGCAAATGAGTTTGTCGTTTCCTTTGGTGAGGTGATTCAGATATAATCATAGACTGCTATGGTAATTTCCCAATCCTCTAAGTTCATTATAAGTCACAGAACTAGATATGTTGAGTGAAATGTTTCTGGTATATGCATCATGCCTCCTAATGTTATACAAATGAACATCCACAGAACAGATGTCCCATCTCCCAGAATGGGGGACATCTCTGGAGTTCTTGAACACCCACTTGACTGAGCCTTTCAGTTCCCCTTACTCTAGCTGTCCTCCATGGGAACTCAGTGACCTTCAAGTCAGGGCAGTGGCCTTACTGATACAACGAATCTCAGAGCAGACAGGATTGCCATTAGAAAGAGATGTCTGCCACAGCCTTGATTTAGGGATAAACACATTTGGTGAAAAGCTGATGGTGGTGGCAGCAATTCAGATCTGTAATTAAGACGTTTGAAGAGTTTGGGAGTGACAAGAAGCTAAGACAAATGTTGACTCAATTGTAGTCTTCAGCGTTGTAGCCTTGCACAAGGGTCTGTCACAATGGCTACCTGGTTGTACTTATTCATGCGCATTATTTATTTGTGTTACTGTCTGTAAAACATTCTTTTCCCCCTAGAACTTTTCCAGTTAGCACCGGGACCCTTAGCGGGGGAGACTAGAATGGGATCTTAATAATGCATTCAAGATAATTTTTTTAAAAAAATTACCCTTTAATGAGGACCATATTCCTTCAATTTTCCCTTATATATGATTCACTATTTTGCAAATGCTGATGTATGAAGAATGCATTGAATGTGGCAAAAGTTGAAGATAGCCCCTGTGGATAAGACCTAATGGACACCATCCTGAAATAATACATATAGCTCAACCCCCAGACATGTGTCTTCAATTTAAAATAATTCAGCAATCATGTTCAACCAGAACCTGATTACACAAAATGGGACTTTTAAACTCCCAGACTTGGATTGAATTTTGAGGCCCCAAATGTGGGAGGGGGATGATATGTGGCATGTTTATATATCCCAGATCTTGTGATTAAGTGGTCCACACACATATTTAAGCATCGCTTTGAGCTTATCAAGGCACCCCGTACTGTTTCCCACCTATAAATATTAGCTTGCTTTATGAAAAACCAGGTGAAAGTCCTGGCTGGGATACAAAGGGAAGAAAATGGAAAATAAGTTAGGCCTCTGGCAAGATAGTATGATTTACAATATGCCAAACTAAGGTCTCAGTTCCCACTTTCTGAGAGGAAGCTGAGGAGAAAAATCCTGGCCAGTGGGTGTAGAGTGATCCAGTACAGAGAGGCACAGCACAGTATGTCCCCTGGGTCTTGAAGATGGGTTGTTCCGTGGTGATTTTTCAGCTTGCTGCTGGCAGCCTCTTCCCCTGATGACCTCAAAGGTCTCCTTCCACAGAGACTTGTAAGGCCTCTGTCTGTATTATGACTTTGGAGATGCTGGGAGGTCCTTTAACGCTTTGATAGGCTGCCCAATCCTGGAGTTGCTATCATTACTAGGTAGTTATTTCTTGAAATCCCTTTGATCAGAAGAAGCTCTAGCCATAAAATGTTTGGTGAATCACCAGCAATGGTAGTTAGGGATAAGACTGCCAGACAGACACCAGACTCCAGTGTAATTTGAGTTTCGGATCTATCACACATGGGCTTCTGTCACTGGGAGAAGTTGGCGTGTTGGTTTATAAATGAGACATGAAAGCCTTAAGATATGATGTTCTAAGAAGTCGGCAGAGGAAATATGTTTGACAAGCTATCTAGACCTTGTTCTTTTTTTTTTTTTTTAAAATAAATAGCCATGTATATAGTGAATTTTCTTTTTATGTTGTAGATGGCTCTTTGTTTGCGGGTACTAAGAGTTAAGGGATGAGAACAGGACTGTTTCCAGGTACTGGCTGGAGGAAGCATTCTTTCCTGCTTTATTCTGAAGTCTAGGCGTGATGGTGATAGCCCACATGCTCTCCTGGAAGGTGCACCAGGGCAGGGGGCTGAAGATGATGTTAAGTTGTCAACAAACTGATCCCCCCCCCCCAAGAATCTGTTACTAAAAGGAAGATAGCCAGAGGGGACTTAGCGTTCTTTCTGATGACTTCATGCACATGGAGGAAGGTTGATGAAAGATGATCTTCTGGAAATTTCAGACGAATGGAGCCACATGGCCTGATATTCCTATAGCTACCATATGTCACCTGTGCTGAAGCAAAACGTTAGCCTGAGAGTCAGTGTCAGCCCCTTGCAGGAAGGAGGGAGGAGGCTCTGGACTTCCTCTGTGCTCCTTGGTATAGTTTTCTGCTTTGCAGTGGATCTCAAGCTGCCTTTAGTGCTCCAAACTCTCATATTAAAAAAAAAAAAAAAAAAAAAAAAAGATTGGCTCAAGAGCCTTGTCTACCACAGATGGCCATGAATATCTGTTGAAATAATAATGAGAGCAAGCAGAAATATGCATGGTAGTTTTCAAATGCAAGTAACTGTAAGAACAGTCTCCTGGATTCTGTTTTTATCTGAGACTGGGACATATGTGGTCTAGTCTGGACTTGAACTTATCATTTTCTTGTCTCAGCTTCTCAAGTGCCAGGGTTCATTCCTATGTCATCATGATTATCTATCTATCTATCTATCTATCTATCTATCTATCTATCTATCTATCTATCCATCTATTCATCCATTCATTCATCTATCCATCCACCCATCTATCTATCATCATCTATCCATCCATCCATCCATCCATCATCCATCCATCATCATCTATCCATCCATCCATCCATCCATCCATCCATCCATCCATCCATCCATCCATCTATCTATCTATCTATCTATCTATCTATCTATCTATCTATCTATCTATCTATGAGAGAGACAATTGAGTTCAGGTGTGTGTATGCACAGTGTACATACGAATGTCAGAGGACAACTTTGTAGGGCTGGTTCTTTCCACCCAAACTTACCTGGCTTCTGGAGATTAAACTCAGGTCTTTCGGCTTGCCCGTAAGCACCCCGACCTTCTGAGCCAGCTTGCTGCTTCTTTGATGTTGTAAGTAATCACTGAGTGAAAGGTCAGAGCTACTCTGATTGCTAAAAGCAAAGCATCAACAGAAGAAGCTGTCTTGCAGAGCTGCCTCCTGCCAGGCCCGGCACAGCATGTAGGAAGGGGAAAAGGGGGCTTCATATACTCTAACTTCCAGTCCAATGAGAACTTATCTCTCAATAGCCAAAGAAGATGCTTCATGCCTGAATCAAATTAAAGCGTATAAAAATGTGAGAGAGAGAATGTGGGCCAAAAATGGAAAGTGGGTAGAAATATGTGACACAGACTAAAGTGTGCCTTTAACAAGCTGCCTGGGCCTGTCATCAAAAAACCGTTGATACAGTTGAGAACATTACATACAATGACTTTGTACCCACACAGCTCAGAAGGGAAAGTTGTTACTTTGTATTTCCTCCAAGTGATAAACATGGGCAGTATTAATGCCATATTCTAAGCCCCCTCACCTCCATATAGCTGATTCTGTTGGGCAGAGTTGGTCTCATGACCCATAGCTGAAGTCTGAGTACAGAATCTACAAGATATTTGAAAATCTAGGGACCCAGAGTGGGTCCCTTCATAGTCTGTCCCTGAGTTTGTCAGGATGAATCCTCTGATCTCCCCATGACACAGCTTCTAGTTCACCTTGTCATGGGGCTACAGAAAAACCAAGATGCTGTTCCTTTAAGAGCAGAATGAGAGTTTTATAATGGGGATGCACCCTCGACATTTCAGCCTTGAGTAGATCCTCCCAAGAACATTTCTGTTCCCACATTTGTAACCTGAGCTGTTCAGGACTCCAGGATGTTTCCCTTGGTCCTCACCAGGGACTTTGAACCTAGCACCTAGTCAACTAATTCAGCAGATGAACAGAATACATGAGTGTTTCCGAGAAGCCCACATCCCTCAGTATTAGAGGTGTTGGAGCTTCCTAAATTTGATTTCATGCAACGCCCTTTGAAAGATGTGGCTGAGAAGAGCTGTCTCTATTCAGAGAGGACACCTTCAAAGATCCCCAGTGGAAGCCTGAAGCCAGGACAGCATCTACTCCTCTCCATTACAGACATCTCTCTCTCTCTCTCTCTCTCTCTCTCTCTCTCTCTCTCTCTCTCTCTCTCTCTCTCTCTCTCTCTCTCATGTTCTGGGGCCTTCTCTGCATCACCACTCTTGAACTTTGGAGTTGTTACTAAGTAAATTGTTCAGAGACTTTTCCATTGATATTTTCAGACTGTGGTTAAATCACACGTTACCAAAACCATAGATCATGGTAATTGTGGGGTATGAAAGGCATTTAAATTAAAATTTATCCAGTAGAGGGAAAGTCAGCAGGCATTTTCAAACTTTTGCTTGTGTACCTCTGGGAGGATTTGAAACCATGCAGCTTGACCCACTTTTACATTAGAATCCACATTTATCATCACTATTCTGGACGTATTTTTTTCCATGTTTTAGATATTGGCATTAAAACATTACATGGCTGTTTCAAATGTAGTCATAGGATTTATTCAATCTGAAGCTCTCTACGTTTTGCATGTGTTTTCATTTGTGTGTAGTGTACATATGTTTACATGTGTGAGGGCGCACATGTGTATGTTAGTGTGCATTCGCGTGATTGCATGTTGTGGGGCCTGAGGCCAACACTGGGGGTCTTTCTTGGTTGATCTCCAGCTTACTTTTTAAGGCAAGGCCTCTCAACTGAGCCTGAATCTTGCCACTTGAGCTTATCCGCCCAGCCAGTTTGCTCCAGGAATTCCCATCTCAGAATTACAGTGAGCTTCCCTGCCCACTTCTCTGTTCATTTAGATGGACGCGCCGGGGACCCAAACTCTGGCCCTTAACATTTCACCCACCAAAATGTCTTCTCAGTCCCAATACTTGCAGTTTCTTTTAAAGACTCTTGAAATTTTATAGTGCTTCCTTATTTCCATAAATGAATTATTTATATTCTACTTTTCTCATATTATTTCAATCCTCTGGAATGTATTTTTATGCCTGAAATCTTTTATTGAACACTTCATTTTCCTTGCCTGCTAAAAAAATATGTATATAACCTGAAATTAATATTTTTACTCATTAAGCCTAAGTGATCAGTATTAAAAATTCTACCACTAATGCTTAATAGCAATCCATTCTGAATCATAATGATAATATCAAGTGAGAAGTGGAAATTACTGGATATTTGCCTCCTAATGGAATAAAAGAAGGCTTTTGTTCTAATCAGTCAGAATTCAAGTAAGGTCCATAGGAGATGAGCGGTGGACTCATAAACCCCTGCTTCTCTAAGTCTTTGCTTGTTTGTTTAACACGGAGACAGGGTCTCAATATGTTGACCAGGAACTCCCTTTTAACCCCAGGCTGGCCTTGAACTTGTGTTCTTTTTGCCTCTGTCATTCTATCTACTCACTCTCTCCTCAATATTAGAGTATACAACAGAAGAATCAGCTATTCTCAGGACACAGAGGCAAAGAGACAGGGATGATCACGGATCCCAATTCATGCTTTTAGGAAACTTCCCGAGGCCTACGTTCCTTCCTTCCTAGGTCTCAGTTGCTAAAGTTTCTATCATCCCAATATGGCAATAATGGGGACCAAGAAATCAGTACAGGACCCTTAGGGACATTCCAGAAGCAAACTAAAGGTGGCAGGGACAGGTTTATTTGTGAGAGGCGCCTCTATATTGCATGCCTCAGGTATATCTGTTGTCCTAAATGCACACACCATCCAAGACAAACATTAGTTCCTTTAGAGAGCATAACACACACTCTGTATGAAGAGTAACTCACTCAGGGGAAATAAACATTGTCTTCTTGGCACTTCAGCATGATCAGGGAGGGAGTCCAAAGATGAGAGCCCGGAGACAGCACAGTGTGCTTGGGAAAGCTTGGGTGTGGTGAAGCCAATAGCTTAATCTGCAGTTTCAGTGCAAGACAGACACACAAGTGACTGAAACAAAAAACCATACAGAACTCAGCCGCAGCGTGGGACAGGGCTCTGGGGACAACTGGCAGCACAGGCAACATCAAGACTGGTGTCTCTCCAACCTTGGATTTCATCCTAGCCATATGTACTCATTTTCAGATTCTACAGTAACAAGCTGGCTGCTGATGGGGCTGGAAGATGTCTCAGTGATTAAGAGCATGCACTGCTCTTCCTGAGGTCCTGGGTTCAGTTCCCAGCACCCACATAGTAATTCAAAACTATGTGTAACTCCAGTTCTCGGGGATCTGTCTCAGTATTTCTATTGCTGTGAAGAGACATCATGGCCACAGCAACTCTTATAAAGGAAAATATTTAACTGCAGTGTTTAAAAAATTTTTTAATTGTGGCTTACTTATAGTTCAGAGGTTTAATCCATTATCATCATGGTGGGGAGCATGGCTGCATGCAGGCTGACATGGTACTGGCTACATCTTGATTCGAAAGCCTCAGGAAGTAGACTGTGACACTAAGCGAAGCTAGCAAAAGAGACCTCAAAACCAGTTCACGGTGACAACACACTTCTTTCTACAAGGCCACACCCACTTCATTAAGGCCACACCTCCCAATAGTGCCACTCCACATGGGCTTATGGGGGCCAAATGCTTTCAAGCTACCACAGGATCCAAACACCCTCCTCTGGCCTCCTCATGTACCAGGCGTGAAGTGGTACATACATATATGTATCATACAATAAATAATAATGATGATAATTTTAAAATGGCTCCTCTAGCTCTTGCCTTCTGTCTTCTGGGAAACTCCCTTTGTTCTTTGCAGTAAAAGACCCCCATACACTCTGTTTTCTTCAGTTGATAACTGCTGCTGTCATGGGCCTGTTCTTAATGGCACAGGATGCCCTAGCTGACCTAATTGATCTATCCTAAGTCACATGCCTCTTTTCAAGGGTTTATTGAAGAAAATCAGTGTCAACCCCCCCCACCACCACCAAAAGTGAATACTCATGGAGAGCCAGCAAACAGTTCACACTACACTAGGTTTCCTCCATTGCTCCCTGGGTCGCCTAGTGGGTGACGCTGAGCAATAAAATGGAACTGAATGAACAGATTAAGACCTCATTGTTGCCAAGTAGACAAGTGCCCTCATGAAGAGATTAGGGCACCACTGGAGTGGCTGGGAACAGACAGAACTGCACCAGTTGACAATGGAGAAGAGAGTGTGTGTGAGATCCGGTTTGGAGCCATGGGGCATTCGGATGTCCCATGCCCACAAGATCTACTCTATAAGCAGCATTTTCAGCACTGTCCCACTTTTGGGCCATAGGACTTCTCGCCGCTTCCTGGAGGGTCTGGATTCTAGAAGTCAGGGGACAAGCCTACACCTCCGAAGAACAAAGGCATCCTCACAGAGTCTAAAGAAGCACATATATTTTCACAGAAGGGACAAGCCTAACATTGGCTGTACATGTTTCTCAACACTTGGCTCGGAAGTGTTTGGGGACCAGGGCACATTCTGTGTGGTCAAACAGTAATGGAACGTTGACCAGTATAACTTATTTTTGTGTCCCTTTTTCCGACAGCAGATTCCATACTTAGGAGATGCAGAAATCTCAATGTTGTTGAGAGTCAGGAGAAGCAAGATCAGAAACGGAGCAGTTCAAAGAGGTTGTGGCTCAAGATGGCTTAGATCAGAGACTCATCTTCATAATCCTTTTATTTATTTACTGTGGTGGTAGAGATGGAAACTGAGGCCTCACACATGTGAGCTAGGTACTTATTCCCTGGACTAGGGTCCAGTTCCTTCATCTGGGACTCTGGACTCTTGAATTTCAGCTCTGCTGCTTGCTCTGTGTAATGTTAAGGGTGCCTCAGCTTCTTTCTTTTCAAACTGATGCTTTAATTATAGCAGCAGGCTTGCATTTGAGCCTAACATGTACCTGGATCTGCATTGTTTGTCTTGATCTTCTGAATTCCAGATAGAACCTAAGCTCTTAAGAACAGAGGAGCTCACTGGGCTGTCCAGAGTAACACACACACACACACACACACACACACACACACACACACACACACATCTTCAATGCTGAGACCAACCCCCCACTCTATTCTCAGAACCAGATGACTGCAAAGCTGTTTGATGGCTTTTGAATTTACAGAATCCCCCCCACACCTTCTGCCCCCAACTCTTTTGAGCATCTCAAGCCAGATGAATTCTCCACATCAGCAGAATTTTACATATGTTATGCAAAAGCACATCACTGAAACACAGAGCAAAAGACATAAATAATGCAAATTGAGCATCCATCTTAACCCCAGCCAGATGAGGCGGGGTGGGGCTACAATTAGCTAGGGAGACCTGACAATGGTTATTGTGGCGACATAATCTATGGGAGGTGTCCAGTTACAACCAGCACATTTGCAAGGCAGAAATATAGAGCCTGATAAAAGGACAGGACAAAGAAAAAATGTGAGGGGCCAGCAAACACGGTAGGCAGACAGATAAACAGAAGCCCCTGAGATGGACAGGCAGGGGATGTGCACACAAGGGAAGGCCAGCTTTGGCTTTGAGTGAGGGCAGAAAATGACAGTGTTGCCCTTGAAATCCCTGCCGTGGGGTCATGATCAAGCTGTTGATTCTGTTTCAGTCTAAATTACAAAGGACTGCAATTATATGTGGAAAATTGTCCGGCCGTGTCCCTGAGCAGATGGGAAGGCCGTGGTGGCAGATGCCATGAAGTTAGCAAGCAGCTAGCCCTTCCCTTCTTGGCGTGGGTAGAGGCTGCCTGGGTACCAAAGCCAGCATCATCAAGAACAGAAGAGCCACTTTAAAAGCAGCCTGTTGTCTGCAGACTTAAGACTCAAGTCATTAATTGCTTTAAATTCTTGGTACCTGGGTTGAAGTAGGTGTGTGTGTGTGTGTGTGTGTGTGTGTGCGCGCGCGCGCATGTATTTGTATCTGTGTGTATGTTTGTGTGTGTGTGTGTTGGGGGGGTTGGTTCTTCTCATCACTTGCTGCCCATTCTGGAAACCCTGGATTATGCCATCATGTTGATAGTTTGCACTTGGACAACAGGAAGAAGTATCAATCTGGCTATCTGGAGATGGATGCCAGCTTCCTTCCTTTTGTGTTGCACTGGCCAGAGTTAGCTGACATCACAGTTACAATGCTCCATGGCACGGTTACACTGGAGAGGCACACAGAGAAGAAACAAAGTGGCCTGGAGAGAATGGTCCTCACCAAATGGCATGGGGGGAGGGCGGGCGAGGCAGGGAGCAGAGGCAGCATGGTCAGAGCAGTAGCTGCTGAAGAAGCATCCAGAGCTCCCAACAAGTTTGTTGGTTTGGAGGCTTGGGATCCCAAGGGAATCATAACCCAGCCGAGTGAACCATGAGTGAACCACGAGTGAACACAACATCATCGTAGTGATCACTAAGTTTAGTGGTGGCTATTGACAATACGGGTTCTGATCATGAACACAAGCAAATTGAAAGCTAATGCTTACCGTGTATCCTGTGTTAAGTACTCATAGGAAGCTGTGCATTCAGACACACGCTGCTGCTAGATTTGCTTCAGTGGTAAAAGGGGCTGTGGTACATAGGAAGGTGTACCACCAAGGCCACTGGGGTAGATTACGACCTATGTGGCCACCACTCTCCACTCTTTCCAGGAGCTGCCTCTACTGTGCTTTTGCAGCTCTTGGCCAGCTCAGTGACTTACTTGGCAGTGTCCTCATTCTGTGACCAGATCTTAAGATACTCCTATACTCTGCTCCTACTCTGGGAACCCTGCTGGGTGCATAAGCCTGGTCTGCCTTGCTAGAGAATGAGAGGCCATGTGGAACAGATATGCCAATGTCTCAATGAAGGCCATTCTCTCCAACCAGTGCCTATGGCCTCATGAGAGAATCTAGACCAGTAGGCCTTAACCTTCTTAATGCTGTTTCTTTAATACAGTTCCTCATACTGTGGTGACCCCCCAACCATAAAATTATGTTTGTTACTACTTCACAGCTGTAATTTTGCTACTGCTATAAGTTGTAATATAAGTGGGTTTTTGTTTGTTTATTTTTGTTTTGGAGGTGGAGGTTTGCCAAAGGGGTATAACCCACAGGTTGAGAACCTATGGTTTAGACATACTCAGATGAGCTTGGCCCACCCACATTGGCAGAACCTCTAATGAATTTGCTGTCCAGGAAACAATGAACCTGAACATATTTTTAAGCTACCAAGGCTTGGGATAGTTGTCAATTGAAAGGACCCCAGCTGCTCACTCTTGTTTCTTTCCCATACACATATACACAGAAGACATCAAAGTGCATTCCGCGAGGTCTGGCTTTTGGGGGCTCTATATGAGAGTCCACCTTGTTCTGACTTCGGAAGAAAGGGAATCTTGGGACTTAGGTAGGATGACCACAGGATAGGATAGAGGAAGAATAATTTGGGGGTGTTCTGAGGAGCATAGTAGAGTGCAGCCAGAGGTCTTAGGGAGCAATAGATGGTCTATCAAATTGTGTTCACTTTCCAGTTGATTCCCATGGTTCCTCAATTCTTCTGTGCATTCGGGAATCACATAGGCCCCCCTTTATTTGTACATGTCACTCAAACTGTCTGACAATTAGAATGACTGAGATGCAGATCAATTAAATAAATGGTTACCATGGCTCTGGGGCTGGAAGCCACAAGTTTCTATCATGGGGAAAGCTCAGTGAAGAAGAGATTCTTGGAATGAGGTCAGGTCACCCATGAGCAATCAAGACAGCACTCTACATCAGCCAGTGTAGAATTATTTCCCAAGCACCAACACAGATATCAGCAGCTTGTTTGGCCATCTTGAGTCACCTCAGACAAAGCTGTCCTAATGATGTACATTGTCATGTGTGGCCCTGTCCATGCTGCAGCCTGTGCACTCAGAGCCCAGGGACGCAGGACATTGACTATTTTGAGTGTGCTGAGCACACAGAACAAGTTATACCCCACAAGCCACCCCCTTAGGGAACAGAAGAGAATTATAGTGTCAACTTTAAAGCTCATTCATGTCCTCTGGTCTAGATTCTGGGTGAGGAAAAACCTGAGTGGTCACAATCCCTTTCCTTCAAAATGATGACTCTTCAGAAGAGTGTAATGGAGAATTGAGGTGACCCTGGGGATTCCATCTAAAGTAGGAATTGGTTCCTGGAGGAGAGCAGATGGGAGGGGCCTGAGAGCAGAGCGACATTGTGTCCTAAGGGCCTTGGAGCTTGTTATGCCCAAACAAGTGACAGGCTTCCTTTGTTATCAGTGATTTCATCACTTTCTCTGATGGAGGAAAGAGAACACAGCCCCTCTTTTCACAAACCTTGCCCGGAGATTTTCTAAAGCTCTTTTGTAGTCCTAAGACCTGGTTTCTGTAGGATCTTTCCCCAAACTCGAAGAAATGTGGGACCATGGCAGGATTCTGACCATCCCTGCTGGGGGCACAGGTGAAGGATTGATAAGTGAATGAACAAGGGTTTCCTTTGCAAGTATGCTTAGTAAAGAGAAAAGAAAATAAAATTCGAGGTCATAATACTTTGAGTTCAGATTCAATATTGTTGACTATAAGTCATTGACTTTCCTATACATTCCAGTTTCTCGTGTATAAGTGAACAACAAGAAACCCATGTTGTGGCCTTGCCATCAGCTAAAGCGCTCCTTCCAATACAACACCCTGCCATGCTCTCTACCTCGCTACTTCCCCTCTACTCCCCTCATTTCTTTCATCTCATCTTCTGTTTTAATTTGATATTAATTGTATCTGTATCTGTACAAGTCTATGACTATAGTAAACACGTTAACATCACCACTTAGAAATAGCCTTTTCTTTTTCTTCAGTATGGATAGGGACCTGTGCACACCAGGCAAGCATTCTAGCATAATGACTGCCCCAGCCAGACACTTTCTTCCCTTGGGTTTGAAGCACTAGCTTGTGTTTTACCATCTAACTCATGCCCCAGTAGGTCATCATAGGCACAATCTGGCTGAGCACAATCTTCCACTGTTCTCTTTCAGACATAACTGCCCTGCATTAAGGGAAAGGACCTATTTGGAGCGGGTCCATGAAGGAACAGAGCATATTAATGCAGTGGGTGCCTTGGGCCTGTCTTCTGTCTCAGAAGGTATGCTAGCACTTACAACGCACTAGGCTGAGCACAGAGCTCCAGTGAACCTGATTATTGGTCGTGGGTTGTAGATGAAAAAACAGGCTGGGAGATGTTAGAAGAGATGAAAGAGAGGCAGCATCATCGTGCCACCTTCCTGGGACCTACCCCTTCCTACTTTTGGGTACAACACACTTGGGGTCTACTTCCAAATCCAGTGAGTCTAATTGGTTTCAGCCATCACTGATCATACTTTAGAAAGTACACGCTTTGGTTACCCTGGATCTCAGCCCATCAGCACAGAGCATCCACCTTGTCAATCATACCGAAGCCACCAATTCTTCCTCTTTCCTCTCTGGTTCCTTAAAAGGGAGATGATAGCCCTTATTGCTGCCTGCAGCCACTCTGCAGCCCCAAAGGGCATCACGGACTTAGTGTCATGGAAGGAGAGCCATCAGAATGGGGAGAAAAGCCACTGGCCTCATGCTGGATCACAAGCAGAGCACTCTGGCCTGTTAAGTTAAATAAGTGTTAATTTGGGTAGGTACTGTGATACTTCAGACAACATGTCTGTTAACTGCAATGGCTATGTGTGGGTGGTGTATACAGTGCGGATACCTTGGGCGAGGGGATAACTCATCTCCTGGATGGGATGGAGTGAGAAGGTGGGAGATTTCATGACATTACAGAGAATGGTATACATTTTAAAACGCTGAAGTCTTTATAGAATTTTCCACTCATTATATTTGGGCTGGCATAGGCTATAGGTGGCAGAAACCATAGACCTGAGTTTGAGGGTTTAAGAGAACCTCTCCTTGAATGGCTTGGGTCAAGGGAGGCTTTACAGAGAATTCAGCTTCATCAGGGAGCAGAGACGTACCCAGACACCCCTGATGCTACTCAGCACTGATGTATTGAACATGAAAAAATGCTAAACTCCTCTGCTTGCAATCTAATTTATACAAGCTTAGAAAGAACACTGGATTTATCAAAGCTTGAGTTGCAAAATATTAAAAAATAAATCACAGCTAGTAAAATTATAGCGCTACCAAGAGATGCATTTGGAAAGACAGTTAGCAGAGTAAATCTGAGGCACATCCATCAAGCTTGGAAATCATGGAGAAGGCCCATTCACATGGGCTTCCTTTCAGGCACCCCAAGAGGATCTTATAATTTAAGGCAGGGAACAGCCGAATCCTGATAATTAGCAATGAGATCCTGGGGAATTTTAATAAAAATGTTTAAGAAGCTAAAACAAAATGGCAGCCCAACTAACTGAGACCTTGGGAATTGTTTTAAGTCCTTCCTTCTTCCGGGCCTTGCTATCCTGAGTACAATAGGGGACAGAATTAGGTCCTACCCTCCTCCTGAGTATACTGTGCAGGGTCTGAGAGAGTTCTTGATCTCACTTGCTTCCTGAACTGCATTGAAGTTTTTAGACCTAGATACTAAGAGTTTTTTACTCACACCTGGGGCTTGGGTGGCTCTAACAATAGAGAACTTTCTTATTTTCTTAAGTCTCCTTGGATGCCTATACATGAGAATTCCCGGACTCCATTGGGAGGCTATGCACTGGCCCAGACTGAGCCTCAACACACGTTCAGTCCTCCTAAGTTAGGACTGGTTTATTTATGCCTCAAGTCTTCCAACATCTAAGAAGCCCTTTAGTCCCTGGGCTGATCCATCCCACTGACATGTAATGTCACACTCAGCTCTGGGTCACGGCACTGGATGCTTCTCTGGGACCTAGGACATGGCACTTCTCTCTTCCAAGTGTTGCTCACTTCATGAGAAAGATTGAACCTAACTCATTTGTGCATGTACATTTTTCCAAAACACGTAACTACGGTGTCACGATTTAGAAGACTGTACTCAGACTGTCTGTGTTGAATGATGAAGGCTTTATGTTTTCAGTCTGTCACAGAACGAGACCCAGGTTCCCACAGCACCTCCCACCATGTGTGACAGGTACCTGCTGATCAGCCTTGGATGTCATGACAGTGTCAAATTGCAAAACTCATCAACCAGCAAGAAACGGTTCCCATCCACAGCAAGGAGTGACGTTGTACTTGTACCAGGGCCTCTTGGAGAGTTAGAAGCACCAGCATCATTTGGTAACTTGGTTCAAATGCAAATTCTCAGGCCCTACACATAACTAAAGGAATCAGAAGCTTGGAAGCTGAGCCCTAGCAGTCTGAACCTCTACTGGACTTCTAGCATCCCGAGGAGTCTGCCATATTGGAAGACTGCTTTTACACAGCTGGGCGAGGAGAAGAGCTGACATCGGGTCTACAAAGATTCTTCTGTTAGAGCTCTAGATACCAGTCAAAGAAGAAGGTTACATCTGTCATAAGAACCCATTGACTCTTTCTTTAAACTTTAAACTGTATTAGTCTTGAAATCAATGCACAGTGCCCACAGAAATTCATGTATATGCTCATCTTGACCAAGCCCACAATTTGGATTTTCAAAATTAGTTCTTAACAGATCTAAGAGTGAGCGACCGCTTTAGAGGCACCCCTTGCCATGTTCCCTTTTCCCCTCTGTCAGACACTGGGGGAGGGGAGTGCCAAGGGTGACCTGGTTCAAGTCTTGGCTCGCTCTCTTTAAGTCTCAACTCTCTGTAGATAGAAATAGCAATGAAGTTAACCTCACAGACATTTTCAAAGACCAAGCAGATGGAGAACAGAAAGCATGTCACATAATAGCCATCATTTTTATAGTTTGTCCTCATAAAACACTGGGCACTCCTTGATCAGCTCAATAATACTTTCTTGACACGATCACCCGAAGTCAGAAACCGAGACTCTAATGGAGATGCTTAATGGAGAACTTTCCCTGCTGAGATAAGCTATATCACACTCCATGTGCTGGTTTTGAAGGAAACAATGACTTTTTCACTCAAGTATGTATCATCCTTGGAAGTATGGCAATTGATGGCAATATGACCACAAAACCCAAAAGCACAAGTCATAAACATGTGTCCAGCTCTGCACAGAGGGACATAGTAAGCAAGACTCCAACACCGCTCCTGCCAGTTTTCCCCTACCCAGGAGAAGCCCTTTGGAATTTTAGAACTCTGAACAGGTCATGTACATTCTGTCTCTCAGCCTTCCGTTCCCATCTTCCTGTCTACTTATGTTAAATTGTCTTAATATTTAAGAGCTTTTCAGGAAATTCAGTTTTAAAAAGACAGCAGGGCAGCACTGAGTTGGCAAACACCCTGCATTTCAGAGGTGATACTAACCAAAGAAATACACTATTATCTTTGCAATTTCCAGTTGTCCCTGGAAGCACTTTGCTGCAGAGACCAGTGCCAGCTATTAAGTAGAGAAGCTCATTTTGATGCCAGAATTAGCTGAAATTAAGATCCTTTGACATCTTCCTACAGAAAAAAGTCAGTTTTAGTACAGACAATCCAGAATTTAATAGATTGTGACAGGTTATAAAATTCTATGCATTTGAAAGCAAAGCTTTGCCAGTGCAATAATGTGTTTCTAATTTACACATAATAGGTCTGTGGAGCTGTGACTAGAAGGACATTAAAGTGACGAGGAAATTCTAGCTATGGACACCTTATGCGGCGATCTCAGAGATTATGATTAGAGCAGTCATTTCCCTGAATACCTCGTGTAGCTAAAGCCAGAAGGAATGGCTCTGAGACAAAGAAATGGCCAGAGAGCAATAGACTTCAGGATAGAGAGTAAGCAAAACATTCTAGAGAAATCTGCTCATCCTAGAGAGGGGAGATATAACGGATCTGTTGCTCCCAGGGCCATATTGGTGCCTTGCCACCAAGGAGGGACAATAGTCAATGATGTGAATGGCAAGAACAGCAGGATTATTTTTGTGACTAAAACTCTTCTCCTACGAAGAGGGGCAATATTTTGCTTTCTCTCCATTCATTGTCTTCCCAAGGCACCCTTGGCAGTCCTTGTGAAGAATACAATACAGGGGACTGGAGAGATGGGTTGGAGGTTAAGAGCTCCAGTCCCAGCAACCACATAGTGACTCACAGCCATCTAGAATGAGATCTGGCGCCCTCTTCTGGCCTTTAGTCCAAACACTGTATACATAATAATAATAAAAAAACTTTAAAAACAAAACAATACAAAATGGTGTCACCAGATACTTTCCCTATTTAAAGCAGTCTTGTTGATGTGTCCCTTAAAATGTACAGGCGAAGACAAGAAATTTAGTGTGTTGTGTATCACCTGGTACAAAACTGGATAGTCATTCTCACACCACAAATGAATTCAGAGATCCAAACACACCTCAAAAGCAAAGGACACTTCCAGCAGAAGACATACAGGCCACTTTAGTGCCAAGTAGTATTTTCCTGTTTTTTTAGGGAATCAGTTTCTCAAACGTGTAGTTGATATAATCTAGAACCGCATATTCTGACCTGGGGTAGATGGAGGGGGAGGGGGCAAGGCTAGGCTGCATTTAACATGTAGGTAGCTAATAAATGTTGACCTCCCCAAAAGATTTATTGCTTTTACTATATTTGAGCACCCTCTATGTTTCAGGCTGCTGCCTTATTTAAGCTCTGGATTCTCTGGTCTGCTGGGATTATTTGCATAATACATAAAGTATACACACACACACACACACACACACACACACACACACACACACACACACACACACACACACACACACACCAGATTTCAAAAGAATCAGTTGTATGGATCCTTTCTTGGCAAGTTCAACAGGCACAGGCTTGGTTGCAGACACACTTCTGTCTTCCTCTTCTGGATATAGTCAGGATATGATATGAAAGAGCTCATGCCTAGAGCCAAAAGTCCAGAGAGAACTCTGCTTAGGCTTCCAGAGAGCCCTGCTCCCTGTGGATTGCAATGTGGCTCACAGGCCACTATGATCTCTTCCAGAGCAGACTTACACACCAGGCAAGTTCGCTAACTTCCTTGCAGAGGCTCTCATCCGGAGGCTCAGAGTCAGGAGGAATCTTAAGAGTTATGTGACCTTGTCTTCAGCCCTTCCCCATCTAACATCTGTGTCTCTTAAAGAACCAAATGTAGCGATCAAAAACGCACTGGTCTGCAATAGATGAGAAAGGCCTGGCTCAACTGTATGCAGCGAGTTTACAATAAGAATCCGTAGACAAAGATGCGGCCTGTCTGCCAGGTCCAAGTGGCCCAGCCACAGTGTGTGACTTAAGTTCCAGACACACTGGATAGACCATGGCTTCACTGCCACAATAACAGCCTATGTTCTTCAGTGCACATGTGTGTCTTGCTGCCTTTTTTTCCCTGTAACACTTACTTATTGAAAGTGCCTACGCATCTCATGTGGTTTCTGAAATCTCCACTCCAAAGCCATTATTCCTAAAAAAATGCAGCATCTTATTTTGTGTGCTCTGTGAGCTGAATTATTCATAGCACAGAGCTATCACCCTCAAAGTATAGGAACTGATGAAGTGCAATGCCTTATACAGCTTCTTATGTAAGAAACAGGAGACTGAAAAGATGTCAACTTTCCCAACAGAATTTGGTCGACAGTTTTAAAACTCATAAAAACGTAATACGCGCACCCTTTGACTGTGCAATTCGCTTCTAGGAAGTTATCTCAAAGACATGAATATTAGCTAATATCAAACATCATTTGTTACAATAATTAACATTATAAATAACACCTTATATCAGGGGCTGGAGAGATGGCTCGGAGTTCGTACTGCGTTTCCAGGGAACCCAGGTTTGTTTCCTAACACTCAATGTCAGGCAGCTCATGACTGCTTACAACTCTAGCTGATGGAGATCTGAAGCCCTTTTCTGGCCTCTGAGAGCATATACACATCCATGTTTATAGACAGATACAGACACATATACACACAAATAAATAATAAATCTCTTAAAGTATCACACGAATGACTTAATGCAATCATTCTTTATTTTTAACTTCTGACACAGCTCAAGGTAGAAGGCTTAGCTTCCACATGTGACGTAAGGACCCCAACTCACTCTGTCTTGTAGTTCCACTCTTTGAACATCAAAATCTTCCTGTGGACTCCTTGCTTCCATATAACTAATGAGTGAAGAGAGGCAGCACAAAGAAATGACTGAATTCACTACGGATGTAGCTCACACACCTATAACTACATTTTCACGGGGCCAGAAGCCGTGTAGCCATAGAAACTGCCAAGGATGCTTTGAAGCATTATCTTCAACTTTGCTTATTTATGGCTTTTTCGCAGATTGTCCGAATAGAGTATATGCATTCATAAACATGACACCTTTGCAGCCATTAAAAGGGAAGTACTTTCCCCTGCCAGCTAGCTTTTATAGGCTAGAGAGTACTACCCAGGCTGCTAGGGAATAAGTCATCAACGCTCCTGCCCAGATGTGAAACTTCTAAGCTAAGGTCAGCCTGCCAGGCAAGATGTGTAATAGTGGCATTCCTACTATGGGGGTGGCCATGTGCTCTCTAACTGGATTTGAAACACCCTCCACAAGAGGGAGTCCATGCCCAGAAACCTGATCAGAAACCTGTCACAGAAGATCATAGGCCTTCGGGGAACTATATTTAGCTAAGCTGACATAATATCATCCTGCCCTCTGTTTATGTTTATATCCACAAACAAATGACACTCTCAGGATCAATCAGAGAAACTCCCCTTCCCAGTGAACGGCAATGGATGCAGAGATTTTCGGCCGCAGAGATGAATGGTCAGATCCTAAGCAAGCCGTCTATATCGTTTCCTCTCAAGTTTATGGAGCATTGTGGAGAGGTAAGAAAGACTGTGAGAGCGTTAATATAGGGAGAAGCGCCGTGAAACGCCACCTTCTGGCAAGACATTGCTATTGCAGTCACAGGTTCCCAGCAGCACAGTTCCTGTGCAGGCCCTAAGTGAGGATGGAGCAGGCCACAGTCAGGTGTGAGGTAGAGAATGGTTGACTTCCCCAGAAGTGGGAGAAGTGGTATCCACCAAAAGATTTATTGCTTTTACTATATTTGAGCACCCTCTATGTTTCAGGCATTTCCTAGGTACCCTGTGAGCTCGGCCAAGGATCATCTTTATCCTGTGTTTTTATATATCCTCAAGTTAATTTCAATAATCTTTTTGTTGTATCTAGTACATCCCAAGTATCATTTCAATATATAGTCAATACAAGTTAAAATACTAAAATATAAATTTGATCTTTTATACTTCTCTCTATGTGATGCCATTAGAGTCTGCATGCATTTCTCAAGACGGTATCATTTGAACCAGCCACATACTAAGTATTCAGTAGCGGCTTGTAGCCAGTGGATGATGATTGGGCAGCAAATATCTTAGAGTATGAGAAGGTGCCTAGTGTAGGTGAGGCAGCGGTGTGGAGGAGATCTCAGGAGACAGATGTGGTGTGTCAAAACCTCATGAATGAAGTCCTTTGGGGCCTGACCTTGAGAAATATTATTGAGATCAGTATCCACATTACTTGCCATGGTCATTTCTATGTTGACCACCAGGGGTCTGTAGAGAGAAAGAGATGGACCTGAAAGGAAATTACAGCAGCAGAGGCCTGAAGGACATATTTACAAGTACAGATGCTTCTCAGTTTATGATGGGACTATGTCTCCACCCAAACCACAGACTGAAAATACTGTGAGTCAAAAGCACAATTAACAAGCGAAGTTTTGGAATATCATTAGTGAGGTAAGATCCCCCAACATGGGGCATGTTTTATTAGAAAGGCTACACCGTTCATAGGATGTACTTGGGGCTGCTGTACCACAACCAGAATACAGGCCCGTGGTCTCAGTACTTTACTTCAGACTTTGTAAAGTCAAACCACTGTATGCTGAAGAAGTCTTATTTGGGGTGGAGATCGAAATGAATGCTTGTCGGACTCCTAGGAGAATGGAGGAAGGCATGGCAAGAAGGCACATTTGGGTCAAGTTCAGAAGTGCCCTGAACTCCTCCTGAGATGTAGGAAGAGGAACAAGTAGTATCTGGGGCAGAGATCCCCAGTGTTTATTAGATGTGACCTCAGTTTGTAATAAGAACTAGTAAGATACACATTTCGCAGATAAGGATAGAGACAAGGAGATATTCTGGCATGTGACAAACATGGATTCCAGATCCGGTGTCTCTGGTTCCTATAGCTGCCTTTTAAAACACAAAGACTACATATTTTGCAACCAGACAGCTCTGGCTTCATCTTCCGGGATATACATTCACTCACTGGAGGGAGGAAGGCCCGGGCTAGAAGTTCTCTGCGTCTCAGCTTGTCCCTTCCATGAGATCAGAGCCTGCCTGCCTCTCTGAAGTGTCACTGCATGAGTGAAATGGCCCTAAGCACAGAAATGGGAAATATGCCACCTAGTAGAGATCAGTTGTGGTAGATGCCGGCTGCCCTGAGGCGGAGGGGAATGAGTAGATTCACACTTACCAAGAGGTGTTTTGAAAATACCAGCCTTCCTTGGGTAATCTGTCAGGATGGGTTTGAGATCTGTTAGAAAGCCCTGTAATATTCCAGAGACTGGCAGGGACAATGGTCAGAATGATCATACAATTTTAGAAGCAGAACAGGCATCGTGGCCAAATCTTCCAACTGCCCCCATTTTATAGGAAAAAAAGGCATGTAGATATAAATGATGTGTTTCAGACTAAATCTTGGCACTGGGTCTTTTAATTTCCTCATTCACTGACTTTTCCACAATTAACAAATTAAAAATCTTGGAGCCATAAATATTTGGGCTGGAACTCAATTCAATTAAAACAAGCATACATGTGTACACCCCCCCACACACACACACCTGTTTTGTGCAAATAATGCACGTCCCATTTCACAACATCTCCCACAAACAGTGGTCTCATTTTTTCTTGACCACAGCAACTTTCTCCGCCACCACAAGAAGGACGGCAGATGGAAATAATTTTCACTATTAGGGTAAATTGATATAAAGGGAATGGGGCTCATCTCTGACTTCGAAGTTTATTTTAATTGTTTAACATTAACAAAATGTTAGCACAGATACTGAACTAAAAATCTGTCTCCCCAATAGATTTTTATGGGGACAGCATAACAAACGTGTCATTATTTAGATTCTAAAAGTTAGGGTCCACTTGAAGTACACCAAAAGGAAGACTTTGCTCTGCAATAAATGGCAAACAGTGTGCTTTCTATTGTTCTGCATGTCTATTTTTGCTAAGCAAGCACACTTTTACCTGTGCAACCAGCGCATCTCAGATGGCCTCCCCCGTCTACCTTGCGCCACCAGAGGGCGCACAGAACACCAGCTGTTGTAAAAGAAAACAGACACTAGGTGGCACCACTCAGTCATTTTCCTTCAGTCTGGTTTTAATTCAGTTTTTCATCCCTTTGTTTAGTAGTGAAGTTAGTGGGTTGGTTTTAGCTGTGTAAAACACGTTTCTATTTTCCTAGCCTCTGACTAATATGTCTGGCTTCCATGGTTTTCTTTTCTGGAAGCGTGATGCGAGAGGGAAGCCATTATTGTCTTAACATACCTTCCCCAGAACATGAAGATGAGTTAGCATGCTTATGTTTTGAGGGACATTCAAGCATATTTCATTTCCCTTTTTGGTCTTTCAGAGGCTTATATTATTTAGAATTTTCTGGAATTTTCATTTTAAGTAACAGGATTCTAAATTCTACAGAAACTACAAACTCTGTCAGAAGCAAAAGAGAGCAGGCCTTGTTAGGAGAGCCAGGGATTATTGGCTCCTGGGTTGAATTGTGTGGAGCAGAGTTTGTCTAGTACATCTCTGAATTATTCACTGCCTGGTGTCTGGTACCTCTCAGTATCCTTAAAGATGTCTTCCCATTTTGAAATTCCATGAGGCCACTAATAAGCATAGCCTTTCCTAAACACAGTTCTTGAGGGTGTCTAGTAACTAATGCCATTTACAAGTCTAGATAGTTCTCAGGAGCATAGCACACGAAAGTGACAAAGGCAGCTAGTTCTTCAATCCATCTTCCATGACTAAAATGCTTCTGAGAATAGTCTGAACAAGGGAGAGATTTGTTCCATCCTTTCCTGCCTGAGAGATGCTAATCCGCTAATTAGCAGAGAGGAAGTGTCTTAATGTTAAAGGTGGTAATGGATATGCCGAGAGATACACAGCCAGGCACTGGTGCTTCACAACTGCAGAGGAGTTACCAGTTGTCTGATGTTGGAGTGTGAAGACAAGTGAGGAATAGTTGCAGAATGCAATGGGATGATTCCTTGATCTGATTCCAGACTGAATTTTACCCAGTTAAGTCACCATGAGGAGGGGGATTGAATTTTTTTTTTTTTTTCCAGAATCCTCCAAGTTGATATACAGAAGAGCTGAGAGCTAGGGAGAGATATTTCACATTCTTTGCTAGCTGACTGCAGATGTTAGGCTTAATGATCAAAGGTGCTGTACTTTCCATGAAGCAGCACACACCACACACACACACATACACATCATCCAAATATTATTAACCTTAACAATATCTAAAAAGTCACATTGGGCACAAACAGGAAACAAGACACCATCCTTGATGCCCCCTAGAGTTGGTGCATCTTTCCGTGTGTGTGTGTGTGTGTGTGTGTGTGTGTGTGTGTGTGTGTGTGTGTCTTTCAAATGCTAGTGATGGAAACGGAGGGTCTTTGCTAATCTCTTACAAACAAAGACAAAAAAAGGCACATGTTTTTATTACATTGACCAAGGTGACCAAGGCAGAGTGGCTACCTGACCCACTGAAAATCACTGCTAGGTGCAAATTTGAATAATTATGTAGCTAATATTATCAAACTGGGCTAGGAAGAACCATGGCACACTACCCTAAACTCTGCTGTACCTAGTGATGTGGGCAGCGCAGCACAGCTCTCTAGGGGCATGAGATGGACGGGCTATGGAGAAGGAGATAGAAGCTAAATGGTGGACCATTCAAAATTTGGTGAAACAGACATGGTGGGGGAGGCTGCCAAGGCCACTAAGGTACAAAATCTCACAATCTGATCTTGGCAAGTCCCTGTAGATTCAAGATGAAGCCCAAAGCAGCAGCACATAACGGTGTGCGAATCCCAGGAGGTGCTGACAGGGCTTCTCACTTAAACCAAGGACTTCCAAAGGTTGGTTGTTGCTGATGACCACTGAGGAATGTCTACGTGGGTAATACATAGTCTTTGCATCAAATTAGCTTAGGAAATGCTTTTAATTAATCTATTAAACACATACAATATTATATATATATATGTATATATATATATACCTTTAGTATGCTACAATTTTAATTACTTAAAAAGAGAAGCCATTATTAGTGCTTCCCAAACTTCTTTAACACGGCATTCTCAAACACAGGGGTTCGGAACCATTTAAAAAAAAAAAAATCATGGAATAGCTCAGAATGAGTCTTTTTGAGAAACACTTTTTGAAAGACGATACAACAAAATTTACTTGAATTGAATTCTATTTTAGCACTTTTCAGCATAAGGTTTTCAGGGAACAGAACTGACACAGAACTGAAGGATTCAGCATACCATCATGCTTGGTGAGGAAGAAGCGAATCCGGGAGAGCTAGGAGGATGTCCCCACCTTTGATGTTGATGGTTCACAATCATAAACATGATCTCAAAGGACTTAGAAGCCCTGCTCTTAGGTTATTGCTCTGTCTGTCATCCAGCTATGTTGAGTCACTCTGAAGGCCACACCCACAGGTCTCACCCACAGGGTCCCTCAGGCGGGGAGCACCTGGACCTACTTGGACTGTCCTATTGAGTAACCTTCTGTTGTGAGGACGGGAAGAACAAGCATGGCTCCCAGTGTCTATGGCAAAGACAGTGCCAATTGATATTACACAGTAAAATGCAATGAGATTAAACCAATAACATCTGCAATAAGGCATAATGAAGGTAAAATTATATCTCTGGCTTCCTCAACAGCTGTGAATCTATTTTTAATGATCCTCATTTTTGGCAGTCAGCTAACAACTTCTAAAATGTCCTAGAAATCGGATTGTTAAGCAGATGAGCACTGCAGTAGCTCAGGATGTCATTAATCAGCTGTGGGTCCATCTGCACAGGCTAGGTGGGGAGGCATGGGGAACTTTCCCCCTACTCAGTGCTGAGAACCCCACTCTCAGACTGTGGGCGACCTCACAGATGCTGAGAACATGAGGCAGGGACACCAGGAGAAGGGCCACTCTCTAGGAGGGCACTGAGCTATTGAACTGAGGGATGAGAGACTTCCTGCAGAAATGGAATTTGGCTTAGTGTCTCAGCTGCAGGGTTTCTCTAGCCAGTGGCCGGCAGGATCCAAGACTCCACTCAATCTTCCCATTCCAAACCCAGGGACATTTCCATGGCCCAGGGAGTCCTCTGCTGTGGGCATCGGTTACAGAGATGTGACACTTGGAACTACCCTTGCTCATTGTAACTGCCTATTCCTCTTCATTTGGGGCTGCTTTATAGAAACTGTGATGGGGGGCTGGGGGTGGGAAGAGACCGATCCCTTTCAGTGGTCATCTCACACTGTCCCTTCTACGTTTCGTGTGCCCCATAGGCATATACCTGGCTTCTCTAATCAAGTTCATTGTCTAGGAACCTCAGAAAGCCCCCGGCTAACTGACACTGGATGACTCCATAAAAGGCAGACATTCACATCTCAGATTCTCCCATCACCTGAGCTAGGACACATGTGTGAGGAGACAGATCTGGGTACCCTGTGCTGTTCCCTATGCTGATACCTTGCAGGGTGAGGAGACTCATGAGCAGAAGTATTGCCAATAGCTACCAAGACAAGCTCGGTAGAAGGAGCTAACCCCATAGCAAGGCCTGCTCTCAGCTGCAAAACCTGCTGGACAGGATTATAACTTTACCCCCAAGGACTGGGCTGTAGCGTGGGTTTAGACTGGAGGGAAAAGTGATCTCAGGATTGACAAAGGATTGGAAGACATGTGTGGACAACTCTATTCAGCAGGAACACCCCTTCCAGCTGCTGTGTGAGGAGAAATGTGAGACAGGAGAGGGGTGCTTCTTGAAGGTGCAAATCTTTTTAAAAATATATTAATCTAAGATTAATAAGGGATGCCAGATGAAGGTGCAAATCTCTCTTAAAATATATTAATCTAAGATTAATATTTTTTGGTATATAAACCAACACTCACGATACAGGTAACAGCTTATATAGGCACTTGAGAGATTGGATAACCTACGCAATGGACGGTGGGCGCCTAGCCAGTCTCTCAAGAGGTCAGGAATAAATGGGGCCCCTAAGATCTCAGCAGCCCTTCTTGAAAGGGGCTGGTCACTTTTTTTCCCAGGAGGCTGGGACCCTGGATAAATGTCTTTTGACCTTATCAGCTGACACCTGAATCAGCTTCTGGCCTCTGTTGTGCTGGAACATGAATCAAGCAGAGTGGTCGCAGAGACCAATGATCCTGTGCTCAGGTGGCAGAAGCAGGTGAGTTGAGTTTAAGGCCAACCTAAACTGTGTGGAGAAGCTATATCTCAGAAAGTATAATTAAGAAATGAAATAAAAGTGAATAGCTGAAATGACACTGAGCGTTCTTGGGAACTAAGGTATTCAGAGATGTGGGGAGACGGGAGGAAATGCGGCTCATGTGAAATGGAAAAAGGAAAGGTTGGAGCAGAAGGCGGGGAAGCCTCGGGTACAACGGGAAGGTTGACCCCACAGACTGACTGGGGTCTGGACTGTATACGAACTGTTGTATTTGGTTTCTGTCCCAGTCTTTCTGGCCTAGCCTCATGGCCCGGACTTGCACACCCACAAACTCACAGGACCCCCCCCCCCCAGTCCCACAGTCCCACAGAGACACACAGATGCTTACATTGTGTAGACTGATTGACCTGAGGGCCAGGCATATAACTTGCTAGCTCTCGCTCTTAATCTAACCCATGATTCTTACCCTGTTCAGCCATGAACAGAGCAGCAAGGTTGTCCTCTGCATCTGCTTCTCTGGTGTCTCTGTGGCATCTCTGCTCTGTTCTTTCTGTTCCCAGAGTTTTCTTAGTCTGGTAGCCCCACCCATACTTCCTGTCTGCATTTGGCCAATCAGCAATTTTTATTAAACTTGTAGGCAGGACAATTATTTACAATGTAACATCATAAATCCCCTACAACAAACTGCAGGAGGCCAGGAGGCTTGGCAATTAGTAAGAAGGACACCTGCGCAACCCCGTCTCTGCATACTGGACCAGGCTTGAATGGCACGCCAGGAAAGTGGTCAATCTCTCCTTCGGGCAGGCTGACATACATTGCCTAGCTTCTCTTCACTAGTGGGTCCCAGTACCAGACATCCCCATGTAAGTCAAAGGTTGCCATAAATTGTCTAGCGTGGCTAGTTAAAAGGTATTGGCCTCACAGAGCTAGCTGGGGTTGGAGGGACAGCCTTTATTGCCTAGGGACCTAACTCTCCATCAATATTCAAGCTGATGCTCATTGTCAAAGATTTAATACAGAGCCACAAAGGACAGAGCCACAAAGGACTTTGCCTCACATGTTCCGTCATTTGAGGTGAACTGGCCGCCTCATTTGAAAGGCTCTGAGGCTAGACTCAGGTTCATTGACACATCCTCCCAACAAGAACACACCTTCCAGTGTTTGCCCATGTGAGCAGGAATGTTGTCAAGAGAGATGAGGGGCTGAGGCACATGTGAATTCAAGGCCATTTGTATTCAGCAAATGACATCAAACCAGTGTGAGAAAGGAATAAAGGTCACTGGGTCCTGCTGCACCGAGCCAGGAGTGGAGATGCCTGCACTGTAAAAGAGCAAGTGGGGGTAATGGTATGGATGGAGGACAGTGCCTACACACAGACGCATGAGCTCATTAGGCTTTGGAGGCCTCAGTCAAGTTCATTTCTAATAACAGCTGTTGAGAGGAAGGAGGGTTAGGTCAAAGCAGAGGGCCAAGCTAAACTGCCTAGGAAGCTACAGGCTAGGAAACTGGAGGGTTCTAAAGATGAACCAAATTCTGACACTCAGCCACCAACAACCCTCCTAACTAAGGATCTGTATTTCGCTAGGTGCATGTTGTAATGCCAACAAATAATGAGGTATTTTCAAGGAAAAGTCAACACCAAAAGTCTTTGTTTCTTTCTGTGGCAATATCCCACAGTAGCAGCTTGGACTGTCTTGGCTAAGAGGCAGCACCGGTGACCACAGATGGCATGCAGTGACAGGGGACCGGCCGTGTAGAGGATTGGCAGGCTCAAGTATAACATTCCTTCTCACTGCAGACTGCAGGTTCACAATAAAGTTCATTCTCTGCAGAAGTCACTATTCTTACCCCAGCAAGGTTGTTCTCAGGACAGAGCCCAGACTTTCTCGCTTGTTCTCCATTTATAACTAAGGGATTTTTCTGGTTTCCAAGAACAGGATTATTGTCTGTTCCCCCATTGAATGACAAGAATTGCTCTTGATATTACTTCCCTACTTGTTGGCTGATGGATTTAGGAAGTGTTATAACTGGAGGAAAAAGAAAGCATTTGGATGTCAAATCCTTTGCTTTTTCCCCCGGACATGCCCTCCCAAATGGTTCAACTTAAGGATTCTTTGTGTTTGTGGAGGTTGGGGTGGAGGATAGAGGCTAGCTTTGGCTACTTTTCTTTAGGAGCCATCCACCTTGGTTTTAGAGATCAGATCTCTCATTGGACTTGGTCCATTTCCAGGCTGAGCCCCAGGAATCCCCACTCTCCGCTTCACCAGCGCTGGGATCACAGGTGCATGCTTACACACCTAGATTTTTACCTGGGTTCCAGGCACCAAATTTGATGCCTGAAGTTTGTGTGACAACAAATTTGTGGACTGAGCCATCTCCCCGGTCCTAAATAGAGAAATTCTTAACCTGTTTTCTCAAAATGATCTACATATAGAGCCTGAGGATTTGTGGTATATTTTCTGTCTTCACTACCTTTTACTTGAAATGCACCTCTTCTTTTAACTGTGATACCGGTAAGGAGCCATGGTGAATCCCAACTGTGGATCTGTCTTGGCAGAATCACCTGCACTGGTCACAGCTCTGATGTGGTGTGATACCCACCTGGTGGCTGGTTCTTGCTACGGAAGTAAATGTATTACTACATTATAAATTTGGTTTAAAAACAAGGTGGTAGCTGCATTCTAGCATAACTGATCCCCTTGGTAATTTCAGGGTTGTTCTATCAAATATATAATACTGACAGGAGGCCTCTGAAAGGAGCATAGGCCCCAGGTGAGGACCCTCACCTCAGCCTGATACACTTCTGATATCACCTTCTAAACCCATATATTTATTTCTACTCATTTTGTATTTCTTTATTTGAAAGCTTTTTCATATGATATATTTTGACATTGCCCCCCGCCTAATTAAGAAGCTACTTGCAACTGATAGCTGCTGGCAAAGAGGGGAAAATAAATATATTTTTAAAGTTGAAACAAAACTCAGATAGTGTAAAATCTACTACAGTGAACTGAACAGTTTGCAAATTTTAGCATGTAAAGGCCCTGTAACCATCACCAATGTCTAATATTTTAGCACCCAGAAGGAACTTTCTGTTGATAGCTACAACCACCTCTCTTCTCCTGGACCTGGTAACTGTGATCTGCTTCTTGTCTCTATAGAACTGCTGATGGTAGACATTGCCCACGATGGAATGATGTAATATGTGGCCTTTTGCTTGGATTCTTTCACTTAATGACTGTCACCAAGGCCCACCCTGGGGATCATGGACCAGAGCTTTGTTACCTTTCATGGATGCATAATGTTTCACATATGATGTGTAGACACGTTCCATGTGGCTTATCATGTATCCTTTTGATAAAGTCATTTTTCTGATTTCATTCCCCTTTTTGAAATGCAGAAATGCAGGTGAATTGTGGCTAACTGATTCCAGCTTCTCACCATGTCTGTGCCCCCTTTTCGTGTCTTGCTCTATTGTTTTGAATAAATCTTCGCTTACACTCAGTTATAAATGACTTGATATCAAAATTGCCCCATCAAGCTCCCAATCATATTTTCCAGTTCCATCTATTCATAGCTGTGGCACAATCTTGAGCTCTTATCTGACTTGGGTGGGTGTAGTAGATGCTTTAGAATAGAATACCTCCTCTCTGTCCAATTATCTTTTCATAATTATGGCAATCATTCAAACTATTCTGGGCCAGGCTTATCACAGAAGAGAGTACAGTCAACAGAAATCTTTCAATATGGTGCTGTGTACATCCTTGGAATCGATTCAAGGGCTATTCTAGAGTCTCAGTCCCACCATCCCAAAAGAGTTTTCATCTGTCATGTTAACATGTCAACACCTCCAAGAGTCTATTTCCATAAGCTTCAAAAAATAAGGAGGCGGAGACTGGCAGCCTGCCCTCAGGCAAAAGCCAGAAGCATCCCATCACGCTGCATGGTAATTCACTCAAGGGTTGAGCCTGCTTCTTTACCTGGGTTTTCACTCCTGCCTTTTGAAACAGCACCTGTTAACTACTACCCAAAACTGCTGGAGCCACAAGTAAGTATTTATTAGAGAAATTATAATGTAAAGACACATTCTTCATTGACCTACAACTTCCCATTCCCACTCACAGAGGAAGGGGTGAGTCTGGCTTCATCCCCTCACTGCTTGGGCACAGTACCACTGGGGTCCACTGGCTTCCACTCAATTCAGCCCTCCCTTCTCTCCCACACTGCCCATTGCACTGGTCACAAAGTCCAAGCCCACTATTGACCCCTGCATTACATCCACAGGCCTATGAGCCCCTTGAGCAGACTCCCTATGGAAAGACCCTAGATGCTTTTCTGTGAAGACAGAGTGGGAATGATGACTTTTAAAACTGATTTGCCACATCCCTGCTGCCCATCCTACCCACCCAGAGCAAGGAAGACAATGTCCAAGTTTCACAATTTCCCATCTACCTCATTTTACCGTCTCTGAATGCTAAGGGGCTGGACTGATGGCTGCCTCCCTTTTATGTTCTGCAAGCATCACCTTTCTGACAAACTTAGCAGACAAGTTTTAAGGGGACCTGTTCTGTTTCCACATGACCAAGGTGAGGAAGGCAGTATCCAGGCAGTGGGCTTCAGGGATCTGCTTCACATGCTTCCTGAAGCACAGACTGATTCTTTTAGGGGACAGAGAGAGCAGTTACATTTAATTTGCTTCTTTTGTTTGTTGGTCTGTCCAGACAGGAGGTGACCTGATCCTGTGGTCAATGGGTAGGTTGGATCTAAGCCAGAATTCCTAAGATTCTGCCTTATCTGCCTATCCTTGCCTCTGAAATGTTGTCCTATGAGATCAGGGCCTCTGGGACTATGCTCTTATACACTGTAAATGTTTGTCATTCCCCGTATCGGTTTAATAAAACACTAATTGGCCAATAGGAGATATAGGCGGGGCTACCAGACCAGGAGAATTCTGGGAGGAGGAAACACGGAGCAGCAGAAAGGCACTAGACAGATGCAGAGGAAGCAGGATGAGAATGCTGCACTGAGAAATGACACCAAGCCACGTGGCTAAATATAGATAAGGATTATGAGGTAATTTAAGTGTAAGAGTTAGTCAGTAATATGCTTGAACTACTGGCCCAGCATTTGCTATAATATTAGGCCTCTGAATTCATTAGGGAAGTGTCTGCTGGGTATTTGAGAATTTCTGGTAGGATAGAAACTTCTGACTACCATGAGCTGCCAGTGGGTCAAAGGAATCTGGGAAACTGTGGGAAACTGGGAGCATGCCCTTCTGACAGGCATCCCCTTTAGAGAATTCAGAGTCCAGCAGGGGGTGCAAGGTGCTATGAACACCCATCCTACTTTCTCTCCAGGAGACATTCTTGTCATCTCTCTCTCTCTCTCTCTCTCTCTCTCTCTCTCTCTCTCTCTCTCTCCCCCCCCCCCCCTTTGGGCTCAGGCTCCTCTTGACTGCAATTCACTCCTTTATTGTTTTGTTCTTGTTAGAATCTAGCCTGGCATTCTGGATCATCATCCCCTTTCTTTATCTTCCAGGCTTGACCGAAGCATCCTTAACTCATCTTTATGACTTAGAGAAACACAAGCAGGGATTCTACTGACAGTTTAGTGGTTTTGTGTATTTGTTTGGTTGTATTTTTTATGTTAATATATGCTTTCCCATGCTCAAAGACTCTCTGTTGCCGAGAAGTGATAAACACGTTGCCAGCTATCAGAGAAAGTTTGTCATTTGAGGGAGACCAGGAAACCCACTTCAGTTGTAAACGATCCTCTTCCCATTGATGGATGCTCCTATCTCAAATTCTACCTTCAAGTCATTTATTTTCAATCAGTTAGTACCATCCTTTTGCACTATAATACAGTGGACATGTCTAAGTATATTATATCTGTCGTTGACATTCTAGTGAGAACGATTTATTACCCTATTCTAAGGACAACCACGCGAGAGAAGGAAGAAGCTCTTCGCTTTGCACGTGTACGTGTGTGTGGTCTGTGAGCACGTGTCTGTGTGCGTACACGTGGAGTCCACAGGTTGGTACTGAGTATCTTCCTCAGTTACTCTCCACATTGTTTACTCCAAAGCTCACTGATTCAACTAGCAGAGAAAGCCAGATTTCCCTAAGGGGTCCACGTCTCTTCCTTTCCTGTGCTGGGAATCCAGGAGGGCTACCATGTTCCTCCCCAGTACTTACAGGGGTTCTGGAAATGTAAGCTAATCCTTGAGCAGCAAACACTTCCCGAACCCAGCCATCTCCTCAGGCCTGAAGGGAATATATAAGAACTAAGTTTCTGGATGATGGGCCTGGCATGGGAAAGACAGAAGGAAGTTTGCACATGTTGAGCTTTTAGGGAACCCTTTAGAGTATAAGGGAGAGGCAGAACAGTTTCCACACCCATGTCTTTTCTAGAATAACTCCAGAACAGAGATTCATGTGAGTGGTCCAGTAGTCTTCCTGGTTCCCTAGCTCACACAGTGAGCAAGGAATTCATTTCTTGCAGGAACACAGCTCTCTGATGAAGAGGCCTTGAAACCCGCTGTCGGAGGCCAGTAATATTGAAGAATTAGATCACTGCCAATCGGGCCCTGAGATTCTCAGAGTGAGCCAAGTGTATACATCAGCAGCAGCCATGAGTTCTGGACAAATCGAACATGACACGTATTCCTGAATCATCAATTTTACTAGACAATGACAAGCTTAAGATGTTAGTCTCAAATTAAAACACGCATGACTATATTGTGGACTGGAAAACAGCAATCACATGAGTTTTAACAAATTCTGAAGGAAATAAATAGGACTTCAGAAAGTGTGCACACAGATCTTAGTTATTGTCCAGGCATGGTCTTCACATCTGATCACCCTCAGAATCAACTCCAAGATTCCAAACAAAGCTTCAAAAAGCAGTTATTCTGGGATTCTGGCGCCTTTTCCAAGTGAGGTCTGGCACACAGATTGAAAAGGCATCTGGGGATCAGAACAGTAAAGGGACAGACCCAAGATCATGCAATTAATTTTCATCTGGGACCTTTAGCCACTGTCCCTTGCTGTACCTTGATGCAAGTTCAAGTAGAGGCTCCAATGTGAAGTTAGCCCTGCTCCCTACACAGCCTGAACCATGTACTCTTCCCAGTTACCACTGGACAGGAGCAGGTTCCTGAGGAGCCATGTGTTGCTCTGAAGACCTTAGTTCATGGGTCCCATCAGTGTACACACAAACACTTTTGGACAGGAGTACAAGACACAGCCAAGAGTAGTGTGATTCTGTGTTCCCAATGTGAATGCACATTTGCTTCCCAGTCCAGAATCATAAGCTGGGTCAGATGTAGGGTGTATTTTCCTTTCCAAACCATGGTCTCCTCCTTATTGCTAGACCATTGCCTGTACTTCTAAATTCTCACCCTGGGCCATTGACTCCAGCGTCTAGAAAGGATTGCTTCATGTTTCCATCACAGCCAAGTCAGGACTCTTTTGGAGATAACTGAGTGTGCATGTCATGCTGGGGTGAGAAGAACTAGGAGCTGTGCATATACATCAGACAAGGGGGGGGTCTCACAGCGGCATATGCAGCCAAGGTTTAGACATTAAGGTGTGATTTCGTCTGCAAGGTTTGTTATAGAAGTTGGCTACGAAAGTTTTATGATATGTGAATGTATGTGTAGTCAGCTGCACATATGTCTGAGGGTTATGGAGGTTAAAGGCAATGATAGGTGTCATTCTTCACTCTTGCTTACCTTGACTTTGAGAGAGGCTCTCCTGCTGGGGCCTGGAGTTCCTGGATTAGCCTATGCTGTCTGGTTAGTGAGACCCAGAGATAGACCTAATCCAGTTCAGGGATTACAAAGATGTGTCACAGATCTTTTACATGAATTTAGGGGTGAACACAGGTCCTCATGCTAATATAGAAAGCACTTTACAGTCTAAGGATTTCCATACTTCCACAAACATTGTTAGTAGGTGATGTGGGAATGTCTCTCTGTATGTTGTGAATATCAGTCTTTAAATAATGGAGCTGTTTTGGCCCATGACAGGCACCATAGGAAAAGTAGGCAAGGAATCAGAATAGGTAGGAAAGGAAGGGCAGAGTCAGACAGATCGAGCCAACCATCCAAGAAGAAGCATGTAAAGAGCACAGGTGAGCCACGGGCCACATGGTAGACAGAGTAATGAAAATGGGTTGAGTTAAGATGAAGGAGCTAGCTAGAAATGTACCTGAGCCATAGACCAAACAGTATGAACTTAATATAAGCATCTGAATCATTTTGGGGGGCCTGATAAGCTGCAGGTGGTTAAGGGGTCTGGGGTGGCAAGTCTGTGGGTCTGGACCTCTGGTTACCTGGGACCAGAAACCTTACTGCAACAAGTAGGTTTATTATTTGTTTTAGATAGCTTCTGTAACTCTCCAGGGCTGCTGTTAGCTATGGGACCCTCAGTTTTCCCACTTCTAGAAAAATCCCAATCTCAATAACACAGCTCATACAAGGGTAGCATCCTTTCCAGAGAAGGGTCATGTCCACTCTGTGCCCAAATGAGGCATCTGTGAGTAGAGGAGTGGGTAGCCTCCAGTTCTTCTGGGTCAGCTCCCAGGAGACATGGACCATGACTATATACAACCGAACACTAACAGAAAAGGCACTCAGTTTCTTCTTGGGGCTCAGTATTTAGATGTCAGGCGAAAGGTAGTGAGCAAGAGGACCCCAGAGAAATCAGGAGCAATGAATGAAATCCTCTTTATCTAACCACTGGCATTAATCTGCAAAGATTCTTCTCTCCCTCCTCCGTCCTTTTTTTTTTTTTTTCCTGGCAATGGCTACTGTAAAATATTTGTCAAAGAAGATGAAGCAGAGGTCCATGGGAAAGACATTGATTCCTTGTTGCTGAGAACAACTACCTGTGGTGACATATATTTAATATAACTAGCTTGAAATATCAGAAGACAGAACCATCTCCCAAGCCTTTTTGTTCTGTTTTTGAGAGAGGGTTTTCTGTGTAACAGTTCTGACTGCCCTGAAACTTACTTTGTAGACCAGGCCGTCCTCGAACTCACAAAGATCCTCCTGCCTCTGCCTCTTCCAGGACTAACCACGAAGCTGCAGCAGACAGTGGCCAGCACCTGAAAGACTGTGGAAACCTGGCATATGCCAGCCCTTCAGATGCAGTGGCTGGGGTGCTGTTCTAGCAGGATGTCTGCGACAGCTGTCTATCAGGGCTACTGCCTACTTATTTGGTCTGCTAGAACCTTTCTCTACTCCTGCCCATCCTCAGAACATGTGCTATGCTGGCATTTAGAAAACCCACAGAGATGAGGTGTTGCATGAATAAAGGAAACTCAGGGCCAGATCTCTGGGAAGGCTGAGATATCAGAGAGGAAACACCACAGTCTCACCCAGCTGTCTTCCAGCTTCCTCAGCCTTGCTCCTCCTGGCTTCTTCCTGCTCTATCTTTCTATGCCTGCCTTAAATACTTTCTTTGTTCAATTAAAAAGTGGCACCACCACTGCCTGCCTGGGTGCCTGGAATTCCTTCTGTGAACTAAGATGACCTCAAACTCAGATTGGATTAAGGGCATAGGTCACCACTCCTAGAATGTTCCTTGTGCTGGGATTAAAGGTATGAATTACCACTGTCTGATCCTCCTAGACTGTCTGTGGGTAGATCCCTCTAATATCTCCTACTGTTTTTTATTATATTTGAAAATATCCCCACAATTTGTCACAGTTTGCTAACCTGTATCTGTAGACCATGCATGCAGGAGGATGGCCATGTGAGGCACCGGTCAGATCCTACAGGGAGATTCTGAGTACTGTAGTCACACAGACTCAGTCCTGTATCCATCTCCATGTCATTCCTGGAAAAGTGCTTCATTCCTGCAAGGAGTCTTTATTTTTTAAAATTCAAGTAATTAAGAAGTCAAACAGCCATATGTGGCCTACAACATACAGATATAATCTTTAAAAGGTACTTTTTCGGTTTTGTAATAGTTTTGTGAAATTATGATCAAATCATTTCCCCCTTCCATTTCTTCCTATACACCCCCTCCAATGAATCATCTTTTCAAAACTTCTTGCTTTGGCAACTTCAAGATTTTAGATTGAATGTTGTGTTAGTCAGTGTCCTTTACTATAAGGAAACACTTGGGATGCATGAACTATAAAGGAAGAGTGTCTGTTTGGTGTCACACTTTCTGGTTGGCTATTCCACTGATCTTAGGTCAGTAGCTAGGCACATTATCTTTGGGGAATCAGGCTGTCAAGGAGAGTTGCTCCACTCATGGCTGGAGGTAAGAAAGAGGGTAGAAGGGATATAATGAGAGTTCCATTGTCCACTGAAGATCATCCCTCCAATGGCCTAATTTCATCCCACAAAGCCTAACTCCTCCAGAATCTTTCTACCACACACAATGGTGCCACAAGCTGAGGATTAGGTCTTCAACAAATGGGCCATTGTGAGCATCTCAGATACAAACCATAGCAGAAACCATCCTGAGGAATAAATAAGATGGTATAACGAACAGTTAGCACATAGTAGGTACTACAGGTAATCATTGTTGATTCATAGGCCTTTTCCTGTCCCCCCTGAAAATGTTAAACAAAGAGATATTCTAGACATGTCCTCATCCAAATGGTCAACCTTCTTCTGTCTGTGTTAATGGCTGATCTTTGTCACTTGGGTCCTTATACAAATAAAGCCCTAACAGGTTAGGCATCTTAGCATGGACAAATCATGCATTTAAAAGACAGATACATTGGCCTCCACTGCATGCTCTTTAAGTCCCCTTCGAATACTCTAGTCTAAGTTGCTTCTTAGTGGTTTGTGCAATGCTGGAAGGTAAGGCAGTTCCTTCCATTTACCTCAGTGGGTTTGGGGAAGGTACCTTCGGTCCATGCCTCTCTGGGATGTCTGTCATATGTAGAGAAGCAGGACCACCTGGACCAGAGCCTCTAAAGAGACTATGTCCTTCAAGAATACATCTTTGAAGCTAGACGTTGTAAAACATCACTTTAGCTGTAGAGGTGGAGAGGCTCAGGCAGGGTATATGGGAGTACAGAGCTGTTCTGGGATATTTACACAGCATGGCTGGACAGACCACTCAGGTCAAAAGCCTGGCTGCTCCTGCAGAGGGACTGAGTCCAATTCTCAGCATCCATAAAGTGATTCACAACCACCTGTCACTCCAGTTCTGGGAATGTGACACCTTCTTCTGGCTTCTTCAGGCCACAGACAATCATACATACACATGAATGAATAATAAAAATGAAATAAGCATTTGAAAAGTGAGAAGTATACAGTAAATACAATGGTATGGGTATTTTAGTAAAGGTTCTGACTGGAAGGATATTTATGCTGAGATTAACTTTGTTTAGTTTTTAATGTCAAGATTTGCATATTAAAAAGTTATAGTATAGTTGTTCATTTTAATACAAGGCAAAATGAAAGGTAGAAAAAACTAAAAAAACTCACATTTTTCTCCATACTACCACACAATTTAAAAATATTACTGTCTCATGAAATTTTAAGGGGGAATTGGCCTGGTAGCTGCTGCTGTGGACCACCCTGGGTGTTTGAGAAAGAAAATAATTTCCAGGTTAGAACTTACTTAGGATGTTTCCCCAGATTACAGACAAGTGGGCTTGGATGACTTCATGTCTTGTAGGTGGTGACCCTGGCAAAAGAGGCTGTGAAGGCCTTAGGGAAGTCCCCAATAAACCAGCCTGTGTCAGCTTGGGTGGGTGAACTTGCAAAACATGAAGTCAGTTGTCTATTCAGAGTCTCGCAGAAAGCGTCAGCTTCAAGACTGCTTTTGTAGCGGTGGGGAATCCAGGACTGCAAAGCTACCTTTCAATTGCTGGCCCTGCTTGAGAAAGGATATCTCTAACAACATATTGTGTCTTGTTGGGTGGTTTGCCATGGCAATCTCAGAGTTTCTAGAACTTTCACAGCAACTACTGTGGTTCTCTACAAGCTTCCTAGGGATGCCCTGACAGTCCAGCATCATGGGTCCTCCTTTGGCCCAGGGACATGCCACTGCCCACTTGCTTCTTCCTGGCCGCAGTCTCTTCACTGGCTTCCTACAGAGGCTTTGTGACTCACTTCCTCTCCCTCTGGCATGCTGCTGCTCAAGAGCTTCTGTAGCATCCATTTCCAACCACTTTTCTTCTGAGAAAGCTAAGATCGGGAGAAGTTTTCCTTGCTACACTCATAGTGCTACAGTCCAAGTCCATAATGAATTCCAGAATTTATGTAGCTTTTCATGCCATGCTTAGCTACTGAATGCTTGAATGCAGTAACTAGATAATAACTTTTTTTTAAAAAAAAATCAAACCACCAACATGATAAATGTATGGCACACAGTCATTTCAACAAATGTTAAATAAAATTAAATTGCATAAACTTCTCAGTAAGTGACTAATCATAATTTTTTTCCTACCCTTTGTCGTAATGAGTTCTTACTAAGAGCAAAGTTTATCTCCAGGGTAGGAAGTTTTGTCTGATCAGTCCAGAGAAAAGGAAACCATTAAACCTCACAGAAATCACAGAAAATGAGCAATTTACACAGCACTCGAGTAAACAAAGGGCCAAGGGAACACCAGTTTATGATACTACCCCACAGAAGTCCCTACTGATCCTTACACCGCTTCCTGGACTTTTGCACAATGTCAGCTTCGATGAGCCACCAGCTCTTTCTTTAAAAATCTGAAGGGAAGAGTTAAGAGTGAGGGCTTTTTTTTTTTTAAGCCTTTGAATGAAAAAAAAAAAAAACTTTACCTTTTCTTTGAACATCCAGATGATTCAATGAGGCCCAGATGAAAACTGGCAATTTCCAAATCTGAAGGCCAGCCGGGGGGCGTCTGCGCCCTCTCTCGTTTCTCCTGGTAACCCTGTGGTAAAGCCATGATTGATTCAAAAAGAATTACAGCTATTATAAACCGTAATCAGGGGTGGATGAGAATAATTACGCAGGGAGAGAGGAACGGCTAGAATATGGCTGAGCAGGGTTCTGATGGATGGGGAAGTCATTTCCTGGCTGTTAATGGCTGATTTTCAACAGTCAGCGCACAGGCTTTCGTCCAGAGAGAAGGGAAAAGGAAGAACCTTGGGATTGCCAAAGCTACTGATTTAATTTACTAGTTTGAATCTGGATATCTGGTGCCTCTAGCCTGGCTATTCCCTTTTGGGCACTCTCTCCAGAGGTGGGGTTGACCTTCAAATAAAAGCCACCAGGAAATGTCAGTCAGAGGAGCTACCCTAGAAGGGCCCGGTGCATCTGGGGGCTCGAGCACTGTAGGGTGTCAGACCCTGGGAGTAGCAGCAGTCAAGCCAAACTGCTCATCTTGCAGACAGAACAAGAGACATGAAGTCACTGGGCTACAGGCATTTGACACCAGGGGAAATTGCTCCATGGGCTTGAGGCAGACGGGCCTTGTAAAAGAAGAAAGGCTAGATCTGAGGCAAACAGTTGCATTGAATCTTGAATGAAACTGACGGGCTCTGGCATTCAGAGTCACTGTGGTCTTACTGGGTGGGGCCACACAAGATCAGAGAGGGCATGTGCTGCAGGATGGAGGGTTTTGGTTTGCAGACACCATGAGCACTCTCAGTTGAAAGAGTGAGAGGGATGGACAGAGAGGAAGAACGAGGGAGAGGGAGACAGGGAGAGAGCGCGCACGCGCAATTGATCTTGTCATTTGTGGACAGATGGAGGTAGATTAGAAGTCAGAAAAGTGAAAGTCCTTGGTCATGGCATTCCATCCGGAGCCCCTAGATTCTAAAGAATGTAAAACCTTTTGGGATAGCTCTGTGCTTCAGGCTGGCCATGTAATGAATCCCAGCCCCATGTATCCTGCTGCTTAAGGACAGAATCTATTGGAAGAAAGAAAGGGTGTCTCCTGATCAGAACCTCCTGTCTGTGAGGCTAAATCATGCTGAAATGCTAGCTGGGATGTCCAGATGTGCTTAATCCCATCTTAATTAAATTTGGACTTCTTTGGGGGAAACTAAAATACCTCAGTTCCTGGAAAACTTGTTTGACCCCACAGCTATTTGGGTTCGATTTTATAAAAACAAACATGTCTGGTCATGATTGGAGGCACATTTCTGGACTTTCTCTGTTAAGGTATTTTGGAGAGCAAACTGTTTTGAGCCACTGTGTCTTCTTGGTAACACTGGGTGCTGCCGTGTGGCATAGCTCAGCTTCCTGTCTGGTTTAGTTTCTGGAGTTTTTGAGGTAGGGTCAATTTCCCTTTGCTTTCGGGCCAGTTATATTTTGGCAGCTGTCACTGGGTCTGACATTGATATCCCTTGTTAAGGTTCATCCACCACATGGCCGTGTGCTTCTCCCACACCCTGGGCTTCTAAGTAGCACCCATCTGCCCTTCCTGATCCTGGATGCAGATGGGGAATACAATCCTGGAAGGCCAGCACAAGCACTGCATCCCAAAACCAGGATAATTAGTCTTGAAGTAATTATGACTCTTACAAAGACAATGGTTGTCTTTGCTGGAATTTGCTTTATGGAAGATGAGTGACATTGGTCTCTTTAATTTGAAACAATGGCTGTAAGGATGTGGTTTCCAGATATATATATATACATACACTTTGTTTTTAAGATGGGAAAGGTGAGTGAGAGAGAGAGAGAGAATTATGGTGTCACCAAAGCTCTTTAATTCCAGTAGACCTGACTTAATTATTCATAACCCTGGAGTTCCCAGTTATAAGTACCAATGGATTTCTTCTTGTCTGAAAGCTAGACGGGCATGGTGTCTTGGTCAGTGTTCCATTGCTGTGAAGAGACACCACGACCACAGCAATTCTTATAAAAGAAAGCATTTAATTAGGGGCTGGCAGCTTCAGAGGCTTAGTCATTATCATCATGGCAGGGATCATGGAAGCAGGTAGGTATGATGCTGAAGAAGTAGTTGAGAGCTATATCCTGCTCTGCAAGCAGAGAGAGAGAGAGAGAGAGAGAGAGAGAGAGAGAGAGAGAGAGAGAGAGAGAGAGAGAGAGAGAGAGAGAGAGTTTGAATCTGGCATGGCTTTCAAATTCTCAAAAGCCCGTCCTCAGTAACACACTTCTTTTAACAAGCCACACCTCCTAATTCTTCTAATCTTGTCAAATGGTGCCACTCCCTTGTGACTACACATTCAAATATATAAACCTGTGGGGGTCATTTTTATTCAAACTACAACTCTTGGGCTACTGTCCCAATCGTTAAAACCCAAGAAGCCCTGCCTAAGACACATTTCACTGAACTCTTCTCTGATTTCCTTTCAATTTTGGTCAGAGGGGACAATGTCAGTTTGTAAAACTGAAACTTTTCCTGAGACGCCTGTGCAATTTACAGAGGGATACAGTACTGGTTGTTCTATACAAGAGAAAAAACACATCTGATTATGAACTGTGTGTCTAGGTTCATCAATCATCTCATTGACAACAGCTGCATGTCCTATGCTTTGAACGAGTAACTGGACACATAGACTATAAGTTTTTCATATTTCTCAGAGTCCCACTGGAAACTTCAATTGTGAAATAACTTGTTTGAATGATCCTTCTTATTAGCCACACACACGTACCACACTTTTTTATTTCATCCTATACGAGGAACCCAAAAGATCTGGTCATGTAACATATAGTGGAGTACCATATTTTTACCCTGGCCAATTAGTGTCATTGGAGAGAGTAAATATTAAGAAATGGCAGAGCTGTAGTAAAATACCAGGGGTCTGGGTATGGCTCAGTGTAAGAGATGTACTAAGCCCCATGGTAATCCACAATATTGTAGCTTTAAAGATGTATTTATTTCTTAAAAAGAATTCAGGCCTTTGACTAAGCACTGCTATCCATACAGCCTTTCCCTTAGGGCTGTCCTTCTCACCTCTGAAGAGATAGTTATGCATAAGGAAGCATTGTGCTTCTTGGAGATTGAGTCATACTCTGTGAGAAGCATGGAGAGAGCTTGAAGGGATGCAAAGGACCAGTCCTGAGGACTCATAGATGTGGAGGTTCTGGAATTGTGGAGTTGTAGAGCCTGAGATCTTAAGCTTGTCTACAGATGTCCCCTTCGGGTGAGTCCTGAGCCCAGAGAAAGAAGCCCTGGCTGCTGACTGGCAGGAAGTCTGGTGGGGCAGGTATGCCACCAGAGCACACAAGAAGAAATCTCTTGACTTCAGAGTCTAATACATGACCTCGGGGTTGTCCTGTTCTGAGAGACCCTCCTCCCTCCTCCGTTCCATCTGTGTGTAGAGCAGTTTCCCACCAGGGAAAAGTCAAGAAAAATTTCTTCTGGGCACAAAGGTTAGTGAAGATTATAGTCTCCATGGTGTCAGCTGGTTTCTAAAGAGTAACTGTATCATTATGACAGTCCTGATGGGCATCCCTCTGCCTTATTTGTTTTTGACACTTTTCCAGGTTAATCATGATAATATGTATATGTGTATCAGTGCGGTTACAGGCACACACATTTACTCTCGTCTATTTATGGGTGACCAGTGGTGTCTGCTCGTACACAAATAAACACAAAAATGTTGTTATATTCATAATTGAGACTTTAGAGAGATATTTAGACACAGATGTTGAACAAATGATGTAGAGAATTTTTCTCTTGTTAAAAGTGACATTATTGATAGGAAAAAGTTAGAAAATGCAAGAGTTCATAAAAGGGAAACCACCAAGAAACTCATTAAAGGAAAAATCTGTCCTGCTGCATTCATGCTCATGGTTTCAGTATTTTATGGCAATTAAAAAAAAAAAAAACATAGTCTAAAACATGGTATCAAAGCACAGTCCTGTCTTCCACTTGATCCTGCAGAAGGCATTATTTTCTTTGGTTGTCAAATGAATCTCAAGCCTGTTTTATGCATTTCTTTGCAAGGGTCTCTTATAAGAGTGTGTGATCTATCTGTGGTCTGAGCATAAACTCCAGAGTGCCTTCATCCCCATGCAGTCTCCTGAAATTATGACCCTTTCTCCTTATGATGGCTATTCTTGATTGTCAAGAAAATCGGGATTAACTAAAACCCAAGCATCTGGGCACACCTGTGAGGGACTTTTTGTCTGAATGAAATCATTTGAAATGGGAAGACCCACTTTTGATTTGCATCTGCTGAGAAGACATAGCTCTAATTCAGATTTTATGAAGAAGGTAGCAGCTCCCCCTGTAATCTGGACCACACTTTTACTGGCAGGCTATCTAAAGGGCAAGGAAGAAGGAAGCTTTCTCTCTCTCTGCCTGCTTGCTCTACTCATTTTGGCAAGTTCATTCCTTCACTGGTATTAGAGCTACTTTTTTGCCATTCTTGTGTATACCAAAGACAAGCTAAGACATCCAGCCTTGTGGACTAAACAACCACTGGATTCTTGGGCTTTCCACTGATAGACAACCATTTTTTGGACTAGCTGGACCATAACCTGTAAGCCGCAATAATAAATCCCCTTCATATTTATCTATATTTTTCTATATAGCTATATATATAATCTATGACTATATATATGTAGTATCTACACCTATCTATATAGTATTTATATCTATACAGATATATTTAGACAGATGCTGTAAATTCTGTTCCTCTAGAGAACCCTGTCTAATAAACCCCTGAAGCAGAAAGATCAGAATGGGCATTGCTTACCCAATGGTGGCCAATTCCAAGATCCCTATCACTTCTGTGTCAACATCTTGCCCTCACCTCAGGGACATACCCTGATTTGGTCCTCTGGGAGTTTCTGGCCTGGTACTGAGGGTGGCATACCTGGATTTGATGGTCTATTGTCCCAACACAGAGTGATTTCCCCTGAGAGTATGTCTAGCCTGGTATTTTCTTTTAGCCCCGCTGAAGGTATTGATTGCATCTGCTATCTCTGAAGCTAAAAGGCACTGCATGGCATCTTGTATGGATGATGGCTCTGCATGGACATGGGCCTGCATGAGTCACAGAGACAATGGGATGAGATGCTGAGGGGTCTCAGCAAATGCCTGAGGGGACAGTTAACAAAGATTGCTGCTCCATTATCTGCTTGCCTCCACCCCCCCCCACACACACACAGCGAGAATCAATTCCTTTTCATAAAAACGACAGGAAACAAGTTTTGAATACATCTTCAAAAACAGTTTTGCACAAAAAAAATCACAAATACAGTGAAGCCTAGTTACCACCAAAGAAAAAAGCTCCAGCTGAGGCACAGTGTGGGTGAGATTTGAGCTTGGTGTGTGTGAGACTGATTTGGCATTACTGGACCAGCCAATATAGATACCCTGGATTCAAGCAGCAAGAGAATCCCAGAACAAAGCCAGGTCCTAAAGATCTGCCCAGTGAGATCTCAGGGGTTCTACCCTGTGATAGGGGTGTCAGGGCTGGAGTGGAGAGTTGGGGAATGAAGGTCCTTCACTGTCTGAAGCTGTTGTAATTCTGTTTTATTGCACCTGTATCTGCCTAAGAGCCCTCGACACACAGGGAATTTTCCTTCCTAAAAAGATTTTTTTAAAGTAATAACTTTCATATTCTCAAATGTCAAATATGACAATTATTTTCAGAAAAATGGTATCTATATTTATTATAAAATGATTTTTATGCGTTCAGAAAAATTTGCAAATACACAACACTCGTGTGTACTATCATTGTAGAAATATGTGTCTGGAGATTAGCTTCTTTCTCCCACCCCCACTTCTCCAGTTACCTGGGATGTGCATGCTGACCTTGAGGCTGCCCTTGAGTCAGGATGCTTGCAGAAGTCCTAGGAGATGATCTAAAAACCATAGAAAGTTCTGCTGAAAAACACAGGGTGAATCCTGCCATCTGCTTCCTGGGGACTCCCAGAGAAGTCTTACAGCCAATGTACAACACCCTTGGAGTTGGTTTATAGCATCTTATGGCTCCATTGAGTCACGGAACACTTGTTTCCACATAATGCACATTACTGTCGTGTGGAATGGTGCTGAGCAGGGTTTTAAAGCTGCATCTAAATCACAGGACAAAGTGAACACCCCTCTCCCTGTTTCTGTGCTGCGGCTGGTGTGCTGTAAAGTACAGCTGCTTGGCTTCCCCAGAGAAGGGTGCCATTGCAGGGACTGGCCTTCGAGATTGCATGGAATGTAAGTCGTCCATATGAGACAGTGAGTGGAGAAATGTATTGTTGGACCTCCCTTTGCTGTGTGGTTCAAAACACTTTGGTGTCTTATTTCTTGGCGATTATCATCAACATCTGAACACGTGCTGCTTCCAGGCACTGTGCTGAGCCCTTCGTCTGAATTATCCTATTTAACCTCACACCAACTCCAGCAGTCTGACAGGGTCACACTCGCCACTTACTGAGGAGGAAGCTAAAAATCAGATGGCTTCAGTAATGTACTTGGAGCAGTCAGGTTCCAAGTGATTAAGCTGGGATTCAAATCCATGTGCTCTCTCCCAATAGCTCAGCTCCAAGGCTTGCAAACATCCAGAGATCAAGTGAGCCATGCCCCAGACCCTGTGTACTTTCCCCAAAACATATTTATAGTGCTACTTTATCTAATTATTGAGCTGGCTGTCCTCTTCCTTTGTTCTCTTTCCTTTTATAAGAGTTGAGGACATTCCTACTGGATGTCAAATGTTAAGTTCAATGTCATGTTGAAATACAGTGTTAAGACACAGGCCCCACCCCAGAGAGCTAACCATGCAATCTAAGATTTCAGTAAATGATTCCATGATTGAAACACTGTCTAACTTCCCCCTGAGAACCTCACAGAGCAATAGCCCATTGAATGGGAATGGGGGGGGGTTCTAGAGGAAGCGGATAGAGGGTTGGGTTTTCAAGATAGGTGCTAACTCACTTGACAGGCACGGGGGCAAAAGATGGCCGAGGAGCTAGAGACACAAGTCTTGGAGTTGCAATGAACTGTGATAAGTAGGCAACAGGCCCATGAAGAAGAGGGTTTTTCAGAGTCCAGAGCAATGATGAGAGATTCCAGACCAGTGAAGGAGAAAGTTAAGTCTGGGTTCCAGAAATTTCCAGATGGGGAAGTTGGTTGAAGAGAAGAGGTTAGAAATAGAGAGCTGGATTTGGAAGCAGGAAATGATGGGGGACATGAAATGTGGCTGGATAAGAAGAATAAGAATACGTGAAGAAGCCTTGAGAGGCGTACATGGACTGTTGGGACTAAGTGAGGAGGGAAACTGGCTACTGGGAATCTGATGGTGGGGACGAGGCACTGGGGTAGAAAGAAAGGATAATGCTGAGGAGGATGAAGAGTTGGGGAGAGCGGAACGCCTTCTGCTTAGAGACAGAGTAGAGGACATGGAAGCGGTGGCTAGGAACCTAGGGACGGTCTGGTGATCCAGTGAGTGGCAGCACCATTAAGACAATCTGGACTTTTACCTCAAGACATGATTCTAAGGAGCACAAAGTTATTAAATTCTGGCTAGATATCAAATTTTTGAAAAAAAAATCACACAAGTGTCATAGTTTTTCTAAATGGTGAAAATACATCTTTTTGTCATACATTTAGGAAAGCAAAGAAAACTATAAAATATTAACCATAATATTATGTTTATTATAAAACAATTCAAATTAAAAATAAACACACACTGAAATTAACTATACATCTCAATGAACTTCTGTATAGAGAAGGCATTCTGAGTGGAAGCTTTGGAGGTTCACATTGAATTTTATACTTTCACTATCCAGTGTATTTTATGTACTTACCCACCAATCCATGGCTTTAGAATAGACAACTAGCTTCTTTTCTTTATTTTCTTTTTCCCATCACCCCTTCATGCTCTCTCATCTTTTCCCCTTTTCCGTCTAATGTATTTACTTAGTTCTCCATTCACCTGTCCATTTGTTCTGTCGACATTTATTTGACAATAACTATGTCAGGTACTGGGGGTCCATAAACAGACTAAGAAAACCACACCTCAGGGAGTCTGCATTTGAAGGGGGGGAGATTCTGACAATGTAAACAAATAAACACGTTGGGGTGCAAAAATTCTACTGTGAAGATTTCCACTGCAAGCAAAGACATGTATGTGGGACTTTGGTTCACACTATGGAGAAAAATTAAAATGGTCAAGGGCACTATAGGGTGCTGGACAAAGATTTTTCATGTTGTGTAGAATGATCTAGAAGGACTCCTCTAATGACATGAGGCATTCAGTACTGGCCCAAATGGAAAACGGTCAAGTCATACTGTTTATTCTAGTAAAGCAGGTTCAGACAGAGGGGTGTGAGTTTAGTTTGTCTATGCCTGGTTGAGGGAATGTGTCAGGTGTTTATGCCATCTCATGGCTAAAAAAGAAAGCTTGAGCAAGGAGACACTGGAGCTGGCAGGAAGCCAACTGAGCAGAGAACTTTTCTGGAAAAGAAGCATGCAGGCCATTTCAAAGACTATGTGTATGTTTGGCATAGAGGTTACAGTGTCCTGTCCTGGCAGGGTCACAGAAGATGGGCTCGGAAACAATCGGGTCCCTAGGTGTTCTCAAAGCAGGGCTAGAGGCCAGTGAGTCAGGATGGGTGGTAGCAAGCCAGCATGGGCTGGATCCAAGAGACTCGTAAAATGGAAGAAAGAAGTAACTCCTACAAGCTGTCCACTGATTTCACAGGCCTGCTATGTGTGCGCTTGTGCGCTTGGCGTGCGTGTGTGTGTGTGTGTGTGTGTGTGTGTGTGTGTGTGTGTGTGTGTGTGTGTGTGTGTGTATGTGTGTGTACAATTAAAAAAAAATTTAAGGAAACAGAGACTAGAGGAATATGAGATGTTGAGGTCAGTGCCAAGGCTTCTGCCTTGAATTGAAGGAATGGAGCGTTAGTTCATAGACATGGACCATGTTGGCTACATCAAATACCCACCAAAGAGAAGATAGACCTGTTAGTCTTTTTCCTCTGTCTCTATTGCCCTTTTCTTGCTGGGAAATAAAGACAAGTGAATCAGTCTGTGTGCTTTGCATTTTGTTTCTGACAGGACTTAGTCAGAGGAGGCTGCACTGTATTTGAACTTTGTGGCCAGTGGCCAAAAGAAATAAAGTCCAATTAATGCTAATTTTTCTAACCTCCTTTGTGCCTTTTTAGCAAAAATAAAACTACCCATGGGGCACTGGCCAAAAAGAAAAAAAAGAAAGAAAAAAAATAGATCGTATACTACTAAATCCAGCATCAATATCACAAAAATATTTTTTCTACATGGCTCTGCTTAGTTATAAATGATCAAATATTTTGCCTTGTTCTTCAGTCAGGTTTTGTTTGAACACAACATGTGAGCTTGCTTGCTTTGGCCTGTGGTGAAGTACCCAGGCGTGGTTGGCCCTCTAGCTGCTAACTCTCAGGTGTAGAAAGAGCCTTCAGGGCCAGACCACCTGCCTGTTATTCAGTCCCATGTGCATGTGTGGGCCCTTTCTGTCTGAGAGGCCCTTATGACAGTTCCTGTGGTCCAGCATTTCTAGAGGGCACCAACTCAACACAAATGCTTGTCCTTGTTGGTCTATTGAGAGCCATCATGGTGCCACTCCAGGGCTGGGCTGTTTGCTTACCAGTTTGTAAAACAATTCAACTGTGGGTGAAAAGAACAGTGGTCCTCTAGAAGTACAGCTTTTCCACAAGACAACAATGGAAGGTGGCGCCTTGGGTTGTGATGACTCCATAGTGATTTGAGAGTTTTTCCTGTTCTATCTTTTCCCCATGCTTAGGTCAAAAAACAAAGCAAGATAGTAAGCAAGCAAATAAGCAAACATAACAAAACAAAAAACCCCAACAATCCTCTATACATTCCTGCTAACATTACCAGTATTCTACTTAAGAGCTAGGATCTCTGTCCAGAGAGTGAAGAGGATGCCCAGAATCATTCATTTAGAGAGCATCAGAGCTCAGATTGGCATGGGAAGGGCTACAAAGAACCTAGTGGTTGCTATGGAGACATAGCATATATGTTGTGCACTTGAGCCACTTCCTTGGTTGAGGTTATGAATTAGGGCAGTGTTATGTCTGATCCGACCCAAGGCGGTTGTCTTTTCATAGACCTTCTCTTCCGTCAGTTCTCACTGGAAAGATGGGGAACCCTGGGAGACAGAGTGATAGAGCGTCATGGAAATGGGGAGAGAAGTAGCGAGAGAGCTGTGAAGCAGAGAGCCTTCCTTTTGTCTGTCTTGACAGTTTGAGAGCTATTCCTCCTGAGAATCCAGTTGGGAGTCTCCTGTAGAATCCGTTTGATGGGGTTTTCTTACTGTGTGTTCCCATCTCTCCTCAAAGCGTGATAATGGCCACCAACCATTATCTGTGCTGTTCTGTGGTACTTTGATGTCCTCTGCATCAAATGTTCTACATCTCACCAGGGTCGTTAGCTCATCTCACATATTCCTTCTGAAACATCCCAGACTATTCAATAACCATGTTGAAAGCTACACCTCCTCGGCACAGAAACAGAAAGTCCTTTCAGGATGAGCCCAAGGCAAGAGCAAAGAAAGAACTGTGTTTTCTGGAGCTACACTGCAGAATCCAAACTCTGCAACTGGAGATGCTGTTCCAAGACTGCCCCTTTGTTTCAGAAATCACCCTGTGTGAGATATTCCACGGTGTCTGTCATAGGTAGTATCTTTCTTTCTTTCTTTCTTTCTTTCTTTCTTTCTTTCTTTCTTTCTTTCTTTCTTTCTTTCTTTCTTTCTTTCTTTCTTTCTTTCTTTCTTTCTTTCTTTCTTTCCTTCCTTCCTTCCTTCCTTCCTTCCTCCCTCCCTCCCTCCCTCCCTCCCTCCCTCCCTCCCTCCCTCCCTCTTCTTTCTTTCTTTCTTTCTTTCTTTCTTTCTTTCTTTCTTTCTTTCTTTCTTTCTTTCTTTCTTTCTTTCTTTCTTTCTTTCTTTTAAAGAATTCATTCTTAATGCCTTTGAAACCATGGGCTAATTTGAGAATTCAGTGAAAGTTGTTCACTGTCTTCTGGAAGCAATACACTTATTTGTGTACAAACACCCCCTGGTGTGCAACTTCAGGAAATTGTGGGCCACCCAGAGAGCACAAAAGTCAGGTCACTCCATCTAAATGTTGCTTCATGAGACCTGATTTAGATGTGAATGCCTTTTATGCTTCTAAAATTATATTACCAAAAGTGTTCTTGAAGGGCTATATTTCTAGCATTTTAACAGTGTCTGACTTAGGTTACATTTCTGCTTTGAAGGCAACATCATCTTTCAGCTTCTTGACTTGTAGTTTTTCCTCAAGTCACGGAAACATTTGCAAAACATTTTTGAAGGATTCTGACGTCAGGTCTGTCCTCATCTCAGGAGGATGATTTTGCTTTATTTAATTGAAAATACTTTTGTTCTGTAGAGCAATATTGAAAGGCTATGAACTTATACTCACCGACTACAGACTTTACCAGTGTGTAGAAAGTATTACACTGTCACTACCTGACTATTCTAATCAGAATTCAAAGCTTGAACTGACAGCTGAAGTCTTGGGGTCATGTTTAAATGTATCATGCCACAGTCCAGAAATAGCATTTCTTGGCTGGGCTTCTTGGATGCCCATCTTGCCATTCAACTCTATGGTTTTTTTTCCATCTTTTCTCCCTTCTCACACTCCTTAGTCCTCACTTCGACTGAATGCTTATTTTATTACTAAAATTGAGCAGCCTGAAGGGACTGTTCAGGCTATGGTGGCTATGACCTACCATTAATGTGCCTGACCAGGGACTTACCCACATTACTCTGTGGGAGTAGAGCTTCAGTCAAGAGACCAGCGTACACCATGGAGGCTTCAATGATGACCAGCCCAGGTTCAGCTTCACTTAACCAAGGCTGCACTGCAACTCTTCTGAACAGCCAAATACTCAGGCTTCCCAAGAGAAGGGGGAAAAGTTCCCCAACTGCTCCCCAGATTTGATTCTACTGCATGTGGAGCTCTACATGGTATAACTTAACTTTACAAGATGAGTGAGCTAAACAAGGAGAAGCATGAGTCGTTGTTCTGTAAACCTGGACTGTTACTTAGGCCTTGTACACATTGGGCAAGTGCTCTGCTACTAAGCTATACCCATTGCTTGTTCTTGAAGGATATGAATGACTGTGTCAGAGTTTATGGTACCCATATTCAAGTTCTAGATAGTGTTCTGGGAAGTGAGCGAGACGTCTGTCTGTTCAGACCACGAAGCACATTGTCTTCTGTGGGCTCTGGGGAAGATGACTGTAGATAATATAGCTTTGTGAACTCGTGGGCCTGGGAGAATGGCGTTCGAAGGGACAGTTTTGAAAGACTCAGGATTTATTGCAGTTGGATGTGAACACCCTCCTGCCATCTTTTAAGAACTCAAACTATTTCTTCTGTCTCCTCATGGGGATATTGTCATTCTATCTCTTTCCAGAATAAAAGGTTCACTTGTTTCCCTAGATAAGGTCTGAGTAGGGTAAGAGATAATTTAGATGTAGTCAGGCTCAAGGTAAATCAGTCATATAGAGGCAATTATCTTATATTAACTCTGTGTCCTTTTTTAAAAAAATTATATTTATCAATGAACTTATCTCCATCTTTTAATTTTTTAAATGAGGTTATAAATTTAAAAAATTCATTGTGGTTTAAAAAACTTGATCAGAAGACTTAGGTGGCATGAAGCAGTCCCACCACACTTGAAGCATGACACTCAGAACTATTGCTTTCATTGGTTTGCTGTGTCAAAATCTCGTTTATACTTTTGTCATACATTTAGAGTTTCATACTAGCAACAGAGATTTCTGACAGGCTACTGAGAATGGTCACTATCTACTCATCAGACCTGCATTTGAATTTCCAACCTGCTGATGTGTGATCTGAAGTTTCATCTTGCTGAGTGGGTTTCAATGTGCTCACCCAGAGAACGAGGAGACAGACAGCATTGTCGTGGAGATCTACTGTTTTTTCCTGTCCTTAATATGCTTCTTCTTTTGTTGGGCCAGCTATTTCTTTATCTTCTATGAACCATTTCCTCCCCTATTCTCAGCCATTAAATCCTGACAGAGCTAATTTGTCTTCTCTTTTGAGATTGAGCACACACCCCCAAACACTTCTGCCCAGGCTAGCTTCCTATTGCTGTGATAAACACCGCGGCCAAAAGAAACTTGGACCACAGAGGTTTTGTTTCATCTTAAAGCTTATATGTAGCTCAGGATTGAGGGAAGTCAAAGCAGGGATCAATGCAAAGCCATGGAGGAATAGGGCTTACTGGATGGTTCTTTGAGGCTTGCTTATTCTGCTTTCTTGTATATCCTAGGACCACCTGCTGTGGGGTGGCACCACCCATGGTGATCTGGGTCCTCCTGTATCAATCATGAATCAAGAAAATGCCCCACAGACTTGTCTATAGGCCAGTGTAATTGAGGCTTTTTTTTTTTTTTTCATTTGAAATTCTGTCTTTCTAGATGACATGAACTGTATCAAACTGACTAAAACCTGAGCAACCTGACTTCCGGAGAACAGTCCTGAGGCTGTGGTCTGTATGTTTGTGATCCTGCCATTGCCAAATTCCTTTGTTGAGTCTTAATTCCCAATGCAATGGCTATTAACTAGAATATCATCTAAACATCAGGACTTAATTCAACACCCCAAAGGTTCCTGAGATCCGCATGCCACTAAGCCACACTGCAATTGGCAAGCTTCTCAAAGATAGGGCTCTTTACATGAGAAGGAATGGAGTCTGTGTGTGATCAGGACTATGCTGTAGTTACTCACATCATCTACTTCACTGGATGGATTTAGAATTACCCAGCAGACTAATAAGAAGACATATGCTCATGTCTGACGGTGCTTCCAGTAAGGGTTAATGATGTGAGGGACGATCTAGCCGAAATGTGGGCAGTGCCATCTCCATAGAGCAGAGGCCTAAACTAAATAAAAGGGGGAAAGAAGGGAAACCCAGCAGAGTGCCATTGTTCTTTGTTCCTGCTTCCTGGCCACCGGTTTCAGGTGTCTACATCCTAGTCACCATGATGTATTAACCCCTCTGAGACTATGAGTCATGGTAATATGGAGGAACCACAGGCCTCAGGTGATGAGTTATTGTTAGTGTTGCATACTCAGAATAGAGGAGAAAGTTCTCTGGCCTGGATTATTTCTGATTTTGTCATTTACTGTTAAGCAGGAAAAAATGGTCTGTAGTAATGATTGCCAAGAGACTCGAGTAGAAGGGCTGAGACCCCACCACCCCATCACCAGCTGTGTCAGTGGTACCGATTGTCAAGAGAATGCAGAAGAAGGGCAGAGCGCTTCCCATCCCATTAGCAGTGATGACAGATCCCCGGTCCATACCTAGTCTCTGTGTGGCATTATGCGCTCACTTTTTCTCTGCCATCATAATAACACAATGACTGATGTACCAACCCCACTGCATCCCAAGTCAAACCCTGAAGTCAAGTGTTTTACCCGAGCACGGTGAGAGCTTCAAGGCATGGTCTTTCTACATGCACAAGCAGAATCTTCTGGACATAAAAATGTGTGGGAGATTTGAATATTTAGTCTAATAATATCACCTTTGAATTAGAAGACGAAAAGGAAGATACAGATTAGAAACACTCCCATCTGTAGCACCAAGTAAGACCTTGGGGCATCCTTTCTCTAACTTCATAGGCAATGGGAATTTCTAATTGCTCGCAAGGAAATTGCTCATTTTATTCTTCTGCCAAGGTGTTCAAGATCTGAATGGATTGCCCATAGTGAAAAGACCCGTAGGTCCCCAGACACAGCCAAATGTTCCTTCCAGGCTATTTCTCCCACTGCCTTATCACAGCATGGCTGATAGGCTTCATCAACATCCCAGCTCTCCATCTCTCTTACAGCTGTGTCATTGGCAAGAGTGGAATCTGTTTCTCCGTCTTGTAGCCTGGCTTGGCCACATGGCTCATTTGCTCAGCAGGATACTGGAAGAGTGCTGGCCTGCAGATTCAAGCCCAGCCTTCTGTTTCACTCACCCCTCTTGGGTGCTACCCCCATGGCTGCCCTGAAGGAAGTTGAGAGGCCAAGTGGGAGAGTGCAAAATCCTTCCAGCAGCTGGGCTAGGGATCCTGCCAGCCAGCACAGTAGTTGGTCCCAGAAGTTTAAGCAAATCCCACTGAGATCTATGAAGCTTTAAGCCCCAGCAGAACCACTTAACATGATTCCAAAACTTGGGAAATATCATCAATCAGCGCTGGTTAAAGCCACAAAGTCTAAAAAGTGTGTGTTGAAGAGTAGCTGACTATTGTATGTAATGCAGTTCAGTCCCACCCCCTTGTCCTTCCTGCTCCACAAAAGGTTAAGGCAGCTTGATCTTGGTGAGTGAATTAGGGAGAGGCTTTTGTGGCTGTGATGGGCCTCTTTCCTCATTTGTCCGAGTCTGTGCAATCACTATTTATGGAATATCAACTTGCCCACAGTGACTCCATGTGATCTATGAGATGTGTTTTCTGTTGTGATAAACCCATTTCTTCTTACTCAGAGCATGATTCCTCTGTGTTCCCGGGGCTGAAGGTCATTGCTAATTGGTATGGCTGCTCAAATCTCTGAGCATCACAAACAAATCTTTGCAAAGTGGAAGACTTGGGGGGAACAGCAGGATTCCAATCACCGGTTGCAGATAATTTCTCTGGCTTGCCCTGAAACTTGTTTGCCAGAAATAAAATAAAGAACAGGAGCTCTGTAAACAAGCTGGCTAGCGTTGATGTGGAGGCAAATTGTCTTGAAGTGAGACTGTCAGCCATAAGGCCAGCTTGCCCTTAATGGGTGCTCCGTGCCTGTCTGGTTTGCTGTCCAGAGATTGGCAAAATCTATTAATGAGAACTGTACCACTCCTCACACCAGGGCCATCAGGGAGAAGGATTACCCATTTCTTTTCCCATCCCCTAATTGAACTACTGACTGACACTTAGGTACCTGAGTGGCTTAAGTGGGGATGCTGAGAGCTCTGGCATCAGAGCGTTTTAAAGGGCAGCAGGAAGCGTCATTCATGTTGGATAGATGTGGACATCTGCCAGCAACAGCTAGCCTGGAAGGCGTCTGTACAGGGATGGTTGATTGGCAGTGATCTCTGACTGTGCTTACACAGCTGAATTCTACTGGCTGCACTGGGCAGAGATGGAGCACACTTGATATCACAGAGACCTGGCTTGCTTTCCAAGCCTTCCTTCATCAGCTGAGGAAACCCAGACAGAAAGTATTCTGAAGGAGACCTTCTGCTCTAATCTTCAACAGCAAGAGGTAGGGGATACCTCCAAAATTGATGTGAAAAACACTCAAACATGATCAGTTGGTTGGCTGGTTGTGGTGAATCACGACACAAGTCTATGGATGACTGAAGCTGAAGGAATTATGGACCATCCTTTAAGCTGATGGGTTAGTGACTGAAGTCTGTACTTTCAAAACTTGCTATTTTGTTTTGGTATTGCCTGTAAGTCAATATTGCTGCTGTTTGCAAGTTACTAGACTATTAGTCTGCAAAGGAGAATGAATTCATGTGAAAGGAGATGGAGAGTTTGAAGAGCTTGCACACATAACTCCTCCTCCCTAAAGCGTTCAGCTGAGCTCACTGGACTCCTCCTGGCACAGGGCTGCAAGTGTGACTCCAGCATGGTTTTCCTCTTAGGTTGCTCCAAAGCCGTTGGTCTCCATTCTAGAACACCTGTTCTTTCTTCCCTGTTCTGAGCTCCATCACTGTCTCTTGCCTGAATCTACTTGCTCTTAAGTGGAGTAAGGAGGGGTCTTCTGCTTCATCAAGAACTGTGATGGAAAACCCTTTTACCCTACGCACCTACAAAAGTGAAATACACATTTTGATCCTTTTATGCCACCATTTCCAAAACAGACTACAAAAAAAAAAAAATGGGTCATAAGATAAAAATGGAGAAGACAGAAGGAAAAATTGAAGTAAGAAGCAAAATACAAAATATGTATTATGGAGTCATACACACTTGCTCGAGGCAATATGGAGAGGCACACATCTACCTCAGAGCATCAGTAATTACTGTGTAAAGAAGAAAATACCAACAGATGTTACACTCACACTCGTCTTAGAAGAGGTTACTAGTTATTCTTGAGTGGGGAGACCTTAGTTGATGGGTTAGAAAAAGAAAATATTGTGTAACAGTGTAACTGTGTGTGCTCTTTTTGGATTGCAAGAACAAGACAAAGGTTTGGGGGCTTGTTGCTGAATTCTTTTCTGCCCCCAATAGTTTGCTCAAAGAGAATGCTAACCCTGGGATTGCTATACTTCCCATATTCGATTTTTCAAATCACTGAAGACTGTAAGCTAAAGAAGACTATGAAGGCTGGTCAAGGAAGGGAGAGCTGAATTCAGGGAAGCTTGGCAGAGTCAGTGAGGCAGGTCCCTCAAGAAGTCCAGCACTTGAAGCACCTGCTCTTTTAAGCATGAAAGGGGAGCTTTTGGTAATACATCACATCACACTTCCCCCTCTTCCCCTCTAAGTACAGTGGGATTCAAGAATTGTAAACAGCTCAGAATATGAGGGGAAGGAGCGTGTGTCTTCCCCCAGGCTCCCTGTTTCTTATTTATCCAGGCCAGATGCAGAGGTGCTGTATCCTGAATCGGCAGAAAGAAGATACAGGAAAAGCTTGTTCCCTCCAGCCAAAGGACTGAGAAAGTAGCTAAGTAGGAGCCTAGTGGGCTCCATCTGCCCGACAGAGTCAAGACACGAGGACAGGTGGCCCTTGAGCAGCAACAGGCCTATAGATCTGCAGCAGAAGCTACCCCAGAAGGCAGATTCCTATCCCTCTCTACCATACAACAACAAAGGTGGCCTCTGCCTCCTGTGCCCCAGCTCTAGAAAGGCAACCTTCCCCAGTAAAACCCTTACATCTTGGCAGAAAGTAATACAAGCCTGGGCTTTTATGATTTCCAGACAACAATAAAAGGCATTAGGCAGTGGATATTCTGAGCCTCTACCAGTGACAGAGGGCCACTCAGACCTCATGAATTCCTGCTTTCTACCCAGCAACTGAAGATGCCTCTCTCCTGCAGAGACAGCAGATGGAGCAGGAAGCTCATTTTTTCCTGTGGTCTGAAGAGGAGGGTAAGTGAGCCCCATATTGTGGGTCCCCAAACCTCTCACACCCCTCCTAATGACAGAAGGACCACACAAACAGTGTCCTCCATCCTGCAGAAGGTCGGGATTTAGTAGGAAGCCATCTTGGACAAGAAGAGCAAAGGAGACCAAGCATCACCATGAAGAGCATGGGGAAGCCTCTGGGATATGGATAATGTGCATGGCCTTAAATTCCTGATACAATGCAAGGGTGACTGGGATCTGAGTCTCCTAATGAAGCACCCAGACTGTCCGGGGCATAACTGAAATTCACTCATCAAACCATAGATGAGCTACACCAGAAGGTGGATCTCTCTCCCTCTCCACAGCACAGCAGCAGCAGAGGCGGCCTTCTGCCTCCTCTGCCTGAGAAAAGACAATGAACTGACCACTCCCCTGCATCTCCAACACCCTGGTCAGAATGTAATCCTTTGAAAGAGACTTCAGAGTAGCCGCCATTAAATTACTGCAGTACATAATAGCGAACTTGCTTGAATCCGTGAAAGATAAAGAAGAATAGCCAGGAAATAAAATATCAGAACATCAGAACAGAAATTTAAAAGTGAAAATAAAATAACCAAACCCAGCCAACCAGACTCCCCAAGGCCCCCCACAAGCCCCCAAATCTGAAATGTCTCTAGATGAATATGACAAAGAAATGCAGTCAGAGAGAAGAAGGTCAGAGCAATAGAGTTTACATAACCTCAACAGAAGGATAAAGTAAAAAATTAAAAAAGAGCAGGCCCCGGGGCCTGTGAGACAACCACAGACCCAAACATCAGTGTTTGTATTGAGCGAGTTTCCCAGCAGAGGAAAGGAAAATGATTGTGGAGCTGACATATTCAGGAAAAGAAGGCAAGGAGAATGTTTGAATGACAGACAATATTTTTAAGTAAAAATGCTTTGTTACTATGTGTGAGTATAGGCACATATGTGTCACGGCACATACGTGGAGGGCAGGGAGCGACCTTGTGGAGGTGGTCCTTGCCTTTCACTTTTATGTGGGTTCCAGGGATTGAACTGGCATCACCAGGTTTGTGCACATAAGCCTTATCAGCCAAGCTACCTCATGTGGACATCAGTTCCTTGTCTGAGTGAAGTAGTAGGTTTCTGTCCTAGACTTTTGGGCCTAGCCTCAAGGTTTAGGCCCACAGACCCACAGACCCACAGAGACACACACAGATGCTTACAACAGTTTTAGGCTGATCGGCCTAAGGCCCAGGCATCTAACTTGCTAACTCTTTACCCTTAAACTAACCCATGGATTCTTATCCTGTTCAGCCATGTGGCTCGGTACCTTTTCTCAGAGCAGCATAGTTGTCCTTTGCTTCTTCCTGCTTCTCTCCGCATTCTGCTTTTATTCAGGTTCCCAGAGTTTTCTTAGTTTGGTAGCCCCGCCTACACTTCCTGTCTGCCTTTGGCCAATCAGCACTTTTTATTAAGCCAGTGGGTGGGACAATTATTTACAATGGAACAACATAATCCCCCTACATTTGAGGGCTGAAGAGCAGAAGAGCAATCAATGCCATGTGCAGAAAGTACTGAGGGGGATGAGCCATCGATCACATGTCCCTTCAGAAGTAGGGGAGAGGTAGAGGTGTTCCAGATGAGAGAAAGCCAAGGGCATTTGTCCCTACAGAGCCACTCTTGGCTACAGGAGACCCTCTAGATGGAAAGACAGTGATAACAATGGCTTGGAACATCAGCAAGCAAGGAAATCCAGAGTAGACAAGATAGCAGTAAGACCAGAATATGTGGCTTTACTCAGGAATGTCTTTAATGTATTCACAAAAGTCAGAGCAATGCCTTACTGAATGGAAGTGGAGGAATTCTTAATTGCACTTTGAAAACGAACAACAGATGGCCTGGGGAGATGCCTCAGTCAGTGAAATACTTCGAGAGCAAGGATGAGGACTTTGACATTGTCACTATGTCCTTCTTGGGCTTGTTCTACATATTCTAAAATTCTTAAAGAGCTGACATTGTTGGAATGCTATATGGAGAGTGCAGACAAGTTGCATTGATGTCACCTGATACTGGTGGGAACTTGGGGACATAAGAGCTTCAGATGTGGCTCTTTTTTCTGGGATACTGAGAGGTACTGAGGGCTACTGAGGGGCACTGAGGACTACTGAGGGGCACTGAGGGGCACTGAGGGGCACTGAGGGGCACTGAGGGCTGCTGAGGGGCACTGAGGGCTACTGAGAGGTACTGAGGACTACTGAGGGGCACTGAGGACTACTGAGGGGCACTGAGGGCTGCTGAGGGGCACTGAGGGCTACTGAGGGGCACTAAGGGCTGCTGAGGGGCACTGAGGGGCACTAAGAGGTGCTGAGGAGTACTAAGGGTTACTGAGGACTACTGAGGGGCATTGAGGACTACTGAGGGGTACTGAGGGGCAACGAGAGCTGATGAGGGGCACTGAGGGGCACTAAGAGGTGCTGAGGAGTACTAAGGGTTACTGAGGACTACTGAGGGGCATTGAGGGGTGCTGAGGGGTGCCAAGGGGCACTGAGGGGTGCTGAGGGGTGCTGAGGTATATTGAGGGTTGGGCTGGATGTGCTGTGTGCTAAATGATGTCTCCCCTTTGATTTTCTTTCGATGGGTTGAATGTAGTACTGTCTGGCCAGGAAATTTTAGGCTTCATTGCTAGTCTCCTTAAGTGCTAGATTCTAGCAGAGCATTGAACAGTGGTGAGGGAATCTTGGTTCCCACTGTTCCTTAGATACCTGACTGACCTCACAGTTTCTCCAGCTGGAGGGAGATAGCTGGTCACTGGCTAGTTTCTCCACCACCCAGAGAAGTTTTGAGGCTGTTCCATGGACAACCATCTCCCTCTCCTCTGCATTTTGCACTACAGAGCCAGAGTGTCCTGAAATCAAAGTCTTCATTCTAGAGCAAATCACTAAGGAGGCATCGAGGAACAGCGACAAAACAGGAGATACGGATCCAAAGGATCCTGTGATACCCCTAATGTCACCATTGTAGAAGTGATGTCACCATGCAGTGTGGGGCCTGGGAACACCCGTCTCCTGCCCTTGCTGCCAGGCAGTGCTCCCACAGTGCTCATCACATGGCAGAGTCCTAAGTATCATCCAAAATCTCCTCCTGGCCACTCTGCCCTGAGGAATCCTGCTGTCTCTAATCCTCCTGCCATCTATATGTAACTTTTAGATGACCTTCTCCCCGCTTAATAGAGAAGGCAGAACTGAGCATTTCCCAGTGTTTGCCACATGGTTGCCTAACGTGTTGGGATCACTTACACACTCTTCGAGCTAAGCCTACTATTGGGTGCCAAGGAAATCCGTTTCTCAGGTAATAAAATTAATTTTTAGCAACCAGATGAGTCTGCATTGTCTGTATCCCAGCCTGTTGGGGTATTCCAAAAGAAATCTACAGGGCAATGATAAAGTACTTACTCATCACAGGTTAATACACTGATGGTATAGGACATTTATTCACTTTTATATAAGTGTAGTGCCTGCCTGTTATCATGATGTATTCCCAAAATTTAGTCTTATGTGCTTAGATTGAGAAGTTACAATGAACAGATTTTATCTTTATAGCTGTCACCGGTGTCATATTTATATACATGGTGCTTCACCAACACTTTAACAACTGAATAGCAATATAAATTCAATAACTTTAAAGGCTATATATGTTTCCCTCTAGTACAAGTGTACATTCATTTCCATTATAACCTCATTTCTATAAGAGATCAGACACAGCAGAATTGAATCCAAATGGATTCAGCCATTGACTCTCTTTTCTACTCGAAACACACAGCACATTATTTTAGCTCCCTCTATTATCACTGTGAAATAACCGGACAATCAGATGGCAATGAAAATATGATTAGAGTATGTGAACAATGAATTGAGTGTCTTGCTCACATTTATGGGTCTACAGCTTCCTTGTTAAATAGTTTCACAGTGTGTTTTCAAGACCCAGCCCCCAGACTCAAGGATATAGTCATCACTAGTAAGAGCTCCACGTTTTGTGGACTTGGATTTTAAAGAGTTGTACACCATAATCTTTAAAGATTCAATGTTTTCAGCAGCCTAACAGGATGTCACTTTGCACATTGCACACATGCATACATGAAAAGTGCATGTGGAGCTCTAGAGTGCCTCCCGAAAATTGTAAATGACAGTCAGAATTATGATTTAAAAGTTGAGAAAAAGATTCCAAATTAATGTGCTCACACTTCCTCCTGTAACCTTATTTTAAAGAAAAAAATTAAAGATCTAATGTATGTTACATGTGAGAAACAGGGAGCTTGCTTTGTTTCTAACACTTGGATAAACTAAAAGGAAGGGTCAGGAAATGAATAAGATGACATTGTAGACATAGAGGGTAGAATTGTGCCTTTCTAGTCGGGACAGGGAGAGGGGAACAGAGAGAAGGGCTGGGTGGCAGGGACAAGGCTACAGCTAGACAGAAAAGCAAAGCTGTGGGATCAACAGTGCAATGGTGTGACTCCATGTACAGCACAGAGCAATGGTGTGACTCTGTGTGTACAACACAGTGCAATGGTGTGACTCTGTGTGTACAACACAGTGCAATGGTGTGACTCTGTGTGCACAGCACAACGCAATGGTGTGACTCTGTGTGTACAGCACAGAGCAATGGTGTGACTCTCTGTGCATAGCACAATAGTGTGACCAGGCGCTTCTGTTTTGTTTGTCACTGGAGAGAGCAACTTACAGAGAAATTTGCCTCGACTCATGGCTTTGAGATATCACTCTGTAGTCAGCTTGCTCCATTACTGTGGGCTGGTAGTGGAGCCAACTGTCACATCAGGAAGAGCTAAGTCGTTCACCTTGTAGAGATGGAGAGGGAAGAGAAAGGCACCTCTTTCTAAGCCATGCCCCGGTAACCGACTTCCGTGCATCAGGCCCATAGTTCTAACTCCATCTAAAGTTCAAGTTCATCAGTGAGATATTCTATTCCATTGATGGAGGAGGAGTATTCAGGATCCATTTGCTTCTCCAGCCCCTTCTGGGAATGCTGCCTGAACTATAGATCTAGCTGTTATAGAGTAGTTGTTTACACTGTGAAGATGTGTCTTTGCTAAAGCACCTTCTGATTGGTTTAATAAAGAGCTGTATTGTCAGTAGTTTGGCTGGACAGAGAAGACTCTGGGAAGAACAATGGTGGAGTGCTCAGCCAGACTCAGTGAGGAAACAGGAGATACAAGATGGAAGAGAGAGAATGTCATGCGGCAGAAAGCAGATTAATATAAATGGGTAATTTCAAGTTATAAGAGCTAATGGTACCAGCCTAAGCTAATGGCCGAGTTTTTATAAGTAACTTATTAGTTCCAGTGTTATTATTTATGAGCTAGCAGCTAGCAAAAAAGTATGCTACACCAAGCCTTTAATATATGGAAGGACCTTTCATATTCAAACCACAATAGCTACTTTAGTTAACAATAATGTATATTTCAAAAGAGATAGAAGAAATTTTATTTTTTCCTTCATAAAGAAACAGTGCTTAAAATGATGGATGTGCTAATTATATTAATATGATCATTACCTGTATACATGTAAAGGAATATCAGCACCCATACTTCACAGATATAAAATATTATTAGGCTATTTAAATTTTCCTGATATATGTTATGTATCACCCACATATATACTTTCCCTTCTGCCCCCAAATCTCTTCCTATATATATATATATATATATATATATATATATATATATATATGTATATGTATATATATGGATATATGTATATATATCCATATATATACACACACATATATACATTCAGTATGTATAATGTACATTCCAAATATACATTCATATGGGTATATATATACCGAGTATGTACATATAAATGTATGCATATTCAGTAAGTGAGAGAAAAGAATGGATAACTCATGGAGGTAGCCTCTGTTGAACTTGAGTCCTTGTACAAATGCAAGAGTTCATGAAATTAGACGTGAGGAGGTCTGCCATAGCACTTTTTAGTTACTGTGTTTTACCAGTCAGGAAACTGAGGCAATGAACATTGAAGCATACTGCACACATGACAAATGAAAGATGAAGCTGAGATTGGAGCTGGGGACCCTTGAGTACAGGTCTGAATCCTGTGGATTTAATTTTTCAAGTATTGTTCAGTTAACCCTTTGGCACTTCACTAATAGAAATCCTGCTATTTTTCCTACTTCTTGGTGCCACATAAAACATTAGGATTAGTGTATATGGTGGAGGAAAGAGCCTAGAAGTGTAGGCATGACTCTGCATTGTGATGATATGTTACATATCTAATAAAAACCAGTCTGAAACATCAGAGAAGAGATCTACTTACAGTCCATTCAAAGAGTGGTGATTCACACCTTTAATCCCAGCACAGGGAATATCTGGGAGTGGTGACCTACGTCCTTAATCCCAGCCGATCTGAGTTGGAGGCCATCTTAGTTTACAGAAGGAGTCCCAGGCTCCCAGGCAGGCAGTGGTAGTGCCATGCCTTTAATCCCATAACTCCAGAGACAAAGATCTTTCTGTGTGTTTGTGAGTTCAAGGCTAACTACCAAATAGTAGTACTGCATGGTAGGTGGCTTCAACATCTACTGGCTGTGTTTCTAACTGCACGTTGCATATTTTTTGATCTTCCACTGAAAATTTGGTTTCCTGGCGATATGAAATCCTTCCCACTATTTGCTATTACTGGAAAAGGAACAAACAAGAACAGAAATAAAGCATATAGTTCTGTTCTGGTTTTTAATCTATTCAGTGGAACTTAGACAAAAGCAGCTGCTAATTCCTAACAAATTAAATGCTATCTCCCAAATAAAATGAATTAGACTAAATTCAAATCATTTTTTTGCCACTCTAGTTGACACTAAATTTCTCTGTCAGTGTTATTTACTGTGACCTGTGTGGCAGTGCATGGGGGAACATGGTGGGGAATTGTGGAGTGTGTGTGTATGTGTGTGTGTGTGTGTGTGTGTGTGTGTGTATGTATGTGTGTGCATATGTGTGTGTATGTGTGTGTATGTGTGTATATGTATGTGTATGTGTATGTATGTGTGTGCATATGTGTGTGTATGTGTGTGTATGTGTGTATGTATGTGTGTGTGTGTGTGTGTGTGTGTGTGTGTGTGTGTGTGTGTGTGTGACCCAGTGACAAGTGTCCAGGCCATTCAGAGTTGAGGATGGATATGTTCCTAAGATGTTCACAATTCTCACTATTCTGCTGTCTTCAGCCTTTGCAGCTGGGGTGAGACTGCTCTTATTGATTATTATTTATATTAGACTTGCTTTCCAACCTGATAAAGCAGTAGGATAAGACTGTGGAATAAAAAGAGATTCCAAGGGAATAATCTCCCCACCTCTGAATGACCTTGAGCCTATGGGATTCTGCAGTGAAAGAGCCCCCACCCTTTGACTGTGCCCCCTGCTGTTTTCAAATTCCAGTGGGGCTTACTCACTCTGATGGGTGATGGGGTTTCCTACAACACCGACAGTGCTCCTAAAACCTTGAGAGAAACCTGGGCAAACCCCGTGGCCTCTTTTTGTTTCTGCATCAAGAACATGCAACCAGTGCTATCTACCTTAGTTCTTAGAGTTTAATTGTAACCATATAGATACCGTGTGTGTGACTTTTCATGAGGAAGTGCAAACAAATCTCTAGCCACCCCAGAGAGGACTTCAGTTTCATCCAGGCCTAGCTTTGTGAACCAATGAGTTTATTGGAGTTAGAGGAGCAAGGTGAGGACTAACTACAGGGGCAGGGGTGAAGGGTACACACAGGGGCAGGGGTGAGGGCTACCTACAGGGGTATGGTGACTCCAGGGCAGTCCTATCAGTGAGAAGCCCATCCAAACATGAATAATGTGTTCTTGAAATTCTCTGGCTAACTTTCAGGATGCTTCACCGTCGATATTTGAAACAGGAATTCTAGTTGTTACTAAGTGAAAACTCAAAGCCAGATATTGGGGAGAAGCTGGAATAGCAGAGAGAGGAAACAGACCACAGTCAATTCTCACCCAGACAACTTCTCAGGGTAAAAATTATCTTCCAGAGCCCTCGGCCTGGCTCGTTGCTTCTACAGAGTATCACATCTTCTGTCTATGCCTCCTTAAATATCTTCTTCACCCAGTTTTTTTACTTTTGGGTTCAACTCTGCATCATAATTGTAGAGTTAAGATAAAAGGTAAGAGCTACTACTGTTTGGTAGTTAGCCTTGAACTCACAGAAACACAGAAAGATCTCTGTCTCCGGAGTTATGGGATTAAAGGTGTAGATCACCACTGGTTTTTCCTGTGCTGGGAAGGTGTGAGTCACCACTCTCTGACCCTCCTGGATTGGCTATTCGTGAATCTGTTCTCTGATATTCCAGACTAATTTTATTAAATACAAAATATATCACTTCAGATCTTTTCTCCACATCGTGTCCACTACTCATACAGACAAGGTTGTGTAGTCAGGGATTAACAGAGGAAAAGAATTCATAGAATGAGTATTATTAAATACTCATTAAGTATATATTACAAAGAGATTAATTAGTTGTCTTATATGGTACGTAGTTTGGGTCTCAAGAAATGGTTGCCATTACCCTGGAGAGAACCTGGTAGCTTCTTAGTCCTCAAGGATGGATGCTTCATCAATACAGTTCTGGTTGTGAAGGCCTAGAAAACTCCCGGAGAAACGCCTATCTTTAGTGCACATTAAAATCCCAAAGAAGAGTTCTGATACCAGGGAAAGAATGTGGCAGCATGTGTAGTGGCAACAGAGAGATGAACCTTCCATTCTACCTGAATGGAGAGGCAGTGAGGCACAAAGGAAAAAAAAAATGCTTTTCTCTTGGACTCCCTTTAGCCTGGCATCCACTAGAGGGTGCCACTTCCATGAGGGGTGGTTGTCCAGTTTCCAAGAACCTGGCCAAGAAAATCCCTCACAGGGGTGCCTAGCTGATTCTAAGTGTAGTCAGGTTAACAACCAAGATAGGGGAGGGGTTCACGAGCCCTGTCACTTAGCACCTTCCTAGATACTGTATTTCCCTATCTTCCTCGGTTTTGTGACCCCTACTTTAGGAGGGAAGGTTTCAACTGGAAAGAAACCATAAGACAATGGTGATGTTCAAGGAAGGTAATTGGTATTATGGCAACTGGTAAGATAGCAATGAGAGATAATAGATTAAAATCAAAATATAAGGGAAAGCCCCAGACAGAAGTTTCTCTGTCCTGCCCAGCTGGTCCTGAAGCTATTTAGTCCCAAATATCACACAGATGTTTGCATTAATTACATACTGTTTGGCCTATGGCTCAGGCATATAACATGCTAGCTCTCACTCTTAAACTAACCCATAATTCTATTTACGTTTAGCCACGAGGCTTGGTACTTTGCTCAGGGCAGCATTCTTGTCTTGCTTCCTCCACATCTCCTGGCTGGCATCTCTCTCTTCTTCCTCTTCCCAGAGTTCTCTCAGCTTGGTATCATGGCCCGTATTTCCTCCTAGCTTCTGGCCAATCAGCGTTTTATTAAGCCAATAGAAGTAACAAGTATTTACAATGTGCAGGAGCATAATCCCACAGCCGTGTTTTACCTAGACTCCTCTGTTTTCTCTTAACTAGTATCAGCTTAACTACCTATGTTGAGAATTCTGATGTCCTTGTGACTTTCTTCGGCCCTTCCGGAAGCATGGAGTGGCAGTGAGACTAAAACTGATCACGTCAGTTGGGTGTAAACTGGTTAGGTAACAGCTTGCAATCTTCTCCATTTAACTAATAAATACCCTGTGTGATCATGAGTCTATATGATGTATTATTCAGTGGCTGAAGCATCTGCTGATGACCCTTGCCTAAATCAATTATTACACGGGTAGGTCTTAATTTTAATTTAATTGTGTTTTAATAATGATTGATCCATTTCCAACATTTAAGGTCAAATCCAATTCTTGCTGTTGTTGTTTCTGTCTAAAAATGTGAATCTAATGAAGATCATCCAATTCCATGAAAATATTTTTTTTTATGAAATGGAGCATATGTTAGGAAAATGGCCAAAAATCATCATGCAGTTATAGTTCAGAAATCAACATGTATTTTATGGAATGAATAACCGCTGCACAAGATTTAATATTGCCCATGATGTTCGGCTTTTGTAGTTTGTAGAAGAAACACTGTAATATGTCATTTAACATCATAAAGGAATTTCATGTCTGTCCACTGATAACTCATTGGCAATAGACCACAGCTGTTAAGAGGCAGCTCGGGAAAGGGAGAGAGAAACTCGCAAGCCAACCATCTGACTTCAATTAGGAAGAGGATAGTCCCTGAATGCACAAAGATGAGGTCTTTTGCAGGTCAGAGCATTATACTGAAACTTGAATAGAGGTGATACACAGACCATAGAGGTGAGGGTTAGGTCATGCCTTAAAGGATATCACAACCTGAAACACTCTTCCCGCCATTTTCTGGAAACACTCATCTAGCCTGGTAAAATGCTTTCTAATGCCAAAGGCTCTCCAGAGTCAGAAATACCATTTGCTGAGGTTGGGGAAGTACCTTTGAGGTGTCCATGAGATACACAAATGACAAATACTTGATATGTGCTAATGTTCGGGGCAGAAAGCATGCACTTGAGAATTATTGAAGAGAGATGCCATTTAAAACTATGAAGTTGGGAGACGATCACCTCCGGGTATGCTATAAGCTCTGAACAGGGTATGGTCATCATGTCCATCTCCTATAGATGCTATTTAAATCCATGAAACTGAAGTAGAGGAGGAGGAGGAGGGTTAGGGAACCTGGACCAGGTCTGTAGCGTGTCAATGCTATGAGATGAAGGGAGACTGGAATCAGTGCAGGTGACTCAGAAGGAACAACAGGAGAAGTGAAGGGAAATAAGTAGACAGTGTCATATAGAACAAGGAGAGAATCCATTTCCTCATGAGGAATAGAGCTGATGTTCATTATAGTATCCATAGATCAAGTTCCATGGATACCCAGAGTAGCAACAGCATGGAAGTCGTTGGTATTGGCAGGCAAAGGTTTAGCAGTGTGTTGGACTCCACAGATTAACTGGGGATGATTTTACTGACAATGTGCAAATGTGTGATTGGACCATCTTTAAAGGAGGCTCTTTTTTTAAGTGATAGGTAAGAAAGGAAAAGAAGAGGTAAGGATTGTGAGGAGAAGCAAGTTCAATTTTACGTTTTTATTTTTAAGATAACAAATGTAATGCTGTGGTTGTGTGCTGCTGAAATGAACCCGTTACAAAATAGAAATTGTTGCTATCAAATAATACAGGGTGAGACCTCATGTATATGTGTAGGTTTGTCTAGGAGGGGAACAAGGTCAATTCCATAATGGTGGGTAGAGAGAGCAGGACACAAGCCCCAGATCCTGGCAGGCAGGAAGCTACTGTAAGAATTTGGGGAGTGTCTTGCAATGCTCCCATTGTGTTTTTTAGTAAAGTGGGAATCAAGGTCATCACTAGCCAATAGTTAAGACCCAGCAAGTACCCAGCAATAGTTGAACACCAGGCATTGTCTATAAATATCAGTGTGACCTACAAAGGAGAACGGTACCCGTCAGTCTCTAGTCACAATGAAACCATGAAGACAGAAAGTTCCCTTTCCTAAAATACTCATTATTAAATAACTCTGGGGTAGAAGAGAAAAAAAGTAAAGAGTTTAAATATTCATAAAATAAAGACATGAAAACTACTTGTGAAGTCTCTGCCCCAGGGACTGGGAAGGATGCATTCCAGGAATGTGCAGGCTTCAACTTGAGGCTAGCCTCTACTTCCCTTACTATCCTAATCAGTTATAGAAAGAGAATTATCCTGGTCTTCTAGATCTTGGGGGATAAAAACCCGATAAAATTTATCATTCACCCAAGTTTCATTCCTAAATTTAAGTAAATACTTAAAGTTTACAACTTCCATGTACACTTTTCTGAAGTTTCCACCTGATACAGTCATGTCAGAAACAGAAGTTGAAAATATAAGCCCTGGAAATGAGGCAGTAAAATTATCATTTGTGGATGGTAGGATTCCTTACTTGGAAAACCTACATGTGTCCTCTCAAAACCTGCTGTAAACAATGACAAGATTTGAAGCAGTGTGGTGTCCACACAGCAAATCAATTCAACAAAATAGAGAGTATCACAAAGGTTATGATGCATGGAGGAATTTCAAATGCACAGGCAAAAGATGTATATCCACCTAAGTAATTTAAGATATGATTAAGGTATCATTTCACATTTTAAGAAATAAGTTGATTATACAACAAACAGCATTTGAATAGATGGAGAATATTTGAGAAAACTATCTTGTGTGGCCTGGTGATTCCATTGCTCACCTCTTATATTCTCATCCAGATCAGAACTTCTAATGCCAAACAATAGAGGAAGCCATAAAAGGAGTCTTTGGGAGAAGGGATAACTAACCCCAAGGGAATTTGAAAAAGGTGTGTGGACACCTAGTAGTTATACCTACTAGTTGTGCTAGGACAATGTAGTATTCAACTGTCCCTCTAAATGCCGAACTCTACTTATTGGCTAGTGTCATTTTCAGACCTTCTCATACAAGTGTCTTTGTGTCATGGATGACAATGCAGAGAAACTCACAGCTGGTCACAGTGCAAAGAAAAATGTCAGTAGAGTGCACAGCCAAAGTCAGATATCTATTGAACATCCCATCCTCCAAAGACTGGACCGTGTCAGAAGGGGAAAGAAAACTGTAAAAGCCAGAGGTTACAGAGGACAACATTGAAACAGTATCTCCCAGGCATGGCAGGACCTCTGAACCCATGAGCACACAAGTCATGGTTGCCATATGAGACATGCACACGATCAAGCCAGTCAGCATTCCAGCATGGGGACTGGAGAGGTCATGTGTCCCCATCCCTAACAGAAAGGCTTTTGACAGTATGAGGGCCCTGTCAGGTCATCTATACTCCAGCCATGACCCTGCACCTATGAGCATATGAGCAACACAAACGGAACTGGTGCCTTATTTTTAATTTAAAAAAATAGAAAGTAGAGATCTGGGGGTCATGGACTAGGGGGGTGCTGGAGAAATAAGGGGTGAATGTGATAAAAATACATATGTATTTTCAACAAACTGTTTAACTATTTACAATATTATACTTAAAAATCCTAGGCATATGCTCATATGGAACTGATGGTACTGATTATCTGGGGAAGGGCACAAGGTATGCAGGGCCTGGGTAGAAAGGAATTTTAAATTATTTAAACAAAGACATTAAAAAATAATCAAATAACATAGGTAAGCATAAACAAACAAGATGATTGGGTTTTTTAATGTTTAATTTATTTTTATTTTATATGCATGAGTGTTCTGTCTGCATGTATTTTAAATGCCCCTTGTGCCTGCGGTACCCATTGTGGGCAGAAGAGGGGGTTGCACTTCCTGGAACTGGAGTTACAGATGGCTGTGAGCCATCATGGGGGTGCTGGAAAAGAAGCTTAGGTCTCCTGAAAGAACACTAAGTTCTCTTAACTATGGAGTGATCACTCCAGACGTCAAATAAATTGTTTGTCACTAATTAGATTGTTGGAGATATCAGAGATTCAATAAAATCTAAGTCTTTAGTGATATGAAAACAGATTCTTAGCCTTTGTGGCAAGCCACCATTCTCTTTACCTGGGTTCCCAAGGAGGCTTGAGGAGTCAGTGACAAGAAAAAAGTAGATGGTAGGGGGTTGTCTAGGGAGGTTACACAGTCTGTAACATGCCTGCCACCTTAGTATTTGGACCCCAGTGAAATCCCAGAACCCACACAAAAGGGTGTGGTGGCACTGTTGTCATCCTGTCCCTGAGGAAGCAGAGGAAGATCTCTGAGGTCTGCCGGCCCTTTAGTATAGTCTCATTAGTGAGCCCAGTATCCAACAAGAGACTCTTTCTCAAAATAAAAAGAACAGAAAAGAAAAATGAAGGTGGGTGACTTGTGAAAAACCATACCAGGGCTGATCCCTGGCCTCCACACTCATGCAGACACAAGACACACACATACACACACACACACACACACACACACACACACAGAGAGAGAGAGAGAGAGAGAGAGAGAGAGAGAGAGAGAGAGATCCAGTCACATAGCTTTTTTTTTTAAAACATTCTGCACAACTCTAAGCTCAGTATCAGCACCTAAGAAGAACTTATTTCATATTTATTGAACTAGAATAAATGAATTTTTTTCCAATCTAAAATTGATATCAAGAATTGCAGCTTCTACAAAGTAGCCTCAGAAAATGCCCATAGGGCAGTTTCGGCTCTACCAAACTCACTCTGCTCTCCATTCAGAAACCTGAGGACAAGGCTGCCCTTTGCACATGTTCTGGGCAGATCATAGCCCGGCCATGATTGTTTTCTTAATTTTATTTTGTTATTTCTCTGATCTCCGGTGTGGACTACAGTTCCCCCTTCCCATTTACACAGACAAACCATCCACTTCTGTGCCTGGGATCTTCCTGAACGCTCCAGAGGAACAGAAAAGATGCTTTTAAGCACTGTTCCATTTCTGAGGGAACGGGACCTTTGGTTGCCAGGGCCAGGTCTGCAGCTGGTCTGCATAGGCAATGTCTGGGTGACATGTTCCTTTCGTATTTCATCAGGGACTGTGTGGGTGTCAGTTAAGGCTGCTTGGTGGGAAGCGTTTGTTTTCTTCCTAATTTTCTTTAATTTCTGATCCACTTACTCTCCTTCTGCATCCACTCAGGCCTTTCTGACCCTTTTTCTTAAAACTGAAAAACAGCAGAGGTCCCGGTCAGTCTGAGCACAGCAGCTCCCAGGGAAACATCTCTGCTGATTGGCCACTTCTCCCGGAGCAGCTTTGCAGCAGCTCATAGGAGACTTGGGTTTCCTGAAGTATTTTCTGGCTGCCTGGCTTGATGGGAGTCAGGTTCGGTGGTCACGTCGGGACAACTAAGCTCTCACATATCATGTCAGAGTGTGAGGACCCGGGCCCAAGTGGGTCCTGAGTCAGCAGTGCCCCTCAGTCCTGGCAGATGTTTAAGACCTTAAGCTTCACCCTTAACAGAGATAAACTCTGTAGCCACGGGGCCCTCTAGAGGAGTTTTGCATCCTCTGAACATTGGACCTTTGTCTGATGGCTGGTGTGATAGAAATGATTTTCTGCCTACCCACTAATTTTAGTATGCAGATTATCGGTGAGCAATTCATTTTATATTTATACCTTCTTTTATGAGCCCGATTAAAATAAAATGGTAGCTGGAGTTGCATTAGAGTTCTTTGAATGGGGTCTCCACAGAATTGGAAGGGATATAAGCTGAGAACTCTGAGCGGCTGCCGAGTGGAGTCCGCTTCAAGATCCTCTTCCAGATCCATTTGGGGGGGCGGGCTTTTTGTTTTTGTTTTTGATTCTCTTCCAATTTGCATGCTTACCAAAATCCCGAGGAAATAAAGATAAAACAATTAAAATTTTTTCTATAATCCATTTAAGTCAAAAATAGAGAAGAGAGAGAAAAATTTGTAGCTTTCAAACACCATTAGTTTGCTAATGATAGCTTCCATCCGATGACAGCCAGCACACTGATAAGATGCTGCAAACATCCCTGGTGAAGGAAGAGGGCCATTTATAGGCCCCACTCTGTCTCTGCAGCTTGCACATGTTTTCAAACATAATTTCATGCCTGCTTTCTGACAGCTCATTAAACAAAGGCCTCTTGGTGGCTATATTGCCCGTCTCCCTGCTGAGACGGCAGCATATTTACTGCCTTCGCAGATTGCTGGCTGCTGGCGCCTTCTCTTGCCTGTGGCCTGCCTGCCAACTGCTTATCAGTCTCCCCACAAAGGTGACATCGTCTTCGTTTGTTTAGGTAGTGATGGTCGGGGTTTGACCCTTGGAGGCCAGCAGCCGCCTGATTAGAAGGGCGCCTGCGCTGGCTAGATAAAGGCAATCACACTTGGAGACAGCCGGGGATGCTGAGCCTTGCCAGGCTGCGGGCTCCCATTCAGCAGCACGCAGACAGTTCGTTAGCTCGACAGCTGGCAGCGGGCAGACCTTGTGGGATTTCTGCCTCACAGCAAGCAAACAAGGCTTCAGAGTGCTGGGAGCTATCAGTGGCTGTGTACAAGGGCAATCAGAGCAGCCTGCTGCTCCTAATCACCTGCCCCTTGACTACCATTAAACCCACATTACACATCTAAACCCATAAAGGGCCCTCTGAATGCAAGGTCTTCTACGGACTTCTTATTCCTTCCTCCTTCTCTTGCCAGAAACGTTTTTCTGGGGTCCTGGGAGGACAGATGAAGACATCTTGGCTATGGCAAGAGGCTGCAGGCTATAGCCATCTGCCATTTCGAAAGCTGACAAAACCGGTAACAGGTTTCTGTCTCTTCAGTCTCCTGAGGTGTTGTGTGTGTCCCACTACATAGAGCTGAGAGAGAAAAGAGGTGTGAGGGGAGTCAAGACAGAAGTTAGCTGGGAAAAGGGCAGTAGGCAATCCAGGCCTTACTGCTGTGTTTGAATGGTGGGGTTTCAGAGACAGGATTTTTGTCAAGGTCTGGGGTACTCTAGGAAGTGCCTCTGAGATGGAGTTAGTACCAAAGTGGGGCATAGGTTGGGATGTGCCTGTGTTTGCCTTTGGGGCAAATGATTACAATGACATTTCCATCTTCTTCAGTGAAGGTGATGTGTCCAACATCTACGTAGAAAACATCACCTTGTGTAATGGAACACCTCTCAGAGGTAGGCACAGCACATATGGTAACAATGAGGGCTGAGAGATATGGCTAGGCTCTACCAAAGTTTCACCTCATCCCCAGTAAAGTCAGATTTGGTGTTTTCCAAAGCCCTTGCTCAGAAACTCCATGCTACTGCAGAATGGACTACTACACCAGTTGTTAGAGCTCCTGACCCATCTCTTCCCCTCTGGGCATTGCTGGGCCAGGGTGTGTGAATAGCAAATGGAAAAGTTATGGATGCTGGTGAGTTCCAGATAATCTATGGGAAGAAGGACTCTGGAGCAAGGGATTGGCAGTCTTCAATGTCTTATTTATACTTTTCAAAAGCACTTTGGAGAGTCTATAGGAGTATGAGAGGTCTTCAGTTCATACTTTTAGAAGGAATTTCTCGACATGGAAGCTTCTGGAGAAATATTCATGTCCTGTATCTTTGTACATTTGTGCTCAGTGGAGTGATAGAGAGCACAAAAGTGTTCAATCCCTGAGAGTAAATGAAAGGAATAATCATTGTGTTCTAATCCTGTGTGGCTTTAACTTAATTGCAGTGATACCTTCCCTATCCACTAATCCTCTCAAAAGAAAGCCAGGAATACATTTCAAATATTTTTTTTTTGTTTCTAATATGCCCTGAGTACATTTTTCTGGCTTGATGCCTATGGTTGGCTCAGCCTTCTCTTTATACCACCCAGGACCACCTAACTAGGAACAGTACCACCCACAGTGGGCTGGGCCCATCCACATTAATCATGAGTCAGAAAATGTTCCACAGCCTTACTGTCAGTCCAGTCTTATGGAGGGAGGCAGTTTCTCATTAGAGGACCCCTCCTTCCTATGACCCTCGATTGTGTCCAGTTAACAGAAGACTAACAAGAACACCAGCTTCTAAAACATTAGAATTCTTGTTTCTAGCTAAAGCCTGTAGTTTTAATTAAAACCAGTCTCTGCTTTCGGGTGTGAAACGCTGTAGATGGAACCCAGGATCTTGCAGGTACCAGGCAAGGACCTTGTCACTGAGGACTCCCCAAATCCAGATTATCACTTTGTGAGTGGAAAAGAATGATGGTTCCCATTTTATGGATGAGAAAAGCAAGACCCAGGAAAACTAAGAGACTTTCCTGCAATGTCATATACCATAGCCAGCAAGAAGCAGAGGCAAGGCACTATAAAATCTTTTTAGATTTTTAAAAAATGTTATACGTATAAAATTTTACTTGCGTGTATGTATGTGTACTACCTGTGTGCCTGGTGTCCAAGGAAGTGAGAAGAGGTTATTAGGCCCTGGAACTAGATTTATGGACAATTGTGAGTTACCATGTAAACGGCTGTAATCAAACCCAGGTAATCCAGAAGATCAAAAAATGCTCTTAACCACAAAAGCACCTCCTCCAGTCCCCAGAGACATGGTTGTAATCACTTCTGGGCAATACCAAACAAAATTTCTTATCTGCCATATTGCCTATAGAACAATTAATATTAAAAACCTGACCAAAGAAGGAATTAATGGTGTGTGTGTGTGATGGCTTTCTTTAAGAGAAGAATTTTGTGGTGTTCGTGGTTTTTTTGTATTTTCTAAATTGTACATGAATAATATGAGAAAAGTTCAGCCAATTTCCACCATGCATTGTGGGAGATTATGTTGTTACATTGTAAATAATTATCCCACCCACTGGTTTAATAAAAAGCGCTGATTAGCCAAAGGCAGACAGGAAGTGTGGGTGGAGCTACCAGACTAAGAAAACTCTGGGAACAGGAAGCATAGAGCAGAACACCAGAGAGAAGCTGGAAGAAGCAGAGGACAACTATGCTGCTCTAAGAAAAGGTACCCAGCCACATGGCTGAACAAGATAAGAGACATGAGTTAGAGTAAGGGTAAAGAGTTAGCAAGTATATGCCTGGGCCTTAGACCAAAAAGCCTAAAACTATAGTAAGCCTCTGCGTGTCTCTGAGTGGGTCTGTGGGTCTGCGTGCCTAAACCTAGAGGTTAGGCCCAAAAGTCCAGGCCAGAAACCTCTTACTACAACAATGTATGTCATACACACAAACACACAGACACACACAGACACACAGACACACACACACAGACACACACATAAACACACAGACACACACACAGACACACACAGACACACACACACACATGTGCACATCCACACACACCTGCACATGCACACACAGGCACTCGGCCGAGCTTGCTATCTGGCTCAGCTTAATTATTGTTAATTCAGCCAGAGATCTTGTTTGAGTAGTTCATTTGCATGTATATGTATTGAAATGTATCTTTTCTATCAAACAACAGCAACAAAGAAACAGCAAACCCAGGGTAAGTTGTAAGGTCTCAGTGGGACTTCCTCCTAATTAGAATAATTCACACAGTGAAATGTGCTTTAGTTTGATCTTTGAAAATACAATTGTATTTGCTGACATTTCAAAACCACCTCTTGGCAAACACATCTACTGAAGAACCAAAGAAGCACCTCCATTTTTGAGCATAAGTCCCTAAACCTCAGTTTAAAGCAGACCAGCGTTCTGCAAAGGTGATGACCTAGGGTCTATCTTTTAGGAGTTAATTAACCATGGAATGTCCCAGCACTGGAGATAGCTTGGGCAATTTGATAGCCACGGAATGTCCCAACCCAGGAGATAGTCTAGGGAGGAGGCTAAGAGTGCCCCAAACAAGCTAATCAGACTTGTATCTGTACTATGAACCCTAATTGATGGATAACCTTGTGGTTTTTGCCTTTAAAAATCCAGCTTTCAGAGGGATGGGTACCTCCTCCTGCCACTGCCACGCTGGTGAGCCGGATGAGGTCCTTGCTACGACTTGCAGTTTTCAATAAACCTTCCTTTTGCAATTTGGAGAGTTCATGTCTCTGGTGGTCTCTTCAGGGATTTCACAACCGGGGCACAGTATCTATGACTGCCTGATGCTGAGCCCCAGCAAAAGCTCTGGGAGCTTTGCCTGTAACTTTTGAGATCATGAAGTTTTCTCTCCTCGTGTCCCTTGTCATCACTGACTTGTGCCTTCATGTACCAGACAGCACACACACTGATGTCCCGAACATTAATCACCCAATTTGAACCTGATTTCTAGAGGCCTTGTGAATGTGAAAATAGAAAAATCCTGTAACTCTCTCCCCCTCGACCCCTTCCTGAGGTCTCTGAAACTAGCCAAGGTTGAGATGGCTGCTTGAGACACACCCAGCAGCCTGAGCCTGATACTTCCTGAATTCCTGAGACCCACCTGGTAGAGCAGCTTGACCTTCCAAGACAAGGCTCTGAGACCACATTCCAGATCTAGCAACCTAGGTGGGGTCACCCAGGAAAACCCTACCATGAGGGCACAATGTGTCCTGCTCTAGGAAATGAATGTCCCCAGGTGGTCCCCTGCTCACAGGTCTCCTGTTTGCACAAGACTTTCACAGGAAATAGCTTGCCTGCCTGCATTCCTAAACTCTGTCCTAAGTGGACCTTTGGCCCCGCTCTGTTAGCGCACCAAGTCCGCCCTGTTAGCACGCTGAGCCTGCCCATACCCCCTCCCATACCCAGAGTAGGGTATAAGAATTCTGCCCCGAAATTATTCGGGGCCCCAGGCTTTTCTGCAGTGCCTGGGGTCCACACACGTGTGTGTACCGGTATTCATATTCATTAAACTCTCTTTTTCTTTAATGTTAACAGTGGTCATTAGTCGTGGTCCTGGGGTGTCTTGGGGTGTCTTGGGGTCCACCTATTACAGTGAGGTAGGTGGGTAGGGCCTAGCATTGCCGCTTTTTCTGATAAGAAAGGTGAGGGTCACCCACTGTTGAGTGACAGTCACAGCTGAGCTAGCTACTTCCAAATTCTGTACTTCCTCCTGGTGCCTACTCAGTCAATACTGAGTTGCAGCTCTTGACACACCCTGCCTCTTAGAACCTCTTCATTCCTTTTAACTTACCTAAAGCCCTGCTGTACCTGGTGGCACTGGTGGCCAGCAGAGAGACCCCTCTTCCTCAGGCAGCCCTCTTTTGTCTTCTAAGTCCAAACCTGAAGAATATGGGTCCCATTCACTCAGGAAATTAACAAATGAGTTTAGTGTCTAGCCCCATAGCCACAATGCAATGAGGATTCTTAGGGGACAATCTTGCTCCCAAAAGAAATATATGAATTCCATCTTCTACATCAGTGGTCTGTGGTGGGCTAACTAAAGAACAGAGAGACCAGGCCAATGGAAGGAGGAAAGTAAAGAGAAAACTATCAAAGGCGACCAAATCAAAGTAGTGTTGGGAAAGACATTGTGAAGACTTTTAAAACTGTCCATAGCCGTTGTCATGGTAAATTCTTTCCTGGGACTTTTCCAGAAGGAGCAATCCTAAACATAGGAAGAGCTTTGTGTATGAAGATGCTCGCCATAGAGTTGCTTATATTAAACGGCAAAAGGGACATTGGTTATGTGCATCATGATATGATGAATTACAGGTGTTACAAATGATGTTTGCAAAATGTTTTGAAATAACATGAAAATGTTTTATAAAAAAAATATGAGCACAGAAAAGCATTTAAGTAGGCATTATGCTAATCAGTCCCAGATAGGTGAAAGATGATAAAGTGATAATTCTGTTGATAAACTACTATTTTCTTTTACCTCCCAAGCTTTCTCAAATGAAAATGTTGCTTTGTTAATGGAGAAAAAATGACTCAGATGGAAAAAAACACTATTTCATTCCATTTTCATGTAATTTTTATAAACCACAGAGTAGTATACAGGCCTGAACTAGCAAACAAACCACAGTGCTTCTGTGACCCTGTAAGAGGAAGGAAAATGGCAGCTGGTGTTGGGGAAGTCAGGTTTCAGAAGGCTCTCACAGTCACTGCTAACTGTGGCTTGCCATGTCTAAACTGCCTACAGAAACAAGATGGCTTCTTTGGACCACCGTGTTTCTTCTGGGAATTGGACTTTTGGCACATCTGTGTGGCCACCCTCCCCCCAATAAAATAAACTCAGGAGGCAGTGTCTGTATGTCACTGAGCATTCTTCACATGTGATGTCACAGCTCACAGTTGAGCAAATTAAGAGGGTCCCTGTGACTCCCCTGGAGAAGAGCCTTGACCTACACTCCCACTGGACTCTGTCCACCTTACTGACAGAATTTCATTCCCCTTTGCTGTACTTTGTCATTGTCGTGATAATTGTGTTCTGTGGGTCCTCCCCGGGATCACTAATCCTGGCTGTGGATCAATCAACATTGATCATATGGTTCTAAAATCCACCCTCTGCCCAAAATTTAACTACACAAAAGCCACAAAGATGGTACTTTAGAAACAAAAAAACAGTATAGTTATAGTGCCAAAAAAAGAGCTGTCGTGTGTGTGTGTGTGTGTGTGTGTGTGTGTGTGTGTGTGCGCGCATTTCCTTTGCAGATGAGAAAAAAAAGTTAAGAACAGAGTGAAGGAAGATGTCCAAAACAGTCTCCAGACCCAGGCTTCTGGATTCTTCAGTTCCCTTTTAGAACACCCTGACCCTTCCACAGGTCATTGTTTTTCCATGAGGGAGAGAATAGCTTTAATGCAAAAATAGAGAAGAAAGCAGTGACAATAGAAAGTGGGAAGATAAAGAGGAGCCGAATGGAGGCATTAAAGGTAAGTGTCTGGTGTTGGCCAACTGGACATCCCTCCATTATTAATATGAGATGTAACAGCACTGATGCTAAGGGAAGGAAGAAGGTGTGTGGTCCCAGTCAGGCTCAGCTGCCAGACAAGGGAACACTTGGCAAACGTGAACCCTAGGAAGCAAACTAAACCAGTTTGCTCTTTATTCTTTTGGCTGCTAGAACCAGCATTTTGCGAGCACTTCCTCCTGGGAAATGCACGTACGCCCTGTAATCATGAGTGTTTATAAGTAGATGAATGAGAACCTGAGTCGGTGTCCTACCACAAGGTACATTTTCCAGGTTTGCTTACTGAGAAGAATGTTTTTCTGTTGGTTTAGTGGATGCACATGACTCCACTAAAATTTTAACTATTGCCTGCCCAGCAGCAGGCCCCTGCTGGCCCGACAGCCCCACCAGCTGGCCTGGAGGGCATTGAGGTCCCATGGCTTCCCATCTCTGCTAGGGCCATGATATGTAGGTTTAAACTAATTCTCCACCATTATATTAACCAACAAAGACTCAGAAGTCAGATGTGGGGGTGAAAACCTGCTAGATTGCAGAAGCTGAGAAGCAACCACTGACCTTTCTTTTGACCAGAGACTCAACAAGAGATGTGTCTCTCCACTGTTTCCAAAATCCAAAAGGAAAGTGCCAAACTATACCCCTCTCTCTTTCCTTTTTATACATCTTCTCTATCCACACTGCTGGCTTCTTTATGGCTAATTCTGGACAGCAGGTCACTTGCTCCTCCCCTTGATACTTTATTGACACTGTTGAGTGGCATAGTGCAATCAAAATATTCCACAAAGAAGGGAGTCACAGGGAGAAGGGGTATTTTTTAGAAAAAGAAGCTGATAATGGACCAGAGAGTGGATCAGTGTAGAGCAGGTGTCCAGCCTGTGCAGGACCCTGGCTTAATCCTCAGCTTTGCCAAAATAAATGCATGCATGCATGCATACATTTGCATTCATGCATGTATGCATGAATGAATGAATGAGCCAAACAAAACAAAAAACAATTGGATTGGTATACCAAACTTAACTAATCTGAAAAAATTGGTATCCTTCATTTAAAACCCAGTCATGGGCTGTTCCCCTTCATTCAGGGACCAGATAATTGATTATATAATCAAGAACCAACTGCTCTTATACTGAAGGCCTAAAGAGCACAGTCAACTTGTAGAGAGTTTTCTATTTCCAACAGAAAAAAAACCCAGTAAGTAGGCCTCGTATGGGAGAAAACTCAGAATGATGTAAATTAATGACTGTCTCAATTTTACCTTACTGCAGTAGATAAAACTGTCTCCCATGCCTTCCTGTATCTGCCAGAAAAGAGAGATAATAACACGGGAAGAGCTAAAAAGAAGGAAAGTAGAGGGGGATGGAGAGAAAGAGGAAGTGAGAATAGAGGAGGAATATGCCATTTTCATAAGTAAACAATAATGTGGAGATGCTATAACACAACAGCAGACACACATGTGGCAGAGGCTGAAGGAGCATGTAATGAATCACCTAGGTTATTCTAAGGAGTTGATACCCTCCAGGAACTCAGAGTCAATGTCCTTTGTTACTTTGCCATAACAACG